>JAWNMN010000713.1:1200000-2400000 GCA_035044025.1 Drosophila paracracens
ATTAGCATACGACATTATTTAATGAGCCACAAAATAAACAAAAATGAGTCGAGAGCTAAGAACTGAGCGTGTTTAATTAGTTAAGCTGCCCTCTATCTAAATCTTTGGGCTTGAAGTCGCGTGCGCTTCTCGGTCATTAGTTTCGGCACATCTCGCACAAGTGTGGGCAACATTTCTGTACACTATCTACCTCAGTCCCAGCCAAGTCTTATTAACGCGATTTGTTTAATGTACTGCTTAACTTATCTGGCCTGCGAACAAAACCTCTTTAATTGCTCGCAATTGTATCACGTACATTGCTTTTGACTTGTTCCTCGTATTTTTCAAATCGTTCGTGTTTTGAGGACATTGTCGCTATTGTGGATTTGCTAATTTATCTAAGTGCGAGGTAATTATTTTGATTGTGACTTTCGAGTGGCGCGTTTTTAAACGCGTGCAAAACGCGCACGTCACAATCTGCACCAGATAATTGACTCAGGCAGCAAATGGAGGGGCGTGGCGGGGGAGACGCTAAAAACAGCTGTCATTACGTCAACCGTCAACATAAACGTAGCTATTTTGGCCCAATTGCCTTGGCAGATCACTTAACCCGTTAGACGCGAAAACTTTCCGGCTGGCCACAAATGGGTCACACGCTGTGTGGCTCGACAAAGCACAAAAGAGGAGAAAAGAAGGGAAATAAATAAAGAAATATGCATGTTCCTAACTGATTAATGTTAGCCGCATTAAATTTCAGCGCTTTTCATTCATATGCAAAAAAGTTGGACGCCGTCGAAAATTAGCCGGGAGTTTCGCTTGAGCATTTTGTTGAGCTCATCACAAAACAACATTTTGTTGTTGTTCCTTGTGTTGTTCTTTGTGTTGTTGGTCAAATCAAATGTCGTGTCAATACGATTATGAGTCGCATCATACTTATTATATAACCAAAAGTATTAGAAACAGGTTTTCCCACACAGTATTCGAGTATTTGCGGCAAGCAAAGCAAACATTTAAAAATAAACAAAAGTTGCTGCTTTGCTTTCAGTTACAATTACAGAACAATTAAGTACCAATTAATATTATATATATTTCCTATTCATGGAATTTGAGAGATATATACAAGTGTATATAGATCTTACGATTACGACACTATTATGAACTGCTGCCAAATACTTAATTGATGTATTATGTTAATGCGACACTTAAAGCGCCATAAAATCAAACACGAGTAAGTAGAGACCCACACAGACCTATATTTGATTATTTGAAATGCACTCGAGAGAAACAGTGGATTTCTTAACCGATTCGCACAAGCTGCTAACGGTCAACAAGTTAACAAGTCAACAAGAGGCAGCGAGTCAGAGAGAACCGCACGCGAACGCGTCTAAAATGAAACTGAAGCGACGAGCGCAATGCACGAGCGTTAATAGCAACGAAGAGCGGCGAGTGCGCTCCACCCCCTCTACCCACTCTGCTCCGTCTACCCGTTCGGTCGGCTCACAGGTAAAACCGAATCCAATAAAAGACGCGAGCGTTTAAGCAGTTGACAGTTTGCCATCGCAAGAACATTTCAAAAGTTGTCTAGATCGTAATGGGAGTGCAATTACATACAGATAATGAAATATATACATTAATTATAATTCCTTGAGCTGATAAGTAAGTGAACAAAGTGATACTTTGATGACCGTCTAGCCTTACAATTAATCACAAAGATTATTTTATAGTCTGTCAGTTAACACTTTAATTTGCGGTCACTTAAAGAAATCAGATAACAATTGTTATTTTTGGACGTTGAAGGATGGAATAACAACACATTCAAGTGGCTCCACGAGGATTCGAGAACACATGTAAAACGGCTTATTATTATTGTAATTCTGATGAATCAATTTCAGCACTTCAGATGATTACACTAAGCTCAGTTCGACGATCAGCAAGATAATGGAAATTTATTAGGAAAAGTCTACTACCATAAATAGGGAGGAAATAGCATAGCATAGCTTTTGATAAAACTTGCAGTTAGGAGACCATATTCAAGATCTACATTCGAGAATATAACGCACATGTGAAAATTAACGAGTTTTAAGTGAGGAATCGCTTTCGATCTGAGGCATCATGCCTACGTCACAAATGTTGGACACGACCTGTTTAACTGTGTTCGATAAGTTCTTAGCCATGGAATATTCCAATTATCAAACAGTCTAATATGAAAATAACCACATTATCGGTCCTAATGACGCAGGCAACACTAAAGTAGTGGGCTGTTTTATATATATCAAATCATCAGAAAAGCAACCGTTATCTAATATTACTAAGAATTGATTTGTGATTTATTCAAGTGGCTGCAAATCAAAGCTCCAACTGACATAAACTAAAATAATCTTAGTGATTTGTTGTTAGGCCCTCAAATTCCATTGTTCACTTACTTATCAGCTCAAGGAATTATAATTAATGTATATATTTCATTATCTGTATGTAATTGCACTCCCATTAGGATCTAGACAAGTTCTGACGTATTCTTGCGATGGCAAACTGTCAACTGCTTAAACGCTTGCGTCTTTACCTGTGAGCAGACCGAACGGTTAGACGGAGCAGAGTGGGTAGAGAGGGTGGAGCGCACTCGCCGCTCTTCGTTTGCTATAAACGCTCGTGCATTGCGCTCGTCGCTTCAGTTTCATTTTAGACGCGTTCGCGTGCGGTTGTCTCTGACTCGCTGCCTCTTGTTGACTTGTTGACTTGTTAACTTGTTGACCGTTAGCAGCTTGTGCGAATCGGTTAAGAAATCCACTGTTTCTCTCGAGTGCATTTCAAATAATCAAATATAGGTCTGTGTGGGTCTCTACTTACTCGTGTTTGATTTTATGGCGCTTTAAGTGTCGCATTAACATAATACATCAATTAAGTATTTGGCAGCAGTTCATAATAGTGTCGTAATCGTAAGATCTTTATACACTTGTATATATCTCTCACTTAATTGTCTTAAAGTTCCATGAATAGGAAATATATATAATATTAATTGGTACTTAATTGTTCTGTATTTGTAATTGTAACTGAAAGCAGCAACTTTTGTTTATTTTTAAATGTTTGCTTTGCTTGCCGCAAATACTCGAATACTGTGTGGGAAAACCTGTTTCTAATACTTTTGGTTATATAATAAGTATGATGCGACTCATAATCGTATTGACACGACATTTGATTTGACCAACAACGTTAAAAACAACACAAAGAACAACAACAAAATGTTGTTTTGTGATGAGCTCAACAAAATGCTCAAGCGAAACTCCCGGCTAATTTTCGACGGCGTCCAACTTTTTTGCATATGAATGAAAAGCGCTGAAATTTAATGCGGCTAACATTAATCAGTTGGGAACATGCATATTTCTTTATTTATTTCCCTTCTTTTCTCCTCTTTTGTGCTTTGTCGAGCCACACAGCGTGTGACCCTTTTGTGCCCAGCCAGAAAGTTTTCGCGTCTAACGGGTTCAGTGATCTGCCAAGACAATTGGGCCCAAATAGCTACGTTTATGTTGACGGTTGACGTAATGACAGCTGTTTTTAGCGTCTCTCCCCTCCATCTGCTGCCTGAGTCAGTTATCTGGTGTAAACGTGCAGATTGTGACGTGCGCGTTTTGCACGCGTTTAAAAACGCGCCACTCGAAAGTCACAATCAAAATAATTACCTCGCACTCAGATAAATTAGCAAATCCACAATAGCGACAATGTCCTCAAAACACGAACGATTTGAAAAATACGAGGAACAAGTCAAAAGCAATGTACGTGATACAATTGCGAGCAATTAAAGAGGTTCTGTTCGCAGGCCAGATAAGTTAAGCAGTACATTAAACAAATCGCGTTAACAAGACTTGGTTAGGACTGAGGTAGATAGTGCCCACACTTGTGCGAGATGTGCCGAGACTAATGACCGAGAAGCACACGCGACTTCAAGCCCAAAGATTTAGATAGAGGGCAGCTTAACTAATTAAACACGCTCAGTTCTTAGCTCTCGGCTCATTTTTGTTTATTTTGTGGCTCATTAAATAATGTCGTATGCTAATATCAAAAGTAAACAAGTGGGAGTGTTCCAGTATTGAAGCCTCAACTATATATTATAATGCGTATGAAAACAAACCGCCACAAGAATGTGACACAGCACACAGCTGGCTGTAACTGTGTATGTGTGTGTGTGTTTGCTTGTTGTTAACGCTTCGAGTTACAGCTACCTGATCGCGACTCGAATTTGGGCCAACAACTGCAACTGCAGCCATGAAAAGTGTTTAACAGCTAGAGAAACCGGTTTGAATATGTTTTTCATTATTTGCTTGACACCCTCTCTTAGTATTTGGAAATGTGTGAACAGTTTCCTTAGTTTTCATATTTGTCAATTTTCGTATATTCCACAAAGCAGGCGTTGCAGATAAATTTTGAAAATTTGTCAAAAACTTTTCGATATATCTTGAGTATGCTGCTTCTTAGTGTTTGCTTTGTTGGCGACGCTGCCAAAAACGAATTTGGCATTAGACGCTAGTGGCAGTATCCGCACTTAACCTTAACCAAAACCGCTTCCACCGCACCTGCCCCTGCCACAGCCACTGCCTCAACCGCCTTTATAGTTTTTCATTTGCTTTTCGAATACTGCCAAAAATAGCGTTTGATGTCAAATATTTTCGGTAGTGCCTTCGATTCTCTGGCGTTTTTAATGCAAATTACTTAATACGCAATTCGAAAATAAACGAAAAGAAAAGCACAAGCTCAGCCCGCCCCTTAAAGAATTTTCTTTTTTATGTTTTCCACACGCTCGCCGCTGGTTTGCCAAAAAAAGTTGTTCAAGTTGTAGTCATAATATGAATACGAAAATTCCGTTGTGTCTAAACGAACTTCTACAAAATTCCAAAGCGGCACTCAAAAAATGTTTGAGGAAATATGTGTTCACCCCAACCCCTACCCCACCCCTACCCCTACTACTTATCTAACTGTAGCTATTCCCCTTAAGGTCAACGCTATTCACATAATTTAAAATAGACAGAGGCAGCCAGCGAGATAGAGATAGACATAGACAGAGAGAGAGAGAGAGAGAGAGTTGAGGGGGTCTGCCACGTCTTCTTCTTCATGGGGACCCATATCAATATAAATGCAGACGAGTGTAAAAGTAATAAATTAAATGTCTAATGCCGCCAGACCCAAAGATCAGACCGATCATTTGGAAAATGTCTGACACTCATCCAGCGACTGTCTAATTTAAAATGCGAGAGACGCGAGAATTACCCAAACCATCGTTGTTTAAAGGGTTTCTCAGTCTTCTCTCTGACAATGTGTCTTGCATACGATATTAACAGAAACTTTATTTGTTTTGCTCGTACCCAAAACGATTAAGTTTGTTCCGGCCGCGTGTCTCTGGCTTGATATGAATATTTTATATATGAATATGTATTGCTACTTACACTTGACTAAATAATACAGAATTCTTCCACCCAAGTCAAGTGTAGGCCTTGTCAATCTTCTAATTTCGAGTACATTCTTAAGATTACAAACAATTGGAGGAGATTAGTCAAAACTTTCCAAGGCCATAACTAAAGCAATTCTCAAAAGTAAGGGCATTTTTTTTCTTATCATGTTTTGACCGCTAGATCAATACTACCTTCTAAAACTATATCCTCAAAAAATTCCCTTGCTTTAGTTATGCCTCTGTGAAAACTCAATCGATTTTCAAGTGCAAGCAAGAGCATGATTCGCCCTTAGATCAATATTGCATTTAAAGCTGAAAACGTGATTTTATGTCGAATATTTTCAATGCTAACCAATTACAAATTCTATTTCGATTGGCCTTCAATTCGTCAACTGTGTAAGCGATTACGCGATTTATCTTAGCCATCATTATGCTAATTGAAGGCTTATGAAACTTATAAGTAGCCCCCTTTTTTGCTACCTGATCAATTTGCATATTTCCGCTAATTAATATGCACTGCGTTCAGCTGCAAAATGTTAGAGTTGAAGCTATCTGTAGTTTTCAGCTAGCTGAAATGATTCTGACAGGCAGTCGTAAATTAAACAGCGATCATTTTGCACTTGGCGTTTAAAAACGCAATGGAAACGCTCTTGAAACGCCCGACAGCTGCTCGCGTGTTTATCAATTTACCTTTTGGCAGCGAAATTGCTTGAATTGCTTATCTTTTAACTGTATGGGTTCTTACGTAATGTTTCACGAGAGTTCAACGTTCTTCCTAGAGAGAGACAGCGACAGAGACAGAGAGAGATAGAGAGAGCGAGAAATATTCTTTCTGAAACAGGGGCAATCTGTGTGGCCATAACAAATCAATTAAGTTATAATTGTTTCTATTTTCGTATATCGGGCAATGGGCAGTTCCAGTTCCAGTTCCACTCCCAGTTCCAATTCTAGTTCCATTAAAATGCCAAGTTGAAAAATCTGTATTTGATTTGTGTTCCGCTCGAAAACACACGCATGCAAAATCGGCACGAGGGCATTTTTCCAACAATTTTCAGTGGAAATCTAAACCAAAAAAAAAAAGAAAAACCAAAAAAATCAACAAAATATTAGCAAATGTCACGTACGCATTAATAAAAACATAAATAAAATCATAAATCAACGAAAAGCCACAAAACTGTTTTTCCGCAGACGTTTAGTTGGATACAATGAGAAGACACACGCAGTGGTCTGCCCAATATTGAAGATTGAATACTCTATATAAATGTCTGATATCAGTTTTATCTTGGTAAAAAAGGTTTTTTCTTAAACTAGAATTTATCGCTATTTTATGTAAACCGGAGCCGGAAATGCAAAACGTTACTGATTTCAGTTCAATTCCGCAAGTTTAGTGATTGAAATTCTGAGGCGGAACTTCAAGGGAAATAAGCACGTTTCAAGTAACTTGTTGCAGCTTGCAACAGCACACAATCTTAACCAGATTTTCAAATTAGTTTCAAGCCGAAAAGACAACCTAAATTCAGTTCGCAAACTGGTTGGAAAATATGTATTTAAGCTGGGCCAAAAGTTATTAATGCATAGCTAGAAAAAAGGTATCAATAGCACACCAAATTGTGTATATATAATTAAAAAATGCCATAATGTATTTGTCATGCCGTAATACCCGCTTCTAGTGTATACAAATACAATAAAATTCCGCCGATGGCTATTTTAATACAAATAAACACGATTTATAGATGTGACAAGAAATGGGTCCAAGGGGGAAGCACACTGCTTGCCTTGTGAGAGGGGGCGGCATGGAGGCTGCGGGTTTGCTTGATAACTATAGCAATGCATATATACACACACATATATACACATATATATATATATATGTATATGTATAGTTCATAAAGTGAGCTAAGCAAATGCGCGGTAGTCAATTTGGAATTTTAATTTCGCATTGAGAAAACAAAGGCGACGCATTCAATTGCATGACTTGAATCGCTTAAGGGGAGCTTGAGGAGGAGTGTGATGGGGTGGGAGGGGGGGGGATGGAGAAGGTTGCGAGTAGTTGGGCGTGCGAATATTACATTGGCAATTACACAGCACACCCCACTCCTCCCAATCGGGCTGCTCTTGAAACGGGCAAAACTAGCACTCTCTCCCTCACTCTCCCTCGCTCTCTCTATCTCTTTGAAGATCTTCATAGATCTCTGGCCTTGAGTAGTAAAAAAAAAGATATATATATATATGTATATGGCATAGGCTGGTTAAACAGCCGCCTGTTGATTGTCGATTGTAATTGCCAATAGCTAATTGCGTTTGGCAGGCAGAGCAGAGCAGAGCACTTAGCTGCCACAGCAGCAACCATCCATGCTCCAATCTGTTGCTCTTGGACTCCATGCTGACGTCAGTGGCGCTATTGGTTACCCATTAGAGCATTGCAGCATTGCTGATGATGCAAACTGTTTGTAAACAGTGCGCTGACAGGCAACAGGAGGCTGCAGGCCCAGCAGATGTTCCACACTTTTGCCAAAGGGTATTATTGGTTCTAATGAGGAACATGTTACACAACAAAGCGAAACAAACATTCTCGATCCCAAATAAACATTTTGGCAAAAGTATAAACATGGCACACAAAGTGTATTCAAGATTAAAAGATTTTCGTTGCTTATTTGTATTTCTTATAGGGTATTAAGACTTTCCTTGGCCAAAGTATAAATAAAGTATAGCCAATAAATTCTTGGCTGAAAGATTAGCTTAGTTGGCAAAGAGTACATTTTATGGTCGATTCCCCAAAGATAATCAGCAACTAAAGTAGTTAATGTGTGTGCAGAACACAATGTATATTTTATTTTATTTTAGCTAAATATTCTTTACAGTGTATTTAATCTAGATCATATCAGAGTTAGTCCGAGGCTAAAGTAGAAGGTAAAAATGTAGTAGAACATATAAATTCTTGATTAAGAGACTTGCGTTATCCATGTGAGGCAAAAGTATTCTTTACAGTGTATTAAGTCTTTCTTTTCCCAAAGATAATCTAAAAATTGTAGGATTAGTATAATATATACATTCTTGATTCATCTTTGGTTTGCCAAATGTGCAATCGAATCCAAAGTAAAAACTATAAAAAGATAACCGCATATAAATTTTTGATTTAGAAAAATTGCGTTATTCATGTGAGGCACAATTATTCTTTACAGTGTATTGAATCTTGCACACACTAAAAACTAATCTGATCATTTCTATTTCTATTTTTGGTTTGCTACAACATTTTAGTTGTTGTCTTTTCGTCTTTTGTTGCTGTTGTATTTTGATTGGCATCAATTTATTTACTTTGCATTGTGGGCCCAAAATGCACACATTTTTTTTTTTATTTGTTTGTCTGTTTATTTAACTACTTGAAAGACCTTCAGCAGCAGCCAAAATGTAGGAAACATTAAAACAAATAGTGGAGCAAGCGTCTGGGAAATCTGCTGCAAGCAAAGCACATCAGTTTAAATATACCACATGTAGCAGAAGGGTAGCTCACCTGTTGCTTACTTCGAGGACTCCTCCGGCTTGGGGTACTTTGTGTTATACAGTGGTATATAGTCGGTAATAACTCGCCAATCGGTGAAGTAGATTATACCTAACCCACCAGCCATGCCAAATACGGCAGCTGAGGGTAAGCTGTGGGTGTGGCAGGATTATAGCTAAAATAAGTTGCTAGTATAACAAGTAAGAATGCTATAATCGCGAGAGCTCCACTGTCAGATAGCCTGAGCTTAAGACTTTGCATACACTTACAAAAAATCGCATTGAAACTAAAATCAGCCGAAAAATTGGAAAGTTTTTCTTTTTAGAAATAATTTTTAAATATAAGAAAAAACTTCCACTAATTATAAATTCCAAAAATATGTTGTTTTTCAAACTCTTACAAATATTTTCTATTCAGAAATTTTAAAAAATCAGACGACGCTGTCGATGCTGACCAAGAGTTTATTTCTGGCTGTTAATTTCTTTGACCTAATTTCTTTCTAGCCTTTCTAATGTAGAACAAATACTTACAAAGCTTTGGCCAACGCAATTTGACCTTTGGTCGGCATTAGAGTTTTCAATAATTTCTTAAATTTCATTTTCTTAAATCGCTGTTAATGTCGAGTTGAATAAACTACAAATTGTGGCAAGAGAGCTAAAGGCGTCGCCTGCTGATTCAAACCTATGCCAAACTACACACAAAAAAGTTACTGTCAATCAAGTCTCTGGCATTGTGTCACTATTAAGATTCCAGTGCGAGAGGGGCTAGTGAGAGGGGTGGAGGGAGTGGAAAGGGGCTGCTCTCATTGATGATAAATCAATTTGGATGCGGGTCTTAAAGTGAATGGAACCGGGTCGTGTAAACAGCGCCACAAATTGAAACATTACATGGCTTTTATGGCGAATAGCAACAACAAACAGCTTACCTACCCCCACCCCCTTTACCCAAACTATATAGACACATATATATCTTGATCCATTTGGGCTGATGGCGTTTATGATGAGCAAAGACAGGAAAGGATAGGTGGGCAATGGTGGAAAACTGCAGCAATTTGTCAGACGAAAAATCATTAGCCTAATTTCAAGACATATGTGTGTATGTGTGTGTGTTTGAGTGTGTGTGTGTGTGCGTGAGTGTTGCCATTTGCTTTGACTAAAATTTCGTTAGAATCTCGCTGGTGCTGAAGGCCCCACCCTTTTGTCTTGACTGAAGTCAACTCAAGTCAACTCCTTGGCAGACGCCAGGCGAGCAATTTAAATGCCACACCTTTTTGGACACAACACGTGTCTCCCTCACTCCTCCCAAAACCCCCTCAAGTCCCAATCCCAACACGAGCCACATATGACACTCGTTGCGGCTGTTTTGGATGGCAGTTCAAGGATATCGATAAAGGGCTGGGCCACTTAATTTTCCTGCGCTTTCCTTTTGCATATAAATATTCAAGTTTTTGTTCGCAATTTTGCAGTTATGCGTTTGTTGCTCCTGTTGACGTCGCTGCTGGCGCTACAGCTGGCTAATGGCCAGGATTACTGTTTTGGCAAGGATGCGGAGCGGGAGCAGACGCGTCAGTTCACCTCAAAGACAGCCTATCAGATTGTCAAGGGCACCAACATGGACAAACAGTACCAGGTGCCCGGCTGTGAGCCCAAGAAGATGTGGATCTTTCACAGGCACGGAACTCGACTGCCAACACCAAACACTATCCAGGCAGCACCTCGATTGGAGGACGTAAGTCGTCCTGTAATCTTTGAATACTTTGCCTATATTAATAGATTTTTTTTTTAGATTCGGGATCAGATTGTGAAAAACTATCGTGTGCTGCGCACAAAGCCAGACACGAATGCTTTGTGCTCGAATGATTTGATAGCCATCCAGATGTGGAAGTGGAACACCAGCATCACAGTGGACATCGAGGAGTACCTGACCACCCAGGGCTACGAGGATCTGCGCGGCACTGCCAAAGTCTATCAGCACTACTATCCCACAGTGCTGCCCACCAAATACAACGATTCCTACTACCTGGCAAGCCTGATAAATCCTGATCCTCATTCCATTTGGTGCTAATAATTACTGCTACCTTCCAGTTCCGTCACACGGAAACCCAGCGCACCAAGGAGAGCTTTAAGGGCTTCACCGATGGTCTGTTTGGAGACAACACAGTGGCAAATGCTGAGGATATTCCCGAGCAGGATCTGCTGCTGCGTCCCTACGATTACTGCACCGACTTCAAGGACAAGAACCACAAGGGCGTGGGCTCCGAGTATCAGAAGTATCGCACGAGCACCATTTGGAATCGCACCATGGCTGATATTGCGACAAGACTTGGGTGGGTATTATTCAGCTACCTCTTTTGAATGTTGTATTAATCTTGAGATAAAAAAAGATATTATTTATTTGTTATATATTAATTTATTCAACCAAACTCAAACTAAGTCGAACAATTTCTATCTTTTAGTTTCACATTTTTGGCTCAGGAGGATATTGAGCTTATGTATGATATTTGCCGCTATGAGCAGGCCTGGCAGGTGGATCGGACCAGTGTGTGGTGCGGCGCCTTTCTGCCGGAGCAGGTGACTGTGCTGGAATACGCCGAGGATCTGAAATACTATTACGGATCGGGATATGGCTTCGAGGAGAACAAGAAATTCAATTGTCGTGCCGTGCAGGATATGTTGACAAGATTGAGCAGTCCCGTCTCCCCGCATGTGATCGCCTATTTTGCGCATTCGACGGGATTGCAGACGCTGCTCACGGCGCTGGGCATCAGTAAGGATGATGTTGATCTGCGTGCGGATAATTACAATTCGATGACAAGTCGTCGCTGGAAGACCAGTTTGCTGGGTCCATTTGCTGGAAATTTTGTGGCCGTCAAATATGACTGCCCCACGGAGCTGGAGAAGGAGAAGGTTGTCTTCTTCCTCAACCAGAATGCCGTGGAGCTAGACTGGTGCAAGGTGGGTCTGTGCGATTGGTCGCAGGTCCTGGAACATTACAAAGCTATCTCGGAGGCCAACTGTGATGAGTACTATTGCCGGTCGGGGGCAACGGCTGGACGTGCCTCGTTGCTGGTTACCGCCTTGATCGCTGCCATTGTCTACTTAATGCACTAGATAATCTTGTTTAGTTTATTAATTTCAAATGTACAAAGTTCGTACCAAAAATCAATGGAAGCGACACACAGATTGCGAGGAGATTCGCTTCGGGCGCGCCTGGAGACATTTAAAAGTATTTGTTCGATTTAATGCGTAAATTTTCTACTTTTTTTTTAAAGAGCACATCTCTCACACGAAACATTTTGGTTAGTCACAAAAAAATATACACACACACAAATACCTTTCTCTAATTAATAAATTAATTCTTAAACTCCTGCTTATGACAACTAAATACAGATGTAACAGTTAGCTTTATATAAACTATGTAATTAAACGATTTTAAGAATTATGCGCATTTTATTATTTGTTAATTTTGTAGCAAACTGTTATAAATTTAAATTTAAATTTAAATTTGGCTGCAGAGTTATCGATTTGTTATTGCTATCGCTGGCGTAGAGTCGTTGTGAATGTCAAAAATGTGGCCGGAGTATGGCAGCGCTGTTAAGAGATGGCAGCGCCGCAATTCTTTTGCCGCGCATATTCAAAAGGATTTAAATGGTTTAAAAGGCTGAATTGATTTGTTTCAACATTTTGGCTATATAAACACAAGAAATACCTGTTGAACATTGTTGAATATTGTTAGTGGCCTTTGAATTGAACTTAATTGTCAACAGCAAAAAGGAAAGGGTTTTTGTTTTGTTAACCTTAAGAGGATTATTCAAGTGCGGTTTTAATCAGCTTATATTATTTAATTTGTTGTATGTGTGTTTTTTACTTTAACTTTAAAGTGAAAGAAGACAAATCCTTTTTGAGTGGCTTGAAAAACGGCAACTACGTGTATTCTCTTTTGGTGCGTTTTGAGCCGTCACGTGCTTCCTGTTAAATGTTCTAATGATGCGTATTAGACCAGACTAAGTGCCACTCATAAGTGCCGCACAACACACGCACACACACGCACATACACACCTTACTTTCACCTGCTTTCAGCCTTCAACTTTGACACCGAATTTTACGCAATATGCGTTTTTTATTTCTCTTCACTTCTGCTCTGCTAGTTGAACGCTGTGCGTTGTCCTGGCAGCCAAAGGGACAGACGCATTTTTGTCCTCTCCACTTTTCTACTCCCCTCTGCCCACATGAGCGTTGTCTTTTTCCCACTCCTGTCTAAGCTTGTCTGTGTGGGTGAAGCCAAAGTGCTTTATAGTTACTTAGGCGTCAGCTGGACAGAGCTGTGTATGTGTTTGAGTGTGAGGGGCGAGGGGGGAGTCTGTGTGTGTGTGTACATGTTTATATATGCCCCAGAGCAGATTGGTGCGCTTGGCTACCATTTTGCGGACAGCGTTTTTCATTAGCCTAAATAACAGCCCGACTACAAACAAGTGCATAAATCAGCAGCAAAAATTTAGATTCGCGAAAATTTACACAAAACTTTGTAATTCTCAAGTGTATCCAGCTGTTGAAATAGGCAAACGATGACTGCAGTCTCTGGCAGACTCATACACTTGACAAAAAAGGTGGTCTAATTACATGTAAAATAAACTTACCTGAAGGGAATTGTTTTTTTATACCATATTTAAATGTGTTTGTTAAGTGTGTTCTTTAAAGTTTCGATTCTCAAAGTTTTTAATAAGGTTACTTAATACAAAATGTGATCTGGGATATATAAAATCAGCTTTCCTTCAGATAATTTTTTATTGTTTATCGAGAATTTTTGAAAAGCTTAAGTAATAAACTATTTTTTCCAAGTTACCTTTTTCTCACAGTGTACGTAGATGGTCGTGTAACTCGTGTTCATCGAGCTACACAAAATTTAGGGATAGTTTTGTCGTAGCTTCAGTTAATGGCCGCTCATTTGGGCCGCAGTCAGCTATGAATAAGCAATTTTTTTCGGGCAGAAGTTTGGAAATCTAACTCCGGGATGCTTTAGACCCCAATCCCCCAACCCTCACCTTTCCCATAAAACAAGGAAAAAGGCCGAAAGAGCATCAAACAGGTAGAAGTAATTTGAGCCATTTTTACTGGACCTTGTGTAAACCGGAGCTGAGTTTTGGGCTTTGAACTGCTCAGCCTAGCTAATTGGTTAATTATTAGGCTTCGACTCTAGGCCAAGTCAGCTGGACTGTAAACTGGCCAAGAAGACAGCAAATGTTACATAATTGCATAACTGAAAACTGACAAAATTTAAACGATTTACGGAGCACAATTATAGTAAGGGTATGTCATTTGATTGATCACATAAAAGCCATGGCTGTTCGAGACTTTTTCCAACATTTCCAAGAAATCCAAGAATAATAACTTTTCTCATAAAACACACATGCACATGCACACACACACACACATGTGTGTGGCAACAACAACCACAATAATTGTTGACTTCAGCACATTCAGGTAAAATAGCTTCAAAGCAGAAGTTTATTTTTAACATGACCACAAAATTGTGTAATTTTAGTTAGACTTAGGCTATGTACTTGTACAACAGCATCAACTTATATACACTGAGAGAAAATTGAAGATTGCCGGAACTGAAACTTTCCAGCAAATGGAACCAGAAACGAAATGCGAGTCAATTTGACACCCTCATATAAATAGTTTTCCCAGCAATTTGCTGCTCATATCTCAACTAATTTTCGCCAAGTGTACTTGCTAAAATGGTCAGCTTTGCAGGTGTTAGATTTGGCCAATTTTTGGGCCAGTTATAGCAACAATATATAACATATTTTTGCACTCGTGTCTCACTTTAATTAGCTTGAAATGTTTGCTGACACACAAAGCAACAGCAACAAAATATTTATTTTTGTTTTTCCTATTTCCAATTTATAATCTAAATTTATCTCGGCACTTTTGTCCATTTCAAAATTCAACAATTTAAGCTGCTTAATGTTGACAGTTTTGTAGCTGCCATAAAAATGTAAAGCAAACAGCAAGCAAGGAAAATGCTCAAGTTTTATGGAAAATATTTTTCTTGTTATAAAAATACAAATTTTGCTGGTATTTTTGAGTTCAATTAGCTGGACTACATCCAAATTTCAGGATATGCAAAGGCAGTGCAATGAGAGTGGAAGCAGGAGGAGGAGGAAGATGAAGAGGAGGAGGAAGATGAGGAAGGAGGAAGATGAGATTCCTATCGTATGCATGCCACACTGATTAAAGGACGACCATCAAAGGCGACGCTGAAGTGTCTCGTAAACGCATTTTAAAGCACAAAGCTTGTATGAGCCATCTTATATTTTGTACCAAAATAAATGGCTTATAGAGCTCTAAAGCAACCTCAACAATATGACACACACACACACACCCACACAAAAATGTATGGCTTACGAATTTTGGCCAGATAGTAGAATAAATGCTCTTATCCTGTAGTCAGCTTAATTTAAACAAAATCCACTTTGCTGGTACTTTTAAGGCGATCTTTTAACGGATAACTAGAAATCTGGGAGAGTCTGTTAAGCAAAGAAAGTAAAGAGATGAGCAAAGGATATGTGCTCAGCTGGCTATGCTCATCGCGGATGTCAACAAAATCTTTTTTTAACCACAAAAAATTATATTGCACGCTGCGAGGGTATTTAAATGAGATGAATGACGGGCAAACACTTACCCACAAGCAAATGTGTGTGTGTATGTGTATATATATGTGTATGTGTGTGTGTGTATGTGTGAGTGTGTGTATAACGCCTGCAGTGATTTTTGCTCATTTCAAGCAATACATTTGTGTGTGTGTGTGTGTGTGTGTGTGACAGCCGAGGCTATGATGCAGAAATTAAATTTCAGAAATATGCAGCAGTTTTATACAACATTTCAGGCTCAGCTGTCAAAGAAAGTTCGTTCACCAAAAAGGACTTTTTACATAAATTCCAATCAAATTGTATGCGATAGAGATCCTTACTTAATATTCAAAATATTACTTTGAGTACAACACTACTTTGTTGACATTTCACTTGTGTATGTTATTAAATTTGTACTTACTTGCAGTCACTTAAAAACATACACACAGTCAGACAGTCAGACAGACAGACGGACAGACGGACACACTGTCGCTGCTTTGCCAAATGTCCTTCCGGCTAGTGCTCCAAAAAATGTTTGCCTGATTGCTGTCATTGTTGTTGTTGCCTGTTGCTTGCTGCTTGTTGTTTCTTTGATTTCTGTTATTTGCTGACATTTTACGTTACACGTTATTTAATATGCAATAAGCGGGGCTGTCAGAGACACTCTTCAAATCTCATTTGCCCATTTCACTTCTCTCTCTCTCTTCTTTGAATTAGCTGCGTCTCTGCCAAAATCATTTTCTCGCATTCTTTTCACTGCTCTTTTGTCGCTTATCGTTGATTTGATCAGACATATGTTATGGTGTTTGTGTGTGCACTCAGAGAAATAAACTGTTTTAAGTCCACATTCTGAAACGACTTTAATTGAGTTGCTCGCATTGAAAATGCTCCTTGGCTTGCGGCGTTTTTAATTCAATTTCTTGCAATTGACTTAATAATTAAAAAGTGCGAAAATATGTAAAGCGAGAAACATTTACTGCAATTTTTCATCAGCAGCTGCAGCAGAAAAAGAAACAGAGAGAGAGAGAGAAGGAGACAGAGATTGAGAAAGCGCAAGAGAAATCAGCCAAAGTAATTTATCTTGAGTGCTCATTTAATGTTTCATGTTGCTGTTGCTGTTGTTGTTGTTGTTACTGTTGTTGTTGCTGTTGTTGTTGCCGATGAGTCGAATTAACGCGCAAGTGCATTAATTAAGCCTTAAAGGCAGCCAAGGCAACGAACTCCTGGCGTTGGCATTAATATGAATATAAAATGAACTTAAAGGGCATAACTCGATTTTCATATTGGATTACAAATGGGGCAACTTCAGCTATGAAGCCAAAAATCGTATATAACTTTCACTAATTGGGTCTACAATAAAGAGTCCTTTTATGGACACTAATTTGTTGGTGAACGATAGGGTAACCCTAAGCAACAAGTTGTCCGAGCAAGCAAAATAAATATTAAAGTAAAAGAAGGCCCATATAGAGCACAAATTACGTATACGCAAAGTGAGCATAAAGTGGTGAATATACACTCAAAAAAATAATCGCTCTAAATTTTTGTAAATTGCCTTATTTTTCAGAAGTGAATTTCTAATATTTGTGATTTTCGCTTTCCATAAACTAGCGCTTGCATTTTCAGAGAATTTAGAAAAAAGTTGTCAAATTTTCAGTGTGTTATTTTTCTGAAAAATAATGGTTTGTATTTGTACTTATTCGAAATGGGAAAATATTAAAAAAATATATAAAATTGTAATAATTTAGTTATTGTCGATTTGCGGCAAGTCTTTCTAAATTTAAATGGTGCTTTTCTAAAATTGAGAAATTGTTTCTAAACATTTGAAAAACACTTTTTTTAAACAATATTCTTTTCAGGGCGATTTCTTTCAGATTGTAATGACTAAAATCAAGCAACAAGTGGACCGAGCAGTAAAGTAATATAAGTAAAATAACTTTGCGTATACTCAAAGTGAACCACTCAAATTACTTCTCTAAAAAAGGGACATAAAGTGCCAAAAAAATATACAAAAAGTGAACAGCTTTAAAATGAAAACAAATTGTTGGCTGCAATAAAAGATGCGCTTTATTCAAGAAAACAAACTTCAACAAATAAGAATGACAAAACCAAAGTGAATTCCAAGTTTGAAAAGTTTAGAATCTGTAACGGCGAACGGCGCGATACTGATAGCCATCGCTGTTGAGGACAGCGCTCTCGCCATCGACGGGTCCTTCGACTACGTCCTCATCCCCAATTGGTGGTAGATATTCTGGAGCGGCCTGCTTGATCTCCAACTGCATGTCCTCCATGGGTTGCTTGTAGTAATAGCCATCGTCGCGCAGCTCGGCTGTGGGCACATCTGCCTGGGGCTGCTGCTGCTCCTCCTCCTCCTCGACGACTGGAGCTTCAGTTTCCAGCTGGGGCGCTGCCTCAGTGCTGACTGGCGGCAGATAGTCACGTGCCACCTTGGGCACAGCGGCAGCGACAACCTCCTCGGTATCATCGATGGGAGCAGGAGCATCAGCTGGAGCTGGAGCTGCCTCTGCTGCTGGTGGCAGATACTTGTTGCTTGGTGGCGGCAAATATTGAGTTGCAGGCAGATGGGATACATCGCGACGATTGCGATGACGCAGCTTCAGACGGCGCACAGTGCGATATTCGTATCCCTGCTCGCCACGCACTGCACTCGGCTCCTCCACCCCACCATCCTCTGGCAGCATTGAGTCCATTGCCGGTGGCACATACTCCAAGGGAACGTTGGCATCCATCGACATCAGCTCGGAGACATCGCGACGCAGACGCAGTTGCGATGAATCCTGGGGTGCAGCCAAAGCAACGCTGGCCACGGCGGACAGGGTGAAAACACTGCTGAGCGAGAAGATTTTCTGGAAATAGGTAAATGAAGAAGAGAAAATAAAGGTTAATGCACGTATATATATCCCATAATCCTGGCTGGAGTCGGACCATTTTCTTTCTTTCTTGGTTTTGCTTAACGGATTTTGGGTTAAAGGCGTCTGGCAATTAAAAGTTGCTGCGACTGTTTGATGGCTTTGCTCTAGCTAACCGTCGAATTTATAGCCAAAAACTTTTTCAGCCTTAGCTTTTGGCTCACGCTTCATCTTCGTCTTCGTCAGCTCCAGTTTCAGCTCCAACTTAATTAAAAATCTTCAAAAAAAAGGCACCTTTTGCTTTGGCTCAATGTTTTTTTTTTTGGTATTGTTATTGTTGCGCTCATTCGCTTTGAGTCCCACTTGAGATTAAACTGCGTGGTCAGGTCTTTCACAGCAACAGCTTTGGCTATAACTTTGGCCTCATCTATATGTCTCTATATCGAGTATTTGAAATGGCTTATGAGTTTGCCTTTGGCTTATGAGTTTGCCTTTGGCTTAGTCTTTGCCTTGCACTTGTTATCTCTTCTGGCTGCAATGTCAAGTAGAGCAGCGAGTTGGCCTGCTTGACCTTTCCAACGGGTTGTACTCACCATGCCAAATAAATAAAGGGTATGCTGAGTGTGCATGAAGTATGTACTTCTATCAGTCTAGCTGTCTGTCTTGTAGAGTAACACTAAAGTATCTAAATCAAAATAAAATAAATAAAATAAAGTGTACTTTGATTAATAAAAATTGCCGGCCTTTTTATTATAACTGTTATTTGATCAGAAACAGAGAATGTTTTTCGGTTTTTACATATTTTGTGCTGTTTTTACATTTTATATCCTAGCAGACTGTTGCAAAGTATCTAAATTATTGCTGGAGACATTTACGAGCATCTCGGGACTTACATGTTTCGGCAAAAGAGTGTTTCAAAGTCATAACTTGTCTTCAGTAGATTTCGTAGCTATCTTTTAGCTACTCGCCTTAAGTAGTTTAGCTTTTTATACTCTGAACTCATTGAAGTTGGTTTGATAGGGTATAACAGGCAGAAAGAAACCTTTTTTATTGATCTTTATAAGCGCACCGAGTCATTCAAATTTATTGATAACTTTCATCGTTTGTCGAATAATGACACAAGCCGATTACCGCTTAGCAATAAAACCCACAATACATTTTTTTTAATGGGTTGGGATTATATTCATCATTTGTGTATGTTAAATCAACTTACACATACATATACACACATAACATACATACACCTATAAACACACATACATACATAAATACATATCTACATACAATGAGTGTAATCGTATTATTCTTTTCCATTTTTTATTCGTCTGTACAACTTATGAATAAGTAAATACTTTACTCCAGGGTATCTCCTAGTCAAGCTCCCTCGACTAAAGCCCTCTTACTGTATTTTTTTTTCTGTTGAGGTGTTAATTTTGGCATTACGTGAAGCTGTGCGGAAGTACTTCACTTATTTATAGGCCTCGCATATATTTATGAGACTGAAGAGCTCTATTCAAAAAAATCTGAAGTGGGCGCTTGGATTTGGCTTTTGGGCATGTTGCCCCCTTCACTCCGTCACCAGCTTCACGTCAACAACTGTCAACGGCTGTCGCATTGGTTATGAAAACAAATTATAATATATTAAATATGCATTTCGAATCCTTCGTTGCTGGTGGGTCCTGTGTGTCGTGTGTGGCTGTTTTTGGGCGGCGATCAAATGGCAATCAGAGACTTGTTGCGGAAATAATTTATTGATTAAATTTATTATTTTGGCGGCTGACTGGCTGTCGAAATCTGAATTTAAATACTCATTAAATAGTCATAAATATAATTAAAATACACACACACACAGCCAGAGCTGCGTATACGCAATTTCATAAATGACAAACAGAATTCGAATACAAAATAGTGAAAACCGAAACTGGAATTGTTAATGAACTGTTTGGTCATGGCTGTGGCAGTGGGCGTGGCATTTGGGCGTGGCAGCTGCAGCTGTCTATTATTTGACGCACGCAAATTGGGTCAACAAAAGAAAGGAAAATTTGACCGTATCTTAAACACACATAGCCATAAAATTCCTGTCAGCAAACCTATTTCTTTTTGCTCCCAGCAACTAAATCATTCGTTTGCTCTTTTTGGCTGCTTAAAAGGCGGCTACAATCTGCCACATGCTACGCACACTGGCGCCTAAAAGACAGCAGCAGCAACATTTTTTTGCCCCAACTTGTTGCTGGCCAAAAAGGCAGCTGCCTGAAGCAGTTTTGTTCATTACTTATGCTGCCTTCTTTGCCTAGAAAACCACTCATGTGCAGTATTTTACGTTCCTACTCTCTTGTTTATGTGTGTGCGTGTGTGTGATAGGTGTATTCGGTTAATACGAGCATAATTTATGGCACTACGTTCACAAAAACCAGTCAACACAACTTGGACGGGAGTGCTCGACTTGCCATATACTACTTTAAGATGAGAGAGAGAGGGAGCAAGAGAGAAGCTGAGTGAGCAGGGCAAATAAAGATCAGATAGATAAGTATATATATATATATAGAGAGAGATGCTTTGAGTTCAAGAAGTAGTAAATTTCTTCTGCATAGTTTAAATTTAAAATTTTCATTTTACTTTTACTTTTTTTCTATTGACTTACTTTTGCAAGACATGGAATCTGAGGCAGCAGGGAAAAGTTGGAGATAGAAAAAGATGGAGAAAGATAGAGAGAGAGAGAGAGCACATGTCTGAAATGTATAACATTTTTGATACCCATTACTAAACATACTTAATTTTGAGTCTATGAATTCATTAAGTCCAAAATATCTTCTGCATAGCTTAAAGATTTCTCTTTCATAATTTTCCTCAACTTATTTGGTTACTTCAAAGTTTTCTACTGTTTTTTTCGCTATTTCTACTTCGAGTTCTGCTTCTGTTTTCCCTTTTTTTTGCTAGTTTTACCACTTCTCCTTCGAATGTCCTTTTTAAATATGGTATGCACAACACTAAAAGAGCAGGAAAAAGGCAAAAGATACCGCAAAATAGATGGAGAAATCGTGTACAACTGAAATGCTCCAAATCAATAAATAATAAAATAAATAAATTACTAAAATGTCAGTTTAAGTTCGAGAGTTCAAAAAGCCGATAAGTATCTGTTGCATACTTTAACCTTTAACCTTTAGCATTTTCATATTTTTCTTTTACTGGTTTTTGTTAATTCAACATTTTACTTCTCGTACTTTATTTTCTGTTTATTCTTCTCCAAATTCTGCTTCCATTTTTTCTTTTACTTTTGTTACTTTTCCACCCACTTTTCATTCTACTTTTAACCACTTCAATGTCCTTAATCTTTCTTCACTTCTTCTACTTCTTATCTTGTCTTCTATTGCTACTTTTACTTTTTGTTTATCTTATAACCATTTTTACTTCTGATTTTACTTTTCA
The DNA here is from genome assembly GCA_035044025.1 of Drosophila paracracens. Taxonomy (NCBI): domain Eukaryota; kingdom Metazoa; phylum Arthropoda; class Insecta; order Diptera; family Drosophilidae; genus Drosophila; species Drosophila paracracens. The sequence goes on from JAWNMN010000713.1 coordinate 1,221,846, forward strand.
ATACCCTTTCCCATGCTGCTCGCTTACAGGGTATCTAAGGCAAAGCAGCAACAACAGCTCGAATCTGTTGTGCTATAAATTGTGTGTGCCTCATTGATTTTTCTTATGTGCCACTCTTGACTTGTGATTTTATTTAAAAGCGAGTTTTATGTCTATTTTGCTTGGCATTTGCCCAAACCAGTAGAGAAACTTTCCGCTTGACTGTGTGTTTGCCAGTTTTGCGGTCAGGTTGCTGTTGTTGTTGTTGCTGTAGTTTCTGTGGCGATAAAAGGGCAACAGCTTAGAGGAGCTCCCAGCGGCTCATCGACCATTAGCTGCTGTAAAGTTAACCTGAGATCCTGCACCCGCTTTCAAAAGCACTAGCTGAGACTGTGGACCAGCCGCGGGCATTGCAAAAACTTGAAAATATTTGCGCGCCAACGAGAAAAGGGCAACGAGCCAAACAAAAGGATTGCCCCGTCGTCCTTGGTGCTTGGTCCTTGGCCGTGGACCGGTTTATGCAAATGTTGTCGATGCTTGTGTGCTCAGCACTTGTCCGAGTTGTAGCAGGCTGCTGTCGGCCAGCGACTTGATGCCGCATTTATTAGGTTAAAATATTTATATATTTTAGGCTGGCAGGCAGGCTGGCTGCAAAAAAAGGAGCAGCAGCTAAAGAAAAGGGTTTTTTTCTTGTTTGGCCTCATATCGATTCGCCAAATCTATTTACAAAATTTAAATTGCTTCTTTACAGCTGCCGCAAAGCACGACATGGACATGAGAATCCTTTTTAGGCCAACAAATTGCTGCGACAAGGACACGCACATTTGCCATCAATCAATTCAGGCATTGTGCATACGTAGCACTTGCTCCTTATGTTTATTAATTGGACGTTAAATTTAACAGAGACACTTAAGTTCACCAAACATTTAAAGTCCTCAATCAGGAATTCTAATTAAACCGGGGCTTGTTAGCACATATCTCAAATCCGACGGACAGCTAATGTGGCATACGTCACTTTATTTTGACAGAGCCATTGAAAATTGATGAGCTGCTAGAATGTGCAATGAGAACACACTACACACACACACACACACACACACACACACACACATAGACACATCCAGCGACATTATGACACATAAATCCATAAGCTATTTCGGCAGCTGTCAGTTAAAGCGTAATGTGATTGACAAAGTAAAAATGTCATAGGATGGCAATCATTTCTGGTTTTTCGCACTTTGTAAAAATGCTGCCGAAAAATTGGCTTATGGAGAAAATCTGTGGAAATCTGAGAAAATCGACAGCTTCAAATGTAAGAATGTGCGAGTCGAGAGAGCTCGACTGGGAAAAACAGATTTTCAGATTTTCTCCGGTGTTGCTCAGCATTTTTTGCTGAAATTATTACAGCGCATCAATATAATGTCAAAATCCATTTAAAAAGACAATTATTAAGAATTGTGGTTTTTTTGTTATCGTTAATCGTTTTTTATCGATATTCTCGAAATCGGGGAAATAAATTTGATTTGCGATTGGCAGGCTATATATTTCTAATCTGAGCTTTTATTGAGTCTTTCAGAATGTCATGGTTAAATCTTTATTGCTGATTATGCTGATCAAGAATATGTATAGTTAATGCTTACGTAGATGTTTCTATTTGCCATTAAAACTCGGACTAAATTCGATTTATAAGAAGAAGAAAAAAATCGACTAGCTTCAAGGAAAATAGCCAACACTTAGTTGTGTATGAAAACTGCCACTTGAAAATACAACAATGCTACCTGCAACATTTATAATGCATCTTCAGCTGTGCGACCCCAAACACACCCCCTCCCCTAAGCACACTTTTGGCAAACTGCGGAAGCCGCAGAAAAAATGCCAAACTGCCAAAAAAATAGCCATAAATATTTATAAACTTTAAGAAAAGCACAAAAATCGATGGCAGTGTTCAGGTTTCTTGTTTGTTGTGGGGTCAGGGGTCATGCCCGCTATTTCAGTTGTCAGGTGCTTGTTGCCACCTGCAGGCTGCCCCAAGTTGAAGTGTTCTAGTCTATGCATATTTAAAATTCAATTTAGATTGAAGCGTGTTGAATAAAAGCCCAACGAAAATCGAATGCTTAGCAATTATAGGCAAGAAGGACACGCAGCAGGACACAAAAAAAAAAACGTGGCATGTCCTGTGCATAATTATGTGTAATCCTTATAAGCAATATAATAATTAATCTATTTATACACAGCGACTACAAAGACTAAGTGAGAATGTTGCAGTTGGGCTTAGCTGACTGCGAAATACTCTGCTTCCATAATAAGTCACAGAACAGGAAGGGTGAAATACCGATCTTTGATGGAGTTTTCTAGTAATCTACTTTCTGATACTTTGGCTCTTAAAATGCTGAACAAATTGGCTTTATCGATTTTGATCGATTTCATATACTCCTAGTTGCATCCCAATTTGCACAGTTTGTTGCATGACTGACATTGCGCAACCAGCCAATATACTCTTGCGGCTTCGCTGTCAGTGTATAAAAATAGCGAAGCGTACAAATCAGGAGCCAAGTGCACAGCCCAAAGGATGTTGAACCGAAAAGGATGCTTATCCTTTGTGGGAAACATATATAGTACACCTAACAGAGGATGCTTATCCTTTGTGAGATATTACGCAGAGTTAACAGAGTACTCCCAATTAGCTGAGCAGTCAGTTGTTATAATTAACTTGGTCTACACTCTGCCTGTGCTCAACGTGGCGTATGCGCAATATTCTCCTCTTGCGGTTGACTTTGATGGGTGTCCCTGTTCTGGGAGAAGGGGGAGTGAGGGGCGAGGTGTTGCCTTGCCACAAAGTCATATTTCATTAAAAATCAGACAGCATGTAGGTTAAAAGAAATTGGAGGAGGTAGGGTGAGGGGTGAGGGGAGAGTGGTCTTGTGGCGCACCTGAGGCACTGTTAATTTCCCCAGACACCTTGCAACGCGCTGTTGCAGCCTCTAAGAAACCAAATGAAAATTAAAATGAAAACAAATAAAGACAAACACGAAACAGGAATCAAAGATGGTCACAGGCCAACAAGGGTCAACAAGGAGCAGCAAGGAGCAACAATAACAATTTGATTTTTGTTTGCTTTTAGCCAGTTTTGTTGGTTTGTTTGTTTGTCTGCCTGTTTGTTTTGCCCTGTTTACGCTGAATGGCAATTTGCGTGCAGAAATGCTGAGGGGGCTGCTTTCGAAGGAGGGGTGGTTTGACTATTTAATTTACATTTAAATTCTTGGCGAGTTGCAGCTGCACCAAAAGTTTTCCATCTGTTTTTTTTCGATTCTCCAGTTGGGTTCATTGCACAGAATACAGACAGGATATTGACTCCATTTCAATTAGAGCAAATTAGAGATGAGGAGGTGGAAGGAGGTTTAAGCTTGAATGATTTATGCTTTTTAATTGGATTTCCTTTTAGCCGTAAATCGACGCGTCTTCAATTTCAAGTTTTATTTCATCTTCAATTACTTTTAATTATTCGGAATTTGTTTTGCGTTTGCCGTGCAACTTTTTAATGCATAATATGATACAACAACAACAACAACAACAAGCAGCAGCAACAATTGTCGCTTAAGCGAGTTTTGTGCGGCGTTGACTCGAATTCAATTTGAATGGCAAACAGACAGAATCACAACAAACACACAGACACAACACACACACACACACACACCCACACACAAAGGACTTTCGAGTGTCGAAAAGAGCGAGACTTGACTCTGTGTGTTTGTTGTTTATTTGTTTGCGTCTGTGTTGGTGTTGGTGTTTTTGTTATTGTTGTTGCAGTTGTCAGAAGCCAAACGGCTTTCAATTAAAACTGTAGCCTAGCAGCAGTTGTCATTTTAATTAGTTTGCCAACTGACGTAGGCCAATAAATATATGCCTACAGGGTGTACTCCCGAAGCAACAGGGTGTGTCAATTGGACTGCTGCAACCGTTTAATTGCTTGATATATATATTGCTTGATGGTATAGGTCGAAACTTTAAAATGCCATAACTTCGTCAAAACTCAACTTATTTGAAAAAGCGAGGGCTTTTTGATCATAGTTTTGACCCTAAATCCATCCTACATTTAAAGTTGAAAACGTGAAAATAAGTCGGAAGACAAGTAAAAATTATAGCCTGAAAATCGATGTATCGATAAATGGGCATAGGTCGAAACTTCAAAATGCCATAACTTCGTCAAAATTCAACTTAGATTAAAAAGCGAGGGCTTTTTGATCATAGTTTTGCCCCTAAATCAATCCTACATTTAAAGTTGAAAACGTGAAAATAAGTCGGAAGACAAGTAAAAATTATAGCCTGAAAATCGATGTATCGATAAATGGGCATAGGTCGAAACTTCAAAATGCCATAACTTCGTCAAAACTCAACTTATTTGAAAAAGCGAGGGCTTTTTGATCATAGTTTTGACCCTAAATCCATCCTACATTTAAAGTTGAAAACGTGAAAATAAGTCGGAAGACAAGTAAAAATTATAGCCTGAAAATCGATGTATCGATAAATGGGTATAGGTCGAAACTTCAAAAATCCATAACTTCGTCAAAACTCAACTTAGATTAAAAAGCGAGGGCTTTTTGATCATAGTTTTGACCCCAAATCAAACGTACATTTAAAGTTGAAAACATGAAAATAAGTCGGAAGACAAGTAAAAATTATAGCCTGAAAATCGATGTATCGATAAATGGGCATAGGTCGAAACTTCAAAATGCCATAACTTCGTCAAAACTCAACTTAGATTAAAAAGCGAGGGCTTTTTGATAATAGTGACCCTAAATCAATCCTACATTTAAAGTTGAGAACGTGAAAATAAGTCGGAAGACAAGTAAAAATTATAGCCTGAAAATCGATGTATCGATAAATGGGCATAGGTCGAAACTTCAAAATGCCATAACTTCGTCAAAACTCAACTTAGATTAAAAAGCGAGGGCTTTTTGATCATAGTTTTGACCCTAAATCAATCCTACATTTAAAGTTGAGAACGTGAAAATAAGTCGGAAGACAAGTAAAAATTATAGCCTGAAAATCGATGTATCGATAAATGGGCATAGGTCGAAACTTCAAAATGCCATAACTTCGTCAAAACTCAACTTATTTGAAAAAGCGAGGGCTTTTTGATCATAGTTTTGACCCTAAATCCATCCTACATTTAAAGTTGAAAACGTGAAAATAAGTCGGAAGACAAGTAAAAATTATAGCCTGAAAATCGATGTATCGATAAATGGGTATAGGTCGAAACTTCAAAAATCCATAACTTCGTCAAAACTCAACTTAGATTAAAAAGCGAGGGCTTTTTGATCATAGTTTTGACCCCAAATCAAACGTATTTAAAGTTGAAAACATGAAAATAAGTCGGAAGACAAGTAAAAATTATAGCCTGAAAATCGATGTATCGATAAATGGGTATAGGTCGAAACTTCAAAAATCCATAACTTCGTCAAAACTCAACTTAGATTAAAAAGCGAGGGCTTTTTGATCATAGTTTTGACCCCAAATCAAACGTACATTTAAAGTTGAAAACATGAAAATAAGTCGGAAGACAAGTAAAAATTATAGCCTGAAAATCGATGTATCGATAAATGGGCATAGGTCGAAACTTCAAAATGCCATAACTTCGTCAAAACTCAACTTAGATTAAAAAGCGAGGGCTTTTTGATAATAGTTTTGACCCTAAATCAATCCTACATTTAAAGTTGAGAACGTGAAAATAAGTCGGAAGACAAGTAAAAATTATAGCCTGAAAATCGATGTATCGATAAATGGGCATAGGTCGAAACTTCAAAATGCCATAACTTCGTCAAAACTCAACTTATTTGAAAAAGCGAGGGCTTTTTGATCATAGTTTTGACCCTGAATCAATCCTACATTTAAAGTTGAAAACGTGAATCGGAAGACAAGTAAAAACTGTGGACTGAAAATCGATACATCGACATATGGGCATAGGTGAACTAAATGCCATAACTTCGTCAATAACTATTTGAAAAACGAGGGCTTTTTGATCATAGTTTGACCCTAAATCCATCCTACATTTAAAGTTGAAAACGTGAAAATAAGTCGGAAGACAAGTAAAAATTATAGCCTGAAAATCGATTTATCGATAAATGGGCATCGGTCGAAACTTCAAAATGCCATAACTTCGTCAAAACTCAACTTATTTGAAAAAGCGAGGGCTTTTTGATCATAGTTTTGACCCTAAATCCATCCTACATTTAAAGTTGAAAACGTGAAAATAAGTCGGAAGACAAGTAAAAATTATAGCCTGAAAATCGATGTATCGATAAATGGGTATAGGTCGAAACTTCAAAAATCCATAACTTCGTCAAAACTCAACTTAGATTAAACAGGGGGGGCTTTTTGATCATAGTTTTGACCCTAAATCAAACGTACATTTAAAGTTGAAAACATGAAAATAAGTCGGAAGACAAGTAAAAACCTGAAAATCGATACATCAACATATGGGCATAGGTCGAAACTTCAAAATGCCATAACTTCGTCAAAACTCAACTTATTTGAAAAAGCGAGGGCTTTTTGATCATAGTTTTGACCCTGAATCAATCCTACATTTAAAGTTGAAAACGTGAAAATAAGTCGGAAGACAAGTACAAATTATAGCCTGAAAATCGATGTATCGATAAATGGGTATAGGTCGAAACTTCAAAAATCCATAACTTCGTCAAAACTCAACTTATTTGAAAAAGCGAGGGCTTTTTGATCATAGTTTTGACCCTAAATCCATCCTACATTTAAAGTTGAAAACGTGAAAATAAGTCGGAAGACAAGTAAAAATTATAGCCTGAAAATCGATGTATCGATAAATGGGTATAGGTCGAAACTTCAAAAATCCATAACTTCGTCAAAACTCAACTTAGATTAAACAGGGGGGGCTTTTTGATCATAGTTTTGACCCTAAATCAAACGTACATTTAAAGTTGAAAACATGAAAATAAGTCGGAAGACAAGTAAAAACTGTGGACTGAAAATCGATACATCATGGGCATGGTCGAAACTTCAAAATGCCATAACTTCGTCAAAACTCAACTTAGATTAAAAGCGAGGGCTTTTTGATCATAGTTTTGACCCTAAATCCATCCTACATTTAAAGTTGAAAACGTGAAAATAAGTCGGAAGACAAGTAAAAATTATAGCCTGAAAATCGATGTATCGATAAATGGGCATAGGTCGAAACTTCAAAATGCCATAACTTCGTCAAAACTCAACTTATTTGAAAAAGCGAGGGCTTTTTGATAATAGTTTTGACCCTAAATCCATCCTACATTTAAAGTTGAAAACGTGAAAATAAGTCGGAAGACAAGTAAAAATTATAGCCTGAAAATCGATGTATCGATAAATGGGCATAGGTCGAAACTTCAAAATGCCATAACTTCGTCAAAACTCAACTTAGATTAAAAAGCGAGGGCTTTTTGATCATAGTTTTGACCCTAAATCCATCCTACATTTAAAGTTGAAAACGTGAAAATAAGTCGGAAGACAAGTAAAAATTATAGCCTGAAAATCGATGTATCGATAAATGGGCATAGGTCTCAAAATGCCATAACTTCGTCAAAACTCAACTTATTTGAAAAAGCGAGGGCTTTTTGATCATAGTTTTGACCCTAAATCCATCCTACATTTAAAGTTGATAACGTGAAAATAAGTCGGAAGACAAGTAAAAACTGTGGACTGAAAATCGATACATCAACATATGGGCATAGGTCGAAACTTCAAAATGCCATAACTTCGTCAAAACTCAACTTATTTGAAAAAGCGAGGGCTTTTTGATCATAGTTTTGACCCTGAATCAATCCTACATTTAAAGTTGAAAACGTGAAAATAAGTCGGAAGACAAGTACAAATTATAGCATGAAAATCGATGTATGCCATAACTTCGTCAAAACTCAACTTATTTGAAAAAGCGAGGGCTTTTTGATCATAGCTTGGCCACTCCATTGTTAGTTGAATTCTGACTTAATATATATTTTATTTCTGGTTCTGTAGTCGCTGAAAGTAACAACTTTCAGCACAGGGTGTGTGCTGACTCGCACTGTATAAATGCTTACTTGCACAGGGTGCTACGGCACCAACCATTTGTTTGCTCTCTGACACACAGGCTGCTTAAGCATCAACTTCAATTGCCTGCTGGAGTGTAATTATCTTTTATGCAATTTTGCACACACACACACACACACACAAGAACATTACTGTAAATTCTTGTATACTATAGATAAACGACAATGGCTAACAACTGCAAGTCGCTGCTTGTCGTTTTCTTGTAGTTTTGCCTTATGGCTGACATTCTTCCTCTTCTTGAGCTGCCTGCTCTTCACTGCTTCTATTTGCTGCTCTTTGCTCCTCTCCGCTTCTCTTTGCTTCTCCTTCATTTTCATTGTTTTCGCGTCCAGCTACAGTTAATGTTTCATTTGTTTGTGTTCGCCTCGCTGCGCATTAATTTGAGCTTAATTGGAAATTACAATCCAAGTGCCATTCTTGTCATTATATAGCAACAACAGCAACACATACGCCACACACACACACACACACACACACACACAGAAACACACACAGAAACACACACATACATATGCTGAGAGCACTTACATATGCATTACATAAACTGATTCCGTTGAGCGTTGTTGCTGCCTCTTAAGTTAATGTAATTAGTTTCGGTGTAAAATTATAAATGTCAACCGATAGCATTCATATATATAACCACACACAAGCACACACACACACACACCCACTTATACACCCACTCGACCATGAGGCTTTGCCACGCTTATGAGAGTAAAATGAGCGAATTCTGTGGCCACATATAATGTAGGGTATTAAAGCAAACCTGATATTCCGCATCGGTTTTTGGTCACGATTTCATCTCCCCAAAAACGCCAACAAACATCCCAATTCCCTCTCACTTGATGGCTGACTGTGAAGCGTGGGGCAATCAGAAGCCGCAGGATATTTCCGTTCAATATTTGTACAGTTTCCACATATTTGCACAACAGAATTGGCTGCTGTTTAGCCACCCACCTTCCACCTCCCACCCTCCTCAACCCTTTAACCCTTCAGCACTGCAAATTTAGCATGCGTTGCTCAATTCTTTGGTTTAGGTGGAAATTTTTGATTATCTGGCGTTGTGAAAATATTATGCGCAACTAGGTGTAAAAATTGCAAAAATTTGCTTTTTAATTATCTCGCAGGTAAATTGCGTGTACGCCGCATAGAACAGCACAGGAGAGTGGAGCACAGTTAACGCGTTCGCTCAAATTTAAGCACACCACATAAAGTCTACACAAAATTCTAGTTTTACAGTTTATTTCTTTGTTTGTGGGAGCAACAACACCTGGCAAAAATTTCACGCCGCTCATCTAATTTTCCCAAGATGCCCTCCAATGAGCGCCACAAAAGTGCATTCAACTGTGCGTGAAAATGCTTAAGGGAGTCTCGTGGCAAGAACAATAACAACAATGACCAACACCTCCCCCAAGCCGTGGGTGGCCAAAGAGTTGTGGAAACTTTTGAAGCTGCCACAAAATTGCGTTAACTTTTTTGTCAAGTCACTTGATTATTAAGTCGCCGAAAAGGCGCTTTGGCGGAATGTCATAATGGAGATGCCTTCAGCCCCTCCAATTCCCCCCTTCTCCACCTTTGCCAGCCCGTTGAATGACCTTGGCTTGATTTGGGTTAGGGTCCTTGGTCGTCTTAGCACTGAAAACTTGTCGACAGCGTTTAGCGCGTAATTGAGACAATTAAATTGACTTTGACATTGGGCGAAGGCTGGCCCAAAAAGGGAAGCACCGCAAATCAGCAGCACAACTGAAATATAATAAATAATCCTTGGCACGGGATAGCTGGGCGAGTCCTTTTTCCTATGTTCCGAAGCCATTCAAAATGTGTAAATGGGCCACAAAGAAGTGATGGCAAAGTATGTAACAGGCGCAGCAGCAAGCAGCGCCGATCCCATTAGTTATATATATTCTTGATCAGGTGGATGAGAGCGTTGATATCAAATGTTTTAGGAGTTAAATACTACCAATGGAATAAAAGTCATCGTTTACCATAAGCAAATCAAGTTTATTTAATTTGATCCATGAAAAGGGTGTCAAACCGGAAACGGAACCAAAACCGAAACAGCAATAAGAACTCCGTTTTAAAGCCACATCTTTCTAATCATAACCAAAATATTAATTTAGAAACGCAAGAAAACTGTTTATTCATATTTTTTCATTGTATTTCATGTATATGTATGCAGGATATCTCCTAGTCGAGCACTCTCGACAAGAGCAGGCCTACAGCGTTATGCTAAAGGCGAAACCCTTTAAGTTGTAATTAAATTTTCATTTGGTAGCTAGCTTTTGAGTTGAGTTCTGACTTGCTGGCTGTGGCACGTAAATTGCCTTGCTTAAGCTGATGATGCTGCACATATGTGTGCGCATGTAAGTGTGTCCTGCAGCATGTTGTTGTTAGTTATGCCTGTTGCATAAGTGAAGACACAAGTTCTGCGTGCCTCTGCTTAGTATGCATTGCATTTTGTGTGCCTTTGTGGCAAGGCTTTGAGGAAGACAGCAGGACAAACTCCGACTGATTTTGTTATGCAGAAAGCGCTACACACACACAACTTTAAGCCTTGCCACATGCCCCCACCCTTGCCTACTCTCGTAATTGGAGCGTAATGTGTTAAAGTGACAGTCACGTGAACTGCGTCTAATTTGCTGCTGGTTTGTTGCTTGGTCTTGTTTGCTGTTTGTTGCCCCACAACTGTTGCATATTGCATGAACTGAAAAGCATTTGCTATGAACTGTATTCCCACACAGCTATGTGTGCACGTGTGTGTGTGTGTGTGTTTTGGAACTAGAAATATACGAGGGCTGCATGCAAATAGGATGCTCTGAAATCAACACAAATCAAAATGCAGTATGAGAAAGGCAGTAAAAGGACTACAGGGCAAAGGCAGCACAGAGGAATTTTTGATTTGGTGCAAGAATCGCTGCTGGAATTCTAATTGCCAGCTGCGATTACTCGAGTAATTGCATTTGTTTGCATTTTGGGTTCAGCAAATGAAATTTCGCAATATATTCGAACAATTTTATATTTGAATATAAACGAACAAATTAATTTGAAAGACAAAACAAGCATGAAAATGAGAAGAAGTTTTTAAAAAAATTTAATTTGAGCCAAAAACCAAAACATTTTTATTATATGCCTGCACTTTTTCTGCTACCCATTTTAATGCTGTTCCGATATCGATGCCAGTTCAGGTTTAACATTCTAGTTGCGATACATCGGCGATAAACAAATATTAAATTAGTTTCTGATTCCAATTCCGATTCGATTTCGTTTCCAATTCCGGTTTCACAGCCTGTTAGTTAATTGTTTATTTGAACTACACTGCCTGCTCTTTTTCACGAGTGTTATCTGTTGACCATCTGTTGAAAATATATTTTTGGTGGTTTCTCCATTAAAATTTGGTCGCGAACAGCACGCGTTGTTCAGCTCTCATCGCCTCCCCTTCCTGATTGTATATATATATATATTTGTGTGTATATATTTGGATAGGATTTGTTTTTCTGCTTTTCCCCGCAGTCCCAGTTGCAATGGCGCAAACAGTTTTGTGCACGGATTTTTATTGTAAAATTCATTTCGATTCGATTCGATTGGAAATCAACATTGCCTCTGTCCCAATTCCCTTGTGCCCCCATACTCTTCAGTCCCCTTATCAATTGGTGGCGGTGCTTGTTTAGTTACAAATGCTTAACTAAATATTTTTTATGTTTTATATTTAGCGCAGCATACAAAAAAAAACCGAATTCGACTCGAGTTTCGTTTTCAATTTCTGTTAATCCTGCAAAAGAAAAAAAAAGAACCAAAAAAGAAATGGAAGAAATTACATTGAATTTGAGTATGTTGGGAACTCTGTGGGAAATGTGAGAGACAGGGGGGAGTGCTGGATGTGGGAGGCCGTGGGGTGGGTCTCAAAAGCTTGTGTAGCTATTGGAGCACTGAAAAAATTGTGTATGCTTTCATTTTTTTCTGTTGCTTCGCTTTTTTTGTGGATTTTTACTTTGCGTTTGTTTGTGTGCCACGCGCTGAAAATTGCGGAAATCAGACAAAACGCTTTATAGATTTATATATGTGTGTGTATATGTGTGTGTGTGGGTGTGCATTAAGGTAGTGTGCTCTGAAATAATATTTTGATGAGCAAAACGGATTTCGTGACAGCTTAGCTTGGTTTATTGCATTTGATTGAAATGTGCTACATTGTCTCTATCTTGAAACAATTGCTGATTTTATGTGTTTATTTGTCTCTTCTTTTTCACGATTTAAGCTTTGAATTTGAATTTTGGTGGTGCTACTTTAAGCCGCTTAGCGCCAGACAACGTGGCGCATGTGTGATAAGCATTTAATTGCCACATCATGAAGCAACACCGTGTCGTGACAATTCTGACCCAGTGCCGGTTCCATCCCGGGTAGCCAGAGAGAAGTGCTGTGTCATCATTGAACTTGTAATTGTATCGATGAGACCTTGAAAGAGACAACAAATTACATTTGGCATTGAAAGTGATGATTTGTGTGTTGTTTGCGGGACATTGAAACTGTATTAAGTTCGATGCGGTCTTCAAACAACACTTTTTGTTTGTAGAATGTTCGTCTCTGCGCCCGGCGCTATTCGGTGAATGCCGCACAAAGTTCAATATTGACGTATATTTTAAATTGAGTGCGAAATAGATATTCTTCAGCTGTCGTGCAAACATAAACAAACAGACAAACACCCGAAAGACTGAGCAGAAAGGCAAATAGACATACATAGACTGTCATGCATTGAAGTGGCTATCAACTACACACAACAAGATGCCAATGACCATTGTGCCGCTGAAGGCGACCAAATAGCCGATTAAGCGTTCGAACAGCAAACGAACATCGAACTTCAAACATCGAACAACGATCGATTCGATTGATCTGTGCAGACTTCGAACTAGTTGCAACAGGTTGGAAGCTAACATTGCGGAAGATGCTGGCGCTAAGTGTTAATTATGATGCCTACTTAATTTATGATTATTTATTTATTTATTTACGATTTTTCAATCTTCAAGGTCTGAGTATATATATTCTTGATCAATCTGTCAGCTTTTAAGCCCACTCAGAAAAACAAATCGCACTAAATTTTGGTATATTTAGCCATTGTTTGTTCGAATTCGAATTTGCACTTCTACTTTTGAATTTCTAATTTATAGAAATTTTTTTTGGGGCGATTTTTTGATGTTAGATCGGATCACTATATAATATTACTGTTAGCAATCAATAGGTGCAATTAAAAGTGTATGCAAACTTCGACTAGTTCAAGTTAGGTGTTCTTTCATCTTTTTACTGATGAAATCAAGTCCAACAAAAGGGTGCAACTAAATCTCATATTACAATGTGTGAAATTGAGATTACAGTTCGTTGGTTGCTGTTGCTGTGGTTGCTGTTGATGTTGACTGACTCGTGTTCGTGTTCGCTTCGAACGCGTCGCTTCTTGCAATCTCTTGCTAATTTTTCGTATAAATAGCAATTGGTATTTCGACAGTCAAAACATAACGCAACGCTTCAACAGCACAGCAACAACTCAGTTAGCACCAAAAATAAATATGGTAAGCATTCCATTACGACTTTGGCTTTTGTGAGGAATTTAACATCGATATTTTTATGTAACTCTAAGCAATTGAATTTGAAGTCACTCGTCCGTGGATGGATGCTGCTAGTGGCAGTTGAGCATGTGGCTGCGGGTACCGTGCGTCAGCTGCAACGCCGCGATGTCTCTCACTTACCGCTGGAGTATTTGCCACCTGTGGCTCTGCCACCGATACCCAGTCGCGATTATTTGCCACCCGTAGAGCAGCAAGCTGCTAGCTTGCCACAGGTTCTGGAACCGCCACGTGATTACCTGCCACCATTGGAGCCAGAGGAGCAGCTGGAAGTGAGCAACGAATACCTGCCGCCAGTCGAGGAGGAAGACATAACCACAACTGAGCAGCCGGCACCAACAACAACCACCACCCCCATTCCCATCACCACCACCATTGAGCCGGCTGAGCTGGAAACCGAAGCACCCGTTGAGTTGCAAACGCACGAAGAGCTCGCTGAGCCATCGGGCGTGCTGCAAGCCGATGGCTATCATTATGCCACTCCAGAGATTATACCCGATTTGGCGCCAGCTGAGTCCCCAGTGGAGGAATATCTGCCGCCACTCGATGACAATGAGCTGGTCGTTGCCAGGGTGCCACAAAGTGAGGAATCAGCTGCCCTGCTCGACGATGGTTATCATTATCGCGCCATCCGACGACTAAGATTCTAGGCGAACGCTAAACCTCTTGTTAACCGACATTTGTTGTTGTTTATTTTTACACACTTTCAATAAAAGGCATTGTCCATCTATCAATTCATACATACATACATATATTAAATGTGTATTTATTTTGATGTGATGTGTTCATAACATTTCATTTGAAATTGATGACAGGAAATTAGAAAAATGTTTTCATACTGTTCTGCCCACATGCCGACACAAAACAGTTGCCGCATCATGCCACATTTTCATCATCGTTAACCCAGCACCAACTCATCTTCATCATCATCATTTCCCATGTGTCTGCTCGTTCTTACTACTGTGTGTTTGTGTGTGTGTGTGGCTACACAATTGATTTGTCTGGCTGTCTGTCTGTGTCTGTCTGTTTTTGTCCTGTTGTCGCTTACACTTTAAAATCCTGGCGCTGGCAGGACGTGTGTGCTTCTTGTTGACACAACGTTGTCCCTTTTCTTGTATTGTTTTTCATTTCGTTTCTTGCCCGCATCCACTTGTTTTGATTAGGCGAGTTTTCCTCCGTTTCCCTCTGTAAATAATGCTGCAATTTTCCAATTCGATACATTAATTTTGCAACTCTGCTTCATATGTGTAAAACTTATGCCAATGTCTCTGCTTTAACTTCTAAGAGATGCCGCTCAGAGTTGATGACTTTATTAACATAAGGGCTCAAGAGACTGTTTTATATTTAAGCTAGGGTATTCTAAAGTTGAGCAGAGCTAAAAATACGCCACGTGCCTGTTTGCCTTTGTTCTTTGGCATCAATATAAATGATCATTTTATGCTGTGCACTTGAATTATTTATGAATGTGCTACAAATTGAAAATCAAACTTTATAAATTGACTGACAAATTTTCGGTCTGCATCTCTCTCTCTCTTGGCCAAGTTGAAAGCCACGCAACAAGTGGCCAGCAGTTGTCTGCAACAGTCAACAAATGTTGCGGTTAGCGACCCGTTACCAAAAATAGCACACAAACTAAACAATAACCAGAAACAACAAAGAAAAAAAAATAAATCGACTCAATTTAAAAAGGAAAACAGCTTTTACTGCGGCCCCAAAGGAGCCGAGTTCTCGCATTTTTGTGGGGCCCAAAAAACAAACACCTGTAAACCATTGAATTTGGCCATATTGAATGTGCAAATGGAAATGAAAAGCTTTCCACGACGAAAAGCTTTCGTCGTATTTTCCACTTCAATATTCAACGAAGCCGACAGGAAAAGCGTATAAAAGGCAACTGCCTCAGAAATTTCAACTCAGTTGCGGTTTCAAAACGAACGCGAAACAAGCGAGACCAAGAAAATCGTTGTGTTATCGTGAAAACGGAATGAAAAGCGTTTCGGGCCACATTTGAAAAAAAGGTAGCCAATAAAGGGCAAAGAAAAATCATTCAAGTGGCAATAGATACAAATGTCTGAATAAGTGGCCAAAAATGGGCAACTGACCAACACCTCTGCCCCAGAAAAAAAAACGGTCCACAAAAATGATCCGGCAAATTGTTTTTAAATCGAAGGCAATAAAAACCAAACCTTAAATGAATTTTGAAATGAATTTACATTGATGCAAAATAATACTTAAAATAATGTTTAATTTAATAAGCAAACAGCGCAATCCGAAGTGATACCAAAATAAATAGTGTTAATGAGCCAATTTAATTAACTGAAATCATGAATAAATTCATGGAAACTGTTCAAATTAAAAATCATTTACATGCCAAATGCAGCGCAAAAATAAAACAAAGTTTTTTCCATTGCCCTTCATGCAAAAAAAAAATTAAAATTAATAAGCAATTAACACGACAAGCACAGCAAATATTAAACAAACATAACGGCAACCACAACAACAATAATATTAATAATAATAATAATAATCATAATACGAATATTTACCAGAAACAGCAAAAAATTTCACGCTCAATTAAATTGAAACTTCAGCAATTCCGCATTTGCTCGGACTTGCCCAAAAGTCAATTAAAATGCAATTAAATTGTGTGCAGAGACCAAAATCAAATAAAATGTTACATTAAATTCGCAAAAATCTGCAGTTATTACTTTTTGCCTCAATGATAACACAACACAAATATCAATAATAACAACAAAGTTGGAAATTGAATACACATTTATATTTGTGTATTTATATTGGCTAAACAAATGCAGTTACCATTTATCTCTCTTGTTGTTATACCCTGCAGTCAATGAAAATGCATAAAAAGGGTGTAATGATGTTGTGCCAAAGCATGTAACGGGCAAAAGGAAGCAGCTCCAATTTTTATAATGTAAATATATATTCAGAATCAGGATCAACAGTCGAGTTGATATAGCAGATAAAGAGACTTTCAACTTGAAATATAAGTTCTTGTTTGTCATGTGCAAATCAAGTTTATTTTACTTTACTGTAAGCAAAAAAGCAACAATTTTATGACATTTCTTTTCAATGATATATATATAATCTGATATATTATTGATCAACTGTAAAAATTTAATTATTATAAATCAACAAAACATTTTCTTCTGTACATTTTAGTATCAATCGAACTTTAACCAGCCTTTGCTGATTTTAGTTTCGCTTCTCTGAAACTGTGCTAAATAGAATTAATACATCTATATAAACATATAAAAAAAAGACTAGGGGTATCTCCTAGTCGTACTTGCTGTTGTTGTTGTTGATTTTTTTTGTTTTGTTTATTGACGGCCTTTCTATAATACACTCACACACATCTGGCCCAGTTTATTAATAAACGGTTTTGTGTACAATGCACAGCACATGAGGACAGATAATGAAAACGCGTATACGCGACGATGCCCGCGGTCTGCTGTGTGTGTGTGTGTGTGTCTGTGTGGCACGCTTTTGTATTTATTAATAACAAAGTAATCAGACATTGTAATCTGCTCCAAAGCGTATTACAGCAGTCATAACAATAGCAGCTCAAGCAAAGCTCCCATCGCTATATCCTATCACCCCCCTGCCCCCATCACTCCACGCTTATCAGCTCGTCGATTTGCTTTTGGCTTTATCTGGCTGCATCCTCTTAGGTCCTGAGGCATTGTTTGTTAGCTCGGCGCACTTCCGCCTCAAGTGGCAGCAACGGCACCGGCAACAGCAAAAAACAATAAACCAAATTGTTTCATCAATGTTTTTTTTTTTGTTTCTAGATATTTTCCTTTTTTTTATTTTGTTTTACAATATTTTTCTAATTTTGCGCTTCATTTCCAGCAAAGCGAAATCAGATCCACAAGCTGATTCAGTTCCTCAATTTGCTGTACTCATTGAGTGACTTTTGATTTGTTATTTTTGCATTTTTAATTTGACCTCAATTTGTGTTGATTTGCGCCTCGAATCCTTGCTACTGATTGCCAACACTCTTAGGTGGGCGGGGGTTAGTGTGGAGGGGCGTGGCACATATTGATGGGCGTATGGCGTGCTTATGAGCCAACAGCGAAAACAATCATTTGTATCGCTCGCCACTGTCTGCCATTATTTCATTTTTCTTTTTTTTGCTCTTTGCTCTTTTAACATTTTGTATGCAAATTGCAGGACATGCGGTGTCAGGCTCCAATTTAGGCCGCCAACTCTGATTGCTGAGCAATTTAAACTGACAGTGGTTCAAACTAATAAGCAACACACTCATTTAATTTGCATAATTGCTGGCCTCCTCCCCCCCTTACCCTAAATTAGACGGGCAACACTGCGTATGATGAATATGCATAGGCCATGGCTTCAATGATGGCCTGCATGAGTTTCTCAACTTTTCACTTCTCTGCGCGAATTCTGTTTGAATACGCGTTAAACTTTTGCCGCAGCTGCCATTTGCAATTCACAATATGAAATTTATGAAAATTTAAAAGTCGAAAAGAAAAAATAAAACAATAGAAAACCACAAAAAAGCCAAACTAAAATGCGCTGGTCGAAAGTGCTCGACGCGGAGATACCCTGATGCCATATAGGATTTATTAAGAAACACACTGCCTACACTTGATCAGCAATATGCCAAAGTATATTTAAAACTGAATTAAAATTTTTATATCGATTTGTATCGATAATTGCAGAAAGATCAACTCGACAGTCAAGACTATACATATATCTTTATAAAAACCAGGTCTACTTCCTTCTGCTTTAAATTGTGGCACAACTTCATTATAACCTTCGTAAGAAGATATATATAGACTCTGCTATGGCAGCTGTCATAGATGTTTCCCACACACCTACCCAATGCAAGAGCATAAAATGAAGCTGTCAAGCTGAAAGCTGAAATATCAGCAGCAGCAAAAGCAGCGGCAAAATTATAGCGACAACAACAAGAAATCAGTTTAATTTAAATTTTCCTCAACACCAGCAGCGTGTATATAAACGTTTGTGTGTGTGTGTGAAAGGAAAGTTTATATTTTTTTGTAACGCCAAACGACCTTTTTCGACGAAGTCCCTACCAGAAAACAAACAAGAAAAAACACATAAGAAAAACACTCAAGTGAAGGCGAGAGAGTTTCGGATTCGCTGTCAAAAAAAAAGAAAAAAAAAACCACAGCAAAAAAAAGTATTTATTATAATTATTTTAGATATTTTTCATTTAAACGCGCATTTAATTTGTGTGAACATAATGTGGCAAGGCCCCATTTTGCGTGCTACGACAATGCATACCAGATGTACAAATAAATAATCAGGAGCGGAAAGCACGTATTCTTAAAGGAAGGACCTGCCACAGAACCTGCCACAAAACCTGCCACACCGTCAATCTTACTAACAGGTTCGCTCTTGCCTCATACACATAAATTCTCATTTTCATGCTCTCTGGCTTGGGTTTTTTTTTGGAGTGGATTTGCTTGCCTCATAAGCTGCAACAACTAAGCGCTTAATTATTTAATTTTGTTGCGTCCCAATCCTCAAAATGTTGGCTTCCTACTTTTTTGTTTGCTAGGTCTGGCTTCTGCTGCGGTTCACTGTCTGCCATTGTTCATGTCAGCTGTGCTGTGTGTGTGAGAATGTGTGTCCGTTTGAACTGCGCTTCTGTGTTGCGGCCAGCTCTGCGTATGCTTAATAAGTTCGCCATAAATTATTAAGTATGCGTAATGAGCTAGCAAATTAGTTTCGTGCGCCTGTCAAATTTAATAAAAAAAAAGAGCAAAATGCATTTGCACAAGTTACACTTTTAGTCTGCGGCTTTAGGCCAAAAGGCCAAACAGGTGCTATGGGTGGTGGAGGGTTTGTGGGGGGATATGTGGTTATTGCGGTCTGTAGCAGCAATTAGTTAAATACAAAGTTTATGTGCTGACTTTGGCTTGGGCCTTAAATTATTTGTATTTTTTGGTATATGCACATGTGTGCGTATGTAGAGGTGTGCGAGTGTGTGTGTGTCTGTGTATGAATGTAGAAAATATGGTAGGATGAGAAACAAGTGCTTAAAGTTTTGGTAACTTTATTTACAACAATTGTGGTGCAAAAGCTGCTGGCATTTTCATGTTACCAGAATTCTCTACAATATCTATTTAAATAATGAAAAGGCAGCTCGGAAATAACTTTGCATATACCCTAAATAGAACTATTCAAAAAGCAAAATAAATTTTATTTATTTTGCATTAATGAAATAACTTAAAGTTATGAAACTGACAACTATGTCTCTTTATCTCAAAATCCAAAAACAAATCAAGTGGCATATAAATAATGCAACCGAAAAGTTTCCCAAACAATTCCCTTTCAAGCACGTCTGCTCAGTTGAATTTTTTGGTTTGTTCTCTTTTATCAACATTTTTTGCATTCTTAAATGTATTTATATACTCAAAATATATATTTTAATAATTTATTATGATTAAATGCTAAAAGCAAAATACAAATAAAATACTTTTTAATTTTTTAAATTTGTTTCTTTCAATTTGAATTGTTTGCAGAAAAGTGTCTTAGGCTAAGCAATACTTAAATAATTTGTATTTTAAATACTTTCATTCATTCATAATGGAATCACGAAATGTGAACTTAAGAAATGTTGTGCAAAGTTAAGTCAGGCAATTAGAGATTTAGATAACCGTCTTAGGGCTATTACTGACTGGCATTGTCATGCAAATGGAGCTTAACTATGTAGAACAAGATTTCGCATATTTCCAGCAACTCTTGTCTAATCAAGCTAAAAAAAGATAAGATATAACAACAGTTAAATTCTCATGCCAACTGGAATAAGTTTCACCTTGGATATTTAGGTAGTCGATCACTCATTAATGGCAGGCAGCTCCTTGAAATCAATAAGCCCACCCACTCATTGCCCATCCGTCTAATCTGTGTGTCTAATTTGGCAGAACACAGCATTAATTAGTATTAGTTGCTGTTGCTGTTGCTGCTGCTATTGTTGCCGTGTAGCAGCAACAGCTACAGTCATTACTCAATGATAACAGATTAGATGATTCAGAATTGGTTTTTATTTGTATAATTATTAATTGAATTGTGTTGTAGTTTTATTTGATAACCTTTTAAAGGGGCCAAAAATCCAATCAGCTGTTGAATGCGTTAATTTATTCATGAATTTTTCCACGTCTAAGACAACATGGACATGCCTCATTAGCCAGCGGGCGAGGGAGGGGAGTGTTTTTGCTGAAATACATTTGCCACGCAGGACACGCGCCAATGTGAAACGCACTCGCTCGGTAAAAATTCATTTTAGTTTCAGTCTGCGCACTCAGCCAATATGTTTGGTATTCTTTGGGGCCACTAATCCCGGCCAGCGTTTTAATTCCTTTGGGCTTGTCTTTGACACATCTCCCTCCACGTGGAGTCGCCACAGCGAGTCCTTGAACTTACAGCAGTACGTGATCGAATCGAAGCTGTAAAATGCAATCGATAATAAAACTAGTTGTTGCCACAACGATGCAGTCAATAAAAATTCGCACAAATTGAACACAAATCGAAATGAACCAAAACATTTCTTTTCGCTTATTTGTTTATATTTTTACTTGAATTTTCTTGGCATTCAGGCCATGAATGCAGTGCAATGAAATGAGTGCGATTGCCCGGCCAGTGGGTCAGTTGCGAATCAGTTGATGGGTTAGTTGTCAGGCGCAGACGAGCATTAAATGCATTTGGAAAATGTGCAAATTTGTTGAAAGGAAAAATCAATGTGGGCTGCCTTCAACTTGGAACTGTGGCGTCTCTGCTGGCCGACTGCCAAATCAGCAGCACTCTTGACATGGCCAAGTCACTGGCTCAGGACCTTGCTGTCATCTCCCCCTTTCTCCCTCTCTCTCTGTCTAGCTAGCAGAGGCAGTTGCTCAGTGTCAGCCTATGCCTCAAGGCACGCATTGACGGCCAGTGTATGCACTTAAGAACTGCTGTGTGGATGAGGGTCTTGGCGGAGGAGAGGGGCTCAACCTGGGGCTGCATAATTTTAATTAAATTGCTGTGTCTTGCAGCAACACATAAATGTTTGCTTCTGCTGCTTAGCTGTAGTTGAAGCAGGACTCAGTCTCTCTCTCTCTCTCTTTCTCTCTATCCAGTTGAAGCGTGTGCCAAATTGACTATGGAAGCATAATGTTGAAAGGACTTGCTAAAGCAGCAGCAAACCAATGCATCCGAAAACAAGAAAACAATGCACAAGACTCACCGCAACGCCCACAGCACGGAGGCAGCCACAACAAACAGCTAAGCAAAACAGGCAAGAGCGTAAAAGGCAAGAGTGCTCGACTTGCTACATACCCATTCAAAAAGCGGAAAGAATTTGACTGAGTTTGATATTGACTCATATCTCTCTGGCAAGATAAGCTTGATGCAGAAGCCCCAGCAGGGATCACTTGAAACTCAATAATTGATTAGATTTAAAAGGATCAAAAACAGAATGTACAGTGAAATAAGACTATGTAGGATTTAGCATTGATGATCTGCTGTTGATAGTAAGTAAACTCTGTTAGCTTTATAAAGCGAGTATTTTAAGCAATACACACTGAGTGCCGTGTGTTAAAAGAGATTAATATTAGCTTCAGTCAGTTGCTCAGTTATTTAAATACTTTATAGATATATAAATATTTCCCTACTTTGCACACAATTCACCCTTTTACACTTTTCTGTTATTACAGGGTATTAAAAAAATAAAGAAAAGCTGCTGTTGGCTTTTTTGCACAATGCATTCATAAATACAACAATGCAGGGAGAGTCCGACGGGGTTAAGTTTAAACGTCCCCAGGGACGGTGACAAATTCCTTTTGCCTCTGCTGCTGTTGTTGCACCTCCCCTTACTTACCCCACCCTCCAGCCATATCCCCTTGTTGATGCTGCCTAGCTAAACGAGTGAAGGAGCTGTTTGCCTCGCTTGTTTGTCATTTGAGGGGGGCTGGGCTAAGTTGATCATGTCTCAAATTAGTAAGTCATCCTGCTCTTTGGGTCTGCGGCTCCTTCACTTCCTTCAGCTCCTTCTCTTGCTGTTCTTTAAGCTGATTTCAGATATTATCTGCCATCTCGTAGATTGGCAGCTGCTCTGCTGTTGTTGTTGTTGCAGAGCGTGTGTGTTTGACTTTTATTAGACTCATAAATGGCTGTCGAATGTGTTTACCTTTTTTTTATTGCACTCATATCTTTCTGGCCCACACACACACATTTATGCAGGTGTACATGTGTGTTTACACAAATATTTTAAATTAGCTCACTTGATTTGCTTCAGCGCATTTGTAAGCTAAACAAATTGCTGTGCTGTTATTGATATCAATTATAATTGATGTAAGCAAATATCGTTGTAAACAATTCCAATTTAATCGAATCAATCTCGAACACCTTTGCATATTTATACTAGGCGAGAGGAGGAGAAGCAGGTTGTGGATTGTGCAGTGTGGTCGTGTGGTTACATACCTTTTCAATTTATTATTCGAATTCAATCAAATTAGTTTTACAATAGTTATATTTTCATATATATTCATTTGACATTCACAAAGACAGGAAGCTGAACCCAGACTTATATAATTACTTTCCTTGCATTAATCATAAATGCATATTTATGCAGAAGATTATAATTTTAAAGCTCCACAACAACCCCTAAAGTTATGTATAATATTTTAACTCTTTGAATTTAATTAAAATTCATCAACTTTAAATTTGCCATGCTAAACAGTTAGTTGGGAAACTTGTAATAAACTAAAAGCCCCACTTATATAAAATTAAAGGCCATAATTTATGACAACATTTTGTTGAGCAAAATGAATTTAAGTCAACTTATTTAATATGTCCAAGAAAAATTACTGTGTTGTAAGCTGAGAGAATTTTTAAATATATTCTGATTCATTTACATTCATTTAGCAGTTGACCATTTTTTTTAAGGTCCTTCGAGTTTTGATCAAGTTTGTGACCGTTCAAGCATTTTTTGTATAATAGCTTTTTTTCGTCTGAATAAATATCAGAACATTAGTTATTCAATTTGCTGATGCATGCAAACACGCTTAATCGACTGTAATGTAAGAACTCAATATTAAATGATTTTTAATAATAACAAATACAGCTAAAATGCACTCTCATAAAACATGAATATTTATTGGCATGCACCAACCAACTGCATCTTTTTACAATTTCCCTTCGCTACATTGAACAACCTGTTAACTTGTTGTTCTCTTTTTAAACAGAAGTGAAACATATCTGCGTACGAGTCATAAGTCTTATTTTATCCTTCACTGGAATATCTGTTTTTGGTCCTGTGCTCAGCGTTTTGGCTGGCTGCTTAAAGCTTTTAGTTGGCCCGAAACCAAACTCAAATGTGAACCCGAACTACCAAAAGTTTCTGTTGCTGATTCTGTTGCTGCTACAAATTGCGCATACGTCCCGTGGGATGTGCCATACAAGCATTTCCGATGATAGATGGTTTGAATGGACAGCTGGAAAAGAGGGGCGGCGGGTGGGGAGGAGTTAAGAACATTTTTCACGCACACATCGCATATGAATTAATTTCCATTGCAAATTTTGCCACCTTTGCGTCAATGTAAAGCAAACAAATAGGTGAACACCAAATGGCAAATGCCAAATACCAAATAACAAAGCCAAACACAAAGATGACGTCGCGTAAACAAGGCCAACAGCACATGGCAGCATAAACAGAGTGGCAGCGACAACAACAACTGTTGCAAATATAGAAACTTGCTGCTGACTTCCCTATACTATATATAGACAAGTTCTACAACACATATGTACATATATACAGAGGAGAAGAGGTAAGGGTTTAGTTCGGTGAGTGGCTGAAAAATGCCAGCAGCTGCCTTTGCCAAGTTAATGAATGTTGGAGTGGGAGAACGAGAGTGAGTGGGTGTTGGCTGGGGGTGGGTTGGGTGACGGGTGCTGATGGGGGCTGCTTCTCCTTCCGCTAGCTTCTGTTGCTGCTGCTCGCTGCTGGCCTCATTAGTTTCGGCCGCTTATCGAATTTGTTTTGTGTTATTAATTTTTGGCGCGCCGTGTCAAAGTTTCTCGCTTTTCCGCCTGTTGTGGTTGTTGTAACAGCCACAATATTTACCAGACCATTAGCGCCATTAATCTAATGAATTGCTATTGAACTCTTAATGTGCAAGAATGCGGTTGTGCATATACACCTACTCTCTACCTGGCCCGCAGTTTATCGTAGCTTAAGAAGCGTGCCTGACATTGATTAACATGCTGTGTTCGATGGGGGTAGACAAGGAGCGCAAGGGAGATATTTGCCAGTAGGTATACTCCCACAACAAGTTTGCTAACCCCTTCAGACAATTTCAAATCCACTTCTTATGCCCTGTAATGAAGTGGCTAAAACAAGGGCTAGTTAAGTAAATTTTTCTATTAGAAATAGTGTGTCAAATCGAAATGTAATTTGCGGATTGAAATTAAATATGCTTCGGCTTGATAACCTATATCTGATATATATTATATAGTACAGGGGAGTAGCCACAATATTTATATCAGAACTGACATTAAGATAGTTAAAAATAGCTAAAATATTTAAATTGTTAATGTTTAGTTTTTTTTTTAATCTACATCCATTTTAGTTTACAGCCAATCTGTTAGTCCATCAGCTAAGTGAATCGCATTTGATTGTTAGCCATTGACGTAGCTGGGCTAATTAAATCAGCTGCTTGATTTCGTGATTGTTGAGCTGGTGTTGCGATTATGCTGAAAAGCTTCGCAGAGTTTGGTTTCTGAAGTCTAGAGCTCAGCGCTTAATGCCAACGGCTGATACTGATGGCTTATAGCAACAGGCAGCAGGCAACAGTCAATAAGAAAAGCAAAGGAAAATAAAAGAAATTATAGAAGAGCAACAACTGTCAACTGACAACTGTTTGCAATGAGGATGTCTGCACACTTTTAAGCAGTTTGCTGCCGACTTTGCATATGGCACACAAAAGTAAAAGCTTTTGAGTTCTTTTCCTCTTAGTGTGTTTCCGCAGTCTCGGCCAAGTTTCCAAAGGCAGTCGTGCATGCATTCTGGCAGGCCAATTCCCAAGTGCTGCACAACTAGCTCATCAACAAAATAAATGAATAAATAAAATAGGAAACATAGCTTAAAAGTGTGAGGAAAACTTGGCTATAAGCTACCATTTTTGCATTTCTGATTCAACGATATTAAATACTCAAGAGTCTTTCACGACACACGTTTCAGTTTTCCTCTACATTTGACTTATTTTAATTGAAGATTTTCATTTTCAGCTTGTGCATGTTAATTTGTTTTAAGCAATGCAGAAATCTGAATTTTAAGTGGTCAATTTGATATAACATATTTATGAGCTTTGGCCTTGGCCGTGTGAATTTTCATCAATGTATTTTCTTTTGAAATATAGTTTATATAAGGCACATTTGCCAAGGCACTCTCAATTTTAATTAGAGATAAATACATATATATTTTTCTGTATGCGGTTTCTCTTTCGGTTTTCTTTCTTCTTGGCCGTCTGGCGCTGCGGGTGGTAAAATTTTTCACCTAACACTTTGAATGGCATTCCGGCAAGTGTTGCAAACCCAATTCGTACCGTGACTAATCTTCAATTTCCACGAATTTTCGGTAGCTTTTTCGGTAGCAGCAACACTTATGTATTTGTAATATAATAGCACCTGCTACTGGCGCTACTCTACATGATGTGCCCGTTTGAGTCTTTTTCTTCATCTTTTTTTTTCGGTTTTTTCGATTTTTCCCCATTCAATTTTCACTTGTTCGCTTTTCTTCTTTTTTTGGTTTTTTGGCAACAAAACAATTTGTTTATAGCGCGTTTGTTTTTGACATATTTATGCCGGCGGGCGGCACTTGTGCGACTCAACCCCCAAACAGGCCCCCTCTGCAACGGCCCAATGGCAACGCCCTGACCAAAAAAACAAAAAGAAAAATACAGTTTAAGCCTCAAGAATCTGCCCCAATAATTCCACAGGAACCAAAAAAAACTTCTGCGCCTTTCTCATTTCTCCTTTCCATTGTTTCTTTGCTGTTTTGGTTGTTGTTGCTCTTTGCTGCCTTGCTGTTGTTGTTGTTGTCATTGTTTTCGTTGTCTGTGGCACAGTTTAGTGTTATGCGCTTCAGCAAAGTCGTTATAGAAATGTGCCCAAGCTTGTGCCGCTCCTCATAAGAGCGCAGAATTTGCAGCTTAGCTCAGGCAACAAGTTGTCTTTGGGATTTAACCTAATAGATGTGTATTTCCTGTATATGCATGTAAGAACTTGCTTCATTTATATTTATAATGATATCTTGGGACTTAAATACTTATTTTCTGAACTATAACTGGATAGGTTTTATTTTTCTTATTAGCATAATAGTCGAGAATGAATGTGGCAAGGCTTTTGTTTATTAAATAATTTCTTAATCTTCTTCCAGTTACGCTTCATAGAGTGTAAGAGTTCCGACGCAGGTTATGAATTGGTTCCAAAAAGTTTTCGATACTCTGTTCACTTACTATATAGACAAACAATATCGGTCTCGGTTGAAGTTCTAGTTCTGAGGTTGGTTCTGGTTCTGTTTTGCTAAGTTTGCTTACTTAATATATATTCATTACACAAATACAAAATATGACTTTTTAATCTTATCTATGATTTCCATATTTGCACTTAACTGCCACATACTTCCATATTATAATCCGAGCTTTTCGCAGCAAACAGCTTTTGATGGTTTATGCAACAATTGCACAACCACAACTAATTAGTTTGGATTATTATGGAAATATAAATAATAAATCGCATAAAAGTTTATTTGTTATTTATTTTACTGTTAACTATATTAAAATGGTTTAAAATAGTTGAAATCCTCTTGATGGGTGCTACAGAATTTTAGCACCACATTTACTGAGCTGGTATTAAAACTTAAGAGCTTATTTTAAAATGAAGTTTAATTTTCAGCAAAGTAGCTGGCAGCAGTTTGATAGGTTATACAAAATTTCAGCTTTGTTTCCCTGGTTTATCAGGATGCCGCGTGCCTTAAAAAGCTATTTGCTGTTAATACTTTTAAAGCGCACGCCTCCCTAGAAGGGTCCGTAACCTGTCGAGTGTTTCCCCTTAGCCAAATTCCCCAAACTCCAACCCCCAGCTCGACGGCGTCGCGTGTTTGGCGCGCATTTCGCGAGACTTAAGTGGGCCGCCCCGCAAAAAAAAACATTAGATAGGATACGATACGATCCGAAAACGATGCGATGCGATATATTTATTGGCAGAGCCCGTTCTTGCCGCTTCTTGCGGCGTGGGCGTTGTTTGCATTGTTTTTTGCTGTTGTTTTGCCAGCGCTTCTTGCCCAAAATCGAATTTATTGTTTTAATGCCATTTCAGTCGCGCTGTCGCCTCGGCCAGAAAACAAAAAACAAAAAAAAAAAATTGGCAATTTGTTTAGAAATTAGCGCGCTTCATTTTTAGCATGTAAAATGAAAATCAATTTTCGCCAGGCCTCTAGCTACTCTACTTATTTTCTGTTTTGTCTCGTGTATTTGCAGCTGTTGAAGTTGCGGCTGCCACAGAATGAGCGCCACAGGCAATGCCACCACCATCACTGGCGGTGGCACCACCAGCACCAACATCACACCCAGCACCAGCACCACCACCACAACGCACATCTTTCGGTCGCTGTCATCGGAAAGCCAGAAAAGGGATTGGTCCAAACGGCTGTCATTGCGTGGCATGCGACATGGGGCAGGACTGTCAGCCAGCAAGGAGGTAAGCAGCAAATTGGACCACACAAGCAAAGCAGTAAACACTAACCACTAACCACTTGCAGGAGCCTGGAGTGGGTGCAAGTGGAGCTGGAATCGCTGCTGGTGCCGGTGGCAAGCATCGCAAGTTCTTCAGTCGCTCCGCATCGCTAAAGCAGGCGGGGAGCAGCAGCAGGCAAGCCTCAATGGAATTGCATGTACCTGGACACTCATCGGCAGCTGGCTCCCCATCCGGACAGCCACAGCTGCTCACACAACCGTCGACGCCAAAGAAATCGAATTGGGAGGTAATCGAACATTTTAATACCAGCGCCAAGGGAGGCAAGGCGATGGTGAGCAGCAGCCTGATTGCGGTAAGCATTCATTAGGGTTTCAGCCTGAAGCAGATAGGGATTGGGATGGGGTGAACTGAGACTGGGACTGGGACTTGAACTGAGACTGTTATTGGCATCAATTAATTTGCGCTCCTAATGGACAGGTTGAGGGGCCGCTGTGACTTAAATATTTAATTCGATTTGGTTATAAGCAGCGGGAGCGCAAGGGACGGGCTTGCCAAATTAAAATACAATTTCAGGGCAAAAAGCCAGCTCAATATTAGCATAAATTGAGACGGAGCCATTTAAGCCAAAGGTTGTGCAAAAAATGAAATTTTTTGCTACTGTTTTCCGTCTTACCAGCTGCAGGCAAAGATGCTTGACAAAAATACTTAAACACCTTTTGTGGTAGCTACAAGCAAAGTGCCTTGTTGCACAAACACACGCACACACACACACATGCAAATGTTGTATGCATGCACTAGGGGCCACTTTACAGCACTGTCTGTGTGTGTGTGTGTAAAGTCAAACACACACTCGCTGCTCGCCAGTTGGTGTGCTGAGAGTCAATTGAAAAAAGTTTATGCCACAAAAAGCGAGAAGCAAACTTGTGGCCATTGAGTGGGCGAAGGGGGCGTGGCCCGATAATGTGTGGCAATTTGTTTAAAGATACCGGGCGGAATACTAAAATATAAACAAAGCACTCACGAGTACGATATATGAATTTAAACAACAGTGCAACGAGTGTGTATTCTTAATATTTGTATAATGAATGCCATAAAGTATTCAATTATATGGTTTTTATAATTTAGATAAGTCTTTAGCTGGCTTCAGGTCAAGGTTTTTCGTTATTTTTATACTTCAATTTGAACTCGTCATCATTACAAGCTTAAATTGTCTGAAATAAAATGCCTTTGATGGCTTTTGGCTTAGATAAGGAAAAGAGGAATCATCAGAAATAAGACATCGGTCTCTCGACAGGAGTATACAGATCTAGCTAAATCAGTAGCAGAATCTATTAAATTTGTGAAAATGATGAGGAATACTCAATGAACATCAAATAGGATAGTTTCACACAGAAGAAAATGCAATGTCTTAGCTCCGATCAGGTTTGATGCAGGCTTACACAAACTAGAAATATTTATGGGAGAACCAAAATGAGCTCTGTAAAAGGGATATTGTAATTTGTGAGCCAATACGTATATTTAATATAAATATATATGTATATAATAAACCAAATTATCACTCATAGCAAGACGTATCCTAAACATACATAATAAACAAAATTATCACGCATTTAACTATGCTCCCATTACAGGCCGGCATCACACGCTGTAACATAGATGAATCGATTGATTCGACCAACTCGAGTTCCACCTGCCACAGTCCGATGATCTATCAACGGGATGAGGCACAGCTGCTGCAGCAATGTGAGTGAACATGAACAGCAACCATGTTGTAACGTAATCTTAAGCATGTAATGGTCGGCCAGCTCTGAAAAGGACACCAGAACATGGCTAATAAAAATGCCAGCACGTGGCAGTTGGAAAGGAAAGAGAGAAGCAGTTGTTCCCGATTGAAGGAGAGCTCACTCAAATGTCACAAGTTGATTGTCACTGTCATATCGAATTTGATGAGGCCTCAACTTCATTTCAATACCTCCATCCTCTCTGCTTCTTGAGCACCTCTTTACCTGTTCGTTGCCTTGACTGCCTTTTCAATATATAATATAGATGATATAAACATATTTTCTAGGAATCCCAATACAATCACATTGTAAGAATGGGCAGAATGAGCTCTCAGATTTCTATTGAAATTTCCATAATCACGTTTGGCATTTATTTATTGATGCATGCGAGTACAGAGAAAAAAAAGAATGCATGCATAATATAAAAGTCGAAATAATAACCATCTATTTCATATGCTGGTGGTGACCCAACACAAAATTGTTATGGTTGTGTTATGCTGTGCGGCTTTATGCGGGTCACTTGAGCGATTTTACAACATTTTATGCGAATTGTGTGTTGCATTCGAAACGAGTTTTGTGTAACAACAGCAGCGACAATAACAATGTGAACAAATCGAACGCAAATCAAGCGATAAGCGAATGCCATTCGTATCAGGATGTGAGTGTGTGGCGTGTGGCAGCCACAAGTAGCAAACACAATTTCCACCCATTAAACCATTCCAATGCCAATGCAAAACTGGTCAACCTTATTTTACTAACTGTGAAATGCATTTCAAGACCGATGTCGACCAACATTCAATTTCAAATTGTGTGCCAAACACATTTGAATTTAATTTGTGTCTGTTTTACTAATATGCAGATAAACAGATAGTATTCATGCTGGTTTTGGCATTTTACCTGCTAAGCAGTTGTAATTATTTGTATTCGATGCAATTGAAGATAAGTATTAGTTATTTGTTCTTCAAATTTGTTCTTCAAACTAACTGTTTCTACTTGATTTGTGTACAATATGCTCTCCATGTGTAAAACAGAATTTCAATCTGGTTTTGGCATTTAAACCTCCTGAAATAACCACAAGTAAATTTTAATTACAAATTCAATGCCAATTTGGCTTGGAAAATATCTATGTAAATAACTAAATAAGCATTTCAATCTCAGCAGACTTCAATCAATGAAGCAGACTGTGTAAGGTCGAAATTAATGCTGGTCTTCAACTTTGAGTAGCTCGTAAAGTTTTTCATCACATTAAGTCGACGTTTATATCAAATGTAACAATTATTATCTGCATCACTTTTGCAACATAAAATGTAGCTGATGGCGCCGATGGACGCAGCAATTTGGAGGCAAACAATCCGAGCACGACTGGCACTCAGGCAGCTAGTCCAAGTTTGTCGTTCTGGTATCGCTTAAATCGCATTATTCTGCGTCTGTGCTCGACGCATCAGTTTAAGAATCTGCAGGTAAGCTACTTACTTAATTTCATTTTTCACCTAGACGTATATTTTTTTTTCATTTCATTCATTTGGGCTTCCAAAGTCGAAGGGCAAACTCAATTGTGGGCTTAACGTCGTTTCGCATTCGTTTTCGTTCTCTCGTTTCGGGTTGAGTGCGAAAATCGCTTGGAACAGCTTTCAATTTTATTTTTCACCAACGCTGGGCAATTTAACTTAAGTCGTCTTTTTGCTTAATTTTTGGCAGGTGGAAATGCTGTATCAGCGTTATTTTCTGCGCATGAATCAAAGTAACACGACGCACATTCTGGCCCTGCTGCTGACACTGATTCTGGCATTATCCTGCACGCACATTGTCTTCACCACGCTGCAACTGCGTCGCAACTTTGCGGCATCAACTGCTGCAACAGCAACTACTTTGGAGCGTCTCTCGTTAGCCGACAATGCAACTGCAACCAGCGAAAACGTAACTCACTTTACGTCGCCCCTCAATCCATCTGCGGTGGCCGTTGCAACAACGCTGCCAACGCCGAACCCAACTCCAGCTGTAAATGGCATTATGCTGCGTGGCCGCAACGTTAATGCATTCCAGCGGCTGGATGTGGTGGCATCCAATTGGGAGCCGGGCGGACGCAGGCAGAAGCGGAAACATTATCGACGCCGCCTGCACAAGCAACGCTACAAGCCACAACACAAACAACACCGGGCCAGGTGAGTGCCAGCAACCATCAACCAGCAACCAGCAAGTGCTGCCAAACTTTGCCAATTTAAAACAATTTTAATCACAATAAAACTGATGCTGACTTATCTTAAATAATGTATATAATATATATACAGCACATATGCGATTTGTGCTGGGTAAACATTTTATTTTAATGCTAACCGGAAATTGTGTTTCTTAATTAACATTGTAATTTAAAGGCCAAAAATGACTAAAGCTATTGCTTTGAAAATCGGTTCATTCTTGACAGAGTTATGTTAGGCAGAGCTAATGTAATGGGAAATTAGCACTCATCTAGGCTTTAAGGCTGGTCGCTAGCTATATTTTGCAGTTGCAACTGGTAATCATGATTACAGAGTTAATGCTTTTGAAAAACGTTTAATTTTTGGAAGTGTTAAGGGAATAGGAAATGGAATTTTGAAGAGCAGTCTCTAGTTTAATTTTGTGAGTTTTCCAGTAGTTATATATATAATCCCGAGTTGGCAACACTGGTGAACAACCACAGGCATTGAACTGGGCCTACTTACTGAGTTGTTGGTGGTTCAGTTTTCCGTTTTGACAGGCACGTTATGCAAACAATAACAACAGCAACAAGAAAAACAACGGTAAAGCTGTTGGCGAGCTCTTTTCCCTGTTTTGATTTTACAACACGTATTACGCATACGTCCCTTCGGCCCAACGCTTGTCCCTTCTTTTTGCCATCTGCGGGGCGAGGTGGAGGTGGAGGCGGCCCGTAAAAGTATGCTTTGCCTGCCACAAATTGTTTTTGAAGTTAAAATTAGAATACAACAATTTGGCAATAAACAAATCGCATGCAAGCGAGACCAGAAATTGGCAACATAAACACAAAGAGCTCTCGCATATTTCTCGCACCCGGCTAAAGCAATAAACAAGTCAACAAATACATCAATAATGCCAAAAAGTGTGAGAGAGAGAGGAGGAGTGAGAGGGAGAGTGAGAGAAAGATCCTTGGACCGCATTTGTGTCAAGGAATTTCCATTTACATTTACATTTACATTTCATTTACGTTTTCGATTTCGATTTATTTTCATATTAATGCCGTCAAGATGGATAGTGTGTGTGTGCGTGTGTGTGTGGTTGTGATTGTGTGTGCATTGAGTTAGGCTGAGCTAATGCTCGACTTAGTGATATATATATTCGTATCATTTCGAACTTACAACTGACACTACCCATTCCAACTCTGCCCCCATTTTCAGATACAAACGTGCCACTGAGCTGCATAAACTGATTGTTGACATTGGCCAGCAGAATGTGGCAGCAGCCGATGTGGAATTTGGTGTTGATTTGGATGATGGCATTAAACGCTTCACGGATCCACGTTTGCCTTTCGCTAGCCGCCAGCAGGAACGTGATGAAGTGTTCACCTGGACACCGATTGATGACGTTATCAATGTCACGTTGCAAGACCAGAAGGAGCAACAGTGGGAGCAACAGGAGTCTGTTCTATTTGACTTGGCCGATAATCCGAATGATTCATTGCCTTACTCATATGCTCTCTACACGATGATTACGCAAATCGATGAGTCTGTTCTGGTGTTTCTCATTGTCATGCTAATCTGCGGCATTGTCTATGCATGTGAGTACAGCTCCACTTGAGCAAACTTTGATGCCACAAATTGTTGTCAATTCTGCACCATTTGCTTTTAATTGTGCAACTGTTTCTCTTTTTCTATTTTTCTCTTTTTTTGTTGCCTGCAGTCCTGCTGTGCATCCTCTCAAAACCGGCGATGAATGAAATCATTCTGGTGCTCGTCTCCTACGTCATACTGGGCACGTTTCTGGCCATTGAAATTGCTGTTAGCTATGCCATGCGGCCCAGGTTTGTACACTCAAAAAAATAACTGATAACATAATATTCGACATGCAGATTTGTCAACTTTTGTGCTCAGTTTGCAGCAATTTGTAGTTTGTGGTAAATTTTCTCAGTGTCCAGTTAAAGTTGGCTTGCAGCTGTTGCCTGTCGGCATAGAATTAATCATGGCTTCAGCTGTTACTAGCTAATTGCGTTCAGGCCAAAAATAGATGATAACAATGCTGAAGCAACTGCTTTTAGTTTGCAATTATAATTAATAGAAAGATGTGGCAGGTGGGGGCAAGGAAATGGGAGTGGGGCGGGAAAGGTTGTTTCATATATTTAACTAACGTTCTTTTTGTACAACAACCAACAGCAAATGCTTCAATGGCAGCGCCTGTTGCATTATCCTCATCTACATGACATACACGATGTTGCCGCTGCGTTTACGTGAGTCTCTCATCGGTGGCATGCTGCTCAGTGGCACGCACTTGTACACCTGTCTACACACACAATACACACTGGATAAGGAGCTGCAGCAGATGCACCAGGCAACGGAAACGATGCCACCAATACAATCGTCGCAACTCTGGCAGGAGGTAAATGGAACAATGTCTAGTTGTATCCCATGTTGTTTTTGTTGTGGTTGCAGTTATTGTTTGTGGCTGCCACAAATCAAGTGCTCGGTGGCATCTATCAACAGGTACTGCAGCTCGCGGCACCAACAAAACTCACAAAAGGGCGTTTCCGTGCGTGGGGGCGTGGCAGTCAAATATTAAAGCCGAGTTCTTTAATGCAATTTTCGCTCGAATATTAGGGTTTAAAAATAACAATAATGAAAATGCTGAAAAATATTTTAAATTACTGTAAATGAAAAATTGAAGCTTTCAATATTAATTTATAATTTATTTACATAATTTATAAATGAATGTACAATTTACGTAATTAGAATTGGAATTCAAAAAAGGAATTTGAATCAATCTAAATGACTCATTACAATTTCTATCTAGTGGAATCGCACTGGAATATTAATGAATAACAGTTGCAGAGTGGACATAACTCTTTCTGTCTCATTAAATTTGCGCAAATGAAAGTTTCGTTATTCGAGTGTGGCCTGTACCCAACGAGCGTGACAATAAATTCGCTTAAAATGTATTTTATACACAAACAAAGAGAGAGTCCAGCTGGAAAAACACTGAAATAAATTAAATTAAATTGCCGCAAAATTGAATAAAATGGCATTTGTGTGTTTTCTCGTAACTGAGCTCTCTCTTTCTCTCTCTCTCTCTCTCTCTAACTGTCTCTGTTTGTCTCTCTGTTGTGCTGTCATCGGTATGGATACTTATGCCTTAATGCTATTAAAATGCCTGCTTCCCTCACACAGCTGCTGTGCACTTGCATTGCCTTGTTGTTGGCCAATCTGACTGGCGTCTATACGCACTGGCCTAAAGAGAAGGCTCAAAGGAAGGCCTTCATCGAGACCCGTCAGTGCATTGAGGCGCGTCTGCGGACACAGCGCGAAAACCAACAGCAGGTGAGTGATTGACTGAATGAATGATTGAGTGAGTGACTGAGCGAAATGTTTGGCCAGGTGTCGAATGTGAGACACAACCTGTCAAAGGATTTCAAAACTGCGCAGCCATTGCCAATCACAAAAATATGTTTCATCAAAGAGTTGCCGTAAATGAGAAACTGCGAGAACACACATGCGGCGCCACGCGACACAACTTTGGGCAGGTGGGTGTGGCAATGACTTGTTGCCCGCCTGCCTGTTATCCCGTGTGTGTCAAGCCGATAGCAAAAGCAAACAGAGGTGGAAAAAGCACAAATTTCGACTGTCACTTCGGCAGGCAACCTCACCACTTATAACTGGGTGCACTCAGAAAAAAAGTCACCCTGAAAAATGGAAAAATACCCTAATAAATTAGACGAATTCTTTCTAAATTTAAGAATAATTTTTTCTGATGTTAAGAAAGGAAAACCCTTGTTTTTAGAAATACTCTTTATTTAATGAAGTGATTAACCCTTGGCGAATTTTTCAAATTTTTCTGAGTGTGTGTGTGTGTGTGTGCTAGTGTGTATTTTAGCACTTATATGCTTATATCCTTTTGCAGGAGCGACTGTTGCTCTCGGTGCTGCCGCGGCACGTTGCCATGGAGATGAAGGACGATATTGCGGGCCAGCCACGTGACACACAGTTTCATAAGATATACATACAGCGACACGAGAACGTCAGGTGGGTGTGCGTGTGTGTGCGAGTGTGTGTCTGCGAGTGTGACTCGGTAGTCCTGTTACTGTCTGCGTATAAATTTATTTGCATGCAAAGTCAATAAGTTTACTTGATGTGTGACTGTGCCTCTGCCTCTGACTGTGTGTGTGTGTCGTAAACCCGACCAATGAATTTATATAAATGTCAAGCAACAACTGCAGCACATTACCAGCTGCCACACACACAATTACACACACACACACACACGCACACACACATCCAACGACACACTTAAACTCAGCATTAAGCCAACTTCGGGGCACACCTGTTTGCTTTTTTGAGTCGCATTTGTCTCTTACGCCTCGTTACACCCTTTCTTTTTTCATTTATTTTTTGGCTGCGCATTAAATTACGCGCTGAGGTGAGTAAGCTGCTCTCGAAGGAACTGTCTTCGTCCTTGCAGGGATTTGGCAGCAGTCAAAACTCGAACCACTTGGGCATGCTTTAAGCAGAACGTTTTTTTTTTTGGTTTTTGTTGCCAGTTGAATTTATTCAAGAATTTTTTTGATACACACACAGACAGAACAAACTATGCATGAAACCAAGAACAGCAAGCAACTTGTAACATTTGCACTTTTATCTGCACTGTGTTTTATCTTGTTGTCGGCTCCTCTTGACTTCGCCACTCATCTCCTCTTTTTTTGCAGCATCCTCTTTGCGGACATTTGTGGTTTCACGAGCCTGTCAGATCAGTGCACAGCCGAGGAACTGGTGCGTCTGCTCAACGAGCTATTTGCACGGTGAGTCCTTGCTTTATTCATACTTAATGACATGTCCTATCCTATCCTGTTCGTGTGTTTTTGTAGTTGTTTTTCCTTCGAACTTTTTGTGTACCTGCTCCGGGCATGTCCGACAGCCTAACAAATGGGTGGATGCTACGTTGTAACAGTGACACCATGGCCAGGTACAAATTAATTGCACACTCGAGTGCCTCTATCTGGCATGCTCGATGTTTGCTGCCGGCCAGCAAGCATCCTTTTTGGCTCGATTTTTGGGCCTCGGCTTTGTGTGTAAAGCACTTTATTGATTCGCATCGAATGTTGCTGCAATACGGTGTATGTTTACCCTCTGCTTGTATTTACTGAAAGCAGTGCCAAACGTAGTAGCCAGAATCCTTAATATATCGATAAATCAGTTGCTCTGGTAATTAAGATGGCTTTGAGCAAGCCTACGAAGTTTGCTTAAAATGAAAATTTCGGTTTGCCGAACTTTAATCTTTTTGATGCTTGGAACCCATCATTATTTGTTGTTAACCATCTTGCTCTTGATGCAGCTTTGATCGATTGGCTGCCGAGCATCATTGTCTACGCATTAAGCTGCTGGGCGATTGTTATTATTGCGTCTCCGGTTTGCCAGAACCAAGGCCGGATCATGCTCACTGTGCTGTTGAAATGGGACTCGATATGATTGACGCAATAGCGTGAGTACTCCAACTAAATACACACAACAGTAACACAGCCAGCGACAATACCAGAGTTGTGGCTTTGTATTGCTGTGTGGCTTTTGTCATGTTAGACCTTAACAACCCCCATAACCCTTACCTCACTCTCTCCCCGCTCAATATATCTCGCCCTCAGTTTGGTGCGTGAAGTAATGGCCGTGAATGTGAATATGCGTGTGGGCATTCACACGGGACGAGTGCATTGCGGTGTTTTGGGCCTGGTCAAATGGCAGTTCGATGTGTGGTCCAACGATGTGACGCTGGCCAATCATATGGAGAGCGGCGGCATACCCGGGTAAGTAACCATGCCTTCTATACATTATGGAGTCAACAGCTGCGTCAGTTCTCGTAATCAGTTGTGGCAACCACTTCAAAGGGTGGCCCGAACAGAAGACAGAAACAATTGCTTAACAATTCCTTAACCCCAGCTGGCTTTGTCTTTGTTGGCTTGATTGTTTTCTTGGCGACAGGCTTAGCAAATCACTTGAGTCTTGCTTTGCTGGTCACTGGTCAGTGGTCACTGGCCACTGGTCAGTAGTCAGTGGTTAATAGTCAGTGGTTTGTGGTGTGCCGTGTGCTACTTTACGACAGCTGAGAATTATGTTTTTGACCCGCTTTGATATGCGCCCGGACAAGTATGCAATGAAAAGCGGTTCAGTCCTTATCGTTGTGTTACGCCCACAATCCATTGTCGGCCAAAACTTTAGCTTCAGGCGCCAACTACAAAAGCCGCTGACAAGTTTGTCTCATTTCCGTTTTGACAGCGCCCCTGTCTCTCTCCCTCTCTCCCTCTCCCTCTTATCCGGATGGAATTGTCCTGCAAATAAAGGCAACTTTTGGCAAGAGCCTGGCGCAATGTTTTTATTGTGCCTGCAGCGGTAAACAGGAGCGGACTGAATTGTTTTGCTTTATATTATAATTCAAGTAGCTTTACTCAAGGCGCCATTTGTTTAGGAAGTCCGCTCCTGTTGCGCTCAGTTTTGCCTGTCTGTATTTTATAGGAACTTTACCCTCTCAACACTTAGCCGAGTGTCGCTGCAGTGTGTGCTGTAATGGTTGTAATGCCTGTAATAGCTGTAATTGTTATTGTAGCTGCGCAAATTTGCATACTCAGCCACAGTATGTGTATGTGCGAGTGTATGTGCGCGTGTGTGTGTGTGTTGTGGTTAGGGTGTGGGCGCCAAGTTATTGGTAAGTCAATTCACAGTTGCCCCGCCAACGCAACCAGCCCTCGAATCGATTATGGAGTTGTTGCATGCCACGCCCTCTCTATAGCCCTTAACTGGTGGGCACTTAATGCTGCTGCTGCTGTTGCTATTGCTGCTGTTGATTCAGTTGCTTCACTTTCAACAACACTTCAGCAATTTGTTTCAGCTCCACTTTGAGTTCGTCCTTTCGCTGGTAAGTGGGTCAGCAGAAACAGCAACACCAACAGCAACAGCAAAGGCAGCTCGTTTGTTAGTCCTGTCTAGAGCGAAATTAAAAGCAAATAGCTGCAGTAGCAGTGGCATTGACTGAGGCAATCGCAGTCGCAGTCGCAGTGGCAGTGGCAGAGAGCCTGATACGCAGCAATTTGGCAGCTGAAAAGATGCATGTCAGCGTCCCGTTAGCCGCAGGATTTCAGCTGAACAACAACAATCCTTAACAAAAGCGCTCTGTAATTATCAATAGAATCAACAATGTGGCAGCACAGTTTGCTGCAGCTATTGTGGCTGGCGCACATTTTTGCAAGTGCTGTGCCCAACGGCGCGTAGCATGTGTCACGTGGCACGTGGCTGCCCGTAATACGATAATATAATAAGCTTTTGCTGCAGGGCCAACACTCTTTCTCTCTGTTTAAAAACGTATTCACTGCGACACAGTTGCCACAACTGCAGCATGTGGCGTGCAGCATGCGGCGTGTAACATGCCACCTTATGCGGCAGCCACAGTAACTTTCGATATGCCAACTAAAAAGGGCAGTCGCGGCTTCACATGTTGCTACTGCTTCTGTTGCATCTGTTGACATTTGTAGCCGGTTGGATGACACATCCTGCAATGCGTAATCTTCATTCTCTAATCCCCTCCTGCAGACGCGTTCACATAACCAAGGAAACGCTTAAGTGTCTGGA
The DNA here is from genome assembly GCA_035044025.1 of Drosophila paracracens. Lineage (NCBI taxonomy): Eukaryota > Metazoa > Arthropoda > Insecta > Diptera > Drosophilidae > Drosophila > Drosophila paracracens. Next base: position 1,261,851 of record JAWNMN010000713.1, read on the forward strand.
TGGCGATTATGAGGTGGAGGTGGGCAAAGGCGCAGAAAGGAACTCGTATCTCAAGGATCAGCAGATTGAGACGTATCTCATAGTGCCAGGCGATATCTACAGACCGGTGAGTGAGAAGCAGAACGGTTAGCTAGCCAAGTATCTTGATGACAAGTCTTTATATTTTCCTGTGCAGCACAAGAAATCGCGCAATCGTCTGCAGGTTAATGGCAACATTTCCAAGGAATTGCGCATGATGGGCCACGGCACCGCCCAGAAACACACATCCAAGTAAGTGGCAAGGATTAATACTAAAGATACATAAATATCCTACATTTCGCTCACTCCTCTGGCAGATTCGGTTTCGGCGACAGCTCCGAGAGCACCAAGGATCCCGAGGATGAGGTGAACGAGTATTTGATGCGTGCAATCGATGCTCGGAGCATTGATCGTCTGCGTGCCGAGCATTGTCAGTCGCTGTTGCTGTGCTTCAAGAGCGATACCCTGGAGCGCAAGGTGAGTAGATTAGCTTAAGACCCGGCTCAGCCTAATCCTCATGCATCTTATCAACGCAGTATGCCAGTGAGCCGGATCGGATGCTCTGCGTTTACTTCTACTGCAGTCTGCTCGTGCTCCTGGGCACAACTCTGATGCGCTTTGCGGTTTTTGACAGGTATGTTATTTTATTCTCAATGTTTTGTCTTTTGTTGGGTGCTAGTGCGCATTGCAGCCCATTATCCTTGAGCTTATGGAGCAACTTAAGTCCATAAACCTGCTCCTTACTCTCTCTCTCTCTCTCTCTCTCTCTCTTTCATGGGTGCAGCTCCACACTTTGTTTGGTTTTGTCTTTTGGCGCTTTGTTGCTGCTGCTTTTGCTCGTCTTTTTGGTGGCCTGTCATGATATGAATTTACGGGTAAGTGAAACAGTTTCCATTGTATTCGCCTTAAGCACAATTTGTGCTATGGCGTATGGAAGATATGTTTATATAAGCAATTCATGTCAACATTCTAAAAAAAAAATGAAGAAAAAAATGCATTTCAACCAATTTTCAAAGGAATGCGCTTTTTTGATTATAGTCTGACCAATGCTATTAATACTACATTCATTTCCAGCTCGAAATTCATGTAGTTATTTTATTTTTTATTACTACATTCAATTTCGAGCTCGAAACTCAATTTAAAACTTTAACTTCTTTTTTTTATTTTATGTTGCAATTTATTTTAATAATAATCAACCTAATGAAAAGTTATAAAATATTGTTTTGTGCAAAGTATAAATAATAACAGGGAATTTAAAAACTAAATAACGTAAATATATAACTTTATTTAACATATTACCGCCTGAATGGCTGCCGCTTGACACAACGCGTTGCCTTCCACAAATTGAATCCATGATTCTTATTGGGATCCGCATTGCGGAGGCTATCCTGGAAATTTTTTTTTTTGCGGAAAAAAAAGGAATAAAACAAACTCTTGTCATTGAGCAGCTGCTAATTAGTAACAGGCGCTCAGCAACGAACTCTTATTCTTTTTACAGCATACTTTTTAGCTGCGGACTTTAAATGATCGAAATAATTGCATTAACAGTGGTTGTTGTCTGCGCTTAAGAGCGTTTTTCTAAATTGATCTCAGTAGTTGGGTTGTTATGTGGGCTAAGCTAACAGCTGTTAAGTGCTGAAACTTAACAGGAGCTTAAATATATCGCACATAAATAAATTTATTTTTTGGCGGAGAAAAAGGAATAAAACAAACTCTTCTCATTGAGCAGTTGCTAATTAGTAACAGGCGCTCAGCAACGAACTTTTATACTTTTTGCAGCATACTTTTTACCTGTGGACATTAAATGATCGAAATAATTGCATGAACAGTGGTTGTTGTCTGTGCTTAAATCTAAATCGACTTCTTTGCAGGTTGTTGTATTGGCTAAGTTACCTGCGATCGGAAAAAAGTGGGGCATACTTTTAGGGTCATTGAGCAGTTGCTAATTAGTAACAGGCGCTCAGCAACGAACTGTTAGGTGCTGAAACTTAACAGGAGCTTAAATATATCCGCACATAAATAAATTGGTTTTTTGGCGGAAGAAAAGGAATAAAACAAACTCTTGTCATTGAGCAGCTGCTAATTAGGTTGACAGTAACAGGCGCTCAGCAACGAACTGTTAGGTGCTGAAACTTAACAGGAGTTAAATATATTGCATATAAATAAAATTGTTTTTTGGCGGAGAAAAAGGATTAAAACAAACTCTGGTCATTGAGCAGCTACTGATTAGGTTGAAAGTAACAGGCGCGCAGCTAACAGCTGTAGGGTGCTGAAACTTAACATAAGCTTAAATATATCGCACATAAATAATTAGTATTAGTATACTTTTAGGCAGGTCGATTTAAATAAATTGAAAAGAAATTGTTGCATACTTTGAAATGCGTGTTATTGAGGTTGTTCTCCAGGTAAATCGTTTAACTAAACATTTCTGTTCGCCTGTTACTTTGAGTGGGGAAGCAATACGAAAACTCGAAGAAAAAAGGGCTGACATGTGAAATATTGATTATTATTTTCATAGCATTGGTTAATTAGTATTAGTATACTTTTAGGCAGGTCGATTTAAATAAATTTAAAAGAAATTGTTGCATACTTTGAAATGCGTGTTTTTGAGGTTAATCCCCAGGTAAATCGTTTAACTAAACATTTCTGTTCGCCTGTTACTTTGAGTGGGGAAGCAATACGAAAACTCGAAGAAAAAAGGGCTGACATGTGAAATATTGATTATTATTTTCATAGCATTGGTTAATTGGTATCAGTATACTTTAGGTAAATCGTTTAACTAAACATTTCTGATCGCCTGTTATTTTGATTGGGGGAACAATACGAAAACTCGAAGAAAAATGGGCTGACATGTGAAATATTGATTATTATTTTCATAGCATTAGTTAATTGCATTAACCGTGGTTGTTGTCTGCGCTTAAGAGTGTTTTTCTAAATTGATCTCAGTAGTTGGGTTGTTATGTGGGCTAAGCTAACAGCTGTTAGGTGCTGAAACTTAACAGGAGCTTAAATATATTGCATATAAATAAAATTGTTTCTTGACGGAAAAAATGAATAAAACAAACTCTTATCATTGAGTAGCTGCTAATTAAGTTGACAGTAACAGGCGCTCAGCAACGAACTCTTATATATTTTACAGCATACTTTTTAGCTGCTGACTTTAAATGATCGAAATAATTGCATTAACAGTGGTTGTTGTCTGCGCTTAAGAGCGTTTTTCTAAATTGATCTCAGTAGTTGGGTTGTTATGTGGGCTAAGCTAACAGCTGTTAGGTGCTGAAACTTAACAGGAGCTTAAATATATTGCATATAAATAAAATTGTTTCTTGACGGAAAAAAGGAATAAAACAAACTCTTGTCATTGAGCAGCTGCTAATTAGGTTGACAGTAACAGGCGCTCAGCAACGAACTGTTAGGTGCTGAAACTTAACAGGAGCATAAATATATCGCATATACATGTATATAACTTCTAAAATTGTTTTTGGAAAAAACTTTATAATGCCACAACTTTGTTATAACTGAACCGATTTTCAATAACTATATTTTTTTGTCGAAGGTTTGATCTGTATTTACAAATTCTGTTAATATAATATGCCCATTATTTTCTTCTTGTTTTTAATATATATATTTAATTTGTGTTATTTGTTATAGCTGCCTGTTGGGATGAAGCATTTCTCACAACGAATCCACAGCAATCGCACCTTGTCCCAGTTCTTTGCATTTGCGACTGTTATGCTGATTGTCTTGAGCACGTTGCTGGCCATGGTAAGCGCAAAACACAAATGAGGCTCTTAAGTAGTGCTTTTAGTTATAATAACATAAACAATGGACAAATCCCAGAGAATGCTAAGTTTGCTCTTAATGCATAATTCGTGCGCACAACAAAATGTGGCAAATACATAAAAATACGTATCTATTCGAGTCGTTGCCATCTGCTTTTTTTTGGCCATTGAAGTGAACTTCAAAATAATAAAAACGAAATTTACGTTTTTGCAGCTCAAAATACAATTTTTGAGGGCAATGTTTCGCTACTTTATTGTTGTTGTTGTTTTTTGAGGACGCGACAAAACAAAAGTTTTTCCATTAAAGTTGTGCAGACAACAAGAGCAACAGGAGAGATGGGAGTGGGAGTGGTAGTGGGAGGAGAGGTGCTAGTCGGGCAGGTAGGCAGGTAGGCAGGCAGCCAAAATGCCAGCCACGTTTCATACATGAAGTGTGCGGCATTTATGTGCTTCTTGTTACCTGCCACATGCCCCAAGGCCTAAAGCGTCGCTGACTCCGTCTGGGTTCAAAGACACCGCCAGCGCTTTGACATTTAGTTGTCAATTTGTCTCCTCATTTCCCCTCTCTCTCGCTCTCTATCTCTCTTTTTATATCTCTATCTCTCTTTATCCATCTGTCGCTGTATGCCCGCGTTTTTCTTTTATCGGCCACGTTTAATGGCACTTTGGAGCCGCATTCGCTATTCATTTAGCCAGCTTTTTATGGCCATCAGTGAGGCTGAGAGTTGCGTGTTAGTCGCCTCGTTAAACTTTAAGCACTTGTAATGGCATTTCCAGGTGACTTCTTCCTCTCCCGCTGCTAATTAGCCTTCAATTGTATTCGCTTTTCCTTTTTAGTTGCAGGAATCAATGCGTCAACTGGAACTACTGCATAATGAATTGCCCTGGCTCAACTTGAATGGCAGCAGTCAACTCAATCAGGCACAACAGCAGCTGCCAGCTGCTGGCTGTGATTTCTATTTGGCCTGCAATGTAAGTTTTAATGGTTATTGATGAATGCAAAGGAAAGTGTATCAAGGATACATTAATATTATAGACAGGACAGTTAGGTTATATATTTACTATATAGCTTTTTTTTAACACTTTTATATTTAACAATCTACCTTGGCCATTGTGAAACTATATAAATTTGGTGGCATGTTCGTAGCAGAAGACTTGGCAGTTGTTAAAGAGCTGCTGTGGATTTTAGTCGAGACAATTGCTTCCCTTCACAATTGCCAAGTCATCTCCAACTAACTCGCATTGTCTTAAGGCTGCTACCTCTCAATAGCCCTTGTCACCCACTTGGGCAAATGAAAAAATTAAAAGCTGAATGCAAAAACTTTTCAATATCAAACCACACTTACAGCTGGCAACCATGCGAAAAAAGACCCGCGTAATTTGAGTTGAAATACTTTTTTTCAAGTTATCTAAACTAATTTCCTTCACGTCCTGTTTGCAGACGTTCTTGCTGTTAACACTGCTCTCGATGATGTGCTGTGCCACGTACCAAGTGCTGCGCCTGGTGCTGAAGCTGCTGCTGCTCCTTTTGGCCGCTGGCAGTTATATGGCCTGCTCCTCATATTTGTATGCTTCGAGCAGTAGGGAAATAAGCGTCGACTTGACGTAAGTATGCCAACAACTGCTGCAAAGGAAGTTTGCGGCAGGCGATGGCGAAGACGAAGAAAACTGTTTGCTGAATGAAAACGAATTATGGTGTAATGCAATTTGATGCAGCGTGCCCCATGCTAACCAGGCACCAGCTGAAAAATACTGAAATGCATTTAAAGGAGCCACAAACTGCATTAAAATTGTATTTAGCACTCTGCCGTTGCCCTCATTTATCAGCCGAATGCCAGCTGAGTCTGTCTTGGTAACTGCACCACATTTCAGTTATGTTCTCTGTTCTGTTCTTATTATATTTCCATCCCGTCTTGTGCTTTAATGGACTGGAATAACTTGGTTTACGGCACTTTATTGCCACTGCATTCGTAACCACTGCTGCATTAGCAATGAGGAAGCCCTGCTGCGCTATATTATTGATTCAATCTTCCTATTTGCGTTTATGCTCGCCCTAATCTTCCACAGTCACCAAACGGAGGCCACATATCGCTTGGATTTCATCTGGAAGCTGCAGGCAACGGGTAAGTTTTCACATCTGATTTTCGGCAGTTAATTAGTAAATGCGAATGCAAAATTTATAACGGCATACAGTACAATAAACTAACTGACAGTTGGGTTTTGCAAGACTGGCAGACTGACAACAGCAACAAATAAGCTCCTGCCTCCCCTTTCCCCACTAATAACACTCTTTTATGCCAACACATATGCTGCTCATCTTGCGCGATTCCCTTTGCTCTGGTGGAGAGAAGCCTTTTCATTAGTATTAGTACACACTCCCCCACAGACTTCCACACATAAACGATGTGCTGCCACACACCCTTCCACACTCACTAATACACTCGAAAAGTTGTACTCATGTTTGACTGGCGCCTGAGCTGCTGCAGCGCTTTTTTACGCCACACTTTTGTGTTTCTAATGTTTTGCTGTTGAGTTGATACACTTTAAAACGTTTCAGTTTCAGGAACCTGAAAATAGGTCTTCCACTTGAACTTTATGAACACATTTTAAATGTGCTTCAACGTTTTTGGTTTGTTGATCCATCTTTTTTTGCTTGCTCCCACCGAAATTGTAAATTTCTCACTTTCCATCGACCGTATTTTTATGTGATTTATAGAACAACCAAACGCGATCTCCAGAGATTTGAGCAACAGCCCCAACAATGGCAATTTCAAAAGGTTTTATATATTGTGTAGGACAATGATATTCACAAAGAATAAGCAGTGTATCTCTCCGGTCGTTGAGCGTTGTCCACTCTCAATTTTGCTGTATTTTTTCATTTCTTTGCTGTTCGCTTTACGCATCGGTTAACTGATAAACTGATATTTCAATTTCACGCTCCTGTTTTTTTATACGCTTGTTTTCATGTATGTATTTCCTTTTTTCCTCATGTGTGTCACAGTTTAAATTTCCCTTCTTTTTTTTTGCAGAGGAAAAGGAGGATATGGAGCATTTGCAGGCTTATAACCGTAAACTGCTCGAAAATATTTTGCCAGTGCATGTGGCTGAGCATTTTCTGAGCCGCGAGAAGCACCTTGATGTGAGTATTACACACCTTTATAAATATACATAAATATAAATACTTTGCAACTGTAAATATAAAATGATTACGTATACGTAGCCATATTTGTTTGCTGGCAATTTGCGGCGCTGTTTTAAAGCTCGAAACTTTTGTGCGTATCAAAAGCAAGGACAAACCGTTGCAGAGTACTCTGGCCTGCCCCAGCTGCTGCAGCAGAACCTTTTGCCTTTTGCCAACGCCATTGGCTGCGTGTAGGTGTGTGTGTGTGTGTGTTGCGGCTTGCAACGGTTCAATGCGCAATGGGCACACACACACACACTTATGCATAACGTGCCACATTAAGTGTGCAATCAACAACTTTTAACCAAATCACAGGAACAGCCACACATTTGGGAACCGCTGACGTGTGGTTGGCTCCGCTTCCTGTTTGACTTCAAGTGTGTGTTTGGCTCCCCCTTTCTGTGTGTGTGTGCTCTTAGGAGTAGAGTTGAGTTGACCACATTTCGGCTCTTTACACATGAAGTGCTCTTGTTTGAAAATCACACTTCATGAAATAGCCCATTAAAAATAAAGATTCATTTAATGCAAACTAATCTGTGGCCAATAGCTGGTTCACTTTAAGTTCTATATTATATTCAATTGAATTTGCAGGATCTGTACCACGAGCAATGCGATTCCGTTTGCATACTCTTTGCCAGCATACCGAATTTCTCGGAGTTCTACGTGGAACTGGAGGGCAATAACGAGGGCGTCGAATGCCTGCGTCTGCTCAATGAGATTATTGCCGATTTCGATGAGCTGCTCAGCGAGGAACGTTTCCGGTGAGTTATGTTTCCTCCCAATTCCCTCTTTCCCCTTGCAGCAACTTACTAAAGAGATTCTTGCAGCTGCATCGAAAAAATCAAGAGTACGGGTGCCACCTATATGGCGGCATCGGGACTGACGGCCAATACCTGCGACCAGGTGAACTTTAGCCATGTGACCGCCATGGCCGAGTATGCGCTGCAGCTCTTCGACAAGATTGAGGAGGTCAACATGCATTCCTTCAACAACTTTCGCATGCGAATAGGTAAGAAGTAACTTTAAAAAATTGGAAGAGAAAAAAAAACACATTTTGTATCCAACTCTTTGGCAGCTGTTTAAGTTGTCTGCCAAATAAATTTGCTGCAAGTACGCAGAAACCAAACTTTAGTTTAGTTCCCTTCAAATTCTTTGGCAAATAACTTGTTGCGAAACTGGGTAAAAGTTAACAAGTGTCACTAGTAAGACAAATTTTTAAAGTTTAAAATACATTTTTTTTTTGCTGGTCTAGGCATCAATATTGGACCCGTTGTTGCTGGCGTTATTGGCGCGTGCAAGCCGCAGTATGATATATGGGGCAATGCCGTCAATGTTGCCTCCCGCATGGACTCTACCGGTCTCGTGGATCACATCCAGGTGAGTTCAAAACTTTTAAGTAGGTGTTCGTCTTTTTTTCTGGTTTTTGTTTGTGAAATTTTTTATTCCTTACTCTGGTAAATGGGACTTTAAATATATTAAGGGCAAATTTGACAGTAGATGTGCTGGCGTGGGCGTTGCCACGCTACGCCACTCCCCCTTCCAATCAATAGATGACCAGCAAGCAAAGTGGGCAACAGGCGGCCTGCTCAATCACATATTGCGTGTACGCCGCGTGGGATGCAGACAACTTTCACTGAAACAACAGCAAACAAGCAAACAAACAAACGAACACAAAAACAACTTTTGCTTTCTGATTTTATTTGTCGTGCGTTGTCGATAGAAGCAAAGAGAAATAAATTATTAAGCGGACAAGGGCTATGGTGGGGGGCAGCGGGCGGTTGACTGAGTGTTATCATGAAATATTAAGCCAAGGCATTCGCTCTGATTACCTGTGCGTGTGTATGAGTGTGTGTGCGTGCGAATGAAGTTGACACATTGAATTTATTTTATTATCTCTATCTATCTCTTTCGTTCTCTGATTGTTGCTCTCTTGGCAACTCCCCAACGAAATCAACGCTTTCTCAGGTGACCCAGGAGATGCAGCAGCTGCTCGAGTGCCGCGGCTTCGAGCTCACCTGTCGCGGCAGTGTCAATGTCAAAGGCAAGGGCTCCATGATTACCTACTTTCTCAAGGGCAAGACGCAGTTGCCAGCGGTGACTGCCAACCACGAGCTGGAGCCACAGCTGCCACAGCGAGCAGTGAGTCCAGCTGGCACAGAAACCGAGCCGGAGACGGAGACTGTGGAGGCAACGGTGGTTGCAGCAGCAGCTGAAGCAGCTGACTCTACAAATCCCGATGAGGATGATGATGACATTGATGACGATGAGATTGATCTCAATTCGAATATGCAAAACTTAACAGCACAGCGTAGGAAATCGCTGTGCCGCCAGCATAATATCTCCTCCTCGTTCGGCACCAATGTCAGCTCGACGGGGATTACGCCCAGCCTCTCGAATAGCTCCAGTGTGGTCACGATTGGAGCATTGCCTGTGCTGCTGCGCAACGCTGGCAATGCTGGCAACCCGGAGAGCTGTGCCACGCCCACAGCACCACCTAGATCACTTGTGGCCGACCTTAAAGAGGAGATTACGCGCGATGAGAAGAGCACGCTAAAGGATTCCATTGAGAACCTGGAAATACTGCTGAAGAACAACATCAGTCTCTCTGATCTGAGCAACAAGCAGCAACAGAATCTACGCAGTGAGGTAGTCGTCGCTAGCTCATCCAGCTCCTCGACAGCCACGCTCCGCAAGCGGGACACAATTGTCAGCTTCAATGTGACAGAGACGTTGACGACGACAGCAGCCTGCGCGCAGCAGCAACGCAAGCTTCGGTCCGTGACCACCTTGGCGACCAGCTGCACCGCCACAACCACCCGACTGCTCTCCAACGAGAGTCAGAGCTCCACCCAAACGGCACCAGGCATACTGGAGACGAGCGGTGGCATAGGAGTAGGAGTAGCGATCACAGATGGTCTGCTCTTGGGAGCGGATGCTGTGCAGGATTGGGTGCCCAGAACGGCGACCTTAGAACCGAATCGCAGTCCCATCAAGACCTCGCAATCGCTGAGTCCCATTGGCCTGGCCACCGAGGTATTTGTGCTGCCCAACAGTCGCAGCATGATCCTTATCAGCAGCAACAGCAGCGGCGCCAGCTCTCAAGGAGGCAGCAGTCCCCGCCCAGGACTGCTGCAGCAGGTCAGCACTTAAAGGGAAGTTATCAAAAAGTTTCTGTATATATGTATAAAATTGGAGCAAGCAGGCAGACAAATGGAAGGAGAGATGATTAGAAGTTTAAATGTATGTTTCTATCAGTATTTTTCCCCGCTGATTGTATGATCTCGCATTTTTGTTGTTGTTCCTATCAAACTCTACTAATGGCAACCCTGCATATCACAGCAAAACAATTTTGACTAAGAATTTATTGAGCACGTTCACGAAAAATGTGGCACAGATGCCATAGGCTAGAATTACGAGTAGTTGTAAGGGGCAGTTGGGGATTGGTGGGTGGGCGGATGTACGGTTCCTATATATAGTGTTAGGCAGGCAGGCAAGTGGCTAACTGAAATTAAACTCAATTTACAGGGTATCCAAGCTACGATCACAAAAACCAATGAAACACTTTCCCAGCTATGCAATAGATAAATGTTATTAGCTATTTGAACACAAATCGAAAATAAACAGTCAATTTAAAAAGTGAAATCGAAAAAGTTTACAAGAAATATATATATATATATATGAATTACGATTCCAGGATAAAAACAAAAAATTGAAGAAACTTTTCTTGATGCTCTGGAAGTTTTCAGAGCTGTTATTTAAACAATGAACTAAAGATTAAAATGTTAAAGCGCTTTATGTGTATGTTATTACTATAAAATATATAAATGTGTGTGCCTGAGTGACTGTGAGTGTATGTGTGTGCGTGTGTGTGTGTGTGTGTCTCAATGTTGCTGAAATCAACACTAAATTTACAAATACTTAAACTATGTTTAACGAGTACCAAAAACCAAAGAGCAGAAAAACCAAATATGAAAATGAAAATGAAAAACCAAATGAATTCTCGCTGTGATTTCTATTGTAAATGTATAGATTATTTTATAGACTTATGTTACATAGTTTTTAGCTTTAAACTCGACTTGTTCCCAATTGCGCAATTTCGCTATAAATTGGCAAACTATTGAAATTCTATCGAAATTGTAATTGAGAACATGCTCAAATAAGTTGTATTATTACGATGTCCCTTCGACTGGCGGCTAACTTGATCTATAATTTAAAGTTTTTCTAAAAAGATATATACGTATGTATGTGTGGATAAGAGTACTATTGTGTCAATTTAAGTGAGAAATGTTTAAATGTATTTAATGTAGTTCGCTGTTCGATTAAGTTGAATTCCATTCGATGTTAATTATTGTAAATGTGTCGCAAATGTTGTTAATAAAATGCGAAAATTACTTGAGAAATTGTCCAACTTCAACCCACAAAACACACAATTTTGTGGCATTAAAGGGTAATTGAATATGCAAATGCTTTCAGTTAAAGAATTATTTATTTACACCGAACAAACAGGTGGAACAAGATACATTTGAATTGGAATGAAAAGGAGCTCAACAAGAATACTAAATTTTGCGCGCACGACGCCAGAGGAAATAGAAGCCGAGCAGGTGGAAGCCAAGGTAAATGCCCAAAATGGAAAGCAGATTGCGATAGATATTCTCCTCGTTGAAACTGTACTTGTCCAGCACATCCTGTCCCGTGTGGAAGCACGGCAAATCTGTGCTCTCCTCAAAGCAGGCTAAAGGAGCGGAAGAGAGGGAGAGGGGAAGTCGGGTGAGTCAATGCCCAGAGGGTTTTATTTCAGCTACAACTCACTGATGTTCGCCACACCCGACCATTGGGCAATTGTCATCGCCTCATTGGCATACAGCATCCACGATAGAAATTGCGTCCAGTAAAAGGCCACCGGCAGTGAGCTACAAATGTGGGTTTGAAAAGGGTTAAGGGTAAAGGGTTGTCACGGTTTGGACTGTGACGATTGCTCACCTAATTTTGATGAAGATGCCCGACGTTATCATGACGATGTAATCAAGTGGCACCAAATACGCCATTGCCAGCGGCACCGAATTGAAGGCCGTTGAGAAGAAGCAACCGCAAGCTGTGGCCACATTCATTACCAGCACCACACAAGTGGCCGTTATGCTGAATGCATAGAAGTCAGCCCGCAGTCCGGTTATCCAATAGCAGATGACCACAAACAGCAGCGGCTCAATAATCATGCCAGGCAGCTGCCAAGAGGAGTATCAGAGAGGGAGAAAGAGGAGTGAGCAGAGTGAGGAGAGGGATAAGTAATCCAGTAATTACCATTGCCAATATGTTCGCCACGTAGTATTGGGCCGTTGAGTACAGCCCGGAGCGAGTCTCGCGCATGAATAGCGGAAAGCCCAGCGGAAAGACATTCAGCACAGAGTACATGGGATGATATGTATTCTCCGATATCATGATGAATATGGTGCCCTGCACCGCCTGCACACCCAATTGGGTGAGTTCCGTTGTGCCCGCAAAGCAGGCGCCAATGATGAATGCCATGGCCATCTTTTGAATGAATCGCATCCATTGTATTGTGGGATCTCGGAGTATAGTTAAAGACGCGCGTAACCAAACGATATAGAAGCGTTTGTACCACGGCACGCTACGGAATGAATCCACCTCCGTGTCGTATGGAAAGTTACCAGTCTGCGCCATATGTATCTCCAGATTGACGAGCATATCCCGTTGCTTGGCCGCCGAACTGACTGCAAACTGATCGCACAAATGCTGCGCCGAGCGTTGCGATGCCTGCTCATAGCCCGGATCAGTGGCTAGAACGCCAATGAGGAAATCCGCCGGATTATACGCCTCCGGACAGTAGTAGCCATGATCCGCAAAGAAGCTCAACGCGTGCTGTGGCGAGCCTGTGAAGGCGACACGACCATCTGCCAACAACATCACATTGTTAAAGTTGTCAAACAACTGCGAACTGGGCTGTGAAGATAAGCAGTTAGACAGGAGTAGATCAAAGATTAGGCTTATCATCTACCTGATGAATGGTGCACAGAATGGTGGTGCCCTTCCGGGCCAACTCATGCAGTGTGGCCACCAACTGCTGAGCGCTGTACGAGTCCAGGCCGGTTGTGGGCTCATCGCAGAAGAGAATCACCGGATTGTTGAGCAGCTCGACGGCAAATGCCAAGCGTTTGCGTTCCCCGCCAGAGAGAACCTTCTTATCATCGCCGCTGCCAATACGCGTGTGGGACGCGGAGAGGAGTCCAGTGCGCTCCAGCAGATCGTTGATAATCAGGCGACGCTCCTCACCAGAGATGCGGCGATCCAAACGCAGATGGGCCTGCAAAAGAGACAAGAGGGTTACTTGGGTTGTGGGCTATAAGATAAGAACTCTCAACTAACCATAAAGTTGAGATGCTCGAGCACTGTGAGGGAGCCAATGAAAAGATCATCCTGATAGACATAGCCACTGATGCGATGCATGAACGGTCCAACGCGGCGACCATTAATCAGTATATCACCTTGAACTACAGTCCCAGCTGCAGCAGGAGCCACATAGAGATGAAGAGAGTAAGAGAATTGGTATGGTATGCTATGGAATGGTTTATCTTATCGGTGGTGACTGGAGATTAAACTCACCTGGCTGCCTATAGGCAAGTGTTGACATAAGCGTCGTCTTGCCAGAGCCACTGTGAATGAGAAGTGATATTCATTTCTGAGTTTGGCATGCAAATAATAGTAAATAGTAGATGTCTAAGCCTTGAAAGTATAGAGATATAGACTCTGTTATCAGTCAAAGATTAGTGCTAAAATGAGCCACACTAACTGTAACCTCATTACACGTGGAATTTATGATCCGCAGACAAACTGGTTTGGTTCATTTTATTGTTTCTTTTTTTTTACTGTTAGCCATATCGATTACTCTTGCACTAGTTTACACTTCAGTTGATCCACTTGATGCACCGCTTACCTCGCGCCCATCAGAGCCATCAGCGAACCGGGTTGCACAGCTCCTGTTGAGTTATTGATGATGCGCTTCATGCCACGCCCGGAGCCCACATTTGTATAGACACATAAATCACGCCAGACGAGTGTCGCCCCCTGCTCCATGGGCGCCCATTTGCTGTAGCTTCGCAATGGCAAACTACGCTCAGAGCTGTTGCGCTTGGACAGCTTCGGTGTGGTGTCAGTGCTACTGTCTTGACTGACCACCACCTGCAGCTCGTGCTGTTCCTGTTCCTGTGGTACATCATCCAACAACTGTCTCTTATCTGAAGAATCCGACATCTTTTATCTTCGCTCTTAATCAACACGCAATACGCCGACGTACCGACAAGTTCGGCAGCCAGACGTTAACTAAGCCCACACGCTGAGTGCCAGCGACCTTAGGGCTAACTATGCAGTCTAGATTGTCTCTCTTTAGGGTGGCCCTGTTACCAGCTGAGGCAGCATTTGGCTGGCCAAACCGGATGGCGGGGCATGCGGCAATTTCTGCAAGCAGCAGCTTAAACTGCTTCGTCTCCAATTACCACCGACCGATGGCTCCAGCCAAAGAGAAGCCCTCCAAGCCGCATCCATTAAATAGCTGCAACGGGAAACAACCGCAACGGGAAAAACAAAGCGGCAATCGCTTCATATTTTCTTTTACTCTCTTTTTGTTTCGCAGAAAATTCGCAGTCATTGGCAAATGCGTAGTAAGAATGGTACAATAATTGCGCATAACCTGATAACAGACCACAAATTAGATGCTTAAATGGTTTATAACTGTTTTATATGATTTTTTTCTTCTTTCATTCATGACACTTGTAAGGAGAATATTAAAAGGTTTACAACTATTTTATATAATTTGATTCTCTCATTTTTAGACTTGTAAGGTAAATATTAAACTTAGCTGAAACTTAACTTATGTCAATATAAAACCATCGATTCTTAAACAGATATCTAAATGCCACCTAAATTCTGAATAATACCTTGTGAAGGACATCCCAGAGAGATCAGATCCTGAACTAGGTTGTCCTGAGCTACTGGATCAAGCAGAATGCAAATGGTTAGCCTAACTTAAATTACTCGACACACAACGAATACGCTTGAATTCCATCATAATTAAAGTCAAATTTAAAATAGTACAATACAACTTTGCGTTTTATTAATGGGATACATGCCTCCTATATGCTAAATTTTGAAAGTTATATAATCCATTATCCTTGAATGCAGTTCGATAGAGGAGGCTCTTGTGATTCGAACGCACCATGTCCTTCGAAAATCTGTAAGGATTTGGATGAGTTCGAGCCTATTTTTTCATAACAGAAATTTCGGAAATTCATATTGCCAGTTCTTGTAAGCCATTCCTAAATCGAGCAGTTGTTCGCTAGCTAAAGCATGCTCCAGATGCAAGTCACTAGGCCCCAATCATGACTTGCAAGATTGCGCAAATTGGCTTACTTAATTGTGCGTTTTGCCTAAGAGTATGGTGCAAAAATAAATGCCAGCCACCCAATTATTAATGGCGCATAAAAGTGTTCTTCTAAAAATTTATTAATTATTATCCATCCCAAAAGTATGCAGCAGAATAAATTAAAAATCAATTAATTTATTTGACTTTATATAACAAAAAATTTATTTGATATCCGCTAAAAAAATGTGGAGAAGTTTGTAATCATTAAATTGTTTGTGCCAGAATGACATTGTCAAAGTTTTGAGACAAGCAATAGCAACCGCAGCTTGTGCAGCAATTAACTGGATAACAACAAATGCGGCCTGACATCATATCTGCCTAAGTTGCTGTTGTAGCTTCTGGAATGAGAAAGGAAAACAATTTTGTTAATTAAGTTAACAAAAATAACTGCAAGCGGAACGAGTAAGTGCAACTGAAAGTACACGACGCCTAGCAAAACACTCTCTGTTTACACTTGAGTATGTTGACATATAGTATGTGTATATATAGAATCAGCAGTCCCAAATTGATAAGACGCGTATAAGAACAATGCTCCAACCGCGATAATAGGCAGTTGTCGGGAGCGTTTAAGTCGAGCACCACGCCACATTTTGTTGCTCCGTGCTTTGCAGGGGAGGCCTTAACTCAGGCCGGTATCTGATCGCCAATAAATGCAAAATCACGAATATCAGATTAATCTTTTTTTTTTGTTATAATTTTTTTTTTTTTTG
This sequence comes from Drosophila paracracens, assembly GCA_035044025.1. NCBI lineage: Eukaryota > Metazoa > Arthropoda > Insecta > Diptera > Drosophilidae > Drosophila > Drosophila paracracens. The sequence goes on from JAWNMN010000713.1 coordinate 1,277,976, forward strand.
GCTGTGAAAAGAAAATAGATTAAATGAAGTGCTCCGCAATAATTTCTGTGATTCGTTATGATTTAATACGAGTAAAGTGCCTTTCCTTATCGAATAGCCAGGTGCTAATTAAATAATCTTGTAATAATCGAGTTATGACATTCAAAAAATCAACGATCGTGACTGCTATATTTAAAATCACAGCTCCAGGCAACAGGCTACAGTTATCGGATCATAAAGATATTAGAGTTATTTATACTTATCTACTAAATGTCTATGACATTCCCAATGTTTATAGTACTTTGCTTATCGCAGATACTCTGTCTCAGACGTATAACGCTTAACAGTTAAATAACTGCAATCTAAAGTCCTAGATAAGCAATCCCGTCCATAAAAACAGTAATTAAATGCGAGTCGACGAGCTATAATGCAATCTTCCTACTTACTGCATATTTACTAAGCTTAGCAGAACAGTCAACAATTAAAAAAAATAAAAACGCGCAAGTTGTTGCACTGTCGAATGCGAATTCAAATTTCGTAACGTGAAAAAGCTCTGTGAGAGTATAAGAGCTTTTATGCATTGGCATCGACCCCGCAGCACAACATAAAACAAAAAAATTAAGCTGCCAACAACAAAGCGCAAGGCGGAGAGCGGAGAGCGAGCGCTCAGAGCAGCAACAAAAAACGAAATTGGCTCTCAGTGAAATGAGCGCAGCGGAGGTGAGATGTCTTTTTAGTGTTTTATTTTGTTTTGTTTTGGTCTGTCCATAAGTTCTTGTGCTCTCGCATATTTCTTGAGAAGTGTCGCTAAATTTGAAAGAGACAAATGTGTTTGCTTACATACGTATAAACTGAATAGAATTCAAGTTAATCGAGCAGCAAGCAGCAGTCAGTACTAAGTGCGAAACAACAGTTCTGTTGTGATTACGTATGGGCGGATTTGTTTGACGAACTGGGCGCTGAGAAGACGCTGAAACATCTGTGCTGTCTGGGCGTATGGTATGCGATTATTCCGAATTATACATAAGCAGCACACATTATTTATTATTTTTATTTGAAACCGAGGCGCACAGAAATATTTCCAATTATAATTGTATAATTTCATCCATACACACAACTGTAACTGTATCGAATTATCTTTGAACAAAAACAAACAAATCAAAACAGAACACGCTGCTAGCTCAAGCCACAAGTCTGCGTTGCCGGCTGCATAACAAAAAAAAACGTGACTGCGTGAGCTTTTACTTTTTGAGAGCTTTCAAGCGCTCTCGCACACTACTCGCAAACAAGTTGTGTTATTGCCAACACAAACAGCGCTTGACCTGCGACGCAAGAGACTCAAGCAAGACTCTCTCGCCCTCCCTCCCTCTCACTCTATCTCTCTAACACCTCTCTCTCTCTCTTAAGCGCTCTCTTGAAACACTCAAAAACATTGCATACTTTCAGGGCAGCGTAGAAAGTGAGCGACGCGCGAGCATCGCGAGCAGCTCAGTTGCTAGCAGCAATGCCATCGCCGTTGCCACACAACAACGCAGCATCGGCCAATGGCTGATTTACTGCATCAAATCGATATCCGTGGAGCCGACGATGTTCCTGTACATGTTCGCCTTCATGATCACCTCGGTGGTCGAGCAGAATTTCTTTCTGCAGAAGGCGTGCCGCGTCAATCGTAATTTCAGCGCCGAAATATGTGATAACATCAACGCCGCGGAGAACGAGGTGTACAAGAAACAGGTGCTGGATACTACGGCATGGTTCCATCAATGGGAGGACATCGCGGCGCACATCTTTCCCATCATATTGGCCCTGTTTCTTGGTTCCTTCTCGGATCGACGTGGTCGCAAGCTGCCACTGCTGATGGGTCTGGTGGGTAAGTTCATCTACTCGTCAATGATTGTGGTGAATGCCAAGATGCCCAGCTGGCCAGTGGAGTATGTCATCTATACGGCAACATTGCCATCGGCTGTGACTGGTGCCGATGTGGCTATATTTGCCTCTTGTTTTGCCTATATATCGGACATAACGACGCTGCAGCAACGCACAATGAGGGTGACCATACTGGATGTCATCTATTTGATGGCGATACCAACGGGTGTCGCCCTGGGCTCCTATCTCTTCAACGATGTCTTCAACAAGTCCTATGCGGATATGTTTGCTGTGAATGCATCGATGCTGTTTGCAGCCATTATTTATACACTGATCTTCTTGAAGGTGAGTTCATGCTGCTGATCCTCCAGCTGCACATCTTCAAACTCTCTTCTCTGCTTCAGTGGCAAACGACGCCCAATCAGCGCTCGTTGCGTGAGCTGGGCTGTTGTGGCTTTTGGGGCGACTTCTTTGACCTGCAGCACATCAAGGACTCGTTTTCGGTGCTCTCTAAGCGACGAAGTGGCCATCGACGCCCCTTCCTCTACATACTGCTCCTTAGTATGGCATTCTACACATTCCAGCGCGACGAGGGCAACTATTTGTATCTGTACACGTTCGATAAGTTTGGCTGGCAGGTCAGCTCCTACAGCACATTTAAGACATTCAAATCTTCAGCTTTTGTCATTGCCATGCTGCTTGGAGTGCCGCTGATGAACAAGGTGCTCGGCTGGCGTGATACGGTTAGTATTTCAACTGGACCACCCCATCCCTTGGCCATCGAGACTAATCCTCCTTTCTGTCTTCGTTGGTTAGACCATTGTCTTCATAGGCACCTGGGCGCATGCGATTGCCCGTTTGTTTTACTATTTTGCTCAGGGTCCGGCACTTTTCTATGCCGGCGCCGTTGTCTGCAGCTTGGGACCCATTGTGGGGCCCATGATACGCTCCATGACTTCGAAGATTGTGCCGCAATCAGAGCGGGGCAAGGTGTTTGCGCTGCTCTCCGTCTGTGACAATGCTGTGCCTTTTATTAGCGGCGTCTGCTACTCCCAAATATATCGGGCAACTCTCCACACGAATCATGGCGGAGGCATCTATTGGCTGACCATTGCCACCCAAATGGCCGTGTTTGCCATGATACTGTAAGTGGAAGTCTACTTCGATTCCAAATAGAGTCTCTAATTGAAAATGGATCTCTCTTTAGCTGCATTCACATTGTGCTGGGCAGAAACTCACTGGCGGTGCCCGAGGTTCCGGAGAATCAGAGCGGACTGATCAAAAACGAGAATTTGCAGATCAACAGAAACAATGAGAATGGGGACTTGGAGAAGAATGAATGACTCCCATATGTATACACAAATATGATATTAACAATAAAAAGACACAATGATTTTATACTTTTTACTAAATAAAGCTGTAAAAGACCAATTAATTTGTGATTTAAATCAAATTTAAATTTTAGAATCGAAACTTGAATATCTATTTGAATTGAATTGAATTTCGACTCACTTTTGAGTTCACTTGTTCTTGGAGAGTGTTCGCTGTTTCTCGGCATGCTCCACCACCTGCTCATCGACGAAGAGTCCCTTGCGTCTTCGCACGCTGTCCATGTAGACTTTGGCGCGATTTGCCGAATCGGCTTTCTCGCCAAAGTGCATCAATTCCTCCTCGGTTGTGGGCAGCCAGAAGGGATCAATATCAATCACCTGCAACATGAACGAAAATATTAAACACGCACACAGATGAGCAGCGAGTCTTAGTAGTAGTTGAAAGGTCCCTTCCAGGAAATCATTTAGGCACAACGGGGCAGGACCTCGCCACTTGAGAAAGGACAATAGACAAGACAACGGCGTCGTTTCGTCTATGCGCCTGCGCCTCTGATTCGATTTACGTGATATTTCATGAGTCCTTTATGGCAGGGTGGCTAAGTGTGTGTGTGAGTGCTGGCAATCAGGGAAAGCGTGCATTTTCACATCTTCATGGTTCGAGAGGCAAAAGACATTCAAATGGCTGCTGACTGCTGGCTGATGCGCATCTTTAATGACTTTCAGGGACATTCTACATTCCACATTCGACATTCATTGCGTGATAAGGCACGCCAGGATACGCAGAATTTTGGTGAATGGCGTGAAGTATTTGCTCCTTTTCTTTTGTGCTCGGTGATTGATGATTGCCAACGCTCGCCAGCTAACTACAATACTACGCTCTTCAACTCTCCTAGCTAGGTTTGAGGAGTATGCGCTTTTGAGTGGTTATTATAATATTCTTGTGAAGTTTGTAACTCATTGGAAATAAATTGTGGCATGTTAAGTTGACAATCCCTAAATGTGAAGTGGTTTTTCAAGTTCGATCTGTGTTTGATTAGTTCCAAAAGGTATGTATGCATCTACATTTTTCTGATATACTATCCAAATCTTTAAATAAATGTATTTGAAAATATAACTGACATCTGCTTATGGTATATATGTATGTGCAAAAGTGTATTTTATATTCGGCGTCACAAGAAAAATAATGCTCGGCTATTTGTTTTATTGTTGTTTTATGCGTTGCGGTGCCTGGCAGAAGGACGCGCACTTGAAGAACGCACTCAGCGGGCGGGTGTCGATGGTGCTGTCTGTCAGTTCTGTCTGTTCCGCCTATTGTGCGGAATACCAGACTCAATGCCAGCCCGGCTCAACTCAGCTCAGCTCGAGACCAGAAGGAAGTTTAGCATACACAGAAATCTGTAGCTTTACAAAGTTGCCAGGATTTGGTTTCAGTTCGTGCGCAGAGAAACTTTATCGTTCTGGTTGTTGTTGCTTTTTTTTTTTTTTTTTGCACCATCTGTTCGCACTACGCTAAACTGCTTACTCCTGTCTCCACACCCCCTTAACATGTAGATCATTATCGGGCACAAGGTTTCGCTTGTTTAACAACAACTAACAACGCCAGTTTAGGGAGAGGCAGCCGGGGAGGGACAGGAGGGAGCAGGCAGCAGCAGTAGCCACCATGATCACGACAACTACACGCGGCCGGTCAGAGCAGAGCTGGGCAATCCCGATCTTCAAGCTGAACCTAAAAAACCATACGCAAATGCATGTGTGTGTGTTTGTGTGTGCTATCCTTTTGCACATGCGCAACAGTCGATAACAATAAGCAGCAACAACAACTTAGCAGCAGCAACAGCAACAACAGCAACTGCTGGCTCCCTCAGCCAGTTAAGGGACGCTGCTTTCCCTACGCACAACGCTTCGTTGGAAGATCAGAAGACCAACAACAACAGCAACAACAACAACAACAACAATGCCCAAAGACCCTTTGGCAGCTGAAGTGCTCCAGAAGTGCGCAAAGCTTGTGTCTGAGCCAGTCCAGACAAATGAGCAGCAATCGCAGCATACACTCAGAGAAAACAACTGTTAGTTGGTCAGTTAACTTCTCCGCTCCATTGCAAGCAACATTTTCTGTAAAACTGCAGTTGCTAAAGTTGTTCTGTCAGTGTCGTGCCACAAACAACAAATGTAAGGTAGGACATACAAAAAAAAAGGAACTCATAGGCTGTTATCCACACCAGCAACCTGGCAACAAAGAGACGACATCGGGGGCCCCATGACATTAAAGGAATATTCACATATATAAAAGTGCAAAAGTTCCAAAAATAAATATAAGCCGAAAAATATTAGCCTCGCTGATTACACAAAAATTCTAAAGCAAACTTATTAAAAATGTTGATAAAAAACTAATAAATTAGATGCCAGATAAAGCTAGACAGCATTTTACGATTATAAGAAAAGGCAATTACGACTTGGCAATTAGTACTGTTTTAAGCAAGATCATTCACTAAAGACTCGTTAAGTGTCGCCCTTAACATTTGGTTTTTATATTGGAAAAGATTTTGATATATTAGACAAGATGTATGGATCGGTTCCGAGTACCGAGTACGGAGTACTTGTCATCATTTCATGCAGTGCACTAATAAACACAAACACACGAGAGACGCGTGAGGCGATTGTCTGTCTAACTGTCTGTCTGTCTGCAAAAGATATATGTTTGTTTGTAAGTATGTTTGGAGTACGTGTGTGTGTGTGTGTGTGTATAGACATGTGTACGGAGTGTGTTTACCTGTCCAGCCGTACGTCCGCATGCAGGTAATTTACGCGGCAGCTACCGAAATACGCTGCTGTGGCAGAGTTAAGAGGCAGAGACAGGGGCAGGGGAAGGGGTCGTAGCCGGGCTATGACCAAAAAAAAAAAAACCAAAAAAAAGTCCGAAGCGCTGCCCGCAGTCGAGATTATTATCGCGCGCCAGAAACAGAGCCAGAGACCGAGAGGCAAAGTTAGAGCTGAGAGTTGAGAGCTGAGCTGAGCTGAGTTGGTGCCACAACCACAAGCAAATCAACAACAGCAACAACAACAGCAGCAGCCACAACAACAACAACATAAATGGAACGTCCGTTGCGCATGCGCTGCAAAGTCGAGCCCCGTTGCCCCAAGACTCAAGACTCGAAGACTCGAGTCTCGAGCCTCGACGAGCGTCATTTTGACAGCGCGCACAATGCAAACCACGTTCCACTTAAGCAGCAACAACAACAGCAACCACAACAACAGCAACAACAACAACAATAATAACAAACTGGCTAAAGGATTGCCAGAGCCACTTGGATAAGCACTTGCCGGCTCGGACAAAACTCGCGTACAAAAATACTTTTTAAATACAAAACAGACACACACTCAAAAAAATAAAGTTGTTCTCAAATCCAGTGCAAACCTTAACAAAATGCGACTAAGTTGGAAATTCCAACAGCAATCCCAAAATATCTCTGGGATAAGCTAAGTACGACTATATGTAATCAAGATTGTTATGCTGATTTTAGGTTTGCTTTTTTTCTCTGAGTGCACACACATATCTGTGTGGATGTGTGTGTATGTATGTGTTATATGCAGCGCAGACTTTAGGGCACTGCCACGGCCTCAACCTCAGCCTCAACCTCAACCTGGGGTCTTCGCCTGCTTTCCTCAATTGGAGACTTTCCCTTTGGTGCTGCTGCTGCTGCTGCTGTTGCCGTTGTTGTTGCTGTTGTTGCTGGGGGTCTTCTCTTCTGTCTTCTGTCCTCTGTCTTCTGTCTCAGGTACAAAACGAGTTATCAGATTATTTGTTATTTGTCTTGCTCTGGCTCTGCTTCTTCCTCTTCTTCTTCTTCTTCTTGCACACGGTGCTGTTCGTTTTGGGTTCTGCTCTGTTTTCTGTTGTTGTATGCTCGTCAAGTAGTTTTTTTTAAGTTATGCCTTGCATATGCAAAGCACAACAACAGCAACAACAATAATAACAATAATATGCGACGCGTTAATGATAAACACTCTAAACAAGAACAACAGCAACAAAAACCACTACAACTACGACAACAACAACCGCAACAAATGAAAGGCACAACCCAAAGACGTATCCCCTCCCCTCCTCTCTGCTCCCCTCCCCCATCCATTCCCATCCCCATCCTCATTCCCTACCACAACCCCAAACAGAAGAACTTCAGTAAGTAAGACCAGTAGCCAAAGCCGATGTTTTTTTTTTTTTTGGAGAAAATGTGGATTTGGGTCTGAAATGCTGGCAAGTCTGAGATGTTCATAAAAAAAAGTGCATTGACTACCGCATTACCTGTGATGAAAAGAAGATGAGCCTACGACTTTAATATGATCAATTTAATATTATTGAATTAAGATAATTATTTAAAGTGCACAATCTAAAATAATTTATGGGTAGTATGCCTATTGTGGAATGCACATCTTAGCTAAGGAAATCAGAACTATCTTAAAAATAGATAGTTGAATTAAAATTCATAAAACACTAACAAATACTATATGAATTTATAGATGAGTAGACATACACAGAGATTAAACGAGATAACTTAAGCTATAAAGATAATACACCCTTTGCAACTGTATTTTTCTAGAGGGTATGCAAAATCAAATAATAACAAAAGCGCGCAAGACGGTAGCAACGGCCACAGTAGCAACAACAACAACAACAACAGCAAGGAACGTCGCGCAAAGATATTTATGCTGGCCATACTTCGCTGTGTGTGTGTGTGTGTGTTTGTTGTGCGATGAGTGTGTGTGCGAGGCTTTAATGCGTTACGTGAAGTGAAAAATATACTCATATAAAAACTGAAAATTAGTTTTTATAGTTGCTGCTGCAGTTGTTGCTGCTGCTGCAGTTGCTGCAGTTGTTGCTGTTGCTGCTGCTACAGTTGTCGCTGCTGCTGTTGCGGTTCTCTGACGGGGCCAGAAAGGTCGACCCGACGGGGTCAGACTGCAACAACATTGCAGTTGTGACTGCTGCTGCTGCTGCCGCAGCTGCGGCGTAACGAACGCATTGTAGGCCATGATGCGGCAAGAAATTCAAATATCTGCCCCCCCACACCATTCACACCGCTGCCGCCCCTCTTCTCCGCAGCCTTTTAGCCAGATTGCTGGTTGCCCCAGTCGAGGTTGGCTTCGTTGTTATTATGGGCACGTGACAACTGCGCCCACTCGCCGTGGTCAGTCAGTCTGAAGAGACGCTCACGCATGCGACTTGTCGACTTTTCGACTTCTGGAGTGGGCGTGGGCGAGGGCGAGGGGGGCGTGTGTGTGGGCGTGGATATGGGCGCAGGCGTAGTCACTAGACGATTGGGCGTTTGAGTTGCCTAACTGTTTAATTGTTTGGAAATGTCAGCGTCATTTCAAAATGGGCGAACTCAATCCGCCAGGTGACACACATCCAATTTTCTGTTGTTGTTTGGCGTGTTTTTCGATTGTTGTTGTTGTCGCATTCTAATTGCTGAAAAAAGCGCACGACTTTAGCTTTCCCATTGGCTTGATAATAATGCACTTATTTGAGCTGCTGGCCAAACTAGTTTCCGTTTAGATTTCTACCAAAGACGGAAAGTTACAAATGTTGTACCTCCTCTTCCTACCCCGCCCCACGTCCGTCGCTGGACGCTGGAAATGCGTATGAAATTATACGAAAGCAGCAAAAACACAACAACAGCAGCGAGAAGAAGAAGAGGAACGGCGGCGTAGACAGCGTTGCCGGCAAAACTTCAGCTGAGAAATAGAAAATCACCGGAAGTCATTATACAAAAACTTGTTGTTATCGATTGGTTGGGCGATATACTATACACATACACACACACATGTATATATTTATATATATATATATATTTATTTATACTAATACAGACGCACGCACTTCGATGTGGTTGTACACCCAACAAGTTAATCAACAATTCTCTTTAATGACGTCTTAGAAAGACCTCAAGGACTGATCACTGCAAAAGGAAACTATATTTCTAAGCTGTAATAGAAATAAATAAAAAGGCAAACTAAAATAAATTCCTTCAGTAGAGTCCTTTGTCTAAGTCTTTTGCTAGAACAGCCCAGAAAAATGCCAAAGGTATTGCATCTATAAGTAATGCTGCACTTAAATCAAAATCAGTTATGCCATCGAGTCTTGCGGTTTATATATAACAAAGTGAAGATCATAAAAGAGATGATATAATAATCTGTCACTTTCTCAAATCACTTCTAACCGCACTAAGCGTACAACTTTAATTTGATAATTTTGTTTGCTTTTAGAATTGCTCAGACATATTTCTTAACTTTAGAGTACATCTTGCTAAAATAGAAAGAAAACTTTTGTTGGGTGCACGTGCGTTGGGTCTATATTAATCATTTTTGGAGCGGGGTCCATCCGCCGCTTGTGCTCGTCCGCTTGGCAAGTGGGAATTGAGATCAGCTTTGGGCTTGCTTATTACCAATACAAACGATCTTTCGAGTGGCTAAAGTGGTGGCTTAGTGCGACAAGGTCAGGGGAAAGGCCGTTAGCAACAAAGAGGCACTTGAATTTCAACGTTTGCTTTTGCAACAATAAAATATTGCACACAGCTGCAACAGCAGCTCAAATGGACCATATAACTTTCAGAGCAACTGTTGTCGTTGCTGCTGCTGTTGCTGTTGTCGATGTTGCTGCTGCTACTGCTGCTGCTGATGATGTGGTTTTTAGCTTATAAGACTTCAGCAGAAGGTAGCAAGAGCTAAAGCGAAGGTAAACTGAGATTTTTACTGACCAAAGACAGACCGCAAAAAGCTGAGCACGCACATATGCCATATGGCAAAAAGACTCACGAGAAGGGGTTAGTTCGGCTGCGTGGCGCACTTGCGCCCAAAAAAAAAATCACCGACTAGCAACAGGAACAGCAGCAACAGCTGCGTTGATTGCACTTACCTCCCAGTGGCTGAACATTAGCTGGGGACAGGCGAGGCCAGATGTCTGTTTGCGCATCTCCTGCGCAAAGTTGAACGATTCGATGACGGGCAGCAGGCAGGTCACCGCAAAGTTACCACTGCCCTGGGTTAGGTCGCCCGATAGGATTTTGCCATGACGTCTTCCAATTACCGCATACATTTTACCTGCAAAAAATAAGCCATAAAACAACAGCTGAGATTAATAAATGTCGCACTCTTACATAATATACAAACAAATATAAAATAATTTATTTTTTATGGTGCACTATTGTTTAATCAGCTGTTGTGTGACACTTTCAAGTGAAAATTATATAATAATGTCAATAATAATAATATCCAATCCTCAAATAATAATAATAAATACCCCAGAGAGGTAAATAAACTGGTCAACATTTCGCATGATAAGAGCGATAACCAATGGAATTTGACTGAGAAATGCAGCTGCGTAGAAAAAGCGAGCTGGGCCTGAAGACCTAAAAGCTAAAGCTCAACAGGGGCGTTCGGGAATGGGAATTCAAATGAAAATGGAGACGAAATGAAATCTTATCGCAAGGCTCATAAAAATTGGCGCGCTTTCTTGAGAAGTTCGCGCGCTTTTCGCTTAAACTGGCCACTCAACTTCAAGCTGGAGACGAGTCTCAGATTTTGTTGTTGCTGTTGTTGTTGTAGCTGTTGCTGTTTTACTTGGTTATTTTTTGGCATGCGCGCGAAGTTAAACAGCCAACAGAGCCAGCAGCAACAGCAGCAGTAAAAAACAACCCACAGCAACAACAACAACATGCAGCCGAGACAATGTCGCTTGGGCAGGAATTAGTTTCCGGTCGTAGTAAAAATGACACAAACAACAAACGAGCGAGACAAAAAAAAGAAGAGACAAATAAACACACAAGCAAAAACGGGCTAAAGGATGCGCGTCCAGTCCAAGCGTTTGGCCGGCCTCAGGCGACGGACAAGCGCAGCACGCGAGCAACAACTGTAGCACAGGCACAGACAGACAGCAGCACATAGATACTCACACACACACACACGCACACTCACACACACTGGTGCAGGCATAATGGATGCTGTGCTGCCGGCGTCGCTGTTCACAACATTCATTCATTCATAGCCGTTGCTGCTGCTGCTGCTGCTGCCTACGTCACTGTCTCAGTCGCAGCCGTTGCTGCTGCTCGTTGTTGCTTGTGTGTGTGTGTGCGTTCATTCAAGTCTTGGCCACACAGATACTCGCTTACACACACACACATAAGCACAACGCTCGACGACGGCAGTTGAAGTTGCCGTCGCTCGTTTTTCTGTTTGATCAGTTCGAATTGTGAGGTTGCACAGAGCAGACGTCGAAAACAACCACAAACGACAACGACAACGAGCAACAACAACGAGCAGCAACTGATCCGCGTGCCACAAAACAACTCGTTGAGTGTCCCAAAAATCGAGTCGAGTCGAGGACGCAGCGCGTGTTTCTTGTGTTTACAGAAAAAAATACATATATACATATATATATATATATATATATATATATCTATAGCTAAGCAAAAAGTGCTGTCAATTACTACACAACAATCGTTGCTAATCGCTTGTGTTTTTAAACCTGATCGCGTTGTTGTTGTTGTTTTTTTTGCAATGTTGAGTTTTACGGGGCCCAGCAGCGACTGCTGCTGCCGCTGCTGCTGACCAATGCTAATTTGAGCGTGGCAATAACAATTCTAACTGCAACAGACAACTATTAAATAGAAAAAACAATCAACGTATCGATTTTGCAAAGTCAACTACAATAACAAACAACAACAACAAAAACGGAGGCTGAGGCTGACGGCTTACAAAACCCATAAAATACTAAAAAAAAAAAGTGTCAATTACAACAACCGCACAACACACCCAAACACACACACACACCAGCACACACACAAAATGAGCTGTATACGTGCGCAATCTGTGCTGCTGTTGCTGCGGCTAACGTTGCTGTTGTTGTTGCTGCTGCTGCTGCTGGCGAGCGGTGCGCAAAGCACGCGCCTACCGCTGGAGGTCTACGAGCTGACGCCAACGGCCAGCGTTGAGAGTCAAGATGCCAAGCACAAGAGCTTGGAGTACAGCATCTTTGATGCCAAAGAGCTAACAGGTGCGACCAACACAGCAGCAAGAGCAGCAGCAACAGCAGTTGCTCCAGCAGCAGCGGCAGCAACAACCACAACAACAACTAGCAGCACAGCGAGGCCAAGCAGCGAAAAGCCGCTAACTGTGGCTGTTGTCAGCATCTCAGCGGAGCAGCCAGAAACAGAGCTGGAGCCTGGATTGCTGGCGGGTCGTCGTGCGCGCCAAATGTTGCAGCAGCAGCAACATCGACTCTCCAGCAGTAGTAGCAGTAACAGCAACAATAAATACAACAACAACAACAACATAGTCAACAACAAGCACGCGCATAGTGTCAAGGATCTGCGCATACTCTTTCAAGTTGGGGTAAGTTGACAGAAGCGCTGCTCATGCGCAATGCTAATTACAACAGCAACAGTTGCTGCTGATCTATGCAAAACAGCTTTGTCAGCCGATTGCATAATGCAATAGCAGCAGCAACGACACCTGCTTTACCCAACAAGTTGTTGTTGTTGCCATATGTAACTGGCTGTAAGCCCACGCCAAAAATATAAACCGCCAACAGCAGGTTTTGCAGTCAAGTCGGGGCTGTGGCTTTTAGCCGTTTTTAGCTGTAACTGGCTTTTAAGCATTGAGGCTATATTTAGATGCCGCCCTATCGAGATTCGACGACGTTCTTAGCAGCCATTACACTTGACACCCACAAAACAGGGGCACACAGTTTAATTGCAATTGCAACAACAAAAACAACAATAACAACTACAGCAACAGCAACAGCACCAGTTACAATAATAACAACTTCAACAACAATATTAACAATCGTTTCATATGAAAAATGAAAGTTGTTTCGCAGCGTTTTCCATGTCGCACTTATTGACAACGTTCTTGTCTTTGTTGTTGCTGTTGTCGTCGCATTTGATCAATTAAACTCAGCGCTGAGCAATTGCGATACCTTATGGACCAATTAGCGTTGCGGGTCAAGAGTTCAATATGTTTCGATATGTGCCTGCCAGCAGCAGCAGCAGCAGCAGCAACAGTTGAAGTAAACAATTGCGGCACGAACACTGTCGGCATGACTAAGCCAAGTTGCGCCCCCCAAGTTCGGCTCAGATACGATCTTTCCACGAAACATTAGTTGTAACAGTTGCAACAGCACACAGCAACAGTCACATTCAATACAACGAACAGTCAATCAAACTGGAGGTTTCTAGATATAATGTAACCTATCCCATATATACACAGACATCCATTTGTTTGTATATGATTTATGCTTGATTCCAAGCAACTAGCAAAAATGGTTCAATGTGCACTTTGAATCGTATATCAGCAATCTATTGTACCGAAAAAAAAACACTCCCTAGTTGGCTGAGGCGTGAAATATCAATAGCAATCAAAATGAAAATATTGACAGTCTGAGCAAGGTAAAAAAAAATAAATAAAAATATTGCGGAACAAGCCGAACAAATGGATACTCTTTAAAATTATTGATTTTTTACTCAGCACATTCAAAACTCCGTTCTATGAGAACTTTGTTTGCTGAAGATTTGTGAATTGTCCTCGAATTTCCATACTATAAAGATCAATCATAAGTTTGCTTCCTGGCACACATAATTTACATGCTTTTCACACGCAAATACCAATAGACCGTGACACCTAAAAAAAGAAACACAGATCGAAGAATCTCGCTTCGACTTGTTTCAGCGTACAGGAGAGGGACGGGGAGGGGAACACCATCAGTGTGGCTCATAAATTTGAGATCCGTATGTCTGCAATAAATTTTGGGAAGGCATAAAAAAGCAAACAGGCGCATAAGAACAACACCCAAAATAGACAAAAAGCCACAAAATTCCTGTTCGAAGAACCAAGCAAGCGCTAGAAATAGTTATACAGTAGAGAAAAAAACACAACACAGAGTGACAGAGACAGCTACAATAGATAAACTTTTTTTTTTTTGCTCTTTCTGTTGTTAGCAGAAGAAAACAAAAAGTTCCCATGCTTAAAAGCGCTAAACATTCAGTTCCGGTATTTAAAAATGTTTTCAATAATAACAACAACAGACAACAACAGGAACGAGAAGCGACCAAAGGGAGATGGTGTGTGTGTGTGTGCAAGAGAGATAGAGATGGGGTGAGCGAGAGCGAGAGCGATAAAGAGTGGTGAGGGGTGAAGCCAAAAGCTGAATGAAAGAAAATTCATGAATGAAATACGACGACGACGACGATTTTGTTGTTGTTGTTGTCGTTGTTGAAGCTGAGGCAAATGAAATGGTTGCCAGCGATGAATGAGCGAGAACTGTGACTGCTATGAGGCGGTGAGGAGGAGTTGTATGTGGCTGATGGGAGGGAGGGAGGGAAGAAAGGGGAAGCGAATGAATGAAAACGTAAACGCTCATATAAGACTGCGACGGCGACGACAGCAGCGACGGCGACAGCGACTGCAACAGAGGCAGAGGCAGAGACAACGTTTCGCTTCGCTGGGCAAGTCAATCTATGAATGAATGGCAAAGCGACAGAGCGTCCAAATGTTTGAATGGATAACGCCAACAAGAGCGGCAGCAACAACAATAACATCACTGATTTGTTGGCCATATACAAGCAGATCAGCTACGCATATTTGGCTTAAACAACTCAAGATTCGTTGTTGGCGTCGCTGTGCGCGTGGCATGGCTAAAAGCGGCTAAGGCTCGAAGCTGTTGCTGCCGTCTACTGGCATGTTGCTGGCGTGCTGCTGCTGTTGCTGTCGACATGAATGATGTTAAAAATTCGTGAGCTACGCAGCAGCACGAGAGATATCAAAGTGTGTCTACAAATTCCAATTGACTGAGAAATGCATAAACAAATCAAGCATAAACATGTCTCAAGTTGAAAGACAGACAGACAGACAGATAGACAGTCCATTTGTTCATGTTGTTGTTGGTCCGAATCGTGGCCTAGACACGTGGGTGCTTTAATTGTTATTGTTGTGCTTGTTTGTTGACCAGCCAGGTGTGAAAACGGCATTTTTATTTATTTTGTGTAGAGCTAGTTTTCGAGCAAACGTTGCGTATGCGCAATGTGAGCCAAAAGTCAATGAATAAATAAAAATATTAAAAAAAAAACTATTTATCAATCCCCACATCGGACCACGCCTTTAACAACAATGGCCACAACTGTCTGCGAGTTTCATATTTTTTGCTATCTTCTCCATAATATTTATGATAATTCAGTCGCAGGCATTGATAATAAAAATGTCATCATAAAAATTTACGAGCCTTGTGATAACTGCCTTTTTTTCAGGAAATCTATGCCCATATCATATTTTAAACATATGACCGGTTTTTTTTTTATTTAAGGCAAGCTTGAAGGTCGTTATAGACTTAAGTTTCAGCTGCAGGTAATATAATCTGCCCGTTAATCATCATCAAAATGAACCATGTTAATCAATAATCAAGTTATCATCAAGCATTGGGTCGCATTCCTGGGTTTCTTATAATATTTATTAGGAGTTTGCGGTTCGAAAAGTTGTTAAGATTACGACTTCAAATTCTGGAGAGTTTATTTTTTCTTTTTGCATTCTTTCGTCAGTTTTTTCTCTCTCTCTCCCTCTCTATTTGCCTTTCACGTCGAGGAATGTTTTTTTTTTAAGGCTAAATTTAGAAATTATTCAATGTGATCCAAAGCGAAAACAAGAGAAATAAAAAATAAATAGCCGAAGAGAGTAGACAAAAACAATAACAACAACAACAAGAATAGCTCTGGGGTTTTTTGTTGTTATCTGCCATATATCATACACTGTGCAAAAAATTAATTAATTCAGCTGATCAAAACTAATCCAAGAAAAATGAAAGCTTTCTTTTTCTTCATTGTGTGTTTAGTCTTTTCTCGCAGTGTGCTTATGGGCAAACAAACATAATTTTAATAATGTCTAACGCATTAGCATAAAACGCACAACAACAACACTAACAGCAACAACAACAACAACACAGCTACAACATAGCACAATTATTCACCTAAAAAAAATTCCAGTTCACAATTTTTCAGAGAGCTCCATTGAGAAAAAAATATGCCTGAAAGCCAACTACAACCTGAGCCAACGGATGCTCGGATACCACAAAACTAGTTTGCCCACTTTTTTCTCCTTGTTGTTGTTGTTGTTGTTGCACCTATTGCTGCTGCTGCTGTCTGCTGCTGTTGTTGTTGTCGTTGTTTCTCGAGGCAATCGGCTCAAGTTTTTGGAGCTGGCGCGCGCGCCAAGTCAACTTTTTACAATTTTTATTTTATAAGAAAAAAAAATACAACAAAGAATACTCCGAAAAAAACAAAACCAAAAACAAAATTCGTATAAATTCGATGGCTGTTGCAGCAGCAGCAGCATCATCAATGTATTGGAAAAAGCTGGCGGAAATGTTGTTGCTCTGGTGGCCAGTTTCCGTTTCAGCCAAGATCACATTGTTACAGTTATTGACGGACACGTTCCAATTTGGCCGCTTCTGCCGCAGTTGTTGTGGCTACCATCTGTAAGTGTGCTAATTACGTGCCAAAGGCACATTGTTTACAGCGGCTGGCGACGGCAGCAAAAATAAATAACTATAAATACGTAAACGGGGCGCGTATTGCTGCTTTTGCTGCTGTTGTTGATTCATTCATTCATTCATAAAAACCGCGCGCGAGCAATAACAACAGCAAAAACGGCAGCAACACAAGTGCGCATGTGTTCATTAAACAAAACAACAGCAGACCAGTTGTGCTGCTGCGAGGGTAACCTAACAGTAGCACCAGCACCAGCAGCAACAACAATAACAACAACAACTGCAACTCGATCGTAATTAACAGACAAGGCAGCCAATGATCGAAAAAAACGGCCACAACAAAAGCTACGCGCAATTGTTGCTGCTTGCTAGCTGTCATTCATTAAAAATTGCGAAAAAACAGCACCAGCAGCAGCAGCAGCAACTTTTCATTCATAAAAATGCTGAACACAGCAGCAGCAGCAGCAGCAACAACAACAATAGAGCAAGCAGCCAAGATTGATTTATTTAGCTAAGCGTAAAAGGAGACAACAGCAGCAACAGCAGCAGCAGCAGCAGCAGTAGCCACTGCAGTAGCAACAGTTTCCAGCAACATGTTTACAGAGCAGCAGCAGCAACAGCAACATTTTGCGGTTTGGCCAAAGAAACAATTACAAAAGCAACAACTAAGCCACATTGTTGTTGCTGTTTTTGTCTCCCCTTTCCGAATGAATGAATGAATTGCTTTTTTCCGTTGTTGCAGCTGAGGATGTGCAATGTGAATGTGATGGTGATGGCGATGGCGATGGTGAATGTGGATGTGGATGTGGTTAGTGGATGTCCGTGTGCGTAGACGTTCATTAATTGTGACGATCAACAAGCTACGCAAAAATCCAGTGTTGCTGTCAAGCAGACAGCAACAATAACAATGGACAACAACAGCAACAACTTGCCCACTTCAGCTGCAATTGGCCTGAAAAACAGGCAAACCAGTTCCCCCAGCGTTCCTAACCAATCCAAAATTCAAACAACTCCTCTGCCCCGCCGGCGTTCAAGACCCCTTTCAAGACCGTTTTTGTGCTGTGGTTGCTTCCTTTTGGCATTTTTGCGCTTTTATGAATGAAATTGTTTTTTTTTTTTCTCTGCTTTGCTGTTGCTGTTGAGGTTGGCAAAGTTTCCGTTAAGGAGCGCCAAAGTGGCACGGCCAGTTCCCAGTAAGCCAACCTCCCGCCCGACGCCTGACCAAGTCTACCTACCTACCTACCTACCTACCAACTACCTACTACAGCATTTCAGACTTTGGCTATGCAAAATATGTGAAGAATAAGAACCAGAATCAGCTTACTTCCGGCACTTGGCTTGGTCCAGAGTTTTTAGTGTTTTCATTGGAATTCTCTTCATTTTTTTTCTTACTCAAAAACAATTCGTGGCGGATGAAGATTAAGTAAATGTTGCTGGATGTTGGTTGCTGGAGTCGCTGGCGCTGGCCTAAACAACTTCCGTGTGACTTCCGCAAAGGCAGCGGCTGCCAGTCAGCCAGCAGCTTCTTCTCTGTGTTAGAAGCTTCTTCTTCTTCTTCTTCATCATCATCATCTTGCGACAGCCGCCGACTTCCGCTCGAAAAAACAATTTCCAATTTTAATTGAATTTTCGTGTAAACAGCGTGAGGTGACCAAACACAACTTCCGCTTTGAAACGCATGCCCCCTGCCCTCTGCCCCTACCACTGCTACTGCCCCAGCCCCGAGACCTATCTGTATCTCAGTATGTGTATCTGTAGCTGGCCACATGTGCTAGCGACACCAGATTGCATAATTCTTGCGCATGGGGAAAATGTTGAAAACAAAAAAAAAAACAATACACAACGCAACAAGTAAGAGGAAATGTATAGAAAAATCATTAACGCATAGACAAAAGATAACAGTAGAGATGCATTGGAACAGAAGGTTGCTGTTGTCAGTCGTTGCTTGTTGCATGGGCAAAACTACCTGCAACAGCAACAGCAGCAGCAGACACTTGTGCCAAGCGGCTGCCACAGCTCTGCTAACGGTCACAAGATCAGACAGCGTCTCGACGGCGCATGTGCAGCAGCAGCCGGCGGCTGATCCGCCGCTCTACACTCAGCGAAACAAATGTGCCCCAGTATAAACTAGTTCGTCATCATTATTCATTGTTCAGCATTATTTTCGACTTTTCCAAAAGGAATTTCTTGCTAGCAATCAACAAAACCAAAAAGTACATTATTTATTTAAATAAATTTTAGATCAGAAGCGTTTTTTTTCAAGTGTACGTCATCGTTGTCTGTCGTTCGTGTGCGTCGCGTCTTTTGTGCGTCAACGCCCTCATGGGAACCAAACACCGATCCCGGCCGGCACAGCATTTCTTTAGACATCTCTTCCGGCATTCGAGAAATTTATGTCACTGATTGGCAACACACACACACACACACAAATATGTGTAAGCAGGTCGATCCTTTTGTGGCAAGGTCCTTTTGTTAGGATTTTGCGCGCGTCATGTCAAAGCGGCTGTGCGTTATTGATAGCGGCAGGTGCAGTCATGCCGTTGCCTACAGTCCTCCCTGCCTAAGAGAAGCTTCACAAGCTCAAATTACGCTGCCACTAAGCAAAAATCAGAGGCTTCCCCCAAGCCAACTGGCTAATGAGTAAAGACAAAAGCCAAAGCGATGCAATGGCATGCCAGCTATGCAGCTTACTAAACCCCGACTGGGCCCCCCTCGAACTCCTCTTGCCATGCCACATAAAACATGTAGGAATGTGCTAAACGGGCATGCCAGACCAACAGATACCCCTCAACCTAATTAGGAGTAAGAGCTGTCAGATCATAGCTGCTACTGCCACACCAATGCTTGTCTATACAGTTTATAGTAGCTCATATTTGTCACACCTTCTCATACTACCCCACTTGTAGTTATTCAATGCTTACAGGGTATACAAAATATTGTATAAGTCATTGTCATCTTGAGGCAGCGCTTCCGGTGCGCAACTCTGCGAGGCGCAGAATTCCAAGCATGCCCCCAGCCACATGAAGCATGACAAGCAGCAAATGTTCATCTTCTGATTCTGCTGCTGCTGCTGCTGCTGCTGCTGCGGCTTCTTCTTATTCTATTACTACTTGCTTGCTTGCTGGCCTGCTGGGTGGGGTTGTGGGGGTTAATTTGATTCAATTAAACGAGCGTGCGTAAAACCCTTTGACAGCTCTTAAAGCAAACAGCCCACAAGCCGAGTAGCAGCATCTCTCCACACCTCTCTCGCATGCTTTAGCGCTGAGTCAAAAGCTAAAAGTTGCACACAGCTTGCCGCATCACGTTGCATGGACACAGTCAGTCCATCCCCATCCCCGTCCAGGCCGCATTCATTGTCTTGTCGGGCGCGTTCTCAACTTCCGTTGCTGCCCCCAGAGGCAGAGGCTGAGCCGACTCTGCACTTTGACACATGAGGCTAATTGTTTGTGTGGAGCACGCGTGCTGCTGGGCAAATTATAAAGTGTCGCAGTGGCAACAGCAACGGCAACAGCAACAACAGTTACCTCCCGACACTCCCCACGTGTCTTGCTGCCCCATCCTCCCTTCCCAACACTTGCGTTAAACCGGAAATCCGGTCTGTTTTGTTTGAGAGGTTTGTTTTCTTTAGCATCAACTTTTACTGCCTGGGCATAAACTTTCTTGCTTTCGAGTGCAACTTGAACTTCAGCTTGTTGTTGCTGCTGCTGTTGCTGTTGCTGCTGCTGTTATTGTTTATCTGTTTCAGCAGATTTCTAGATAACGGCGATGAGCACAAGCCATTGGAATTTATTTGTCCAAACCTATAAGCCTGCACAAAGCACATACACAATCATATATATATCTATACTATATGTACATATGTATGTATTCACATCGATATGCAAAACATAATGGCTTATGGGCATATGTAACGGTATCGCTGAAGTGCCACTTCCACACACCACACAACTACCCCACGTACAAAATACAAACAACAAAAAAAACACAGCTCTACAATTGGGGGGCGCTGTCAATAAACATGCTCGAATTTCAAAGAATTTCCCACGCTGCTTACAGGCGGGCACTGCTAAGAATATTTATATACTCGTTCAGGAGGCTCCTTACATAATAAGCATATCCTGCCGCAGCACGACAAAGGTTTCCCTCAAGAGAGTGGCCCAGCCCAGCCGGTATTCCTTAAGAAAAAAGAGGCATCCTCATAATGCGAGGGCGCGAATATATGCACTGAATTGTTTGGCTGAGGAATTCAAGGAGGCAAGAGCGTAGAACTGTCAACAAAGGGTTAAGGCCAAGCAACAACACAGGAACTACTCGCAGCTGGCTAAGAAGGGGGCAGGTGCTGAAACCCCCCACAAATAAAAAACTAGGTCAAAAACGCGTGGGAAAAGAGAGGATGTTGAGCAAAATGCGGAAGTAAATAAAACTAATAAAATAACAAAACAACAAGGAAACCGAAGCAAACTACTTCCGCAATAGACAGAGCGAGAGAGAGTGGAAGGAAGAGGTAGAGAGAGAGAGAGAGAGAGAGAGAGAGAGATAAGTAGAGTGAGAGATGGCTGCAGCAATTGAGCTGAAGGTAAAAGGTCATGACAGGCAACCTGTTTGGCTTTGGTTTTTGGCTTTGCCTTACTTCCGGTCCTGCCTAGCGCACTGCTAATCCCTTTTTAAGATACATAAGTGTGCGAGTGTGTGTGTGTGTGCGAGTGTGTGTGTGCGTGTGCATTTGTATTTGTGTGTGTGCTGCACTTATATATTTATTTACTTCCGCCAGGCGGTCGCCTGCACTAAATCACTTCCGGACTTCCGGTTCGTCACGGACGCCCTAAGTAGATGATGAAGCAGAGACTAAGCGAGAGACAGAGACACAGAGAGAGGGAGAAGAATGGGGATGGCTAAAGGACGCTCAGGTAGCTGGTTTGCCCTGGAGGCAGGTGCAACATCGCCTGGAAACGAGCCTATTGATTTCATTATAAAAATAATTTGAATACAAATCAGAAAGGAATAGGAGAAAAACACACATAACAAACAAAATCAAATTGAAATCGAAACCAAACAAAAGATCAACAAAAAAGGACCCAAAAATGGCGACAACAACAACAAGATCAAGGGGCAGAGCTAGAGGGGAATGTCGAAAGGTACGAGTTGAAAGAAGTTCCACTTAAAAAATTGATTGCTTTCGATAATTTCATTGGAAACCTGTTGTTGGTGTTATCGTTGCTGCTGCTGCTGCTGTTGTTGTTGTTGTTGTTGCTCATATGTTGTCGCCAGAGTGCCATACAATAAAATCAAATGAAAGGGACAAATGACAGGAGCGTAGGTGGAGTAAGAGGAGCAGAGGGAACAAGAGGGGGACACAGCACCTCATAAAAGCGAAGGTAAATCGACTGAGAAAACAAAACAACAAAACTAAATTCCGCAGTTGCTAGTTGAATTTTATGTTTATGGCGAGAACAGGATCAACAACAATAACTACACCGGGATAGCATCATAAGCTTTTATGCACTGAATAAAAAAGGATTAAGTAAACAAGGTGTAAGGACGAACAAACACAGGACTGTCGCTTAAGCAGACAACATATGTTTGACAACAGCGTTAGGAATTCAATTAATACATATGTATGTGCTTAGGATGTTTACAGAACGGACTCCCCCACAAACAAACAAACAACCAAACACACACGTATATGAAGATGACATGGTATAGTTGGAACTGTCACATAAATATGTTAATCCTATTGAACTTGGAAGTCGCTGTTTACCCAACAGATCTGCTACTGTTGTCTAAACAAAATGGGGCTTATTGGTTTCCAGAGTCAAGTTAATGTTGGAATGAATATTTGCATGAAGGTCTGATAGAAATCTTTGGCAAATAGAGCTACATAACTGAGACATCGAACATTGATTTAACAGATTGACTTAAATGAAAACTAAGCTAGTCAAATCTTCTATCAATAATAAGAAAAGTTCACTTTTCCGCTGGCATTAGGCCAGAGGAGTATATTGACGTCGAGAGGAACTTACCAACTTGTTCAACATTCCTACACGTTTTGCCTTTATCTGTGCCTTGGGTCTGCCTTTCTAGTCTACGAAAAGGCACTTCAAATTTACAGGCAACTGAATGCCTGCTCTTAACTTTTCCTCTTGGCCCTGCAGAGCCCTTGGCAAGGCTATGAATGAAATTATTTGAATGACTCGTAAAGATTCGAGGACGTGCTGCCACTTGGCTATGTAAATGCTGCCCATAGAAGCTCATTGACAGTGTGTTGCAAATAAAAATAAATAAAAACGGTATTTCCGTTTCGATTGTCAAATTGTTAAGTTTCTCACATTTCCTTTTGCTTTGCTTACAGGACTCTGAGGATGATTTGCCCGTGTGTGCTCCGAATGCTGTGTGCTCCAAGATCGACCTGTACGAGACGCCCTGGATAGAACGACAGTGTCGCTGCCCCGAATCGAATCGTATGCCCAACACTATCATAGTGCATCACCATGACCATGGCGGACACGGAGCTGCCCACAGCACAGGCGAGAAGTATCGCAGCTACTATGAAAAGGAGAGGTTGCTGCAACACAAGCGACTGCTGCTCGGCGAGTACCAAGACAAGAAGTTCGAGAGTCTGCATCTGAAGAAACTGATGCAGAAACTGGGCGCCGTCTACGAAGATGATTTGCAGCTGCAGTCAAGCGATTATTTGGAACGCTCGCCGGACTACAATGAAGCTCTGCCGCCCGCCTATGAGGAACTGGCGGACAATGAGCTGCCACGCGCACCGTTACCGTCACGAGTCTCGACGCACATGCGTCACTCGGGACATCGTGGCCAGAAGGAAGCTGCCAGCTTTATTGGCGGTTGTCCTAGTAGTCTGGGCGTTGAGGATGGACACACCATAGCGGACAAGACCAGGCACTACAAGCTGTGCCAGCCGGTGCATAAGTTGCCAGTTTGCAAGTAAGTTAACCTTACAAAGGGAATATTTAACTCGAGCTAATTTGTTGCTTACATTTTTGTAGACATTTCCGCGATTATACCTGGACACTGACCACCGCCGCGGAGCTAAATGTCACCGAGCAGATTGTGCACTGTCGCTGTCCCAAGAACTCGGTGACGTATCTAACGAAACGTGAACCTGTGCCCAATAGCAGCACAGCCTATCGCTATCTCTTCGCCTGCTCACCGCTGACGGTAAGCAAAACTTAACCCACAAAAGCCAAGCCTGACAATTTAGCTAATCTATTATTTGTATTATTCCTGTAGCGCCTTCGCTGCCAGCGCAAGCAGCCATGCAAGCTGTTCACGGTAAGAAAGCGTCAGGAGTTCCTGGATGAGGTCAACATTAACTCGCTATGCCAGTGCCCCAAAGGACATCGTTGTCCTAGTCATCACACACAGTCCGGTGTTATAGCGGGCGAGAGTTACCTGGAGGATAACATAAATACCTATTCCGGCTATTGCATGGCCAACGATTAAATCTAAGAAGAAGCAACTATTCTATATATATATATATGGGCTATACTTGTAGGTTTATCTAGGACTATGCATATAAGTCGACTGAGCCAATTGAGTCTCGCCAAGTTAACAATTAAACTGAAAGGAACAAAACTAAAAACTACAACTACTGTATGTGTATATGTGTGTCTGTTGTGCAGAGGTTTTCTTGTTTTTTTTTGTAGTTGCTGCCAAAATTTGGTCATATATCATAATATAAACCATATATATAAATAATATAACCTACATATACATATATATATATATATATGCATATATAAAAATATAAATATTTAATTAGTTCTAAGGCGCAGTTTGTTATACAAATCATTTGTAATGAATATTTATGAAAAAGCGTTCTTAAATCTGTAACATAGCACACTATACCTTTAAAGCCCCCCTCCTCTCTCACTATCCCTTCTCCCCCTCCCTCGCCCTATCTTATTAATTGTATATATTATGCGCAGTTTCTTTTTTAAAATGTAAACATAAAATACAGCAACTTCAAAGCATTAAACTTAATTCCATCTTCATAAATCCGTGCGTGCCAAATTAGTATGCATATTTGTAAACATAACGAAATATAGCAACAAGTTGTATGAAGAGCAGTTTGAAAAACGAAAAACGCAACACTTAAAAAGAAAATTGAAAAATGAATCCGAAAAAATGTTTGCTTTAATATTTTTACAAAAATATATATATAAATATATATTTAAATATATCTTTAGTTTTAAACATAACTTTATAACGAGCTTTTAATGTTTAGCTACTAATTGTAAAATTCTTCCAATTGTAAAATTCTCTTTAATCCTATTGGATTTTCCCTAAACACAACGGCTCTCAAAGTATTGGACATGATACTTTGGAGTGTGCTTTTCCATTATTTTATATATATTTTGTATAAAGGCCAAAATGAGCAAAAATAAATTTTAAATTATGTATATGGAAGCAAATACTTCATCTATACCTAAAACAAGTCTTTGATTTTTGAATGCAATGAGAAATGGGCTTTAGTTGGAATGGATGTGCATTTCAGGAGTAATATATTAACAAGTATTGCATCCCAATTGTTACGTTTTAAGACGACATCTATTAAAAGTATATTCAACATATTTGGATACAGTTTTCAGCCTTGAATATGAATGTAACTGCTTTAGCTTCGTTTTCAGATGAGAGAATACTTTTCACGGCCTTTCTTTGCTCCACCTTCCTTTTTAAGCACAGCCTGAAAGCATGCTATGGAAATTGAACATTCAGACAACTGCTGCTTAGACCTGGTTGCAAACACAGCTATGTAGCGAGTGCAGAAACCTAAACGTGCTGCATCAGTTCATGTTGCAGATTTGCATATAAGAAAAGAAAACTAATGTGAAGAAAAGCAATGTAGCCACACTTCTTCTGAGCACAGCAATTCATTCATGGCATTAGTAGTGCGCTGGGTAGTCAAGCAAAAAGTCGACTACTTCCTGGCTGCAAAACAAAAAACAATTAAGATTATGGAACTGTGAAGATACATAGCAGATGAAAAATGCAAATTATTATTAAAAACCAAACGGGGGCAACGAGAGGCGGGCAAAATAGCTGGGCTAGAAAGGCAGTCGAAGATGTAATCAAAGAGCGGGCAATATAATTAATAAATGGTGCAACAAATAGGCTAGAGACTGGAGAATGGGGACCAAAGACTGAAAACTGAACACTGAAGACTAGCTGGAAGTAGTTGCTCTGGATTGGGCAGATCGGGTGGTAACCTGCCGCAAATTCAATTAACAAGTGACGCTGCCAAGAAATGAAAACATAAAAAAAAGTGAGAGAGCGAAAGAAATACAACAAAAAATTATCAAGAAACAAGCCTATAAAAAAGTTCAAGTGTAATGAAAGGAGGTGTAAAAACAGCGTGGCGAAAATACACAAAAAAAAAAAAAAAAACGTAAAAAAGTAAATCGTAAAAGCCCAACAACCAAACAGTAACAAAAACAACAACAACAACTACAACAAGTGCTAACATAGACGAAAGAGGAGCAGTTTTTGTTTTTTACGACACAAACCGGAAGCTGAGCGCGTTAAAAACTCGACACCAAACAACAGCAACACCAACAACAACAGTAACACGCCCAGAAGAACTGTTAGTGGGCATTTAAGATCTTAGATTCAATGTCTAGACCCAGAGCACGACTTTGGTGTCTTGGCAATTACAGAGGTGGCACCATTGCATACATGGTCTTTAGGATGCATAAAAGCGGAATTATTAATAATAATAAAATCGCACACTGAATATACACATTTAATGACCCCCTAAAGTGCGTCTAATTGGGCGACGTGCCAGCACCGCGAAGAAAATACCGTAAGAGATTCTTCCAACCAAAATACAGTGAACACTCACTCCACTTCCGCCTCCTCCACAACCTTGCCATCTTTCCACTTTTCCTCCTTCTGGTCGCCGTTCTCAAGCCAGACAGAATGGGCACAGCGCCAAGACAGTTCATAGCATTACGATGGGTTAGAGACAATCTCTCTGCTAAAAACGGAAAGGAGGGATGGAATCGGGGGCACCTCTTCACCTTCGCCACCGCAGATGAGGCGTTAATTAGAGTTTAAGCCGCAAACGACGGGCAGCACAGTCTTCTACTATTTTTTTTTTTTTGTTTATTAGTTGGAAATGAAATTCGCGCATTTGAGACACCAAATTGCAGCACTAACAAGAAAATAAGGCAAAAATACTTGTAATTTGTTGTTGTTGCTATTTTGTCTTGTGTGTTCAGTTGGCCCTCGTGCTAAAATTGGGTTAAGTCAGAAAGACCACGTTGACAATTGCAGACACGAAAAGTTTTTTAACAAATTGGGCAACGAGTGTTTTGACAAAAAAGCTTAAGTGGTAATTATATAGACAATTTGATAATGGTATGTTATGGATGACAGCTAACTGAAAGTGACTTAAAAATTCCATTAATTGGGGGCCACAACTTTAAAAAGATGATATCTTTGATTCTTGTTAAGAATGTTAAGGATGTTTTTCTTCAATTTTTTATCCTACTTATATTAGCACATATATATGATTTCATTAACTTATTCTGTGAAATCTCTTTGTTCGTTTCTGATCTATACAATTATAGATGACAGCTAACTGAAAGTGACTAAAAAATTGCATTAATTAGGGGCGACAACTTTAAGAAGATGATATCTTTGATTCTTGTTAAGAATGTTAAGGACGTTTTTCATTCGTTTTTATCCTACTTATATATATGATTTCATTAACTTATTCTGTGAAATCTCTTTGTTCGTTTGTGATCTATACAATCTTTTCCCAGGCTCTATAACAATTATAATGGCTAGACGAATTAAGCAGTCAGATTAACATGTAATAATAGCATAAGACAAAATTTGTAATAAATCTTGTCTAAGCATGCTTACGAGTTCTGAAAAATCTTTCTTAGTCATTTCAGTGAAATTACCTCTGCTCAAAACCGTTCGAGCTGCATGCTCAATTTAGATCACTTCGTGTTAGAGTAATAAACAGGTCCTTAAGCCGCATGTGGCATTTATGAGCTCAGATTTGATTTTCTTTTTTTAGCAACTTCCTCAACTCCCATGCTAAAGTCGATGAGTTCAATTTCCCACCCGCTGTTTTTGAATGCCGGCTGACAGCATACTGCCAATACAATCCATTCATTATAACTTGTGGCGAAAGTTTTCATTTTTAAGCCAAATCACTTTTGTCTCAGCAGCTTCTGTTGCACATTTTGTTCAGCCACAACAACAACAACAACAACAGTAATTATTTATCTCGTGTTTTATGGTGTGCCTTTTTGTGGTAGTTGGTGTTTTGAGGTGTTCGCGCGTCCATAAATATTCCTAACTTTGACTCCCCCAAATAATCTATGACATTGACCAGCATCTAGCACATTGATTGATTAGCTGCTCGATGATGGCCACGGGACAGAGATTTGCATGCTATATGGATAGAGGTACCGAATTTCGAATTTTTGTTCGGATTTCGACACTCTTTCCAAAATAGATGTAACTGGTCAAAGATTGGGGCGGTATCATTAGAAATTTAAGCGTATAACTTTCTTTCACATCATTAAATAAAAAAAAAAAAAAAAACCTAAATACATATAGAAAGAAAGACAAATTAGACGAGAAACAACATGACAAAAGACCAGCTAATAGTATCCGCTTTATAGAATCGACGCTCGGTCGACTGAGATGGTCATCTTTAAGTTGCATGTCGTTGATTCGATGTTCTACGTAAATTTCTTCATTTCGTTGGCCAACTTTACTTGGCTAATTAGCCACGACTTGAGGCGCTGGCATGCAATGTGAAATGAAACAAACAAAATAAACAACAACAATTCAACTGCAAATTAGGGTGCCCCACAGGTTGAGGCGCTTATGAATTTAATTGCTCAACATTACGACGGTGGCCTTATCAATTTTCCCGGCTCTCTCGTCAGACATAATTATTCTTAATATTTCTACTTAAGTTCAAAAGTTTTTCAGCTTTGGCTGCTACTTGGCATTTGGTATTTACATTCATCTGCGCTGCGCCTCTTCCTCTGGCAACAGGAAGCTGAGAGAGATTTCACCTGTTTTGCTGCCAACTCTTTTTTTTTCTTCTTATTTTTGGTTTATAACTTTTTTGCCTTAGAAAGTGAAATTTTAACGGCGCTTGTAATTTGCCTCCCCGCGGGCTTGGAAGCTGGTGAGCTGGTGTGCTGAGAGCTAAGATGTGCTCAGTGGCCAGTGATAAGCCATTAATCAATGCTATTAGTGGGGACACGAATAAATGTTTCGAAGTTTTTGGTTTTGTTGTTGATTATTGATTCATAAATTGATAAACAGTTGCACAAAAATATCGCAATGTGCTGAAGCGTAATAGCTTTTTAATGCCAACCATTTGGGGCAAGGGCGAGTGAAAGTGCTCAAAACTTATATCCCAAATCTCAAACGGAGGCTGTATTTTACAGCATCATAATATGCAAAAACTGATGTTGAAAAACTTAATGGATTTCAGAGTCATGCAATGCGATAATGAATCTGTTGATTGCACTCTATTGCAATGAAGTGCAACAGCAAAAATAATTATTAGCATGAATGGTAATGCAAAAAGTGGAAATACCCTGGGCTATATATTAAAATATAGTCCACTCTAAATGAACTATTCTTTATAGTTAAGCAGATGCCGTAAGCTAATCTTTAATGGGGCAGCTGATTAAATGAATTATACTGCAAGTAATTTAAGCTAACCTGCCTAGTTTTATTAACAATTTACAAAGGTTAATCAACTCAACTGCACATTTAATTCCGATTAAGCTTTAACAATTATTTTGCTTAGTAAATGAAATCAGCATTATGTTCCTCGCTACGCACCTTTATGAGTGCAGGGTATAATAATAGCAATCGTATGGTGCGGTGCCGAGTCATCAGCGAGCTGCGCACAAAGAAAGCGACAGACTTACAAATCATGCATAACACAACAACAACAGCAGCAACAATGACTACAACAAAAAAAAAACCTATTGAAAAATCCACATTCGTTTCCATTCAAGCCATATGGTGCAGAGTAGATGGTTTTTTTTTTGTTTTTTTATTTTCGTTGCACATGCAGATGAAATTGAAAGTAAGCCAGAGTCTTGGCTTGGCCTCTTCAAAAGAGATGCATTCATCGATTATTTTCTAATTACAAAAGCAAAAACTCTCCTCTACTTGAGCGATGTACATTTGTACAATTCGTCTCATCAATCTGTCAGAGTGTGGCTCAAGTGAAGAAATTTTCCCCAATTCGAACGAAGGCGAGACGAGCCAAGATGCGTTGTACCAAAGAAGGTGTTAAGTATGCAAATGACAGGGCAGTCGCCAGTTGGCAGTCAGCAGTCAGCAGTCGGCAGTCAGCAGTCATGTTGTACATACAACAATAATCACAGCAGTAAAAACAACAGCAACAACAACAACAACATCTATTATGTTGTAATATTTACAAGGCACCACACATTTATGAACTTCGTAGGCGTTGCTCAGTTGCTAACGAACCGAACCCAAAAGCCCAAACAGCCCAGAGCCCCGTCGAAAGCGAGTGGTAAAAGTGCGCTCTATGCGATGATTTGACCCCAAAGAAAACTGAAGTCGTATCCAAAATCCAAATCCAAGAGCCAGAGCCACTAACCAAAGGCAAAGGCGAAGATTCGCATCTTTATATATATATATATATATATTTATTATTTTATTTTTTTGATCACTTGTACATGTGCAACACCGCGTGTACTTTCTCTACTTAGAGCTTTTAGCTGGTTGGCGCGAGTTTTCCACTCGCCTACATCTGCTTCTGCTTCGTCACTTCCATTTTTACCATACCCTTGAAGGAGCTAATGCAATT
This sequence comes from Drosophila paracracens, assembly GCA_035044025.1. Taxonomy (NCBI): domain Eukaryota; kingdom Metazoa; phylum Arthropoda; class Insecta; order Diptera; family Drosophilidae; genus Drosophila; species Drosophila paracracens. Next base: position 1,308,532 of record JAWNMN010000713.1, read on the forward strand.
TTCCGTACACTATGTGTTAGAGCATTAAAGCAGTTGTTTTGCATAAATTAACATAGTTATTTGTTTCTTTCTCTTTGCATTCGTCTAATAATATTTTACTTTTCCTATTTTTTGGCATAGCATTTCACCAGTTTTAGCATGTGTCATATGTCCTAGAATTTGAACATGAATTTCAAGCTGGAATCGGGTCGCCAATTTTGAATGTAGTATAAATACAGAGATCCTGTGCCCATTTGGCATTTCATGCGATTCTACAGAATAAATCACATTGCAATAGACATTTCAGCCAATCTCAAAGGATTCCAGAGTATCTCAGCTTCGTCATCGACGGTTTTTGGCTAACTTGTTTTGCCTGCCTCGCCTTTTTGGACGCGCCTAATCGAAACGTGTTCGGAATCTCAGGAGAGCAAAAGTTCCCTGCAATACACATTTGTATTTAGGTGAGATAACGTGAGATTATACTGAGTATTTAGGTAAGCGGTTAGCAAACAGGAAGGAAACGAGACAACTGTTTGATGTTGTAATTAACTCTCATTAGAGACAGCCGCAGAGTCACAAATATATTTGGGCTCTCAAACTCAGTCAAAGTTTCACTTTCGCTGCAACAACAGCGAACTGTTTAAGTGTGCTATATTTAAGTATTTACTTGGACAACAAAGCGCCAAACAAAGCACAACTAAAAGACAAATAAACATTAAATCTCGCACGAATTTTTTGGTGTACTTTTTCTCTTTCTTGAAGCAATGCGAATTCGTATCTAAAGACGCGTTGATTGTTTTTCTTCTGCCCACAAAAAAAAAAACACAGTACAGGGTTTGGCTAGTCAAATGATCATGGGAAACCAAACCATGAACAGCTTTGTTTGAGGGGCGGTGGAGGTGAGTGCCAAGTGCCAAGTCCATTGCCAATTTCGGGCTGTTAGCCAAAGAAAGTGTAGCCAAGCATTAAGCACCAGAATCCCGCTGTGACCAGCAGCGAACCTAGCTTCAAGTTTTAGTTCGGGTACGGATTGGGATTTGGATTTGGATTTGGATATGGGTCTTGTCTTGGCGAATCTACGTGCTCAAGTGACCCGCTGCGTAATTAATGACAACACACATCTCAAATTTAAGCCCCATCTTTAGGACATATTTTGTGTGCACTTAGACGTGCGTAATGGCAAAAAAAAAATATTTGTACATTTTTTGCGAGTCACGAAAATTCCGCATTATGAAATCTAAGGATTTAACTGTAAACTGTTTTCATTTATTTCATAAGAGATTTAATATTTTTATGAAATGTAGCTTAGCGTGCTTGAGGGCATTGAATCTCTCAAATATGAAAAAGAAATTTGCATTTTGAAAATGATTTCATACACATAAGCACTTGCGTGCTGATGAGCTCAACTTTTAGTCACGTTCTCATCTCTAAGCTAATCTATTGGAATTTTTGCACACTATTTATTTAACGCTCGTAAAAAACTTTCATTGCTAATTAGGTGAGTCAACAGTGTGAGCGTAAAAAACGCAACAAATATGCTCATATCCTGTTAATAGTAATTGTTTAAGCAATTTCAACTGAACTTTCCATTTCAAAGCGTACACTTCAATCCAAACTCTGAACTCGACATCAAATCAAATTATTGAAAAGACAAAAAAAACGAGACTTTCGCAGGCGCAAAAATATAAAAAAAAGGCAAAAAATCTAATTTAGGTGCAGAGAAAATCAAGCGCATCGCAGGCAGGCTGGGCGACAGGCAGGTTGGCTGGCATCCTCTCAAAGGTTATTTCTTATTTCTTTATTTTTTTCTCAACTGACAGAAATGATGATGATGTATGCGCCTTGGCAGCTCATCAACTTTGAAGTTGGCAACTGGCAACTGGCAACTGGCAGTTGGCAGCTGGGAGGTGCGAGCTGCGAAGCTGGACGAGCCAGTTGCCATGACATTATCAGCAGTTGTAACGGGCACAGAGGCACACCAGTGGCAGAATGGGATAGAGACGGGAGGATGGGATAGAGGAATAAATGGGGAGGGATGGGTATAGAGCCAGTGCAGAATTGTGGGCGGTTGATGCTTTCAACCGTAGCTGTATTTAATGAAGCTGCTCCACGCCACATTACCTGGAAACAATTGTGCAAGGGGGCAGCTGTTGCCAAGCAACACACTAAACACAACCTTCAACATTGACTTCCGCTCCCCTAACATCCGCCCCCTTGCTCTATAATAATTGAAAACCTGTATGCACAAAATGGCAATAACAATTGCATTAAGCCAACGGCAATTGCTGAAGACGCCACTCATAAAATGTTAAATACATTTTTTAATGAACTCGTAAAATCTTATTAAAATGCAGCATTGCAGCGCGCCACGGTGGCATGCGGCAAGTTGCAAGCAGCAATCGTGTGTTGCATGTGTGTGGTCTAAGCCGTTGTCGACAGTTGAAACATGGGAATCATTTCCACCCAAACACACACACACACACACACACATCCAACTTATGGGAAGTCATGCTTTAATTTGATATGGGTCCTCTCTGCTAATTGGACAAAACAAATTGAGTCGCTTAACTGTTATTGATGAGTCGCATTTATGTAAATGGCATTTTTAATGGTCGACAAATTGAATCAACAACTTTTGACAGAGTGTCTTTAAATATGCATAAATGCGACAAAGTTTAGAAATCCCTTTAAAAACCTTTTTGGATATTAAAATGCCAAACAGAGCGCAAAAAAAATGCTCAAAATGGCAACGCATATGAAACCTAAATAGCAGATGACTAACAGCTACCCTGTAAAAATGTCGTTATAATTAACAATAATAAATAAAAAGAATTAAAAATGTGAAGCAAAATGTGTGCCTGATATTCCTTTCTCTCTGCTGCCTACAAACATAACCGAATTGATTGTTAAACCACCAAATAAATGCACTTAATGCCTACAGGGTATAAATAGGACAAGGAATTACAAAAACAACAACAACAGCAACTACTTCTGCTATTTCACACTTCACGTTCCAAGTTGCCAGCACACACAAAGTGGCCACTGAGGATGCTGGCTGGCTGGCTGCCAGGCATCTTTCTATCTATCCGCTCTGGGGGTAATTAAGAGCGTGGGATGACGGAAAACCACTGAACAGCACTTGTAAAATATGCGCAGAAAATGCAAAAATGAAAATGAAAAAAACAACAACCAAGTAGAAAAGTAAAATCATGAAATATGTGAAACATGCCTCCAAGCACAACCAATTTGAATGGAAGACGACAGAGCAGAGCAGAGCAGCTCAGAGCAGAGCAGAGAATGCCCTGAGAATTGGGGTCAGAAAAACACTTTCATCATTGAAAGCGTAAAATGAATCCATAAACTAATTTGAGTGTTAGCATAAGAATGCAGCAGCAGCAGCACCAGCAGCTGAAATCGAGCAATATGACATGACAGATTGAGATTGAATATAGGTATGATTTAATTAGCATATAAACGAGTCACAGCATCAGCATCAGCAACAGCAACAGCGTCAGTTCAGCTACAATGTTTGGCTGCCAAAGCACAGTTACAAAAAATGCAAATTCTTCTGCGATGCGATGCGATGCGATGAGAGAGAACAGCAGAGATTAGACCATAACAGACAATAGGCCCAGTTTGTTAGTTTGTCAGCTAGTTGTTTGCTGTTCGTTGTTGTCGTTGACGTTGTTGTTGTCCCTGGTTGTGTATGGCCGGTCTGTAGGTCAGAGCTATAGCGCTTGACACCCTTTCATTGCTGCTGCTGCTGACAGCATAACTGTGTCTGCTCAGCTGACCCAATAAAAGTGCACTTTACATAACCAAAATAAAAAACAGCAGCAGCAGAACTCACATAAATTCCAACAATTATTACGATTAATGTGATTATTGCGATTATTCGATCGATAGCGTAATTTGCGCTGGATTATGAGTTTCTGTGCGGCGCAAAAAGTTGACCAGCTGGCTAACTGTGCGTATGTGCAATGCTCGCAGTTAAACTGGTGCAGCAGAACGATCAACGACGTTAAAGGGGCAAAAGCAATGCACTAAAAGAAATGTACACAAAGTAAATAAAGCTACTGTTAGCGCTCGCCGCCTTAATTTGAACATTGCAGTAATCCAGTCGAACAATCGCACATTTGAAACTGATCTTAATTTATAACAGATTTAGATAAAATAAAAATGGAGTCAAAAGTGTGTTAAAAAGCATTTTCAGCGTATTTAATTATAAAGCCAACAATTATAAATAATTCATTTAAAGCACAAAATATGTGTGATCAGTGTAGAAGTTGGCAGTTGTTTGCACGCCGTAACTAATAAATGCAATTGCAGCTCCCTGCAGCAACTTTTGCAGGCAAACCGAAAGAGTTGGCGATAGAGTGAAAGAGAGAGAGAAAGAGAGAGAGAGAGATGCGTGTAATCTTGTAGCGGTTGCTTGTAGCCCAAAAACGAAGGAAAATTAACTGCATTCGTCGCTGTTGTCACATTCGCTGTGGGATGAAGGTGATAACTTTCAACGGTTTCACGTCTGAAAATTGGCTACGAACCGAAGCGGCACTCTGTGGGAAATTAATGAATTAAGAGACTCTGGCGGTAAGCAGACAACTACAACAGCAACAACAACAGAAGAAAAAAAATGGAAATAAGTAATGCTCACATTACATTAGCGGCAGCCGCTGATGCCAAAGAGCTGTTGCAGTTGCAGTTGTTGGCAACGCCGCCGACGCCGCCGCCGCCGCCGCCAAGTGGCAGGCAACTTCTTTAACTCATTTCCACGACACTCAAATGAGCAAAATTATTGCGGTTAAGTACGCGAACGTAAAGATTTTTCCGAGCTGCAGCTAAAAATCGGAAAGTAAGCAAAAGAAACGTTTCGTTGTTGCTTGTTAGACGCCGAAGAGCAAGAAGACGACGACGACGACGACGACGGCGAAGAAGAAGTTGTTGCCCCATTGCTGTTGCAATGTTGCCTGCAAAAATTGGCAAGCGTCGAGGGAATTTTCGAATTTTTCGTTGCTGCCTCTTTTGTTCCGAGTCAATTCAACTTGAAGTGAAGTTGCCTCAACTCGACTTTGATGCCAGATCGTGAATTAAATTTAAACAGCAGAAATACAAAATAAATAAATGGGACAAGTGAGCGCATCGCATCACAAAAAAAAAAAAAAACCGACCCTGGTGTGGAAATTATAGGGCTCTAAGCGATATCTTTTGGTAGAGATGCGAGCGTGACCAAACCATGCATACGACGAAATGGAAAGACATTTCAATTCATTCAATAATCATATTTATGGTATTTACATTTTACTGAAAATTTATTATAGTCACCATTTCTGAATATTTGAACATAAGCTGGAAATAATTTGATTTCATCTGCCCCAACTCGAGAGATTTGGTAGAGATGTGAGCGTGACCAAACCTATTTAAATACGCGTCGAGCTTCAGGGGAAATCAACAATAGTTATTAATGATTTATCAGTTGCAGTCATTATTTCTGAATATTTAAACATAATCTGCAAACAATTTGTTTTCATCCAATATGAAAGTTGCTCCTCTGCTGTTGCTATAGCCAAACTTCGATACGCACGAACACGATATGGTGAATCCTGCGTAAGCGTGTCACGTCACGCGTTCAACTCTGCGACAAGGCGGCAAAGTAAAGTTGGGTTTGAGGTACTCAGGTCTCTCTCAGCGCGTCTTGTGTTGCCTTGTCATTGATAGGCCGCAAAGAAAAGTACACGAAAGAAAGTAATCAACATGATCAACCATCGCAAAGCTAACGATACTCAAACCAGCCAACCAGGCAACCAGGCAGCCTGCAAGCAGGCGGTAGATGCGACCAAATTGGCACATTAGACAAATTGTTGCAGACAGCGCTGAAGTCAAAGCCAAAGCGCAGGCGAAGGCGAAGTCTAGAGTCAATGCCGAACGCAACATCTCAATAACCAAAACCACTAAAAGAGGTGAGTTGCGAGCTGCGTGCTGCTTGCTGCAAATGCAAATGCAAAACTGGCTAAAACTGAAACTGAAGATCATAAATTGAATATTTTTCCACACAGCGTCTGATGATGGCTGTCTGTCAACCGCAAAAGGTGAGAAAAATCCATCAGTCAATCTCACAGTTGCTGGCTGGCTTCGTTTCACAGTCGGAGTCAGAGGTGGAATCAGATCAGATGTCAGCGACTCAGAGAGGGAGACCTCTAACCAGTGAAAAAAGAATGCGCACCATTTAACAATGCCGCACAATTTAAGCCATCATTGACCCATTTACTACCAAAAACAGTCGGCCACTTGGGATTGAATGGTTCTTGACTTGTGTGATTCTCTTCTCATTGTGCTTGGACAGCCATAAAGTGTCGCCATTTAATTGGCCCGGAAAGGCTGCTTGCCAAATATGTCGCAAGTGTCGCCCAGCTGACATTCGATGCCGCTTCAAATGCCGCATTCAACATGACTTTGACACTTTTGGCTGCGTAAGTCTTCACTCATCTCTGGTCATTATGCTCTGTTACTCAACGGTCAAAGGGTTATGATGGGTTTTGTTTACTCTTTTTGTTGCCAGTGCAACCACATGAAATAAAGAAACTAGTCGATTAAGTGATGAGAAATGTGTTTCTCCACTTAAATAAAATGTTAAATATGTTAAAAGTGTGGCTACTTTAAAAATACAGTTTTGATTTGGCTAAAAATGCATATCTTTTCCAATTATCAGAGTCAATAAAGACAATGAATATAAAAAAGAACAATGCAAGAAACCTGATTCAGACAGCATCAATATAATCTTGAATATATTGTGTTTTACAGTTAACTTTTAATAAGAACACATTCTAGATTTGAACCTGTGTTTTATGCGTCGTGCATGCTTGCTTATGCTGAAAACAGTGTATGTTAGACGAACTGTTGCTGTGGGGTCTGTTGTTTGGCTATTATTGTTGCCGCTGATGATTTGAACACTAGACATTTTTCGTCATGCGCTTTAATTAAATATTGTTTTGACTTGAATTCTGCAATGTCATTCTAGTCATGGCTAAGACGCTGGTGACTATGATGGTAAGTCTGACTCTAGACTGAGATTCAATTGTCTACCGGCGGTTGCATGTGATGTCACTCACATGGCTAAAACCGGCTAGTTGGCCGTTTGAAGTTCATGTCTTTAAACACACACACACACAACCAAACATATAATTACAAATACGTTTGGCACAATTATGCAGCATAGTTGATGCATTTGGCACGACACACATTTAATTGCATTTGGCGCACATAGTGCCACAAAGAGTCCACAAACACAACACACACATGCAACCTGCAACAACAACAAGACGAGGTGGCTAAAAATAAAAGACGCGACACGCGAATGTGAATCTTTTCAGAGACGCAAGTCCAGAGACAATTGCAACGCATGAAAATTACTGCCTAGACACTAAATTAAAAGCTTAATGCGACCAGCCCCCAGATGGCTCTCAGTGTGAGATCCCCAGCTGTGGGGCGCACCAAGATGCAGCAGCCTGCAGCTTCTCATTCATTGAGGTGCCTTGTGAAATGTTTGTTCTTGCAGCACTTCGCACGATTTTAATTTGCTTTTACTGCTGCAATTCATTCAGCCAAAGCTGATAAATGGAAATGAGCACAATTAGTCGTGGGGGGTGTGACTCACATTTTTTCCTCGTTTTTTTTAATCTGTGTGCTCTTCCTTTTTTTGTATTTGTTATTGGGTATCCTCTACTTTTGCAGCAGCACAGATTGCAGCTGTTGCACATTTGTATCACTCTGACTAACAACTGGTTTAAGCTGCGGCAAGCTGTCTTGCAGATTTCGATAAACATTTATCAAGATAAAACCGGCAGAAACCTATTATAAACAAAACAAATATGAAAACCAAACCACATATTTTCATTCTCAGCATTGCTTGCAACTACTAAATCTATGAAAAATTATTCAAGTTTTCAAGGAAACGGCATTTCTCAAATACCTACGAAAAAGAAAAGTATTATTTGCATAAAGGAAAAACCGAGTCATATTTCAGGTGGGTTTGCGAGTAAAGGTGCTGAGTTGCTTACAAATTATTTTCGGTACTCGCTTTTGGCGATTATTATATTAAACTGACTAATGATGTCAGTTCCTGTAACTGATAAGTGAATTTCAGTCCTGGTTTTGAATATCAATCGATAAAGTTGCGATTCCGATTGGGCAACCTGCTACCCAATGCTATTTTCAGAGAAATATTTAAGTACTCATTAAATTTTTGTATTACACAACGAAACTTTAAGCAAGAACTGAAAGAGTTAGTTCAGAAAATTGGAAAAGCCGTTGCTGTTGTTGTAAACGCTCCATATATCAGATATATGATTAGACACATGTTAACTAACTGGCGCAGTCACAACATTACGCTTTCATAAGACGAATCGTTTAGGAATGGTTTAATGACTTTTGAGACCAGAAAATCTTGACCATAAAATTAATACGCCTAGTTCACAGTTAAGGCAATCAATCCCGAGAACTCCGCCTTTAGAAACACAACATTAAAAAAAAGGAACCAACAAAAATTGCCAGTTAGAGTTAAAGAAATTGAATTCGCAATGTGTGCAATTACTTAGTCGGCGAGTTGATTCGTCTGTCTGTCTTAGTCTCGTCAGTTTGAGTGTTTGGGCATTATGCAATGGAGTTGGAGCTGAAGTTGAATTTGGAGTTGGAGTTGTGCACTTCAAATGTCTGGCTTGAACCTGATGGTTTCAACACCAACTGTGTGTGTGTGTGCAAGTCAACGAACCTGTGACAGCTGGGCGCAAAAGCTGTCCACCAAACCAGCAACAGGCAACGGTACTAAAGTATATAAAACCCCAAACGGCAAAATGGAACATTAAAAGAACTTCACATGTTGTGTTACGAAAGCAGTCCACAAATGAAGTAAGAAATAGAAGAGCACCACTCTAAATGTGGTCAAGCAAAGCACCCGCAGGCAGTAGCGGCCAACTGCCACCAGTGTATTTAATAATGCTGAGTGTATGCAACTTGGGGGCGCCGCTAATGAACAAGCCAGCAGCCAAGCAGCAGCAGCAGCAGCAGCATCAGCAGCAGCAGCAGCAGCTGTGCTGCAAACTGAGGATTCTACCCCGAAGCGTTTCGAAGACATCATAAACAGCTAATAGACGCGTGCAGCGACAACTTGATTAATTGAATCTAAATGACCCAGCGGCGCATAGTTGAACTCTTCTAGGATGTGGCTGTTGCTGCAATGTTGTTGCAACAATTACAGAACGGCAGTTGGGAACAGGAAATGCAACAAGCAACTTGGTCACAATTAAGCAAATGACAAATGACATTAAATTGCATGCAAAATGGCATTATTACCAAGAATCGAAGCGCCAGTCGAACAGTTGAAAGACATTTGCTGCTGCAGGATGCGAACATTGCACAAACACACGCAGACACACAGACACACACACACACACGCGCACACACATAGACTAGTTAAATGCTGCCATAAGGCCAATGCGTCAGAAGACAAAGTGTTGCACACGGTCATTGATCGCCAGCAACATCAACATTCCAAGCCTCTGCCCGTTAGAAGCTGTGCAGTTTTAATAAATTTAAATGTGCAACAACAGCAGCAGCCACAACAGCAACAGCAACAACAGCCACAGCAACAATGCCATTATTTAAACGGCAAACAACAATTGGTAATTGAGGCAGGCACAAGTTATGCGCCAAAGCACACAGTGAGAAATTTTATCATTCACTTGAATTATATTATTAATAAAGTTTATCTTACAACATACTTGGAAAACTCAACTTTAATTATTTTCTAATTTTAAGACAATAAATATAAATTCAATTAGAATACTCGCTTTACTCACAAATTTAACGAGTTTTTGCAATATTCAAATACAATTTTTTGCTGTGCAGCGATTGTTGTTGCTGCTGCTGCATTGCAAGTGCAACAGTTGCAAATGTTCAGTACTTAGGTTATCAGTAAATTTGTTGCAGCACTTTTTGAGTTGGATTTAAGTTGCGGATAACGCTGCAATCTTACATAATGCACGGCAGCAACATGCCACAGCGGCAGCAACTGTACCTGTACATTGCAACAGCAACTGCGATCTTCTAATGCCGCATTACACAAAAACCATCTAATAATAGTAATAATTCAAATTAATTTCGCACCCAGCACCACCAAAGTGGTAACTATTTGAAATCATTAAGTGATAAAGAGAGGCGCGCACACAAGCATCAACAGTAGAAGAGAATGCCACATTAAACGCAGAAGACGCTTGCAATCGTGGCATTTTATCGCTAGCGAAAAAATCAGGCAGCAATTTGCAAAAGAGTGGAATCATTTGTACCATTAAAATAAAAATGAAGACAAAACTTGTAGATAAAGCGAAAATAGAAATAAGAATTTTGCAGCCAAGGCAAAGACCAACAAACAGCAACTGAAAGCCAATAAAGCGTTTGAGGCAGCAGCAGCAGCAGCAACAGCAGCAACAATTGCTAGGAAAAAGTGCAGACGCCGCTGCGGCAACAAAAATTACCGCCAAAGACCAAAAGATCAAACTGCAGGGAAATAAACAACAACAGCAAGAAAAACAACAGCAACAACAACAACAACAGCAGCAGCAGCCGAAGAAAAAGCAGTTCCCCAACAGCAACAACAACTAGAACCACAATAGCAAAAAAAAGAAAAAAGGAAAGAAAAAAAGGTAGATTGCCATTGGCACTTGAGCAGCAGCAACTTCGTGCAGCATCACCTTCTCGCTCTGGCGCTCGCTTGCTATCCCTCTCTTACCTTTCATCAAGTCTGTCTATGCAAAAGTTGCTCTGGGCTGCTAATGCTAAACAGTTGCTGGCTAAAAGGGCGACTGCCAAGCTTTTCATTGCTAGTAAAGTTCAAGAGTTGCTGTTGCAATTGTTGCTGCAGTTGCTGTTGTTGCTGCTGCAGTTGTTGTTGCTGCTGCAGTTGCTGTTGCTATTGCTGGCAGATGATCGCGTCGCGTTGCTTCGCTCGCATATTTAATGCCACAGCAAGAATGCAGACGCCGTCATTGCGTTGCATATGCATAAAGATAAGCTGAAGAAAGTTGCCCGGTTGCAAGTTTTTGTTTTTCTTTTCGGTACGCGATGCAACATGTGGCCAAATGTAGCAGCAGCAACAACCCACTCACAACAACGGCACCAGCACTCACGATTTGCATGTGTGTCAATGCGAGATCAGAACGACAGTTTTCAAGTTGTCTAATGAAGCGCCTGAGGACATTTCAAACGCATATCGGGGGCGTGGCTGCTCAATTAGGGCGGAGTGGAGTCGTCTCTTAAGTTATGGACACAACATTTGCGACTTAAGCCACCAGCCGACAGCAGCAACATCTATCAGGTGCATTGATCTATGGCCATTTTTTTTTAATTAACGCTGGGTTTCTTTTATTGCGCGTCTATTTGAAAAATCAAGAGTGTTCGAGTAGAGAGTGCCTGACTGCGAGATACCCTGTGTACGCAGCTTTAAGATACATTTGTAGTTTGCACATTTTCAATGTGTACAGGGTATCAGTATTAGGTATATGTGGACTATATGTATATTACTTGCTTCGGGCTAGCGTCTGATGTTGAACTCGTTACGTTTGTTATTGTTTTATTGGCTGCCGGCGTTCCCATGGCGCTATAGAAATTTCAATGGCAAAATGCACACAGATATATATATATATATATATATATATATATATATATAGGTATGAGAAAGGCCCGCTAGAAATGGAAATCCATCGAGAGATCATTAACAACGGCGGCACGTACCGAACGCAGGGCAAAACAGAGACAAAGACCGCTGGAAGAGTGGAGAGAGGAGCAGAGAGGAGGAGTAGTGCAGCTCCAATTAGCTTAAGCTTTTAGCACACGCGACAAATTATATTAAATGTTTGTAATTTAGCTAAAGTGCGCAGAGAGCCTATAAAACAGGAGACTACTTGGCAAACTAGGTGTCTGGGCGTTTGTCTGGTTATACCAGTTGCTAATAGCAGCTTTTTTTTTTTTAGTTAGACCACATCGATGAGAGGCCTAATGTTGACATTGAAGCGAAAGCTTAAGAACCAGGCCAAAATGCCAAGAATCTGGTCGGGAGCAGGCCGCCAAGCGACATTGACTAATTGAGTAAGGCGCCGGAAATATACGCATAATTTTTCAGCAACTTTCAAACTGAGACAAGTACTTATCGCTTCTAACACAAATCTGGCGGCCTGCAACTCCACCAAATTTCTCATTAGGCTAAGTCTGGGCAGCGTTTCCACAACTCAACAATGCAACATGTTGCAAGCACAACAGCACTGTTAACAGCCACTGTTAACTTTTAAGTTGCGCGCCTTAGGCAAGTTTGGAAAATAGAAATGTGAAACTATCGTTTGACAGACGTTTTTGGAATGGTGTGTTTAACTTTAGAATGTGGCTTAAACTAGAACTGAAGAACAAATACACAATAAATGCATAATTTTATTATAAGTCTGTTTGAATCCGTATTATTTATTGGATTTTGGTTGGCATTAAAACTGTTTAAAACGTATCTTTCTTTCGCTCTCGCTTGAAGCTCGCGGACTGCTAAACCGGTCTGCAGCGCTGGGAGAAAAGTCGACGTCAACTTCAACGCGCAACGGCAACGGCAACAGCGACGCCGACATCAACTGCGGCAGCGTTTTCCGGTTGAAAATTTTTAAAAGACGCTGCCGCAACGCGGCCTGAAACATTTGTACCAAGACGTTAGAAGACAGCGCAACTGCGATCGGAGAGCGCGATCAAGTTAGAAGCAGCAGCAGCAGCAGAAGTAGCAGCAAAAAAAATAACACAGCTAAAAGAAAATACAAGTGCTTCCCAGTAGCAGAGTTAGTTGAGTAAAGGTGGCCGAAAAGCAAAAAGAGCCAGACAAGTTGCGGTTGCTTCTGCCTCCTGGACTTGGAGTTGAAACCTGAGAGTCTTCGACTCGATCGTGCTGCAAGAGCAGTTACAGTTAGTTGACACTAATACGAGTTACAAATGCGTTAGCCAAAAACAAAAATAAAAACAAAAATAAAAAAATAAATAAATAAATAATACGAAGAACCGAAAAGAAAAGAAAAACTGGAAATAAGAAACGCGAGTGGCAAATCCAAATCCAGTTCCTAGCCAAATTAAATACCCACCCAAAAAGTGCGTTGCTCAGTGTGTTAAAATTCCCAACTAGTGTTCTCCCATCTCCTGTCCCGTAAAAGATGGCGCTTAGTGCAGCCTGGAGCTGCGCACTGGCGTTAGTTGCGGCTCTGTGCGCCCTGCCCGCTGTCACCGAGGCGGAATATCCCGGCGTGATTGAGCTGGTGGGCTACAGCAATCGACGGGCGCGCACCCAGTTTATGGAGAGTCCCTATATATATCCGAATCCTACGCTAGCTCCCCCCGCATCGAAGACCCGAGCAGATATTGAAACTGTTAAGCGTAATATGAAGAAATATGATAGATTGCTGGAGCTGGACACAAAGAATCTGCCGGAGCAGCAAAAGGACATGTTGGCCCGCATTGTGGAGCGTGTGGCACGACTGAAGGAAACGCTCGATATTGAGGAGCAGCATTTAATACAACAGGAGGCGACCTCAGCGAGAAGTAGCAGCACCTCGCAACAGCTCTCCACAGAGGATACGGAGCAGAGCACGATACCCAGCACGGGTTATACTGAAACCGAAACGGATCCCACATTACTGTTGGATGAGACGACACTGTTGCAACTGCAGCACACAATGAATGAGCAGGCGGCACTGCAAGCGGAGGTCACAGCTCAGACGACTCTGATGAAGGAGTTGCCGACGACAACGGATCAGAGTGTGGAGGGAGAGACAATAGCACCGGCTTTAACCACACTGGCCGACAGTCAGGAGGTGCAGTCCACGGTCAACGATGCCAGCGACGAGGTTGACGATGACCTGCAGCAGCCGTCGACTACCAGCGGGGATTCCCTAACGGACGCTACCGATCCAGATGATCAGTTTGTTGCCGCACGTTCCAATAATAATATAGCCGCCATAACTGCCGCTGATTCGGATGGAAGTACGAGCACCACAATGAGCGCTGGCAATCAACGCACTCTGAGCACCCTGGGCAAACATAAACTGCGTGCCACAAAGCGACCTTTTGGACACAAGGTAACGGCTGCCGTAAAGCGAGGCCCCCAGCGTCCGAGCAGTGTTAGTGCCGCTGCTGCCAATGCCGCTGCACAATCCAAGCCACCTGGCACGGCAACAACCACAAAGCAAAAGCTGGGCGCTGCCAACAACAACAACTATCAGCAACAGAAATTGGGAGTCACCATGCAGCAGCAGAAAGTAACTGCTGCCAGTTCCTCGAATCCTGCCACAATGACAACGACTAATTCGGGTGCGCCGGGATTGCCGCTGGAGCAGCTTTACACGCGACCACAGGCTAATATAGCAATGCCTGCAGCAGCATCCTCAGCAGCAGCAGCAGCAGCCGCAGCAGCAGCAGCTGGGCCAGCAGCAACATACAGCAACAATAATCATGCCCAGGATACTATTTATGATGGACATGTGAATGCTTCGGCGCTTATTGATAGCCTCAATACCAACGCTCGCGAGGAGTACTATCAGCAGAAGCTCAACAATAACAACAAGGATAACAAGGTTAGTACACAAATAAATTACCTGAACAGGCCTCAATTGGCAGTTTAACGAAAAGTTAAAATACTTCAGATAATAATCTTTTGCTAGATTTTAATTGGGCAATATTTTAATCAGGATGCTCAACAGAATCGCATTTTGGTTCCGATTCCGGCTCATCCTGATTTAAGCCAATATTTACAACTGCAAGTGTCTCTTACTTAGTAAAGACATGAAGATATATCTGTTTACGACTGGCAAAAACAGCCAACAATATATCTTCAAAATTGGATAACTCCACCTTTGTGAGAATTATAATTATTTTTATATATTTTAACTATGGAAATTTGATATCTGCAAGACAGTTTTCAGCAAAGCTTATTAAACTCAACATTGCAAAAGTATTAATAATGTATCACAAAAGATAAATCGAATATCTTAAGAACTTTTCAAAGTATGTCTTTTTGCCAGAAAAAGTATCTGTTTTCCCCATAAGTATTCGACTGGTCAGTTGAGCATTTAATGAGCGCTATTCCAGTAAGCCAGAAAGTCCAGAAAGTCCAGAATTGCCTTTCTCGCTGGCTCACTTGACCGCTTGACATTTTCCGCTTAATTAGCGTTGAGTTCCAAAACTTATGCGCATATCAAAGGCAACACAATGCCAAATAGAGGGGCCAGTTTTGAAGGGGGGGGGCGGGGGTACTTTTGAAGGGGACAGACAGCTTAAAAAACCGTTTTGACCGAAAATGGCACAGAAAACAACAGCAACAAAAAAAAAAAAAAAAGAAGTGCAGGCCCGTTGAATGTCAAATGCAGAATTATTGGTACAACTTGACTTTGAAAGCGGCAACAAGCGGCCAACAACAACCAAACAGCAACAACTGACAGCGACAACAGCAAACGACGACAACAGCAACAAAAACAATAGCTACAAGCTAGAACAGCTATCTTTTTTCGATTGTCAAACATTAAATACCCTTGCAGCTAAATATGCCAGATATAGGAGATATTGTAATCAGAGCTTAAGCAACATCTACTCAGATAGCAAAAGCCATCATTATCAACTTAATTTATGCTCATAAGTTGTAATCAGATCTTAAACACTATAAAGCTGCAACTAAACTGAAATTGATCAAAATATATACAAGGAAAGTCGAATGAAGAAATAAAGTAGTTGAAGGGCTCGCATAAGGTCTACCTCACATGCTGCAACCAAATGATTATGCTCCGCTTTAGAGGGTATGAAAAATATCATTTGAGATTGGAGCGTATAAAGTTGTACATAGCTAGAGAGGAGGCAGCCTGGCTGGTTGGCTGGCTGGCTGGTTGTCTGGCTGGCAGTCAATGTGGCCACTTGTTATAAATGGAGCGCCTTCGGGCATTCAGGCTTTCCATTGCAAATCGATTGTCATAACGTTGCTGTTGTTGGCGACGACAACAGTTGCTGCAGTTGAATCGATGAAACTTCTTGCTGTTGCTGCTGCTGTGACTGCTGCTGTGGCTGCTGAGTGGGTCAGTTTTGGTAACACAGCATCTATACATGCTAAGAGGGAGTTGCTCTGAGGGGGGATACAATTCAATGCACATGTCCAGATCACGGTCATGTCTGAGGGCAGCTTCTCACATTCCATCATCGCATCGAAGCCCACACAAAAAAAAAATCGGACGTTTGGCAATTTGTTGCCACTACTGACCTATAAATTTTGATGTGCGCCTAGCCTAACAACGTATGATGATGGTATGCCGGTGCAGCTTGCAACTCGTTGAGACGACTCCAGCAAACAACGACATAATTTATGGCTGCGATTGGCCATTGCCAATTGGCCAAGTCGAAGATGGGAACGTTGCAAGCAGTTGATGATGATGGAGCCGACACACATAGCTCTGTTGGCCAGCCAATTGTCTATACTCTATGTCGTACTCATAGTAGCGCCAATATCAGAAGACTATCGACAGGTTGAGCGAGTTGCACGTACCGACGCCCCGTTGCACGCTCGTCGTGACACACAAACACATAATCCGGCTACCATCCGCAACAGGTTGCAATCAGCAACAACAAAATGCGTTAGCTAGTTGCGTTAGGTTTGTGAGTTTAAGTTAATTTAAGTACCTTCTCCCAAGTACCCATTAGAGATTAGCACGGATGAAATGGGTGTGTGATTTCTGTTGTGGCACGACTCCAACATAACGTAACCCATATACATAATCGTATTGCGTTGAGGAATTTAAAGAGATGCCAAAAGAAAAACTGCATTTTACTTTTTAGCAGAAATGCGAGATGCGCTCATCTCAGCTGCTCAGCTGCTAGTCAAAACAGCAGCCACGTTTGTGCTTAATTGAATTGAAAGACACTGTCGGAGTGAGTGGTTGGCATCCGCACCTAAATAGGCTGCCAACCAGCCACCGGAGTGGCCTAATGAAGTCTTTAATTGTTCCCAACCGATACGAATTGTGCATTGTGCGCTTGAATCGTTTGATGCCGTTTAAAGCTCAAGCAATGCACTAAATATCTCGTAACTTTGATCGAGGCTCTTCAACAAAGAGATAAAAATTCCGATTGGCAGACGAGTTATTTTGATTGCTTAGCCAAATGGAAATGGGTGCCATTCATCCATCCACACAGCAACTGACATTTCTACTTAATTTGACATGACAAGGTCATCGATTGGAATCGTTAACTTATACCCTGTAAGTAAAAGTAAATCAGCTTGTTGTTATTATTAATTTTTTATTATTATTATGATTATTTTAACTGACTGTTACTCCTCATCAAATGTGAGTTTATTGAGGCAACTATGTTCTCATGTTTGCAACAGAGACATAAAGCAATTTTCTCAAGTCTTAAACCTATTCCTCAACCAGCTGGCTATAGGGTATTTGTCAGTTTGAGCACTTTTATGGTTATTGTGAAGTGACCATCAAATCAATGTTAAATCCACTGCAAGTCACCCCGACAACATGTTGCAGATGAACGTTAAGCAACTTTATGAGCTACCCATGAAACCCCAACAGCTTGATGATAAACAACGAAGCGTTAACACAAAGAGCTGGAGAAGTGGAATCAGCATTCTGGCTGATTGCTGGCTGTCGTTTACCGCTAGAAATTTCATAAATTAACGATTAAGCACAGATTTGTTCGTACGGGGTTTTTCTCTTCAGTGCGCATTCTTTTCGCCAGACCACCGTGTGTAATTAACACATTGTTAAAACTTATTTTTTATTTATTTTTTTTTTTTTTGTACACAGAATCGGACGATGGGAAGAAGCATAAGCTGAAACTCTTTATATTCTTGACATTGCGACACAACAAAAAAAATTAAGATCTTAAGTTTTTGGTCACTAATTTACATACAAATAATAATAATAATAACAAGAATAATGACAAAGGCAAACACAGTTCCAAAAACTTTCGCTGGCATTTCATTTATACGCTTTCTATGGCCCCCAATAGGAACTCAATAGCCAAGTTCAGTTCAAGAGGCGCTAATGGGCCACAAATCAGAACAGATATTATAAATTTCGAATGTTATGCTATTCTTGGCCAAATTGGCTCTAATGATGAGCTAAAGCACCGTTAACTGCATTTACATACCCCATGCCACATGCCACCTAAACACTGTCTAGGTCGTGGCGCTGCGCCATGAGTTGCACTTAAATCTTCTTCAGTTTCGACGAATGATGCAACACATGAACAACATGCGACTTTTCACGCTCTCAGCTCATTTAATTAATGGACAACCACCAGAAGAAACTGCAAAGTGGGGAAATGGTGGCAGTACTCGACTTGTAGATACCATGTAAACAGATTTCTTGCTTCTGGAAAGATGTGAATATTTTGCAGACAATATTTATGACATTTTATATGTGGTTAAATAATTTTCTCATGATTTAGTACCTTGTATGCCCTTGCCAAAACTCTACTCATGCCGATACAGGGTATTAGAGAGCAAAGTTTCCCTCCGTTTGCGGCATGTGCCATGACGCCAAAGGCAGCTCAGTGGCAGAAAGACCACGCCCTCGCCTTGTTCCATGTAGCTGTGGCAATTAATGATAGTTTTTATATTTACATTATTACGCTAAAGGAAAAGCAACAAAAAAAATAGTTAAAAGCAAGAAGTTTCACTGCTTTTTCACTAACCTTAGCAGCGTTTGCCCAGTGCCGCGTGCCACACAACAATGACACCAACAATTTTACAATGCATAGAGCATATAATCATAGCATATAGGAATAGAGGGTAAAAAAGAAAAACAAAAGCCAAGAAAAGTGAATTGCAGTTAATGTAATTTCCAGCAAATAAACAAAGAAATTTCATATGTGTACATAAAGCAATAACTAACGGAATTAATCCATCAAGTTGTTGAAAAATAGTGTACAAATTTGTGGCAAGTTTGCAGCTGCCAATTGGGGTTAATGGGGAGAGGGGGAGGGGGAGGCGGGGATTGTTATTTGATTGACAGCATTTGCGGCAGGTGGCAGTTGGTTGGTTGTGGAAAGTTCAGCAACGTAATCAAGCATGGAATTGGCCATAAATCGACTGACCATGAAATAGTTGTCATGACTCAGGAGATTAGTTTTGGCCATATCGTCATAATCAAAGCTGTTTGTTAACACACACACACACATACACACAAACACACAAAAGAGACCGTTAGAGACCTGCGCTTATGCTAATCACAAAGATCCCACAAAACAATTACAAGCAAAAGCTAAAGGGGGGAGGAGGCGTGGAGGGGTAGGGAGGAGAGGAGGCAGTTGAAGTGCTTGGCGGAAGCTGTAAGCAAATGCAAATGAAAGCATTCAAGCAGAAAGAGGCCCAGAGACAAAGAAAGAGTCAACATTATTCATATGATTAGGAAAAATCGAACAATGAACGCCATGATGAAGAAAGCTGAGAAAAGTCGCCGCATCCCCCTACCCCTCTCTCTCTCTCTCTATATATCTCTCTCTCTCTCTTTCTAACTTTGTTAGCTGGTCTTGAACTAGGTCTAGTCGCTAGCTTTCTAACCTAACTCTTTTGGGAAAGGGTTTTTTGCATTTCTATTTCGGTCTCGTCTTGATTTATGAAAACACATTTTTGTGGCTCGCAACTTTTACTTGCCCCATCAATGTTGGCACCCAGAATCCAACACGCTAATCATGGTAATTTATAAATAAAATATATAAATAAAGAAAAAAACCTGCGCTCATTAGTGCCAAAAAATTGCGCAAAATCAACGCAATTTATTGTCGGCAAAAAAGAAGCAAAAAGTGAAACTCCAATTATGGAGCACGCTGACCAAACCCTTAACTGATCATATAGCCACAGCAACAATTCATTTGCGGCAATGACTGTGGCACATTTTTTGTGTTGTGTTTTTGTATTTTAGCTTAATGCGTGGGCCAAGTTTGCTGCGATCGTGCCGCAGATCGTTGGACTTTGATGCCCTAATGGGGGCTCCTTATTTTGTTGAGAGAGAGAGATAGAGTTGGGGATCTCCCAGGGCTGCACTTTCCATTAAGTGAGAGTTAGAAGAAGCTGAAGCGTAAAACAAACTACATCGACAAAAACTAGACAGTTCACCCACAATCCCCCTGCCAACTGTTCAATTGATGCGACCTCACGAAGTCCACGACCAAATTAAGATCTCACAGCATTTGGCAACTAATTGTAAATGTCTCTCTGCCTCTCTCTTCCTCTCTCTCTATCTCTATCTCTATCTCTCTCTGATAACTATTTGCATTTCTTTCACCTATTGCAAGCAAAAAAAAAACTCTTAAGCAAACTATCATCCTTCGTCTTTTGGTCTTTTGGCTTTCTTCTCTCGTTACTTTCTGCTGCTTTGGCTTTCTAGGTCGTGTAATTGTGCATAGAGCACACACACACAATCACACACACAATCACACACACACACACAGACAAACACACAGGCAAACAAAGACAACAAAAAACCAATTGCATTTAAATCACAATTCGCTTTGTTGCCAATCTCAAGTTTGTGGCAATAGACAATGGCTAATTCAATTGCTGTTCGCTGCAGCACAAATAAAATCGGGTATGAAATTGATAAATTATTTATAAAGCACTCACTCAGTTCTCAGTTTGCCGCTATTCTGACGTTTATGGTCTATTAACTTATTGTACTTTCTAAAGCGGCAACCAAAAACCAAACAAACAAACAAACAATCAAAATAAAATCAAACAAACAAAAAAATATGCGATGAGCCCCGACTTCAAACAGAAGAGATTAAAAAAAAATAATAAATAATAAAAATATATAAAAAAAAGAGGATCTTTGGCTACTTTGACCCATGGTTTTGGCCCCGAGTGCAACTTTAATACAGCAATTTCTAAGCGCACCTGCAATTAACTTGGCCATTGAAAAGATATGCATCTATCAAACTTTCCAACAACGAATCTTGGTGGCAACACAGCGGAAGAGCGGCGCCAGGTATACTGACATAAACATGCAACATTTAACCCACACACACACACACACTCGAACTATAACTCAAGCACTCATCAGTTGAATGCAATCAGCGAACAAAAATAATGCCACAAATTGCATTTTAGCTGAATGTAAAACGTTTTTAATTTTTAGACGATTTTTGCGTAAAGTTTATTTCTTTATTTACCTTTTTTTTTTGTGGCGCTACAACTTTTACTGCATGTGGCAACATCAACTGCAGCAGCAGCAAATTGCACTATTAAAAGGCGTTAGCCACTTGGAAATTTATGTCTAATGCAAAAGAAAGTGCCAGAAAGGAGGCGGGGCAAGCAACTTAAGTCCACATTTGACACAATTCTGCGAAAGCGGCTCTCCTGGCCACATGTGGCAAGCCACACAAAGAGAGAGCGAGACAAAAAATGTTGCATGAAATATGCAATTCACAAATTTTAATGTTGAAATTTAAATTGCTAATTTGTTGTCTTTTGAGTTCTGCTTCAGTCTTCATTTTTTCTTCTGTTTTGTCTTTTTGCCTGCCCTGCAACCAGAAATTGTAATTTCTTGCAGGGATCCACCTGGACGAAGAATAAGTAAAAAAAAATGTTATTTCATTAAAATGCACAGAAAAGTTCTGTCTGACTGGGGCGGGGCGCATAATTTGTTGTAGTTGCAGCAACCAGAGCCGGAGTGTAACCAGTATCAGTGGCACAGCTTGCCATTTACAACCCATATAAATGCATAGATACGTTTTTATTCCGCATTTTGAGCGGACATTAAAATGGAATAAGTTAGTAGGGGCAGGCAGCTCAACTAGCTACTAAAGTGCACAATTTTACAGTACAGTTGGAATAATAAAGAATAGAAAAATCAATAAAAAAGAAAGATGCAAAAAAGGTCGATTGGTTTATCTAAAGTCACTAGAGATATTTTTATGGCCAAGTCAGACTTTCTCAATCAGCCCAAACTTAAGTGTGTCGGGGCAGCAAGTTCAAGTAGCTACTGCCGTTGCTCATAAAACTTAAATTTAAAACACACAAAGAAAAATCGATAGCAGCAAAGAGGTGTCATCGATAACAGCAGCGAAAATATCGATAGCCACATCTGAGTTTACTCTAGATAGATTTCTGTTGGTTTCAGACTTTATCAATTATTTAAATTTATCGATAACATTACAGCTAAATTCGAACGTCATTTCACTAGACTATCGATAACATTTGAAACTCAATTGAAAAAGCGCCATTTCACTTGACTTTCCGTTTGTGCGCCTAATTCGATTTCCATTTCAATTGCTGTGCCACATATCGATTGCATTTGCTGACTTCATCAACTCACTTTACAGCAAGTATGGTCAGTTTTGAGGCCATCCAAGTGGCACATTGACAGCTGATTGCTGCTGCCGTTGTTGCCACTGTTGTTGTTGCTGTTGCTGCTGTTGTTGCTGCTGTTCTGCTGTTGTTGCTGTTAGCAACTTGACACAATTTGAGCCGTGTCGATAGACTCAAGCTCTAGCAAAAGTGTCAATTTCCATTGCAAAAAAAAAAACGACAGACAGACTAGAGGCACGGGTAAGGGGTAAGGGGTATCCATTCCCAGTTCTCCCTGTTATCTTTTTGGCAGAAATGCAAACAAATTATACTATGTATATACTCTTACTTAAGGCTAAAAGGCTTGGTTGTGTTTCCACGGATATTACAAGCAGTTTAGTTGCTGGCTAACGTCTAATGGCTGGCGTAAATATTGACATACCATCGTGTGTGGAGTGGCTGTGGAGTAGGGTAGCTGGAGTGTATGCTGCATATCGATAATTACAATGCCAGGTCCAAGACGAAGTACACTTTAAAAGGCCATTTGAATGTGGCCATAATATTGTTTGCCGGCAGACACCAGGCATTGTTGGTGTTGTTGTTGTTGCTGGCTGATGTTGTCAACTACTGTGTTGAACGTTGCCAGCAATTTGTAAGCTGTTGCTGTCTGTTGTGGTTATTGTTATTGTTGTTGTTGCTGCTGCCATTGTCTGGTTATTTGTCAGATTTATACGTGAGTGTGTAGTGTGTGTGTGGGTATTGTCAGAGAGGCGTGTAAACACTTTAACATTTGACTTTGGCATTGCTGCATTTGAATGCAATGCGACTTTCTCGCCAAAGCCAAAACAGAAGTCAGCCACAAAAACAACCACAACAAGGGGTTGGGCTTGGGGTTGCACTCTGGCTAAAAGAGAAAAAACATTCCATCGAAATCATTAAAATAACAAATTGCTCACGAAAAACGCAGTTGACCAAAATGCCCAAAAAAAAAAAGCCACAAGAGCGATATTGCAGTTGCAGTTGCAACAGTTGGTGTAAGTGGCATGGATACACGAACACGCAAAAAGGTTGCAGCAACCACCACACAAAGACCAGGCAATTATGTGCTGGCAAAAAATGCGCTTTCTAACTGCGAAAAAGAGACGCCTCAAACGAAAGGAGAAGCCTTTATTTTTTTTGTTTTTGGCCAGGAAAGCAAGAGTTGTTGGCGTGGCCACACCCACCACAGAAATGAAAATCTACACGTCTGTGAAATATGTGTCATTTGCCCACAAGGAAACTGCAGACTGCAGACCAACCACTAATTGGGTTCAGAAGATCGCATATGAAAAAATGGAAAGCAAAGGCAAACCAAGACAATTGGCTGCCCGCCTTTATTAATCATTTAGAGTTTGCAATAGGACGAGGACTCCGACTCCGACTCCGACTACAACTTCGACTCGGACTCGAACTCCTACTCGAATTATAGTTGGCTTTGCATGATTCCCATGCACCCAAACACGACCGCATCTTCAATCAACGTCAGTGGCGAGTACTGCGCGTGAAATTAATGAGCGAATTGTAAACTGCACTTGCATCTTCTGAATGATAGTTGGTCGCAACATTGTTGCAGCTCAGATAGATATATACATATATATGTGTGTGGGAAGGAGGCAGGTCTACACGTTGCCGGTTAGTATGATAAAGTGACGTGATTAATGTATTTATGAGCCAGATTGTGCTTGAGAGTTTGCTAGCTTCATAAATGCAATATTACTGATATCAAATTATTTACCTTAGAGTGGGAATAATTGTACTTTGACCATTGGGTTTAACGGGAACTTGAGCCCAAACCGAAATTGAATATTTCTTTAAGAAACAGTCAGACCTTATTTGTCGCAGTGATAGTTCCCCAATTGATAATAATATATCTGTCTATCTGAATCTTATCATAATTTGAAGGTTAGCTGATGTGTGCGACATAAAAGATGTTTCTCAATGCTCGTTAAGATAGTAAAAGTGATTAATGACGTCTGCAGTCGCAACGTAGCTCAATGCCCGCTTAATTCGCGTAAGCTGCTAAAAAAAAGAAAAGCAAATAAATAAAAAATTCACGATAAGCGCTTGCAGCGCATAAACCTTATTTCTCATTACTCAGTGGCTATCCCGCTCTGGCTGTGCATTTATCATTATTCAATTGCTGTCCTGTTCTCGCTGCGCTAACAAGGCTGCAGTTTCAATTGCAAGCAACAACAAACAAACAACAACAAACAGCAACAAATGCCAGTGATTTCAAATGTTGCTGGTTTTGGCATGGCAGGCAACGTAATTTGATAGGCGACAACTATCCACAGACTGCTGCAGGCAGGCAGACAGGCAGGCAGGCAGGCCGGCAGACCAAATGTTTCGCACAGCACACGTTGCGTATCTTTTACACAGCAACAACAACAGCAGCAGCAACAGTTGCAAGTGCGACTAATAAATTAATGTGGCAGCGTCTGAGCTTGTGGCAGCAACAGCAGGAGCAGCAACAACTACTCATACAAGCCTGTCACATAGACCAAAATGAAAGCTGCAATCGCTCGACTCTCTGCGATGAGCGTGCTAAATTTTTGCCAGCCAAGTTACCAAGTTGCCAGCATGCCAATGATAGACACAGCAACAGCAACAGCAACAACAACAATAAAAATTCGCACTCGCATCTTTGTATTTGTATCTCAAAGTCAGGCTTTGCGTTTGCATACGAGATGAGGTCGCCGGGCTCTAAAAATACAGATGAGATTGAGAGAGAGAGAGAGAGAAACTCTTTGGGAGTTATGTTAACCTGCATAACGGTGCTGTAGAATCAGTTGCCAGCGAGCGATCCGCTCGAGCTGCGGCTCTTTATCATTACCTCTAATAACAGGCACCACAAAGGCAACCACACGGAGATATTCAAAGATATTCTCAGTGCGACTCGAGTTGCATACTGGCCATAAAGCTGATCAATGTTGATTATCATTCATTTAATTATGATTGATAGCTGTAAATACTGATGTATCTTGGCCAATGGCCAAGGCGGTGAGTGTATGAGTGTGTGTGTGTCTTGTATCTATTAGATACATTCTGTTGCCAATTGATTTACTGTTAGGCCAAACGACTCGATTTTCTATCTCTTACTTATATAGCAATCAAAACGGACAACGCCGCAATCACAATCTAAACATTCCGAAAACAAAACACAAAACAAAATAAATGCTGTTGAAAATACCAAAACGAAATTTGTTTTGGCCATATTTGTCGTAGTGCAGCACTGAAATGCAAATTGAGGTTGCAAACTTATAGACAAAATGCCCACAAATGGTCGAGAGAGACGAGCGCGACCAAACCGAATCGACAGTCAGACAGACAGACAGTCAGTCAGTTAGTTACTTGCCAAGTGAAATTTCGATTCGTAGAGAATTTGTCGCAAATTGCTGTTGGCTTCGCAGTCTCTGCCCCCCCTTTCGCGCCCCACCCTCACTCCGATCCTCCCCTATTCCGGCTGCACAGCATTCGCCACAGTCATCGGTCACGATGGAAACAAAGGACTGTGACGAAATCGCTGACAACAAATTTCATATTTTTTTCTGGGGTCTGTGCTCAAATGCACAGCGCAAATATGCAATGAAAATGTTATGTTTAAAATACATCAACTTAGACGTGAACATCGTTTAGACTTAAAGAAAGATTTGGTATTATTTGAGCTATCAGAATTGCCTGAACTTGGAGACTAAAAGAGCTTTAGACTTTGAATTTGTTATACAAATACTCGAAAAGCATTTGCTGATTAAGTTTAAGGCATTTTATTGATTCATTTTTCCGTTTCATGAATAAAGACAAAAATTTATTTCCGTTAGCAATAAAAAATTGTATTTTCTCTATTTTTCTTTGCTTGATTTGAAAATTTGATTTACAATCTTTTGACCCAAAATGTGTCTTTGAATGAATGAAAACTCTTCACAAATTATATCATTCTGGCACAAAAATACTTTTTGCAGTGTGGAAAACTAAGCAAAAAAAAAAAAGAAAAAGAGAAAAAGCAAAGTGAACTTCAGCAGTTGTCGCTTTATAATGCCGACGTTTGGAGTTTTGCTTTTCTTTTTGCCACCAACTGTTTTAATAGGATAGGGAAGCGCAGCACACCCAATGATATAGACATTAGCACCGCAGGCTCTCCCATAATTAACGCACTGCTGCATAATGTTGGCAGTCTTCGTCTTCTACTGCCACTGCCACTGCCACTGCCACTGCTGCTGGTGCTGGTGCTGCTTTGTCTTCCTCTTGATCAGGTTGCGTCGTGGAAAAGCCATGCGAAAAACATTCAAAGCAAAAGCCGAGTCGCAAAACAAAAGGCAAAAAGCAGCAGCAGAAAGAAAAAAGATGCAAAGGCCGCAAGCATCGAAGCTGTAAAAGATAATAAATCTAAAGAAAGTCCAATAAAGAAAGTGTTGGCCTCAAGGCCTTCGGAACCAAACAGAAAAACAAAAAAAGAGAACTACATATTATAATGCTGTGCATAGTTAAGAGATGCCACAAGAAAAATGCCAGGGCACGGCACAAAAGACAAAAGACAACAAGGCAACAAGGCAACAACAAACAGCGAAATGCAATAATTAGGCGCAACAAATTAAAGGCAGGCAACATTTGTAGTTGTTGTTATTGTTGTAGTAGTTGCAGCTTCAAGCTTAATTGAAATCTGCGGCGGCTTCTGCCTCAGATCAAAAGTAATGGTAGTTAAAATTGTTGCATGTAGAAAGTGGATGGCTTATTTAAATACAAATTGGCAGCCAAAAAAAAAAAACCAGTCAGTTGCAGATGAATTTACCCATTTCTCGGTATTTCTCGGAATTTGTTGCTATTATTACCAGCGATTATGCCCAAATCTTCTGGCCAACAAACTAATTTCGCTTTCTTTCCGCATTTTGCAGGTAAGACTTAAAGAGACGCCTTCAACTGCTGGCCATAACAATGACCACAATATCGTACGTGAGTAAACGCTAAAAAACAAAACCAAAAAAAAAAAAGTAAATAAAAAAAATCTCACAAAAATAACGGCTAGACGTTGAAAACGTTAAGTTTGATGTGCGTATTAGCGTTGAAAACCAAATGTAAACATTTTGACCATTTTGCGGTTACGGTGTCCGATCTTTTTTGTTCAAGGTAAATGACCAGCAATAGAAACATTTTTTTCCCACTTACGTGAATTGCTCTAAAGAGCAAATAACGAGACGCATGAATGCCGAATGGGCCGTAGAAGAAAGTGAATTTTTTAGGGAAGAATCAATGGAACATAAAAATGGAAATTTTAATTGAGAAGGAAATTGTGGAGGAGTTAGTGAAACATAAGATAGAGAATCAATGAAGAATAAACTAGAGAATGGAATGGAGAAGGAAATTATGGTTGAGTTGGTGCATAAACTAAAGACTGGAGTTGAGAAATTACTTGTGGCATCAATGAAGAATAAACTTATGAAAGAGTTAGTGCAACATAAGCTATAAAATGGAATTGAGAAATTACTTGCGGAAGAATCAATGGAGAATAAACTAGGGAGTGGAATTTAGAAAGAACTTATGGATGAGTTAGTGCAACATAAGCTAGAGAATGAGAATTGATAAGCTATTTGTGGAAGAAGCATTGAGAAAGAACTTGTTTAAGAACCAATGGCACTAAGCTAGAGAAAGAGAACTGAAGAAAAACTTATGGAAGAATCAGTGGATAATCAAGAAACAATATCCGCTTTTAAATAATATAATAAAATGTACCATTTCCAATATGCCCCATTTTTTATCGATTATAAAAAACAAGTGCAGCAAAGTAATACGAGGAAAGACATGCATTTGAGGCGGCTGAAACAAAGTAAGCCAACCAATGTCCATCTACCATTTTCGATCTTGCAGCTACCATTTTTAGTTGGCAGACTGGAGCACTTTGTCTGTCTGTCGCTCCGTCTGCCTCTGTCGTTGCGCATGCGTAACTGATATCCATCTTGGGCGGCGTTACATTTTCCTTATACCTACATAGTTTGAAAATTTATATATTTTTTTATTTTTTTGCGTTGCGCATAACTTGTCAAACAACAAACAAAGCCGGATGGGCAACGGACAGGCTAAGTGACCAAGACCAAGACCAAGACCAAGACCAAGAGCAAGACCAAGACCAAGACCGAGGCCACGTTTAAGGCTTCAGTCCGTCCTGGCCAGGTTGCCAGTGCTGCAACAGCCGCATCAGCATCATCAGTTTTCCATGATATAAGCGTAACGCGTTTCATAAAAAATAAAGCAAAAAAAAAAATGGGGAAAAAAACTCGCACAATGTCTGCAACGTAAGCGTCTGAGATTGCATCAAAGACGCTAAACGTGAGCAGCAGTTAGCTGCTCAAGGGGAGGGTGGCAGAGGCAGCGGCAGGGGCAGGCACAAAAGAGGGGTGGGAGGTGGGTACGGGGGGCTAGTGGTACATACACAGCAATTACATTATTTCGCCGTGGCGTTGAACAACAAAATTAAATAATCCAACTGCTCCACATGTGGCAGCAGCAGCCACAGCAGCAGCAGCAGCGTACAACATTCCACAGCTACAGTGGACACAGCAAACACTGGACAATCAACGCCGTGTTCATAATTGTTGCAAGCTAAATTAAGCAAAAAAGGAACAACTTTTAAGGCGTTCAATGTGTCAAATGCAAGTGCAACATGTTGCTGGCGTGTGTGTTGCTAGATGCTGCTGCTGCAGCTGCTGGCTGCAATTGTTGTTGCATTGGGCAACGTTAATTTGTTCTAATTTGTTTCAAATGGCTAGCCCAGCATTTTTGTGACTTGTCATAAGCTCATAATTGTTGTTGTTGTTGCTGTTGTTGTTGCTGTTGCTGTTGTTGCTATAGCTGTTGTTGCTGCTGCTGTTGTCGGAGCTTCTTAAGTGTTGCTTTCGTGTTTAATGCGCAGTGCCGTAATATTTTTCTTTATGCTTAGTACTTACTTATTACCAATGGCTGTTGCCCGCTGCTGGCCGAGTTTATTGTTCTAGTTTAACGTTTGCTTGCTCCTCTTCTCACTTCCCCTCTTGCACCTCTCTCTCTCTCACTCTCTTTCTGTTAACAGTTGCTTTTTGGTGCCCAACACTTTGCTTCTTTTTTTTTAGGGTTTGTTGAACTTTTAATGAGTTTATATGGCGAGCATTATTTGATTTTTAACGAGCAACTGCATTCATTGGCTATTTGGAACACATCGGGTCACTTTCGGGCCATGGAAATGGGGGGGGGACACATTACACAGCATCTCATCTAATTCCACGGAACGGATGCCTCCGCCCCGTAATTAGCTCTATGAGAACTAAACGATGGCAATCAAATTTTTCTAGCTTTCTTAGATTAAAACACTTAAATGAGCAAAATGCATGTCGATGGAAAAATATTTCCTAGAATCGATTGTGCAGCGATCGGTAATAATTAATGTGTGAACACGTAATCGATAGCTTTAATAGTAAATTTCGTATTTTTAACTATGGATCAGTTTAATAGGTATAGCTCGATAGTTGAATTAACTGTCAGTTGGCTGTTTAAGTAGTGGCTTCAGGCTACTTTACACCATATTCTAGTGAGTCTTAGTCTTTAAACATTATAAACATATCTAACGGATGCTGCAAACCATAATCTAGCGATTTATTGAACCTTTTTAATTATGCCCCGCGGTCAACAGCAATTTCTTTTGAGTGGAGTTGGAAATGTATTTTAAACTGCCAGTGCGGCCATCAAATGGCCCAGGGATGCTTTTCTATGCTGTGCTATGCTATCGATGGCCACCAAACCGGATAAAAGCGTTGAACAAACATTAACAGCAGCATCAGCACCAACAGCAACAACTTCAGCTACATCAGCAACAACTACAGCTATGGCAGCAACAACTACAGCTATAGCAGCAGCAGCAGCAGCAGCAACAACATTGAAAGCAAACAAACAAATGAATTGCGTGGATTTGCATGAGAAACTACAGTTAACAACATAACAATCTGACAACAACAACCACGAAGCCCAACAAGCAAGCTCAAGTGAAATGTGTACTTAACAACAACAAGCCAACAACCAAAATCTTAAGATTTTCGGTAGCTTTTAAGCTGCAACAACAAAACAACGACCCCGGCGGCGAACATCGTGAGGCGGCAATCTACTTCAAATTTCACGCTCTTTAAATAACAACAACAAGCACTACAAATACCAGCAGCAGCAGCAGCACCACCACCACCAGCAACAACAACAAGCACAACAACTTACAACTTGAGCTCTGACAAGAACCTGCAGCAAACAACAATTAAATGAAGCATCCACAACATAAATTTCATTTTCACTTGACGCATCAAATTAAATAACAAATAAAAAGCCCTCGAAAGTGAGAGGACAAAACAAAATCACACACAAGTGTTGTGTACAACAACAACAACAACCACACACATACACATAATGGCAACTAATTTTGTGTTCTTGTGCACTATATTTAAATATATATATATGTATATACACTCCAAGTGGTTGGGGGGTCTGCTTGAGAGCTCGACGACTTTCACTTAATTAAATCAAATTTCAAATGAAAATGAAATGAAAATTATTTATTAATTGCACTAACGCAACACAGAAAGTCACTTCAGCAATATATTAATCTAAAAGAGGGGCGGCCTCAGCAACATTATATGTTAATGTGTATATATATATATATATATATACATTTGTATAGAAATTTGCATTGAATGAGCAGACTTTGAATAACATTTGCTCTCTGCCTCTGTGAGAGTTACTCAGATACTTTGCAACCCAAAAATTCCTAAAGCTGACTTCATTGCTGTCAGTTACAAGCGCTTAAAAAAAAGAAAAGAAAATAAGATTTGCAACATTTGTGTTCAGCTGCTGTCGCTCATTAAATATAAATTTGAGCTGTTGGCATAAATCAAGTGTTTAAAATGAAAATGCAAAAGAAAACAAAAGCGAGAAAATTCACAAGGATAAAGCTATTTTTTTTTTATTATCTACTTTAACACTCAAGATGAGAGAGCTGCTAGTTGCTCAATAGTTGCAACAGTTGTCAGTCGCACGTTTAGAGTAACTTTGCAGCAGAGTGCATTATCAACGGATGAATTTCCCTAACTTGACTGCAGCTCCGCAGTGCAGCAGTTGATAAATTTCTTTACTTAAATTTGAATAGCTGCAGTTTTGCTGATAACTTTGTTGAGCTACAACTTTTACATAGGGCAGTTAGGAAACAATTTTTTTCTAAGTTTGACTAAACGCGATTTAAGCTTGAAATTCATTAAAAATTATACTGGACTGGGGACTGGAAGAAAGTTAAATTGTCACTTCAAATTCAAAGTTGATTCGAGCTCAAAATTTATGTTAAAAATATGTTTAAGGTACTTGAAAAGTTAAAATTGGCATTCGATTTTGAACAACCAAATTCAGGTTAAATTTATAGCCAAAGTCATCCAGCCTGCTTAAGCATCGATGAATCTTCATAATACTAATCAGAAATTAAAGCACAACTTACGTATTACTTATCAAACTAAGCACTATAAAAAATATCCATAGTCATAGCCAAACTATCGATCATTAGCAACGAAAGTAAAACCATTTAAAAAATGCCAAAACTATGTTGCAACCAGAAGTTGTCTAGCAGCAAGAGCTTTCGCTTTTTTTTGAAGGGGAGATGGAAGGTATATTGCATTAATGGAGCACACACGCTACGTTGCCACATGCGCCGTGTTGCACATGCGAGCTGAAATTAGCTGTCGAATGCGTTGGCAAACAGTTTTGCAGATTAATTGACTCAGCGGGCAAATGGAATTGACAGCTAGAACTAAGCAAATATTGACCAAAAGCTGCCAAACGTTGCAGGCAGAAAAGGAAAATCGACGAGCGAACATGGGGCAGCAACAAAAGCGAATGCGATGCAAAGAAATCTGCGGAAATGTCACTTTCTTTTCAATCAAAATGCAATTCATGCCACTCGAATCATGCATCAGTGACTGAAAAATGCTGTTGCTGCTGCTGCTGCTGTTGCTGCGGATACAAAAGGTCGTGCCACTTCACGAGGCGAGGAAAACACTCAGGGAAAAACAAAACGGAAAGGTAGCCAAAGAGTGAAACACGATTTTCAAGTGTTAGTAGTTAGTATGTTGCTATGTGTGTGTGTGTGTGTGTGTTGCTGTGTTGGTGTGTGGGCCAAGCACTGCCACTGCCTGAACTTTAACCTGTGTGCCCATGTCGAACAAAAAGGAAAAACTAAACTAAAAAATAAAGCGGACGCGAGGCGACGCTTTAATTTGCAATTCGTGGAAAATTCTTTAACTGAAAGACTAGTTAGGCAACAAAGTACAGCAACACCACCCCCTCAAACTACTCGCAGCACCCACCTGTTGCTGCCTGCCCAGTTGGCAGTTGCTTGTCCAACAACATGGTAAATATTTAAAAATGTACTTAGCCAAAGTGAAAGAGACAGGCACAAAGGGACGGGGTGGACAGGGAGCAGACTGGCAAACTGGGAAGAGAGGCAGTCAGCCAACTAGACAGGCAACAAGCCCCCCAAGTTCCGAGGAGGCGCATTGAGGCGACAGTTGCACAATTTGGACAGATGCGACAAACAGCTGACTACACGGCTAAGCTGTGGCAGACAACAAACTGCAGACTTGCAGACTGAATCCAGCTCCAGCTCCAGCTACAACAAGACTCAATAATAATGCCAGAGCCAGTGTAAATCACAGTGCTAAGAAACCAGCGAAAAGGAAGTGGGGAGGACAGGGAGTTCAGGGCGAGCAGGGCACAACTGCTTTGTAACTACGAATGCAAATGATTGGCATGGGAAGCGCTCTTTTCTGGGTGAAGTGCATGAAGCCAGCAGCAACAACAACAGTAACAACAACAACAACAACAATAACAGCAGCATCGAGGAGAGTTTAAGAGGCGACTAAGCTAAAGTTAAGTTCAATTATGTGCTAAGTAGCAAGGAGCCAACAGCAACAAGTTGCAACAACAACAGCAACAAACTGCTACAAGGCGCAATTAGTGAGGAAAATTGCTAACAAACTGAGTGAGAGTTGAGCTTTAGTTGCAGTTAGTTGCACTTAGTTGAGTCAGCTTCGAAGTTTAACAATGCCAGCCAACATGGCGTATGAGTCATGCAAAGGGACTCCTTTATTTTTGCTGTGTATTCTGACATTTTTGACTTTTAGTTGAGCTTGCTGTTAAATCATCATAAAATACTTTTTCTATGCTGCAGCACAAATATTTGTGCAACAACATACCTTCATAATCTAGCCATAAACTACCAATTAATTTAGACTCAACCATAAAGCTGCTCTCAGGAATTTCCAAGAATTTTTCTCTACAAATGTTTACGCATACCAGAACAAAAAGATTGTTTAATTTGTCTGCAAAGCGGAAAGGGAAAACTGTGGAAAAGTGGGAAAAAAGAGAAACGGAAGCCAAGTTAAACTTATTCGGCAAACAATTTGCAATTTTGCTTGAAGCATATTATGTAAAGACAATATGGAAAAAGTAAAGTTTGCAGCAAAAAGCATTTTAATGGTCCCCAAATTATACAATGACAACAACAAATGAAAAGTGTGAAAAGTTCCATCTATATTTGAGTATTTAGAAAGTTTTCGACATAGAGAAGTTGAGAGCCAAATGGCTGGTTGTTGAAAGGAAGGAAGTGACGCGATTTGAACTTCAGTTGTGAGTTGTAGATGGAAATTACCAAGCAAATGTCAAAGTGTGACGTTGCCAAGGGTGGCAACTTGCAACGCCTGCCACACTTACCACACCTTTATGCAGCTGCGTTCCATACATTTCTTAATAAGTTTTTATTTTTCTTTTTCACTTGCGCTGCTTCCGCTGCACAAGCGGAAAAGGCCTTAGTGCAGTGAAGCAATTTGTGGCATTATGTGAGGGTCTCGTTTGCCATTAACCTGACGCAGTTGCAGTTGCAGTTGAAGCTGCTGATTGGCACCGAGAATTCTTTTTGCAGTTGGCTTTATTACATCTAACCGTATTTGAAACTTATCGCTTGGAACCCCTGTTGGTCCGACGCCGTTGTTTGCGAACGCTGCGTCAATTTCGCACTTGCCATGAGCCACAGACAAATATGTGTTTAGTGTTCTTGGCTGATGGCTTGCCAACGAGTTGAGCAGGCAAACAAGCAAATATTTGCAACTGACAGGCAGTTGCAGTTGCAGTTGAAGTCTGCGTTTGAGGCACTGCAGTAAATCTAAAGCGCAGCCTTCAGAGCATTATCTAAAAAGAATTGCAGCTGCAGTTTAATTAGTATACCCTTGGCCACATCAATCAAGTCTACTTTAATTATACATATACATAGATATATATATATATATATAATTAATTTTTTTTAATTTCTAACTATGTTTGCAGAAGACGGCGACAGCGAAACCAACTAAATATCATTATTATCCGCACAATCAACACATCTATCTGCTGCCCGAATGCGCCATCCAGCAGGTCTGCAATGCTGTCTACGTGCGCCTCAACTACACCCAACCGCTCTGCGCCTGTCCATCAAGGTGAGCCACAGTTCCGAGCCCCATTCCAAACGCAATCCCAGCCTAGGGCAGGCTCAGTTGGGTTGTCAGCTGCGTCCAGCTGGGCACAGCCAATTCTGCTAGGCAATAAAAACGCAATCTGTCTTTCCATTTGCAGATATCGTGATCCCTGCTCGGCGAGCCTTAACGAAGATGATCAGCACACCACCAAATTGGTCGGCGATAATAAGAAGAAGGTTAGTTGCCATCTAGCAGTAGGGGGCGTCAACCAACTTACACTGAGCAAAAATCGATATATAAAACTGAGACAGAAAAGGAAATTTGTATCAGGAAATAGTAGCTTAAAATGTGTACCTTGTTTTTGGCTCAGTGCATCGCAAGATGGTCTAAGTAATTGGCAACAATGATAGATCATGTGGCTGGGCACGACTTGCAGGCGATCAGCTCGATCAGCTGGCTCTGATTTCTCTAAAAGATTTCCCGGAAGGATCTGAGGCAATGCGCTTGTTCTTGTTTGGCTTGCTAACAAGTGCAACCACCCAACCCACCTGCGCACCAATAGTGGGCTGCTGCTGCTCCATGTGTGTGGCATGCAGCTGCAGCACGTTGTCAATTAGTAGTGCTGTGGTGCATAATTGAGCTATAAGTGGTAGCTGCTGCTGTGCCACAAAAACAAAATACTTGCAAATAAATTAAATAATAAAGTCCATTTAATGGTTTAATGGAACGAGCGGAGAGTTGGGACAGTTGGCCAGTTGGACAGTTTTGCTGCAGCCAGCGTGGGCTGCAGCTGCAACAAGCAACAGCTGTAATAATTGTGAAGTCGAGTGCCGTTAAGTGCCACACTTGCTTGTTGTCGTTGACGATGATGTCTTGCTGCAACTGTACCAAACAAGCAAATTATGAAAATGCGTTTAAGCGAGCAAGTGGTAAAAATAGCTGCAGCTAGTGCCACAGCTAGAAAAACTAGAAAACTAAAAAGCACTGCAGCAAACGGGGGTAAGACTTTTAACTGGCAGTCCACATTAACCTGAATGGCAGCCAATTGGCAAGCGGGCGAAAGGAAATGCCAGCCAGCCAGGCAGACAGGCAGTCAGGCAGCCAGTCTGCCAGTCAGCTAGCGCCGCAAGTCAATCAAATTATTGACAGCAACAACCAGCGTTGCAGCTACAACAACAACAACAGCAGCAGTAGCCAATGTGCAACACGAATCTTTTAAAAGGACAATCATGTCAGGGCAATTGAAAGGAGATCAACACCAGTAAACAATCGCACTGCAATTTCTGCTCTTTTTTTGGGCAAGCTTTAGCTAATGTGGCACATGCACCATGCAACATACAGCACCGTCCCCCGCTCACCCTGTTAGCCAGCGCCCTGGGCATCAAACAAGCGCCTGTCGTGTTGTCAGTGACAGCTCTCGCCTGTCCAACAGTGGCTGCAATGCTGGCTGCAGCTGTGGCATGTCTGTTTTGTGGCATGTTAACTTTCAATTTGCCCCACGATCAGTGCATGCATATAGACAGAATCAAATGAAAGAGGCGGAGGGAGTTTTGCAATTCGATTAGTGAACTTTCCATTGCCGTCCTGGGGGGCAATGGGTTCGCAGCCGCCGTCTCAGTGAATGTCTAATTGAGAGTTGGCCAGCATCTACCAATAATTATCCATGTCTAGACGACGGCCTAACGGGACTCATGAGGCACTAATACACACCACCTATATTTTCTAATCACTTGCTGCTATTGCACAGGCAATTACGCTGGCCAAAACCTGCGAGGCAACCACGGAAATGCGCGAATGCCGCTCCCCCAAGGATTGGTCCCTGCTGGCGCTACAAAATACACGCACGGGCAAATCGCACTATCTTGTCATCTGCCGTTGCCCCGATCACTTCAAGATGGGTAAGTATTAGCTATAACGAAAGGTCTAAGGTCTGCAACGCAAGCAGCAAAGAGAATTATTCAAAATTTGTTTGGATTTATAGAAGCTCGGCGACAACCCTAAAAGTATTCTATGATATAACCTACAAGCGATCAATTTATAAATATAATCGTATTCCTTATATAGTGAATGAAAGTATTGTGTAATAACTGTAATTTAGAAGTCATAACGAAACTGGTGTTTATAAACTTAAATGTATTGTTAATCTTAAACCAAACAATTGACAGACTAGTAAGGATGCTCTGGCAGAGAGAATCCGATTAGGAAATATCTTTCTAACTCTAGCTTACCTATCTATCTACCAATACAACTTTCTTTAGTATTTATTAAGCGATCTCAATGATATGTTTCATTTAATCAAGATTATATCAACTTTGTACACTAAGTTCAACCAAAAATGGTATTTCCAAACTTAAAAGCAGTTTAAATCTTGATAACATGATACCATCCAACTAAGAGATAACTTTTTATCAGATCCTTACCCATCTATCTAAAACAATACAATATTCTTTAAGGTTGCAACCGATTTATCTGAATTTTGTACCATACATTCCCGAGTTATTTTTTTACTACTTCTTTAAATTAATAATCTTAAAAAGCCATTTCTAGGAAGTATGTTCCATCTTTTACTAATAAATCCATTACCGTTGCGACAGAGGGACCCATGGCACATGATCAGCCGACGTATGCGAGTGTGCCCGGCATCCGGGTGTTTGGCATGATGTGCGTGAAGCCGGGTTACTCGGTGCGCAAACCCAGCTCGCAGCCGCCGAAGCGTTATCAGCTGCAAAAGCCCTTCTATCGTCCGATTGGCGGCGGCGGAGGCAGCAGCAATCTGGGCGTGCAAAAGGACAGCTATGGCAGACCCATCTATGGCGGCGGCAGTCAGGGCGGCAGTGGGGCCATCAGTGCCAACTATCAGCCACAGGATCAGACGTTCCAGGGCGGCAACAGCGGCAACACCTATCAGTATCTAAATCGTCCGGAGAGCACACATTCGCACAGTACGCCCAATTTCCGGCCGGATCAATTTACGGTGAATGGTTTTCCGGGCAGCAACTATGGACGCAACAATGAGCGACGTGGCGAGGCGCCGCCCATTGAGGCAGCCGACGAGGGAGCAACGGTCAGCAGCAGTACACAGGCCAGCGATGAGGCGGAGGCACGCACTACGCTCCAAGCGGACGCCAATCTCAATCTCAATTCGGAGTCACCGGCGGCGGAGCTAACAACATTACCGGATTCGAGCCGTGTCAAGCGATCGCTATATACGCCGGAAGAATTGGAGCCAGAGTTTCCGTGGGATCGTGTACTGGAATTCAAGGATACCATTGTCTGGGACTAATGGCGCAAGTGGGCAACCTAAACTAGTAGTTAAATTTTTTCTAGCAACAAAATTTTTTGTGGATCGAACCTCGAATTCTTTTTGATACAACTGCAAAAAAAACCTACTGTGACTGATGCAAAGGATCGAGATCGATATCGATATCGATAACGATTCGGGAATGGGAATCTATAGATTGCCGACTACCGGTATCAGCGACTACGTAAGAGGCGTAACGCAGCGTAACGTAGCATATCGTTGACGAGACGTAACGTAACGTAACGTAACGTAAGAGAACTTAACACTTAGCCACTAAGCACGTAGCACATTAAGCATTTTTGAAATGGCATTTCCGATCATCTCATTTGATCGCCCCCCACTTAATTTTTAACAAAATACTCGTATTTTTTTGTATTTATTAAAAAAGTATAAAAAAAAAAACAAAAAACAAAAAAACAAAATGAAGAAAACAATTACGAATTAATTAAACAATTACGCGCGCACACGCCCCGCTCACACTAATTGTTTAATTAATTTGTTTTGCATGTCGCACCCTAGCATGGCCTCAATTTTATAATATTCTTTAAACATACTTAATTAAACAGTGAAGCAAATTATTTAAATTATAAACAAGC
Organism: Drosophila paracracens; assembly: GCA_035044025.1. Classification (NCBI taxonomy): domain Eukaryota; kingdom Metazoa; phylum Arthropoda; class Insecta; order Diptera; family Drosophilidae; genus Drosophila; species Drosophila paracracens. The sequence continues at coordinate 1,347,286 of JAWNMN010000713.1, forward strand.
GAATAAATACATTTAGTTGCCTATTTATGTTAGACTTAAGCTGCATTTACTAGTAGTTAAATTAAACGAAATTCAAACAAAAACAAATCAATTTGAACAAAAAGAAAGTAACAAAAAAAACACAAAAACAATTTGCGATTTGAAATGAATTCTTGCTCCGCTGCGAATACGAAATGAATATGTAATAAATTATTTATACACTTAAGTTAAATCAATAATAAATGCATTACAAATTAAATATATACACGATGTTGGGCGGATTGAACTGAAGGGGAACAATAATAATTCGTAACTAAAGTTATGAAGAAATTACTCAATCTACTCGTAGCTGAACAGAAACTTTGCCAGAAAGTATCTCAAAGTTAGCTAAAAGTTAGCTGTTATCTCATTTTACATAGATAATTAGATAATTAGATAATCAATCGGGGACTCACCCAGCATTTCCGCATTGACAACAATGTTGCAGCTGTACATGGGCGTTACGAGTCGTTGTGGCTGATTCTGAAAAGCCTGACGACAAATCTCCTTGGCAGCCGTTAAAACTTGACCTGAAAAGTCGGGAAATATAATCAACTATATATATATATATCCATTAAGCAACTGCAGACCCACCTGAAAAGGGACCAAAGCTACGTGCATTTAAATCCTCGCCCTCGGACTGCACGGACCACTCGAGCACGGCAAAGCAAACGCCCTGCATGGGCTCCTCGCAAAGTGGACCAGCGCCCGTTGTCAGCTGGAAGCCATTCACCAGGGAGCTATTGAAATCTCGGCGTGCATCCGCCGTGAGACGCATATCCGTCTCGGAGCAGCACTTGGACTGCCAAAAGTCGGGCTGCTCATAGTCGCTGAGATTGAGCAGCATATTGCTGCCACAATTGCGTGGACCCAGCGCCCAAATGCGCTCCACCAATTCTGGAGGCGAAAGGGAGCTCAAGCCATGGAGCTGCAGCTCCGCCAGCGCAGCAGTCAGTTGACCTTTAATGGTAGCCAGGAGCGCTGTGAACTTCTCCGAGAGCAGCGTGTTGCGAGCTGAAGCAGACAGCTCCTAAAAGGATAATAGTAATTAATTGATGTCCATCCACAGTCGATCCTTGAGCTTACCTTGAACACATTTGCGTGCTGCTCCAGCAGCTGGACAACTGTCGCTGGCAGGGGTAAAGCAATGACACGCAGTGTGCCCAGTTTGTTGAGTGTTTGCTGGGTGGCAATCTTCTTGGTCACATCCTTGTCGTCCGCTGTCTTGACTATCGCTTCGTTGACCATATCCACGGTGGCATCGGGTACAATGGTCTCCCGGAACGAGACAATTGGCTTGGACACGTTCACCTTGATCTTGGCGTAGCTCTGCTCCAAATCATGTACACACTTCTCCACATGCACCTCACCCAAAGTGGTGATCACATGCTCACCCGTGGGCGCAACGGAAACCTGTACACAGGCATCTGCCTGGTTGAGCAGCTTAAGTCCCTTGGCCAACTTGGGCATATCCTGCGGCTGCACTGGCTCAATGGCTACTCTTAAGATGGGCGTGGCCATAATGCTCAGTTCACTGAACGAGGTGCAGTCCAGGCTGCTGCTCAACGTGGCCGTCTTCACAATGTGCGACTCGAGGCCACCGATGCCAACAATATTGCCCGCCGGCACTTCATCCAGCAGCTGCAGTTCACCGCCCATGAACATGTACAGTTCCCCCACCGTCACTCGGCTGGCATAGGGCGCCTCTTCTGGATCACGATGTGTTGGCTGGCGAGGATCATGCTTGGGTGTCAGATTATACAGTTGCATTCCACGACGCAATGTGCCGCTAAAGACGCGAGCAAACGCAATAAATTCGAATTCATTGCGCTCCGTCTCAGGAAGGGGATCAGACTCTGCTGCAGCTGCTGCACTTGCTTCGGTTGTGCCCAGCTGCTCCACACCATCGGTGATCTGCTCTAGCGTCGCCTGTTCGCTTTGCTGTTTGCGCTCCTCGATGCGACGACGCACCTCATCCCGTCGCTGCTGCAGCTCCTGATCTGTCAAGCGCTTGGGTCGATTCTGTGGCAGCTGTCTGACATGCACCGGCGTCATCTTGGACACAAAGGCTATAACATTCTCACTTCCCGCCTCACAGCTCCTAAAGCTCTCCTTCAGCTCGAGTGTTTCACGTGGCAATGAGTTCAGTTCCATGTTGGCCGGATAGAGCAGTCGCTGTGCTCGCTCCTCGCTGATGCAGTGTGGCGGCGGCACATGGCGCACCACCATTTGAAGCACACTACGATCGATGGGCAACCATTGACCCAGCACCGCTTTGATTTGCAGCTTTGGATCAGTCAAACGCAAATCTCGCGCCGCCAGTTTTAGGCCCAGTTTTTCAGCTATTAGTGGCAGCTTCTCTTTGTCCTTCCGCACCGCGATAATATCATACAGACTCCAGATGTTCTCCAGAACAAACTGCACAAACATTGGTTTCTTGGCCTTCTCCTGGGCCCCAGCCACGGCGCATTTCTTCTTGGCATTGTAGTAGTAATCGCCCCAAAGGGCTGCTTCCAGTTCAGCATGTGGCATTTCCAGACGCTCCGCATAGGTGTCGGCAAAGTCAGCCACCGCAAAGGCCCAGCCATCGTAGGCGGAGCAGAAGACCACATTGCCCGCGGCTGGCGAGAAATACAACTCGGAATCATCGACTTGTTCCAGCGCCGATTCGTAGTTATGCTTGTCACTAATATCCTCCTTGGCCAGCACATCCGAGGCAAAGATGCTGCCCAGCACAGCATTGACCTGCTCCAGCACTTGCGTCAAATGAAAGTAAGCATCTAATGGCGTCATCTGCTTCTCCAAGATCAGACGATCCAGTTTGTTGAGCAGCAGTACGGGTTTTAGCTGCTCCTCGTAGATTTGCTTGAGGCAGGCACGTGTCTGGGGACCGACACCCTCTATCACATCGACAACGACAATGGCGCCATCGCACAAGCGAACTGCAGTCGAAACCTCGCTGGAGAAATCCACATGTCCCGGTGAATCAATCAGATTTATCAAATAATCCTCATTCTTTACATCCTGATAATAAAGTGAAATGCTGCTGCTCTTCATCGTTATGCCACGCTCCTGTTCATCCTGTCGACTGTCCATATATCGCAACTTTCCTGCTCAACAAAAACATTTAGCATCATAACGAAATACAACTCAAACATAAAACAATAACAACAACAATTTACCAGCCATGCGTTGTGAAATGATGCCATTGCTGGCCACGAGGGAATCCGCAAGCGTTGTCTTGCCGTGATCCACATGTGCTAATATGCATATGTTCCGCACTTGTTGGGGTTGCTTTTGGAGCTGCACAAGCTCATTCTGGTCTACCACGGGCATTTTATTAAATCTATTAACTCTACCTGTTGCCGAACGCACTGTTTTAAATAGACTTTTGTTTACAATCGGCTTTCGTATCGATAACAGCGATATCAGCAACGAGTACTTTCAAAAAGCTCTAACATCTGTTTATGCGCCAATTAGTATCGTTTGACGGCGCCAAAAATGTACTCACTCAGTTTCAATTTGAATGTAGAACCAGTTGAATCACTTAATTCTTTTTGCGATAATTGGTGCTTTAAATTAAGTTAAACACACATTCAAATTTACTTTTACATACTAATAAATAGCTGAATGTAAAGCAAGTTAACAATTACGATTTGTATGAGTAACGAGTACTTTAAACAGCTTCATCAGCTGTTGGGAACGCTTGACGGCGCCAAAAATGTACTCACTCAGTTTCAATTTGAAAGTAGAACCAATCAGTTAATTCTTATTTGCGTTAATTGGCGCTTTAAATTAAGTTAAACACACATTTTAAAAACTACATATTCAAATTCAATTTTAAAAACGATTTTTGTAAGCTTAAATTGCTTTTAGGTATTTATTTTTAAATCGCTGAGTGTAAAGCAAAGTTACAAAAAGGCATTTTAATTATGATTATTTGTGTGAAGTTTCTGGCTTCGAAATGGTTTTTAAATAAAAGTATTACACGGCTCAGGTTATCTGGATGTTCACTTGATGGCGCAATTGGCCAATTTGCTGGTTAGCTGCTCGCCATCGGGCGTCAGTAGGAAATTGTCTTTCCAAACTGCAACGCCTGCAGCATTTGTCTTAAAATCAACTGAGAGTTTCTCCCAGATTTTCTTCTTGGGATTCAGCTGATCATCCGGGGTGCCACTGTAGCCCTCAAAGGCGAGACGACTACCAGGAGCAGCCGTGGCAGGCACCAGAATAGGTTCCACAACGGTATGATCGGCGCTGTTTAAATAAGAATTACAAGTTAAATATTTGATATTAGACAACCTCCAACGGAACTCACTTGGAGGTGCAGAGAACCATGCCCTCGGAAAGGATGCCACGCATCTTGGAGGGTTTCAGATTGCAGAGCAGAGCGACCAGTCGCTGTTCCAGTTCCTCAACAGTCACAAACTTCACAAGACCGCTGATGATGGTGCGTGGTTTCTCCTCCGCCAAATCAATCTTTAGCACATACAAGGTATCCGCATCCGGATGACGAGCGACTTCTACGATTTTGCCCACGCGAATGTCCAGACGATGAGGCGCATCCTCATCAGCAGCAGCAGCAGCAGGAGCAGCAGGAGCCTTCACCTTGCCAGGTGCCGGATAAGCAGCCGCAGTTAGTTTTCTAAGGTAAGCAATTTAAGAATGTAGTAAATGAAGTTAAGGATCTAGCAGAGAATATCTTCTCTTCCAACTACTAACTGCAGTTCGGGCGTCTCGAAAGCCTTGCGAATGGGATCCAGCAGGCGATTTATGTACTTCTCCACGGATGCCTTCAGATCACCCGGATGCAGTTTATTGTCCGCATAATATTGCTCCAGTTCCTCAAAGACCAAGAAGGTAACATCGCCGCCATTATCCGCTGCACGATGAATTTCAAAGCCCTCGCCGTCTTTGAAGAGAGAGAAGAGCACGTGCTTGACAAAGGAGAGGAGACCGTTGTCGGCTATGTTGCCCGGTTCGCAGAAGGCCTTCTTCAGCTTCTTCTTGACGTTGGCTGGTGAGTCGAGCAGATCAATCTTCGAGTCCTCCTCCGACGAAGACATCTTGCCGCCAGCCAAGCCAGGCACTAATTTAAAAAAGGAAGCATTTAGTGAGTGTATCAAATGAAGATTAATCTAAAGGTGACTCACCCATGGGATTCATGAAGTGTATGCGCTTCTCGTAGCCCAGCTGTGGCAAATACTTTTCGGAGAATGTGAATATCTTGCGCTGATCCACACCTCCAAACTGTGCATCCACCTTGAGATACTCCTCATCCAATCCCTGCAATCCCGGATACAACAAACCCGATAGCAGTGGAAATTCCACCTGTTTGACAACCTCGGCGCCTGCCTTCTTCGCATCGTGTATGGTGACCAAAGAGCTAAGCTTGTACACATCCAGTGTGTACTCCTTGGACAGCTGATAGTCGCTACCCTTGACAAACTTCAGCTTGTCAAGTGGAACGCCAATAGAACTCAGCATGGCTTTTATCACCTGCTCGTAGTACTGTGTGCGCAGCTCCAGCAGTGACCACGGCGCTTTCATATTATCCAGATAGGCGTGTAGATCGGCAAACAAGATTGTCACCTCGCAACCGGCCTTGAGAAAGTCCGCAATCTTCGACATGGGCACAAAATAGGCCACATGTGGTTTTCCAGTCGTTGCTGTGCCCCAATAGATTTTCAGATCACGCTCCTGCAGCACTTTCTGCAGCTTATCCTCGCCCAGCGTCTCCTGCAGATTGCGTGTGATTAGCTGTTGCTTCTCAGCGGCGCTTAACGTTGTTCCAACCATTTTGGATGACTTATTTCTTTGGAGCACACCTTGCGAAATCGGTTGCGGTGGAAAGAGGAAGAGAACTGCATGCGTGGTAGATGTGACAAATCTGGCAACGCTCTCCAACAGCTGTTAATGTAAACAAAATACTTGTATCGATACTTTTGAGGGTACGGCATATGCTATGCCATCCAATATGCAAACTGGTAATGCTGTCAACAAGTATTAAGTATTGGGCCCATGTAAACAAAGTATTGCTGCAATTGTTAGCTATCGGTACTTTAGCCGAACATTTTAAATGTGAGATCTGGCAACGTTGCGAGCAGCTGTTCCAGAGTAAATGTAAACAAAGTATTTTATTGTTCGTATCGATACTTTTGGGTGAACATGTTAAATGTGCAACGCGCCAAGATTCTGAGGCACTGCATCCGCCTTGCCACACAAAGACTCTGCCACACAGATGTGCGCGTGCGTTTTGCGCCCAGCCCCACGGGCTACTTGCATCTTGGCGGCTTGCGTACGGCACTTTATAATTATCTTTTCGCCCGGCATTCCGGAGGCAAATTTCTGCTGCGCATCGAGGACACAGATCAAACGCGACTGGTGCCCGGCGCTACGGAGCGTCTCATTGAGGATCTACTGTGGGCGGGCATTGAAATCGACGAGGGACCGGGCTTCGGCGGCTCACATGGCCCGTATATACAAAGCCAGCGAAGGCAGTCTTACAGGTGAGTGTGAAGCATTATTTAGCAAGTGAAATTTCTAATCCTTTCTAATCCCCTCTCCAATAGTGAAGCTGTTGAACGTCTGCTGGCGAACGGCAGCGCCTATCGCTGCTTCTGCACGGAACGTCGCCTGGAGCTGTTGCGCAAGGAGGCGCTGCGTACTCGGCAAGTGCCACGCTACGACAACAAGTGTCGCCATTTGACGAGGGAGCAGTTGGAATCGCTGCTGGCCAAGGGCACACCACACTGCATACGCTTCAAGCTGACGGAGCACGAGGAGCCACTGCAGGATCTCATCTATGGCAGTGTGCAGCACAATGTCAGTGAAACGGAAGGTGATCCCGTGATCATGAAAAGCGACCAATTCCCCACCTATCATTTGGCCAACGTTGTGGATGATCATCTGATGCGAATTACACATGTTTTGCGTGGCGTCGAGTGGCAGATCTCAACCACCAAGCATCTGCTGCTCTACAAGTCAGTGAATACAGCTTAATCCCTTGAGGAATATTCTTATGTAATAATTATTTGTCTTCGGCCAGAGCCTTTGGCTGGCAGCCACCGCAATTTGGTCATCTGCCGCTGCTGGTCAACGCGGATGGAACGAAGCTGAGCAAACGGCAGGGTGACATTGGCATAGAGCAGTTTCGGTCACGCGGTTACTTTCCCACTGCCTTGCTTAACTACATCATCTCCGCTGGAGGTGGCTTCGAGCACAGAGCAAATGCCAAGCCGGAGTTGCTGCCAGTTGCTCAACTGGCGCAGCAGTTTCGCTTGGAGCGCGTCAATCCACATCCCAGTCGCCTGAATGCCGAGCTGCTCAATGACTACAATCAGCTGGAGATTAGGCAACGTCTGCGAGGAGCAGAGACGCAAATGCAACTAATCCGACATGTTCAGCAGCTGGTCAAGCACACCTATCCATCGCAGTAAGTATTCCCAAATTGCTGTCTCCACAATCCTTTGCTCACATTTGATTTTGCAGCTCCAATCTGGATCTGGGCGAGGCACACATTCTGGCCGTGCTCCAGTGGGCGGCGCAGCGTTTAAATCTCATTCAGGATTTAACCAGCAGCAAGTTGAGTTTCCTCTGGGTCAAACCCAGCGATTTTGTGCTCAAGGATTTGTCTGCGGCACAGCTGGAGGAGCTGCTGCAACAGCTGAATGCTCTGCCAGATTTTCACAAGGATCAACTGAATGCCACACTGAAAACTTATGCCAAATCGGCGGGTCTTAAATTCCCGGCACTGATGAAGGAGCTGCGTGGAGCTTTGAGTGGCCTCCAAGAAGGACCTGGCGTCGCGGAAATGATGGAAATCCTGGGCAAGGCGGTCGTCCTCCAACGGCTGGGCGAGAGCCTTAAAAAACAATCAGAATTGAAACAGCAACAGCTCTGATCAAAACTTTATTTAAGTATAGTGATCACTCGCTACAGAGATCGCATCTGAATGGGCAATAATTTAATATATGATTGTTATTTATTATTATATTTTATTTAATAATATCTTACGATCCTTTACTGTATTCAAATCGGAGTTAAATTAAAATAGGAATTTCGAAATTGCAGCAGAAATCTGATTAAATTTGATTTAGACAGTGAAACAGTGATCACTCGCTACAGAGATCGCTGCGGAATGGGTTTATAATTGAATGATTATTTATTATAATATTTAATTTAATCGTTTTTAAGAATAAATAAAATATTTCAATTAAAATAAGAATTTCAACTTTGATCAAATTTATTAAAATAGATACAGTGAACGCTCGCTACAGAGATCGCTTCTGGATGGGTTCAAAATTTGGCAATAGTTGATTATATGCATTATGATTGATATTTATTATTTTTTTTGATTTTAGATTTGAAGTTCAAATTTATAGATGATTTATAGATATACTTAGCCAGCGAACACTGTGCTGCAGTTATATAGTGTGTATATAGATATATATATGTAATCTGAGAGTATGTGTACTGAATACATAGCGTTAAATTATGGCAAACATTTTTGCTTAAGCACCGCTCCAATTTTCATTTGAATCCTTTCCACTGCCGACACAAGCCACGCCAACTGCTATAAGATATATGCATATATATGTATGTATTGGTATAATATGAGTCTAGTTGCTTAGCTAAAGTCGCGATCGGATAGCACAATGGGTGCAATCAGGCTCCAGCCGTAGATGGAGACGCCCAGCCAGCTGGAGATGATTTTGACCCACATGGAAGCCTCGTTGCCATTGAACAACGCAATATCTGAATGTGGCTTATACCAATTGGTCAGCGTCATCATCACATACAGCGAAGCTATATATATATATATATGAATAGGTTAAGCAGATATTTAATTTAGATATGCCATTGATTTGCTCACCGCAAACGAGCACTGTGTGAAATGAGGTCCAGTTGTAGCCGACGGCTTCGGTTTCGTTGTCGGTGCTGGGTGGATCTCCTGCGCCGCCCGATTCTGAATCTGATAGAGCTTCTGTTAAAACTACATTAGTTATAGATGGTCGGCAAATTGTACACAGTTTCGTAATTGTTGTTGTTGTTGTTGTTAGTGGGTCAAAAATCAAGTGTGTGTGTGTGTTAAAAAAGAAGAGTGTTAGTAATTAGTTAGCCAAATTGTGTACAGCACATAAATGATAATGCGGATTAATGTGGATTAATGTTAGTGATTAAGTTAATTAATAAAAATTAAATGTATTAAACAAAAATAATAATAAAATACATAAATGATACATTAAACAATTGATTAAGCAATTCAAATTAATTAATAAAAATTAGTTTAAGCGAAGCGAATTTTGAATCGGTTTTTAGTAAGGCAATTTTAAAATATAAATAATTAATTAATTACGGTTTTGATTAAGCAATTAAAAATACTTTTACAAATGGCACAAATAGTTAATAATACAATTTAAATGTTAATTTTAAACCAATTACAGTAGATTCAATGAAATTGTGAAACTGTGCAATGTGCATGACGAAAATGAGTAAAAAGAGCCACTTTTCCACGTACCACGTTTCTCGCTGTTGTCATTGTTGATCTTGGACACCTCCACGGCGGAGCTGAAGCAGTTGTAAAGGATGCACAGTAGCCAGACGACGAGGCCAATAATGTTGGTCGTATCAAAGGTCACCTTCGAGTTGGGTGTGGGTGGGGCAACAGTTGTGGTGGTGCCATTATGCAGGCCATCCATCAACCCAAACATGCCCGGATTGCAGGCCTTCTCTGTGAGAGTCACACACATAAAAATGGACATTAAATACAATTCCAATTGATGTTCATGTAAAGCTAACCCGGATTGTTGGCCACAGCGGACCAGGTCAAGTAGATGGTGTACAAAGTGACGAGCGAGCTTTGCAGCAATCCCGAGTGGGGCAAGCGTTCTTGCACCGCCGGCAATACAGATAAAATGCTGACAACCAAACAGAGTATCAGATTAATGGAGATAAAGAACTTGTTGATGCCGCAGCCAGTGGACTGAAAGAGTGAAAAATTAGATTAGATACACGATTCAAAGTAAACAACATTTATACACACAGTGGTGAAGTAGATATAAAGTAGAGTTATGCCCGTCAAGGAGGCAATGTAGCCGAGTAAAGTGACGCCAGCCAGAGCATAATAATAGCCACGATTATTCTCCGCATTCTCTGCAAATAAATTAATTATTCAAATTATATATATATAAATAACTAAATGAATTAATTTAATTCAAGATAAACTGCTTACCAATCCAATTTTCCGCCACACTGTGCGCAAAGTCCACAATGATGACCAGTTGCACCAGGATGAAAGCCAATCCTCCAATTAGACCCACCCACATCATAGCCGGTCCAAAGGAACCATCCGGTATGAAAATCGCAGCAATCGAAGCACCAAAACATATCAAAAACTTCAAGGGCCAAAATGCATTCTGGATGTGGGCACGAGGATCTCGAGAACTCTTCACGCCCAGCATAATGATGGCCATCAGAGTGAAGAAACAGGCAAGTCCAAAGCAAATACGATAAACAGCCATATAACCCAAGGCATATTCACAATCCACTTGCATCGATCCGCCCGTAAATGTTTCTATAGTCTTTGAGCTGTAAGTCGAAGTGGAATTCACGCAAAATGGCAGCTTTTTCAGCGTATTCTGTAATCCTGGAGAGAGTGCAATTGCACTCAGAACTGTGCCCACCAGCAACATGAAGGCGTACATGAAACGGGATGAGGAGGAGTTCTTGCAGGTGGGGCAGGCGGAGCAGCACATGCTTGCGGCAGTGCCCGTGCAACAAAGCGCGCACTGCAACAATAAGAATAAAAATCAATTTTAGCTATTTTTAGCTATTTTCCAGCCAACAGCTGTCAGCACTGAATCGAAATTCGCATCGATTTTATTTCACTTGTTAGCCATATGCGCATTAGCATTATGTTTATGTCAAGTTTATTTATTTATTATTACAGACCTGCGCCGCGGAACAGAGGCCCAATACGGCGCCCATAATTTAATAATGCTTGTTACTTTGGATTAATTACGCTTTTCCTATTAAAACTGAGTCGAGTCGTAGCTGAAACGCTTTTGTTTGTGAAAATATGACGAGCAAGTGTTGAGCATAGAGCGAAAGAGAGCGTGTGGAGCGCATTCTGTTAGATGCTGTTTAACAGTGTCGCTAACAGCGATAAGTCGATAAGTTTTGTGCATGCAATACTGCTAGAATGTTACCATGGCTGGAAAATATTGAAATGGAAATTTACCGTTCAGTTTTGTTTTGTGAGCGGTTGCGTCTGGTTGGTGCGGTACCTTTACACTGTGCGCAAATTGTGTGGTGCATTTTTTGAAACTGTAGTTGTGGTGGTGTAAACTGACTGTCTTCGTCTCTCTCTTTTTCTGTGCCTGTGCTCGTGTGCTGTGCTCCGTATATTCCCGTGTATGTGTGTGTGTGCGCCTGCATTCGAACAAAAAGGAAAAGTGTGAAGAATTTGAAAGAAAGAAAGCGCAACTTAAAATCGCAGAAAAAGAAAACTAATAAAAAAAAACTCAAAAAATGGCAACCGAAGTAGCTTCAATACCCGCTGAGGAAACGCCATCAGTTACAGCAGCAGCAGCCACAGAAAACGCTGCTGCTGCCGCTGAGCAGGCGGAAAAACCTGCTGCTGCTGCCGCTGCTGCAGAGCCTGTCGTCGTTGCTGCTGCAGCCGCAGCAGAGAACGCTGACAACAACAAAGAGGATGGAAAGGCATCGTCGCCTGCTGCTGCTGCGGATGGAGCTGCTGCTGCTGGTGGCGCTGCCGGCGCCGCTGCCGATGGGAAGAAAGATGGTGGTGTCGATTCTACGGTTGCAGCAAAATCTGAGGCGAAATCTGAGGCGCCCGCCCAGAAATTCAATGTGCACAAGACCAATTTCGAAAAGGACATCATTTATCTGTATCAGTTCTCACGCACCCCCCTGCTGCCGTCTCTCTCGCCCTACTGCCTCAAAGTGGAGACTTGGTTGCGTCTCGTCGCGCTCAAGTACGAGGTATGTTTTCCACACACACCTACACTCACAACTTTCCAACATATGTATTTTTTTTTGTTTCTAGAGAAAACATATTTAAAAATCTTTACTTGAATTTCCCATTTCTCATTATAGCCTGGCGGGGTTTTTCATCATCATCTCTTCTCCTTTTTTTTTCCATATGCATGTATTTTGCGGTAGAGATTTTTTCTACACACACACTGGCATACACTCACGCATAAAAACCGCCATGATTGTGTGCTAAGCCTGTGACCTGCCCGCTCACCGCGCCCTATAGCCCTGCATATGCTGAAAAGGGATACATTTAGCATTTGCCTCTCTTTTTCTTTCTTTCTTTCTATCCCGGCAGACTTCCAATGCGTGTGCTTGTATTAGTGTGTGTGTGTGAACCTGTAGCGAGCCAGGCGTTTTGTTGTTGCTGCTGCTGCTGCCGGATTTTATTCCTGTCTGTTCATGTGTTTGCATGTGTGTGTATGTGCGTCTACATAAAACAGCGTATACATAAAATTTGTGTGTGCGCCGACGCCGCCGCTGTGCTGCGCCTGGCCTGGCCTGGGTCTGCCTCTGCTTTTGTCTCTGCCTAGCTGCCGTTGTCGTCGTCTCCGTTTTGCGCTCTCTCATAAGTTATGCTTGATACTCCACTCACACATACACACTCCCTCGCTCCCTCACCCTTCCCCCATGCGAAGTTGTGCTTCAAATTTTGCACTTGGCACTCTCTCGCTCTCCCTCTCTCTTTCGCTCTCTCAACAGCAGCAGTAGCTCCCATTTTATTGCTCTGCTCTTTGTCTTTGTTGCTGCAGCTGCTGCAGCTCTGCTTCATTTAGTTTTTAGTTTTTTTTTTTCAGACTCTGTCTTTGCCTTGCACAAATTCCAAGCCCCGTTTTTGTACCCGTTTTGTAATTGCTTTTAATAAAAATTGTTTGCACCCCCTTCCCCCATTCCCCTTCCAGTTTTATTACTGCACTGTGTTCTGTCTGTGTCCCCCTCCCCGTCGCACTCTCGCACTTTAAGTAGCGCGGTTAGAAAAATATATGTATGTATAAGTGCCTGTCACTGTCCGCTGTCCATTCCAGCGACATCGCTCCAAAAAGTTTTAAAGCTTTAGGCGCGCGCGCGATGCGTTTTGCATATTTTTTTCTTTTTTTTTCATATATTTTGTATAGGGACGCGGAGACTTACAAATGCGACGAAATGGGTGCGGCCCCAAACAGCAGCCACAGTCAGCAGCAAACTGCGGCGGCGACGCAATTGTTGTTTTTAATCTCATTAATTACATTGAGGGTGGGGTAGACATAAGGAATGTTAATTGATGCTCAAGTAGTTGAAAATGCCTCTTAAAAAAAAACTGATAATGCGACGGACGGCCGCCAGCAGCTTTTGCCATATGCCGCTCAACAATTGAATTGATTTATCGTTGAATTTTGACTGCAATTGCAGCAAAGAAAGTAAGCCTAAAAGCAATTATGATTGACACTTTGTCAAGCCCGCATAAAGTGCGTATGTGTATGTGTGTAAGTCTACACACGACGCAGTCGCAGCGCACTTTCCATTTTGTTCCGCTTGGCGAGTATGTGTGTGATAAGAGCTAGCAGAGTTCAACAAACTGGAATGCAACTGGAAGGGGGAGAGTAGTGGTGAGGGCTGCATGGAATGGTTAATGAACGGACCTTTGTCATTTTTCATTAATCACAACGCCAACAAGACGACTACCCCCACCCATCCTTAAGTGATGACTGTTGTAAACGCATTTTTTTGTTGTATATATTATCAGCAGCAGGCCGCACATTTAGCCTTGCCCAAAAGTAAACAACAGTTGCAGCAGCAGCAGGAGACGTTGGGTGATAAACCAAACGCATATTTTTTCACACCACAAGCGAGCGTGTCGAAACCAATAACAACACCAACAGCTACAACAACAACAATAATATAATACAACTTAGGCGAGGCTGCTGCTGCTGCTGCTATTTGTGCTTATTATTGCCGCCCGCATAGTTGGCATTCCAATGTGACTGGCATTTCACATTCCATTCCATACGATATATGCATATGGGGATTGTGCAATTAATTCAACATTTACAACAATATGCATTACAAATCCAGACAGACAGACAGATGCCCGTGCATAAATCAACATATATTTTTAATTCATTTGATTGCAATTTGTTGCGGCGCACTTCCGAGACGACAACAAGTTATTTAATTTATAATTTATTTAAATATGCGCGCCGCATACAAAAGCCGATATTGCCAGCACAAAGTGTTGACTGTGGCAACCGTCTGGCAACGCTGCCTGTCTCTCTGTATGTGTGTGCGTACAAACTGTACGTGTGAGCTGTGTGTGCGGGGAGTTTTTGAATTTTTCTTTTGTCAAATGCAGTGCAAGCTGTGTATTGTTGCGCTCTTGTTTGACTTGTGTTTTGTTTTTTGATTTTGTTTTTTAATTAATAGCCGCATATTTGCCTTAAAACAAAGACTGTTCATACATGCACACATACACGCATGCATATGCAATATAACTGCAACGACAGTCGCTGCCTTTGTTGTTGCTCACTCACTCGCTCATTCACTCGCCTGGCAATAAACTCCTCTCTTTTGGCTTTTCGACAGGGTGTGGATTTCAAACTCACACAGACACATGCACGCAAGCAGACACTGCATAATTGCATGGCGTGTTGGGTTGCTGCTTGTGTTGTTGTCGCTCATTCGTTCCTGTTGTTCTTGTTCTTCGTCTCTTTTTTTTTGTCGTGTCTTTTTAACATGCATCGAACCCAATTGTTGTTGTTAGCAATGTAAAAGTCTACACTGCGCCAAAATTGAGCCGCCGTCGCCGCTTAATTGGCATAATGATTTAATAAATAAAAAAAAAAAAAAATAAATAAACATTTGCATTGTGTTTGTTGCTGCAGCGACAATGCGTCGCCGGCAAAACGCTGCTACTGCCGCTGCTGCGCTGCCTGCCCTCTGCTGGTGCTGCTGCGTTGAGTGTCGGCAGTTGTGCGTTGGTGGAAGCTTCTTCCATTTTTCGAAGCAGCCTTTTTTGTGGATCATTGGAATTAAATGTGACGACAACGGAGACAACGGCAAACGACGACTCCACCCTTTTTAGCCTGGGCAGTGACGACGACGGCGATGCTGCTGGAAAGCAAGCAGCATAATCTGCTCTCTTCCGTTTCTCTCCCTTTTCGCTCTCTTTTTGCTCTATGTGTGTGTGTGTGAGTTTGCAACCACACCCTGCTGCCTGCTCCCAGCCTGTGTGTGTGTGTGTATTTGTTGCCCTTCCGCGCTAAAGCATGAAATATGCTACGCCCTGCGTTATATGAGTCGCTTTTGTTGTGGACAAACCATAATCAACGAAACAGAAATTTCTAATTAGAAATTACAACAGCAGAAGAATAATAATATGCCGGACATAACTGTCACTTTTTTTGTAACGGTTAACGGCGCATGCATAAATTGTATACACACATATATGTATATATGTATGTGTATGTGTACGTGTGGTGTACATACTGGAAGAACATTGCTAGGCAGGCAGGCGGCACTGGAATATGCCAAATCCAAATAGCGGGCAATTGGAATGATTTTCCTTCTCAACGTTTGCGAGCGGCGACGTCGTCGTCGTCATTCGTGTGTGTACAATTTTACAAGCTTATGCGTGTGTGTGTGTGCCGTTTCACAGTGGGGGTTGTTGGGTGTTGGTTGATTTTTCGGTACAGCTTTTTGTAGTGGTTGTTTGTGGCCAGCATCTCTCGCCGCTTTTTTGGCATACATACAACACGAGTGTATAACTGAGTGTGTGTGTGTATATAGGCAGGCCTATGTATGTCATGAGCGCCATCTAGCGTCTGATAGTGGCTGGCGGGTCGCGTGGGAGCAGAAATTGAACTACATTGCAAACACATTAGTCATGCACAGAAACACATACATACAAGCACACATATACACACACAGGCTCCCATTAATTGGAATGTTGAACGATAAGGAAATTGCTGAGGAGAAAAATTTACAAACAGCAGCAGCAGCAAAAAAAACACCCAACCCATTAATATTATTATTACTCATCCGACACGTTATAATGCACCCAATCCCCAATCTCTATCGCTTACTCATCCACAATATGTATTTATATATATCCGCATATTTTTGCATTGTTTTCTTACTTGCAGAATGTGGATCATAAGATGCGTTTCCGTTCCAAGAAGGGTCAGTTGCCCTTCATTGAGCTAAATGGCGAAGAGATTGCCGATTCGGCCATTATCATCAAGGAGCTATCGGCCAAGTATGAAAAGAATTTGGATGCCGGTTTGACTGCGGAGCAACGTAATGTTTCGTATGCGACAATTGCCATGCTCGAGAATCATTTGATTTGGATCATCTTCTATTGGCGCGCCAAGTATCCGGATAATGTCCTCAAGGGATACAAAGTGAATTTGCAGCATGCGCTTGGCCTGCGTTTGCCCAATTCAATTTTGAATTTCTTCTTTAAAATAACATTCGGTCGCAAGGTAAATTTACAAAATTTGTAGATATTTTTTCCTCCTTTTTTCTTTGTTTAATTTAATTTTGAAACTTGGCACTTTTGTTGTGTGGCAAGTTGAAGATTGTTTATGGCAACTTGAGTCGGCTTTTCCGGCTGCGTTTCTCTAGCTGGCTGGCTATCCTAGTGTAAATAAACAGAAAATTGGAATCGTTGACGTATTATGTTGCACATCCTACCCAAATAATAATAATAATAATACCTACCACCACTTATACACTAGCTATAAAATCCGATTCGATTCGATACCAGAGCCAGACCCGAGACAGTTAAAAGTTTTGTTTATACTAGAAATATCATGTGAACATAAACAATATTGGGCGCGTTCCTTATCGTATTGTTTATGTTCAGCTCGTAGCTCTCACATAACCCCAATTCAGATTTATACACAAACATATATATACAGAAGAAAAAAAATCCTAAGTAAAAAATATTGACAATCGTCATATAAACATCAAAACCCTACAGTGAACGCTTGCAAAGTGGAAAATGTTTCGATTCCTTAGAAATGTTTGTGAATGCATAAAAATTTTTAATTTACTAGAAATTGTGTTTTATGTAGAAATATGAATGTTTTAAATGTACTATAACCTAACTCCTTCATTTAGAATGTATTCCACTTTCCACTTTTCGAGCGTTTACTTTAATACAATTTAAAAAAAGAACAAAAAAAGAAAAATTCAAATCATTATCACTAACTCTCGCATGGTGTTTTTTCTCTTTTTCTTTTTATATATATACAAATATAAATATTTTTATGTTTTAAATGGTTATCCTCCTCTACACTACTGCTAACTCTCTGTATGCGTGTGTATGTGCGTGTGTATGTGTGTGTGTGTGTTTAATGTGTAAAACTATCCCCCATAACCCCCCAACAACCCGTTGTGCATTTTAACCATCTAAAAACCTAAAACAACCAACCAACAACAAACAAAATTTGGCAACCGAATATTGAACACAACAAGTGGTTCCAGGGCACGAAAAAGCTAAAGGCGCACGGCATCGGTGTCCATAGCGCCGAGGAGATCGAGGAGTTTGGCAAGAACGATCTGAAGGTGCTCAGCGAGATGCTCGACTGCAAGCCGTTCTTCTTCGGCGATGAGCCCACAACCCTTGATGTTGTCGCATTTGCTGTGCTATCGCAATTGCATTATCTGTCCAAGGATATTGCGTATCCGTTGCGCGACTATATGACCGAGAAGTGCCCCAATCTGATTGGCCATGTGTCGCGCATGAAGGACAAGTGCTTCCCCGACTGGGATGAGATCTGCACAAAGCTCGATCTGAATGCGCACATTCCCAAGCCAGAGTGAGTCTTATCCTTATACTATATACCTTATGCACATCCATTAAATGTATATTTCCTCTCATCTTCTTTAGGCCAGAGACCAAGGAGGGCAAGGAGGGTGGCGAGCAGGAGAAATCAAATGAACAGGAGGGCGCTGATGGCGACAAGATCGAGAAGGAGCTGGAGAAGGACAAGGTAAAGGTCAATATTCGTTAGTTGAAGATTCCATCTATCAAATCGCATTCTAATTAGAATTCATTACCTCTTCCATAAACAGTCGACCGAAAAGGAATCGACCGAGGAAAACAAGGAGAAGGAGGAGACAAAGTAAAGCGCCGTTAGTTACATCATATATAGACATATATATGTATATATAAATGTGTATATATATATATATATATGCAAAAGGACGATGAACGGAATGGAAAACAACAACAACAAGAACAACAACCCCCCAAAAACATATATATATATATATATATATATATGTAGTACGAGATACTATTACTATATATCTATAGTATATATATATATATATATAGTTAACGCACTGCGCTCATATATATTATAACATTCAACAAGACAGAAAAAAATCATTTAAAGCATAGGACAACTGTAAAGCAAAACAGGCAAAAAAAAAAACAAAAGCAACAAAAAAAAAAAGAATGATCCACTCAAAACAAAAAAAAAAGGAAAAATTTAAAAAAGGAAAACAAAAAACGTATATACAATAACGTAACGTAAAAACTTTGGACATCTTTTTTTATATATATACAAAGTAAAAAGAAAACGAAAAAAAATACAAAAAAAGAAAACGGTAAAAACATTTAGTATAAAATTATAAAAGTTTATACGTATAAGCGAGAAGGAGAAAAAAAAAAAGAACAAATGAATTATAAAAATTAGTTAAAGAACTCGAATGAAAGTAAATCAAAGTGAGAATGCGAGATTGAGAAATGAGAATAGAGAGAGAGAAAAAAAAAGTGAAAAACATGGGTGAGATAAGGTGTAGAACAGCATTTAACCGTTAGTTTTCATTGTAGCGATCTATAAAATGCAACTCATAACAAACACACATACACACACACTCACACTCACTCACTCGCTCGCTCGATTTACACTCACACAGCCATGTATACACACACACACACACGCATTCACACTCACACAGACAGACACACTTACGCAGATATTTAATTGCATAAAGGCAGCAAAAATTGCAACTCGATGGTATTGTTTACTCTTCCAAAATTGATTAAGCTTAAAGTAAATGTCGGGGTTTAAAGAAGAAGAAGAATATAATGTATGGCAGCGTATATATATATATATATATATATATATATGATATGATATATATATATATATGTATGTAGTAGGTGATGATGAGAAGCTTTTGTGAGACGATTATGATGATTATGAGGGACCGCTGCTGATAATTAAGTTTATTTTTTATATATATATGATTGCAAATAGTAATTTTTTATTCATGTGTGCAAATAATTAAATAAAAATATTGAAAATTTATTACTTATAATTATAATATACATACATTATATACGCCCCTATCATAACGATGTGTATAAAAATAACAAACAAAAACAAAACAACAAAAAAAACAAAAAACAAAAGAAAATCATGATAAATCGTGTATGTTAAAATCATCCTCTGTTTATTATTATTATTTTCTATGATTTTTTGGGGCAAGGCTTTTCCTTGGAAAATGCCCATCCCCCAGCTCTGCTTTATATACGTTTTCATAAAAAAAAAAATCAAATTCAAACCAAAAATTACAAAAACAAAAACAAAAAATACTCGGCACAAAAGTCTAAATACAATTTGTACTTTAAAATTATACTTTTTATATTTTGGTACAAAACAAAATTTAGAAAACGCTTTCAATAATTTTATGTCTCGTCCCTTTTTTTATGTTTTATACAATAAATGTTTAATTTTAATTACGCAAATATATATATATATATATAAAAACATATGCATAATTTCTATTGTAATTAACGCTGCAAATAACATAAAAACAAAAACATCAAACTTAGAAGAATCTTGAAAAGAGGAAGACGAAGAAGAAGACGAATCATATAAACAAAACAAACTCAAAAAAACACTGACACGAAAACTCTACTCATGCAAATTATTGGGAAATTTCTCAAATGGGGAAATTCGAACTCGAATTTCCCTTGCAATGCATGCCCATTGTTTACTTTTTTCTATGGTTTTTTGCTGTCTTCGCCATTATTAACTGCACTCAATTCAATTCTACGTTCTACCATTCTACACCCGCCAACGCCATGAGCAAAGATACAAAAGAAACAAACAAAAAAAATGAAGAAAATGGCATAGAAGAAATCAATAAAAAAAAAATGAAAAAAACAAATTTTTAATAGGGTAAAAAAAAAAATGAAAAACAAAACGGAAAACTAAAAGAAACCAACCGAAACAACAATCGCCAAAAACGGCGTGCAATGAGGCGAGTGAAATCGTGAAAATGAAAACAAAATATAAAAAAGAACATTGAGAACACATTATAGGAGACGATGACGATGACGACGACGACGATGAATGAGAGATAAAAAAAAAGAGAACGCTAGCTAGAAAGAAAGAAACGGCGCGAGACTCATTGTTGATGAAGAAGAAAAAGATGATGAAGATGCAGAAGATGATGATGATGATGAAAAGGGGAATCTCCATAACGATACGATTTGTAGACTATGCAAGTATTTTTATGTATTAAAGGTTATGTTGTAAGTTTTTATCACAATATTTGTATTGTAGCTGCTCAGTGTTTTATATGATTATATAAAATGGATAAAACAAAACAAACACAAAAAAAAAAACAAAAACCAACCGGACAGACAAAAAATTATTGTATTACATACATCTTATATATAATAAATATGCTTCTTAATAAAAATAAAACAAAACAAAACAAATACAAATTATTTATGACGGAGGATTTTCAGAAAACAAGACAAACTACTCTCCCCCCCAACCCCTCCACTCCTCAACCGATAACGCCCCACTAAGCTGGGGTGGCTTACAACAGAATATAAAAAAAAAAACATACGCAGAAACAAAGAAGAAATTAATTATGATACTTGAGTTATCTTTGACGTATAGTTCTGATAACCTGCCCAAGTTGCTCAAGTTGCAACTGTGTTTAGAATAATTAAATTATCTTTTTTCACAAAAAAGATAGATTTTTTCGATAGCACCACCAACCCACCAGGCGACAGCTCAAGTTCATGCGCTACAGATAGAGTGCTACATAAATATATATATACATTTTTTATATATATACATATATATATATATATATTATTGTTTTTCTAGAGTTCAGTAAAAGAAATCGATCGAGCTAGATATGAGAGTAGTAAACTGTTTTTATCGTGATAATGAGACTTGACCATAGACTTATAGATTAGTCATGCTTAGTTTGCTCACTTTTTGACCATAAATATTATCGAATTTTGAGCAGAAGTTTCGTTTTTTAGGGTTACGGTAAAAGAAAATTCCTGGCCACCGAGCCAGATATGAAAGGCGCAACCAGTTAGGGTCTTACATATTAGTCAGCTTTAGCCTAATCATTTTTAGGTCATAAATATAATCGCAATAGAGTGTGTGAGCGAGAGAGGGAGAAGAGGGTGTGCTTTTGGGGAAATTATTAAAGGGAACTCCCATTTTCTATATATATTTCCGATATGAAATTGCTTTAAAAAATTAATTTAAAATCCTGCAAACCCGAGTTAAATTGCAGCTCGAGAAAACTATATGATATAGTAGACCGATCGATTGGGTTAGTTTTGTTTGGATAATTTCATAAGCAAACAAGTTTTTTATACAAGAAATTATCTTTCGAACGATTGTACCTATAAATATTATTTGATATAATAGTCCAATATAAATAAGTATATTTATGGAACTCAACTTTCGACCAGCTATAAGACAGCCTGTAGCAGAAACACATAAATATGCCAAGTTTCATCAAGATAGCTTTGACTTTGACATGGCTATGTCAACTAGGCTAGCAATGCTGATCAGGAATATATATATAAATGCATAAGTTTATTACAAACTTCATGGTAAATATTATAATGCCCACAATGCAAAGGCAATAAAAATCCACTTTTCAATGTTCAAGGCTTCCAGTTCGGAATGTTGCCATCTCCGGGTCTCAACTATAGTTAGCTATAGCATAATAAATAAATGTATAAAGTCAGAAAAATGCCAATGTAGCCCAGAACTGCCAATCAAATTGACATTCAATTTCAATCTGACCCAAAAGACATGCCAACAGTGATAATCGATATTTGACCTAGGCCAATATAGAAATGACTATCCAACAAATGCCAATGACTGAAGTTACTCCCACAACCCGCTCCTCGCACCCCCCTTATCCACTTAGATAATCGACGACTAATTTGATGTCTGACTAAATGTTGGCGCTCCAAATTGAGAGTTCCTTATGTACATATATATATACAGATATATATATATAGCTATTCATCAAATGGCGCCCAACAGGGGGCAGGTCTAATCAAGGCAAACACGTTCAAAGAATTGCCAGTGGGTGGTGCAGGGTGGTGCTGGTGCTGTGACGCATCCCACACACACACACACACCAAGAGACCCCTTTCAACGGTTGGTTGTCAACCGACTGTGACATTTGGCAATTTATTGAAGACGGATTCCAATCAGAGCAAATCATGCGAGCCTTCGAGCACGTCTAATATGGCAAGCGGAATTTATGGTCGCCCTGTGCTGTGGCAATAAAAAATAAAAGGTAAGTGTGATATCGCATATCCGGCCCAATAATACTGCAGCTGCAAAAAGAATAAAAGCCTACACTCGAAGAAATTACAGGTAATCTTTATTCATACTTAAATCAGTTTTAAATCAACTTAAAATACTCTCCCTCTCTCTCTCTCTCTCTTAAGTGATATCAATATAAATTTTGCTTAACTAAAATCGGTTTTTCTTATCTAATCATAATGACATTTTTACAGTTGTTCAATGTCTGGGTACGTATATATCAATTTGATGACTATATTTCTATAATTGTGTATTTTAGTGTTACTAAAAATCGATAAAATAATGTTAAAAAGAACTTGAATTCCTAACTTGAAGTCTTTAGCTCGTAAAGTCTCTGAGATCGTCCCAGTTATAATCTATATACATAAATAATAACTATACATTTTTTTGGACTTTAAAATCAACCTTTAATGCCACATAAGAAGCTGATAATATCAAAAACCATAATGCTCAATAAAGACTTTTTGGCTTTGAGAGCTTTTCGTTATCGTCCAGCTCAAGTTCTTAAGTTCTTCTTCGATACGAGACTTGGATAAAGTTCTCACTTGATTTAAGTACAAAATTCCCCCTATTTTCTCTGGGTGCAACATAATGTAACGAGCTCGGAACGCTTTTGTCCTTTGTGGTGAGCAATAGCGTGCACCATTGCATGCCCCATTGGATCTAGGGGTGGCAGGGGTAGACAGATAAGTATTGCATGAAGCTTGGCTGTAGTCGGCGGCAGTGGTTCTGTTGTCGAATCGCTCACAGCATTGAATTGGTGTTAAGCACGAACCGAAGTGAAATGGAAAATGGAAATTGCCCAAAATGGAAATCAGCAGTTGTCATTGAGGCCTGAGGATTGGGACAAAACAGCTGCTGCTGCTGCTGCCACTGCTGCTGCTGCTGCTGGAGCTGGAGCTGTGGCTGCAGTTGGAGCTGGAGCAGTTGCTGCTGTTCGTTGCTGGCGTGCGGACGGAACTAACAGCAAATGTCGAATCAATTGTTCTTCCTCAGCTTGGCGGATATATTCTCCGTTTATCCGGCCATTTTTAAGGAGCGCAGCAAACAACTTCGCAAAACCAAGCAAATCTATTTGCCCAGCGATGAGGAGTGGCAGGATAAGAGGTATTTTATGCTGCTCGAGATACAGCGCCAAGTCAACGATTCCCCCGACAAGACCATCTCTCTGAAGGACATCGATAAGCGGGACAAACCCGTCTTCGATCCGCAACGCATCACGAATATCCTATCGCCCAGTATCAGTCCCAATGGACGTAGGAGTCGTGCGCTCAAACATTGCCATGCGACCACAGTGAGGATCAAGCTGAAGGCCAGTGCTCGCTGGAATCTGCCCACCATTGCGAATGCGGCCAAGCTGCTGAAGAAGCCTCCTCTGCTAGTTGCCTTTCAGAATGAGCACGAGATGCGTTTGGCCTACTCCCTCATCTACGATGTCTTTCGATGTGGGTTTAATTTGTAGCCTGAGCATGTAGCTGTACATAACCTCACTTACTCTTCTTCTAGATAAAACAGTGTTGTGCAACGCCTTGTCGGATATCTGCTTCTTTGAGCAGGAGTGCTATAAAAAGGTACAGTTGAAAAACGAGAGTGAGTTTCCCTTTCAAATTTCAACTTCCTACTTTTCCAGTATATCGCTGATGAGCAGCGGATTTGGCTGATGCTGTTCGAGCTCTATGATCGCCACTTCAGGAACCGCAACTCGGAAATGCACGCAGAGCAGGCACAGCTCTACAAGGATGCGGAGGTGACGGGTAAGTTTAGCCATCAATAAATGCAGCCCTTCCATCTGCATCGCTTCCTCTCCAGAAATTGCCGCTGTGCTTTGGCAGCATCGCATTCGCCTGGCTGCTTCCTTTTCCCGCATGCGTATTGGCGTTGGTGCACTGCGTCTCTCCCAGCTGCTGCCAATCCATCTGCAGAATGAGAAGGTGGCCATTGCAGCCGCCAATCCCGTCATCACTGGCTGGATCAATCCATTTCTAGTGCGGTAAGTGTGTCCAGCGGCAGCTAGTCCAGCTTTAAATCTATTCCTATTCCCGTGCATAGCAACAAGGTGGAGGCGGACCAGTTGCTCATTGAAATGGGCTTCACTGTGCATGGACCGGATGATGAGCAGCCGCTGCTGGAGCAGCACTGCAAGTGGGACAACATTTGCCCGCTGGTCATCTCCATAATACCCAGGGATCGCGGCGAGTTCACCAAGTCCAGCCTCGTGACCAAGCATCGTTTCATCATGCAGGTCAGCTGGTAGACCAAAGAAAACTAATCTGTTATCTATTTTATCTATTATCTATTTTTATCTATTATCTATTCTTATCTACTTAGGATAAAAACTTTTCCTATGGTCCCGCGATCATGTCCAAGCTCATGGACTATTACGAGCTTTACGGTAAGGTGGGAAGTTGGAACTCCTACCAGATCCTCTTAACTCCAAACTTATCCTTAATATTCCCTATATATTTCCCAACCAGGTGATATACTGCAAACCCATGTGGATTCGCCCCGTTCCACTGCCTACCTGGCTGCACTTTTCTACTCCGTGAATCGAGTGAATAACTTTTATGTTTATGGCGCGGGCGCCAATCTCAAAGAGTATCGTCGCTACATGGAAAGCATAGGCGTAAGATCCATTCACCAATCCCTAATCCCTAATTACTTTATATCTATTTGCAACTGCTCATCCAGGTGAATAACATACGCCTTTTTGGGGATGCCTTCACTTCGTTTCCCATGGAATCGAACCGTTTTCGCAACGTTATTGGCGTCTTTGCCACGCCCCCCAACTCCTTTAGTGCCATCTCGGATCCCATCGATTTGATATGTTCGCGTGGTGGGGATTTGAGTATGCTGGAAGTGCTCACCGAATCGGAGGTCAGCGATGAGGGCAAGCAGCGAGTGGGTTGCATCCTGGAGGAACAGCTGCTCACCCTTACCATGTCCATGTCGCGTCCCCAGATCCAGTTTGTGCTCTATCAGACGCATTCGATTGTGAATACGGAGAATGAGGATATGGTGCAGCATGTCACCAAGGTGATCAATAAGCTGGCGCTGGAGAAGCATCGTCAGGCGTATAAGGAGATGAAGCGTCTCGAGGCGATTGCCGAGGCGGAGGCGGCAAATATACCCGCTGCAGCCATGGCCAAGGAATCGCCACGCAAAAAGGACAAACTCTCCGCCGACGACAAGCGCAAATCTCAGCCAGAGCTCACTGCCAAGCCGGGTGAACCGGTTGTGCCAGCTGTGCAGCTGCCGCGCGTGGACAGCATCGATTTGATTGTCATCCCAGACATTGATGAGTTCGTGCTGGACACCGTGCCGGACATTTGCATCAACCAGGACAACTGCATTCAGCAGCAGTCCACTGGCAGCTTTCTCTCCCTCATCCGCCGCAAGAACATCACCCAACTCAACGAGAAGTATCTCATCCGCATGGCCGAGCGACGTGGACTCTTTGGCAAGCAGGAGCGCGATCGCAGCAAATCCCGAGCCGTCAAGCTGCAGGAGATCAACGAACCCCCACCACCCGATACCGCCTACGACAACTGCTCGGCCAGCTCAAGATCGGGCGGCCAGCATGGGGTAAGCGTGAATCTAGTTATATGTCTACTAAATGTGTATATGACTGGAAGTAACCAACTTAGTAGTTGGGTTAAAAAAAGTGGAGAGTCGTGACAAGATTTAATCTTACTTAGAAACACTTTTACAGGGTATAATTTTCACATCATTATCGAGTCAGAATCGCGTTTCTAACTTTAAATGCAGTATTAAACTAGAGATCAAACCATGATCAAAAAGACTTAGTTTTTGAATATAACTTCAGTTTTGACCAAGTTATGGGCTTGGAAAGATTAGACCCTTCGCTGGTAGCACTATTTCAGAATATATTAAATATTAACTTAATTTAATATAGTATTGAAGAAGCAGTCAAAACATGAGCAAAAAGACTTGGATTTTGAAAGTAGTTTGAGTTTTGAGAGAGTTTTGGCTGCGGGAAGATTCAATCCCTTCTATAAGGTATATTTTTAACATGAATTTTGAGCTGATATCATATTTCCAACCTTAAATGTAGTATTCATCTAGAGATCCATGAAAGTCCGATAACTTTTAAGAAAGTTAAAGCTATGGAAAGCTTATCCCATGTTCACATGCGATTTTTGATGGGTAGCATTTAGTCATTACTTACCATAGTTCTCCCAGGCTATGGCATGTTAATTATACATTATATATATGTATATATATTGTATAGATATTATGTATAGCTAGCCAGCTTCAATATCATTGTCAAAGATCTGAACGAAACTAAATTTAAGCAAAATTTTTTAAGCGCCTCAACAAATTATTTAATACAAGCTGAAATGTGAAAAAACTGTCTGGGAAATCGGCCAGATTAAATATAAAGCTAAACAATTGACCCCAGCAAAAGTTTTGATAACATCAAATTGGCCCCCATATTCAGGTCTCTTCAAGCAATAAATCCAAAGAGGGTTTTCGATTTTAAGCTTTATTGTAAATAATAACAACATTTTTGAGAGTGGGTTAAGTTAATTGGCAGCGGTGGGGGGAGGGGGTGGGATAGGGGAGAGGGGGCTTTATGTACACTTGAGACTTATGATCTAATAATTAAAAAGCGCCATGGTGAATAAGTGATTTGAACTGCAGTCATCGGCAGCATCATCCACAGCGTCCACCTGACTATATTAGAGGAGAAGGTAATGGCTGAGTGGGCGAAAGGGGTCACCGGGTGAGAGGTGGATGGGGGGTGTAATTAGCATGAGGCATGCAATCGCATTAATCGCAAATCGCGCTCACGGCTTAGTCACAGCAACAGCAACAGCAACAACAGCAACAACGGCAACAACAGCAACAGCAATAACAAACAGCAAAGAGATTAGGTCATACCATTGGCTTAGCTCATTGGCCCATGACTAAAGCCCCCGTTCCACACATAAATCCTTGACTTCTATCAATCTGTAATTGTTATTTGCGCCAACTGCTGCTGCTGTTTGCTTTATTCTTGCCCTGCTGATAGCCCTTGGCATCCTTGGATTGGTTTTTGTCCAGCTTGCTGCCGCTGTTGGTGTTCCAGCCGCCAGTCATGCTGGGACTGCTGCTGCCATTGTAACTGAAACTGGACTTGAAGGAGGGATTGCCAATGCTCTTGAACATCGGATTCGTTTTGCCTGCGCCAACAGCTGGCGCCGCCTGATTATAATAGCTCTTGTTGTTTTGCAACTGCTGCTGCTGCTGCATCTGATGGTGCGGCTGATGATAGCCATGGCTGTTGACCATGCCCTTGTCCGACATCTGTCGATTGTAGCCGGCATAGCCGGTGCTCGCCAAACCCACCGAGGCAATGCCCAGGCCCATGCCCACACCAGAGCCAACTGTGCCCACGCCCACGCCAAAGGTCTGTTTGTGACTGGTGCTAAAGGTGGCTCCATGCTCCCCACCAAGTGGTCCACTCTGCGTGTAGAACTGCTGTTGCACCTCCACAATATAGCGATAGGCCTCCTCCATGCTCTTCGGATTGCGTCGCAGTATCATCGAGTGTGTTGGCTCCGGCAAATGATCCCGGAACACTTGCAAAGTTATGCGCTCAATGTCCTCCAGGGCGTACAAGGTGTCATTGTGGGTCAACTTGCGGTTGAGCAGGCGCTGCTTCAATTTGGCGATCTTCTGATAGTACAGCTCTATATTCGAGTCCAGCACGGAACTCCTAATCTTGTGTATCAAGCTGTAGCTCGACTCGCGCTCCGCAAAATTGTGGAGCAGCTGCTCCCGCAGCTTATGCCAGGTTTCCGTCTTCAGCAGAGCACCATTGCCTTTGCCGTTGGCTGCCGGCGCACTTAGTTGTCGTGTGAAGACCGCATCCCTTGCCCGATCCGTGCACTTGTTCTTAATGTGCCCGATGAGCTGAGCCTTATAGTAATCATCGAAAGAGTTGATGGCCGGCATCAGTGCCTCGATCTTGTGCAGAAATTGCGCCAATTTGCTGGGATCGCTGCCATCAAAGTTCTCCACCAGCTTGAGGCGACTCAGCACCTGGTTGTATTTATTCACAAAATCCGGATCCATTGAGTTCTTGGCACCAAAGTTCGTGCCCCCAAAAACCACAACAAAAAAAAACTGCTCGTTTCGGAAAATCAAATTAAATCAAATGAAATTTCGAGCGTGCCTTTTTTTTAATATTATTTTTGTTGGAAAAACAAATATCTTTTTTGATTCTAGGCAAATGTATAAATTAACATTGATTAACATGAAATTTTACGGCTGCGAAGAGCGGACCCTAAAAAATAAATAACAATGCCAACCGAACCGAACGAATGCGAAATTCGAATTGACACGATACGAACGACAAAGGCAGACAGCAAAAACAATATCAGAAACGGGTAGATCGCTCGGCTCGGGTTCGGTTGTCATCGTCGTTGTCGCCGTCGGGCAGAACTGAACTGTTAAACTCAAACGCCACTCATTGTGGTCGTTGTGGTTGTATTGCTGTATTGGTGTTGGTGGTGCTTGTGGGAGTTGTTCTGTGTACACACAAGCGTTGAATCATATATGCATAACAGAACAACAACAAGTCAAAGCTATGACAGATAGAGATAGTAACAACCCAGCAAACACACACACACACACACACTCACACATACACACAATCGCAGCACGCACATAGTTCACCATTTACAACTTTTACAACAACAGCAAAAGCGCGCTTGAATTAGATTTGTATATATTTTCCTATTGGAATCATATAAATTTCCAATCGGATAACACCGTTGCTGGTGTTTCTTTAAGTTATAACTTTTAACTTTCTGTTTCTTTGTAGTAGATCGGTAAAGTTCTTGTGGGAAGGTCAATTGAAGTCTATCGATCAGTTGATCAGTCAATTTACAATATATACAAAATAATAATAAAATCAAATAACAGTGCTTCCACATCGGAATCAATTGTTATTTAATTTGTGATTCTTTTTTTTCGGTTATTCTTCATTTTTTAATTTTTCTGTTATGTTAAATGCTGAAATAGCTTTTATGCTGAGTTTAAAATTGAGATATACACAATGATCTATTAACAATGTGCTGTTAGCTTTCTGGCAACGAATGCATATGACAATATGTGTAAATAACGCCAGTTCAAGAACATTTGTCATTTGAAGGAATTTGTGGGATTTATGTGAAAAAGAATGAATCAAGAATGCCTGTGTAGTAGACACCCTGTACACACAGGGTACTCCTTGCTGCTCGGCCAGGAATCTTTCTCGCACTCTTTTCAGTTGCTCTCTCGGCAGTTGGCTTGTCCTTCATTGGCTTTATTCGCAATGTTTATTGTAAGGACACCGATCAAAAGAAGAAATTGAGCAGCAGCAACAATTAAATAGGCAAGCATTTTTTTCTTTGTCTTGCGCTCAATTAATCTTAGCTTGCTATCGCACCAGCAACAGTCGGCCGTCATATGTTGTTCAACTTCTTTCTTTGCTTCTTTGCCTGAGTCGATCATCTGATTTTGTTTTTAATCTGCTTTTATTATCTGTTTTTGTATTATTTGTTGTATTTGCAATTTACTTTTTTTATTAGTTTGTTTTCCAAGAATATATATTTTCTGCAGCTTTGTTTGTGTTTCTTACAGAATCGCATTCATTTGTGTGGTTGTTGTCTGACATGGCACAACAACAACAACAACAACAATAGCAGTCATGACAATGTGTGTCTGGCATTTTATTAGACCCACGCCTCCCACTTTTCACACCTTCCCCCACCTCGCTCCCATTCGCCTTGCCCTCTTCTTTTTAAGGTCTGTTGCGCCGGCGTGCACACTGTCAACTAATTAGCAACAATTTTCGAACGTTAGCGGCTTGTAAAACTGTTTAATAATACCCAAAACCACAAACCAACAGCCAAAAAATAACAATGCTGTAGTCGCTATGATACACCCTACACACAGCTGTTTCATGTATTCTAGTCTAATTGGCAAACTTCTTTTTATGTGCAATTCAATACAATCGTTTGTAACGGGGCTCTGCAGAGAATACACCCAAGCACATTAGCGCTCGTGTCGATTATTATGACATCCCTTTCTCACACATGCGCTCGCATATTTATGCGAACTTTGACTAGCTGATCAACAAACTCATACGCAGATAACGGCTTGATTAACATCTCCCTTTAAAATTGTGTATTTTATTCGATATTCGAGAAACGTAGACAGTTATCGATAAAATGAGGCAAATTTGATCTGCGTCGGGTGTATGAAAATTTACCAAACTTGAATTCTGGACATGACTATACCGACCTGTTTGTTACATTTGTTCAAAACCAATATACCCTTTTTACCCATTTTCAATGGTTGCAGGGTATAAAAACCCAATAGCCAAAGCAGCTCGCAAAACACGTCATCGTTGTCAATTTGTCAATATCGACACAGCTGGCAGCAGAAACACCCAACGAGGACGCTCGCCTAGGTGTGCCCTGAGTGGGGGAAAGGGTGTGTTAATTTGAGCTGACTCTAAAATGATAAGCGGTTTTAATTGCTCTCTCTACGACTCCAACTGCGACGATTGTCAGATCGCATTTATTCAAACCGCATATTGGCGATTAGAACCAATTTACAACTTTTGCAACTGTAATTTTTACAGTAATTATGCAAACAACAAAAACATCAACAATAACAGCAGCTGGCAAATAGTAAAATAGCCGCCTTGATAAGCAAGTTCAAGGCTACGGCCTCGGCGAGTCTGAGAGTCAGAGACCGCAGCAAGCACCCGCAACCCCACACCGCACCCTCTCCCTCACCCTTACCCCCAGCCCACATCTTAATGGAGTTTCACTTATCATTTACAAGTGCTGGCTTTGAATCATTTGCAACCCAAATGTAGCGCAAATTCTTCTAACTCAATTAAAGAAAAGAAAAAAAATCGCAAACATTTTGTGCATATTAAATTGTGCACAAGATCGAAGTTTTATGTTTACAGTCAAGCTTGTATACCCTTTTTTTAAATCAAAAGTTAGTTTTTCACTAATTATAAGTGAATGATTATTTAGAGTAGTTTATTCATCACAGGTGACACCCTGTGCACAGGGTACTCCTTGCAGCCAGGAAGCATTCTCTCGCGCTATTCGCCTATTCCTTCATTACGTGTATTCGCGAAGAATAAAACAAAAAAACGTAGCAACTTAAACTCCCTTTAAGATTTAAAATACCCTAAGCCTCTCATTATATTGCTCTATGTGAGCGTATGAAAAAAAAAACTAGATAATAAATATGTATGTTCAATTGTTTGAAAAGCTAATTAACTACGTGCGCGTGCCTGTGTGCGCTCGTCTCCACTCGTTGCCATTATCATTTTTATTTCCATGCCGATTTGGCTAAACTACAACAACAACAACAACAATTGCAAATACCAACAACAATGGATACACAGGCCCGGTTGCAGCACCAGCAAGCGACACATTCGAGCGCCATTCGATCGCACCTGATAAAGGTGTCGACAACGCTGAGGCATCCGATAGCGTTCAATTTTAGGCGGCGCGAATGCAAACGCTTCTACGTCTTGCCCGTTTATATGGTAAGCGATCATAAAGCCAAAATCAAATCAAAAATTATTATGGATACAACAATAAAAATACTGAACATATTTACTATTTGCCCTCAATACGCTATACACAGCACAGCACAAAGGAAAACAGCCGCTTGTGGTGGCAATATGCCTTCAAATGCGTCGCACGCAACGCTGGCAACGCCGTCTGGAATCCCAATCTCAAATTCAAGCTGCACTGCAAGCGACAGCTGCGCATCCGTCAACTGCGACGTGGCACACAATGGTGCAACAGGCAGCCGCTGCACCTGCATATCGCAGACATCCAGCTGGTGTGCAACGTACGCAAATATAGCAAGTAGAGATCGGATATCTATAGTTTCACATCTTTATATCACAACGGGCCAAAGATGGCCCAAGTGTGTCGATCTTGGTTGGCAACCGTTACATCTTTAAGTACATCTTTTAATACAATATTTTATATAGTATACTTTCAGAGGTAAATTTAAATTTAAGTTTCAATTTCAGCATTGCGTTGAGCAACTGGTTTTCAATTTCAATAACAAACAAAATTGTTTAATAATAACGCAAAAGTAATTTGGCATAAATCATAAGATTAATTGTTCTGGGAAATGTATTTCTATGTATATCGACATCAATCCACATTGATGGCAGTCAATCAAAGATCAGGCGCAAGTTGCAAGTTTTTTGCAGCAGCAGCTGACAGGAAATACAAAAAGTATAAATATAAATCTTGAATTCATAGCATGTGTATTTTTTAATGGTTGTACGAATGATGTTCTCTATTGCAATTAACGACACTACAATATGAATGGAAAATATCTGTGTGTGTGTGTGTGTGTTAGGTGTGTGTGTGTGTTAGGTGTGTGTGTGTCAGTTGTGTGTGTTAGGTGTGTGTGTTTGTTGTGTTTGATTGTAAGTTAATTACACATATAAGTTTTAATGCATTGCAATTACAAATCCCCGATAGTGGAACTTAACTTATACATGAAGGGGCTGATGAGCGGGATCGGCTATGAATATATGTATATGTATGTATGTTATATTTAAATTGTAGTAGTAATGCTGATGCAGCGAGTACATATAAATATATATATATCCTAGTTGGTGCACGTCTCGCAATGTTCAGCATCCCAGGCGCGTATCTGCAACGAGTTGAGATTCTAGTAAGAGATCAGATAAAAGATATAGCTCAACATGGTGTAAGTATATTTATATATATTCTACATATGATTTGCATAGGTGCAATTAAAGGTTGTGGAATAATGAATCATATAAATATATAATAATACTAATAGAATAAAAATAATATATATTTGCTTCAATTTGATTTGAACTGCCGCCAAACCAAAACAGACTGATCGTCCTGACGGAAACATGTCCTTAAGTCGAAGGAAATATAAATCCTCAAGCCGAAGACGAAAGATCTTGCAAGTCAGAAAGTGGGAGCCATAGATCTGACAGATCACCATTAATAATAGTAATCATAATCTCCTCTCTCTTGCACACTCTGCACATCACAAGAAGTAAAAAACCAAACACTACTCCCATTCCCCACTTAATATAGATTACACCATGCCAGCAGCTAATGATTAAATGAATTTCGACCAGCTCACCTGACAATCTCGACTGCAGTACCATTGATTCTTGCAGTTGCCACATAGAATGGTCGCATTGCGCCTCTCACAATGCTGGCAGCTGCGCTCCTTTAGTTGATCTTCTGGTCCATTTGTAAAGCGTTTGCTTCTATTATTAATTGAGTTATTATTATTGTTATTATTAGTATTATTATAATTGTTGTTCCTGCTGCGATCTTCCGTACGATTCATGGAATGTGTGTCATTGTACTGCGAAAATAGTTAGACAAGATGAGCATAAGTTAATCTCTGAACAGGTAATCAACCCACATGCGGATTTATATAGTTGACTTGGCGCTGACTGTGCTGCTTGCCCAGCGGGCTGCTGTTGAACAGCGGTTTGCCTGAGGCATCATTATCAAAATGGTTGTCCAGCGAGTTGCGATTACTGCGATGCGCATCCATCGGATGCAAATGATAAGGATGATGATTATGTGGCGACTGCTGCTGCTGCCTATTGCGGTATGTGGATGCTGCACTGAGATCCGATGTAGAATTTATCAGCTGCTTGGACTCATTGATTAGCTGCTGAAAACTGCAAAGCAAGTTATGATTAAAATTGATACTGATTTGATTCAGGCTGAATTCTAACCGTGACTGCGGCGGCGGCTGTAGTTTAAGGCGCCTGGTCGAGTCCGTGGACTCCTCCGTGTCGTGACGTCCATAGACAGCTGAAGAATCGATTGCCACAGGCGGTTGGGGCGGACGCATTGCCGCCACCGAGTTGCGTCTGTGATGCGATGACGGTGCCTCATACTGTTGAGTTGGAGGCGGCGGCATGGACATGTCCACACGAGCTGCTGGCTTCTCCGGCATGCCCAGAACGCTAAATGAAGGAGTCAATAGTGTTAATCAAAGCATATAAATATATAGTTAAATATTTTACTAACCCGCGCAACATTTTGATATCGTCGAGACTATTTTCCACCCGATCGATGAGTTGACTCATCGCATTGAGTCCAAAGCGCGACGAGGAGGAAGCCATCGGTGCATTCTGTTCGCTCAGCAGCAGCGTATTCAGTTCATACAGCTCCGATGTGCTGCAATTTCTGTTAAGGATCGTGGGCAGAATATCCTTCATGATGACAATGCGCTCCTTGCGCTCGATGCGCACGCGCAACTCCTCCTTGATGCAGCGCAAGTGCAGCAGACGATTATACTCCATTTCCTTCTGGCCAATCAAATTGTCCAGCGTCACGATGTCCGCCTCAATGCGCATCTTCTCCTCATCGATGGATTTGAGTTCCGGTTTAACGCTGCGCACCTTATCACTCATAATGTCATCGAGTTCCGTGTACAGCTCTCTGACACGCTGATGAAAGATTGCATCGCTATTAATGTTGCTATTATTCAGTTCAACTGAGTTCGGTTTGTTGCGTGCATTTGTTGCAGGCGCTGCTGGGGCAGCTGCTGCTGGAGGAGCTATTGGAGGAGCTGCTGGAGGAGCTATTGGAGGAGCTGCTGGAGGAGCTGAAGAAGGAGTTACTGCCGTTTGTGTCTGTGTCTGCCTGTTGGCGGATTCGGAACTTGGCTTGGGTGGACGTGGCTGCAGCAGCTGTGCTGTGGGTTGTAGTTGTTGTGACAACTGCTGTTGTTGTTGTTGTTGCAAGTGCTGCTGCTGCTGCAAATTGAAGGGCGTCGCAAAAGTGGGCGCCTCATTTACTGTCACCTGTTGAATCACAACTGTCTGCTGGCTTGGAGTTGTCTTCATGGGCTGCGTCTTTTCACTTGGATAGACAATCTCCATGGGTTCAACGACCGGCGGCGTCTCCAAGCTATATGAATTGGTGACAGTCATATTCTCTGTCTGCTGCCGTTGTTGACACAGCAGCTTCTTCTGAGTATATAAGTCGATGCCGCCAGCAGATGATGGTGTCAGTGTGTAGGGCGAGCCCAGTTTGAAGCCCGGCTCAATGCTGGGTCTGAAAGTGGCAACAGCTGCTGCTGCTTTGGGCAGTGGCGTTGTCGTCGTCGTCATCGTCAGCTGCACCGGCAAGTACTCAATGATGTCATCATCCATGACTAGAGGAGCAGCGAGCATTGGTTTAATGCGGTTGTCCACATTTGCCTTAGCTACTCCTGCTGCCGATGGAGAAGACGGCGAAATCGAGCGACGCCGTTTGCGTGTTACCCCCGGCTCCACAGGCATGGGCAAGCTAGTTGCTGCTGTTGGCTCCACAATTAGCTGCATGGGCAACTCCTGCTGTGGCAGCTCCAGCTCCTTCTTCAACTCATCAACGGCGACGGCCACGACCTGTTCGATAATCGGCTCAGCTGCAATAGCCGGTTTCATGGTCAAGAATTCATCCAGCACATTGCCATTGTTAGCCAACGTTGCATCCGTTTCCGTTGCCAACTCCAGCTGTAGTCCAACACTTGGGGCATAGTTGCTTGCCGGCGTCTCGTTTAGTTTCTCGGGCGTATCCTCGTTCTCGGTGTCGTCCAGACAGACCACCTCTGAGCCACTGGGGCTATCACTGCGACTGCGACTGCGACTCCGACTGCGACTTGGGGTGCGTTCGTTGCGTTTACGCTGAAGCGCCAGTTGCCCCAGGTCCAGAATTCTTTTGGCCCGATTGATTGCCATGCGCTTCGCTTGTGCCTCTCGAATGGGCAATGAGAGTTTCAACTGGTGCATATAGTCAGGTTTTTTGGCCAAACGTTGCAACCTGCGAAAAGAAAAGATGATATTTCAGAAAAATCAGTTCGATTTCGGTTCTCAGTCGTTCTACTGACAACTTTGACAATTTGAAAAATAGGCAAGTGAAAAAGTCTAATGTAGCCCTGGTTTTCGGATGAACTCAAAAGCATACTTCAATCAAATGTGAATTATATGTAAAAGTAAATAATAATGTAAATTTACACAATGATTGTGTGGAGAGAATGGAGAACTCATTCCAGTTTGGAAATGTGAATAATACTAATGTAAATCTAAATTGACCATATTAATTATTTAAAATGTAAGACAAATACAAAGTTCAGTGCAACCCTGGTTTTAAGTTGAACTCAAAAACGGAGTGCAAATTTAAAATGTAAAGATTTTGTAAATTTAAATAATTCAAATGTAAATCTACATTTTAATTGCATTGAAATCTTCACTGAGAACTGTAAGCGATATGAATGTTTTTTTTTTTGCTTACCATTTCAGGCTGCGCTGCTTATAATAATAATTTGTTTCGTTGCTGCGCTGCATTTGTTTAATCTGGCGCTGCATTGCTGGCCAAGTGGCTGGCGCCTGAGTCTTAGTTGAGCCGGCGGCGGCAACAATTGCATCCAAGTCATCCGATAACTTTCTCGGTGTTGTTGCAGCGCTGTCATCTGTTTTGGCCGGCGATGTTTCTGTGGACTTTGGTGGGGCTTGTTTGCTGACGGCGGCATCCATTAAAGCATCGTCGTCCTCGTCGTGGCTGTATTCATCGCTGCTTAGCTCCGAGTTGGTCGAATCGTAGATTTCCACATTCGACATGGCTCATAAAATCAGAACACAACACACTAACTGTAAACGGGTAGACGAAGGGCAGGGAAGTAGGGGAACAAATGTCAACCATTAGCTAATTATACATTTTACAACAGAAAAAATACTTACAAAAGCTGCTCACGTTTCGCGATTTTTTTCTTTCTTTCTTTCTCTCTCTCGTTGCAAAAAAAGCGTCTGCCGGCAGAAATTGTTTCTCTTCGTTTCAGCCAGCAAATTGCTGCCTTGTGTCTATTTGCCGCACAGTTAGCAAATTGTTTTCTTCTTCTTTTCTTGCAGCGCACCAATAAAATGGCAATTAGATTAGTACTTTTATTTAATTGTTTGCGTGCATTGCAAAAAAAAAAAAGAATTTGCAGCGACGACGGCTTTTATACGTGTTGTAGATCGTGGAGAATGGCAACAAAAGAAGAAGAAATGTTTTTGATGTTATTCACTGCAGAGCAGCTAACAGCTAGAGAAACACTGAGGATAACATTTTATCGATTTTTTGTTGAGAAGCTTCTGTCATCGATACTGATATCGCACAAATCGTGTTTTTAAATAGAACAACAATTTCTATATGCTGTCCAATTAGATTATTAATAGACCGTATTGTTTCCTTATACACGAACAGACAGCACAATAAGACATGTCAATTACATTTTATAAAAGTTACAGATATTCATTAATATTTGTTAATACTTGTTTGATATTTTATCGCAGTTCACCAAAGCACACAAATACAAATGAACAAATTTGCCGGCTTTTGCAGCTGTTTGTGTTAATATTCACACACGAACGTTCGATTGTGTTTGTATGTGTACAACGAGAGATAATTGCCATTAGTTCAAATGAACTTGGCCACCTTGCAGGGTCATAAAATAAATGCATATACCTATTTAAAAAATAATACAAAATATACATATTTATTTTTAGGTATAAATATGTGGTATGCGCGTTTTATTTTCTCTATCTTGGGCTACACGCCAATTGCGACAACTACATAGTCGTATTGATAACGGTGAAAGGGTGATTAATTTTGATAACAGTCAATGGAACTAGTAGAAATTGTTTGGCACTCAATTTTTACACTCAGTTGACCACAGCAGCTGCTTGTGCTAACAAGGAAGTCTTTGCTGCCGCTCTCTCTCCCTTTCTCTCTTTCAGCCTCGTTTTGATGATCTGCGCTTCTAAACAGGTGAGTTTTTTTGCTGCTGCATTTTTGTGAGTAATGTTAATAATTATTGAGCTGATTAAGATGGCTATTTTTTTTGTGTAGATAATAACCCGTTTGATAAGTGCATGAATAAATCGAAGTTCAATTTGATTCAATAACTATTTCATTTTGTGCACTGTCGTATGCAAGTCGAGTTACGTAAATTTCTTCGATGCTATTGCAAATTTGGAAATAATTTTAAATACTCTTTTTTTTTTTACACATTAGTCAATTTACTTAAAAAATATTATAAACTTTATTTGAATGAACGGAATATCTTGATTTAATAAGCAGCTTAAATAAATATTTCTTCCTGTTTCTTCTCTATTTTAGATTCAACATGGCTGGTTTTGAGGAGTTCAAAAAGAGTACAATTTGCCATATGATTATTGCAATTACATTCTTCTCTGCTGCTATACTTGCTTGTGTTGCACAATTGCTGCTGCTGGTTTTGATTAAACCCTTTAATCCCACACTCTATCGGAAGTTAATTAAGTATCCCTGCTATACTTCTTTTTCACGTAAGTTCTGTTTAAGATAACAAAATACAAATGCAACAAATTAGTTCAAATGAACTTTGGTCACTTTGGCGAAGGCACAATTCAAATAGTGCATGAATAGCAATAAGTATTTATTTATTATATACATATGAATATATACATATATGTGCCGGCTGTTTTAGCTGCTATTGTTATTATTCCTGTGTGTGTGTGATTGCTGTTAAAATGAGTAGTATAAGGGGTTCAGTTAGTCACCTTTGCAACGGCGTAAAAATATTGAGAGTAGACCGTAAATATGTATAAATATTTATATATTTCTATTTATTATTTGATTTATTTCAGAGTTGGTTGCTGTCGTTGAATGGTATGGCGGTGGAAGAGTGCGCCTCTTCATGGACGCGGAGACGGAGCGTCTGCATGCTGGCAAGGAGCATGCCCTGATGTTGATGAATCATAAATATGAAATCGATTGGGTGGTCGGTTGGATGTTTCTCGACAAGCTGCAACTTCTGGGCAACGCCAAAGCCTTTACCAAGCGGACGCTCAGCTATCTGCCCTTTGTGGGCTGGTCTTGGAAGCTCGCAGAATTCGTGTTTCTCAATCGTGACTTTGAAAAGGATAAGAAGCTGATTGAAAAGCAGCTGAAGGTGATTTACTCATATCCCGATCCCACGTGGCTGCTGCTCACAGCGGAGGGTACCCGTTTCAATCAGGTCAAACACGAGGCATCCGTCAAGTTTGCCCAGGAGCGTGGTATGACGCCACTGAAGCATCATTTGATACCACGCTCCAAGGGATTCACTACCAGTTTGGAAACACTACGTGGCATTTGTCCAGCGATCTATGATATTAATGTAGTCTTCAGCCGGGAAGCCACTGTGCCAACTACTATAAATTCCGTGCTAAGTGGTCAAAAACTGATGCCATCTGTTTTAATCCGTCGTTTTCCAATCGAAGAGGTGCCCGTGGATGAGAAGGCGGCGGCTGCCTGGCTGCAGAATCTGTTTGTGGAAAAGGATCGCCTCGTGGACAGTTTCCTTGAGACGGGTAGTTTCTTTAAGACGTCGGGCATCAAGGAGGTGCCCTCAAAATTGCATCAGCCCCGCCTCATCAGCCTAATTAATTTTTGTGCTGTTGCCACCATTTCCATTAGTTCCATTGTATACTATCTGATCGTGTCTGTGCTGTCGGCCAACTGGTTGGGCGTCATAGTCGTGATCACAGTTTTACTCATCTGTACGTATTTTATTAAATTGATTGTAAATTATATTATAATTATACTAATTTCTCATTTTTTATCTATTTCTAGTTTACATATTGCTGAAAAAGGCAAACGATATGTCGCAGATCAGCAAAGCTTCGAGTTATGGCATCGCCAAGCCGAAAACTAAATAGAATTTATTTAATTTTAAGTATCTGACGATTAAATGTCTTTCATATGTACATATGTAATTATATCGTTATAACATTTTCAATATGCAACTGATAATAAAGAATTCACATTGAAGTCAATTATCTGTATCTAGTTTTACTTAATTTAAGTGAACTTTGGCATTGACAAAATAAACAGTATGTCAATCAATCGAACTTAGATAAGATTAAAGTAATGATGATTATAAATATTGTATGGCGAGGGTAACAGCAGTTACCATTCTCGTGGTGTCTTCCAATAAATAAGTACCGCACTGCTTTTATTATTTAGCACAGTCGACAACCAAAATAAACATCTGATTTTGAGCATTCAGCATCTCAAAATTGCCGCCATTTATAAAGTAATTGCAGATCAGCTGTTGAGCCAAATAGGCATAAGCCAGGGCTGCACTAACGACTGCCCACACATGTGTTTAATCGATAGGATTGGTTCAGTACAGCCGATAGTTATGACGATTGCTTTTGCAGAGTTTCGTTTGCGAAAACAACTATAGTAAATAAAAATAAAAAACAAAAAAAAAACAAACGAATCGCACAAAAAAACGTTGCCAAAGGTAATTTGTGCCGAGTGCGCATTTTTATACTGTTGCATATATGTGTAAAGTGGTGCCATTAAATAAGTAAAGTATATAACAATGGGTGTCTATATGTATGTGTGTGTATTTGAGTATATTTGTGTATATTTGTGTTACTTGGACCTTCATCAATATTAACTAGATAAATAAATAAATTTGCCGCTTCAGTCATTGAACCGCATTAAGCAATGCGACAACAAAATTGCTTCTAATAATAACAACAGCATGATAAATTACGTTGGCAAAACAATCTCACACACACACGCACCCAAAAACCCCCACACACACACAAACTCATTTACAGTTTTTTTTCGTATCTGAATATGTATGTAAAGTTGTAGATACTACGTGTGTGCGTGTGGGTGCTTTTGTTTTTTACATATTCATTTATGCAATTAAAAATGAGTCGCACTCACTGATCACGGACTTTGGCCAGTTCGCGAGCCAATAAAAAATGAATTAAAATAATAATACTACGCTGTAATCTTTACGCCAATTGCATTTTTGTTGCTATCCTTGACTAACTATAAAAATAAATGTTTAACTTATCTGCATGTGTAAAAAAGTATAGCTTGATAACGATAAGTTTTTTTTTTGGCGGAATTGGCTTTATAAATTGATTGGCAGTGCTGTTGTTCGGCTTCTGTTTTGTTTTTCGAATATTGATTAGAATTTAGTATTCGCAATCGATCAGAAGTGCTGCGCTTGCCGAACGAGTAAGTTTACTTAGAGACCGAAATACTTTACTACGGATCGTTAAATTCAAACTTAACTACGATTATATTATACTTATTACGTATACATATATATATATATAAATAAAATATTGCTGAAAGTAAGATTCTAACTCAAATACGACTATATTAAATACAAATTTTATATATAAAAACATAAAAATAAATTATCAAAGTATATTTTTCCCTGTTTGAGAATATAAATATTACTAGATAGCATTATTGTTATAAATATATTATATATACGTAATACCACAAAAATAAATAACCAAAATTCCTTGTTATCTCTTCAAGAATATATGTATTACTAGATAGTATTATTAGTATTATATGTATTATATATCTTATGTAACCATCAAAATAGATAATCTAATTACATAATTCCCTTTTCAAGAACACAAAAATAAATAATAAATATTATTTATTCCTTTTCAAGGATAGACATTTACAAAGCGAGCCAAGATGATTACGCTGGCGGAGATTAAGAAACTGAGACTGATCCATTTATGCATTGCCATCACGTTTTTCACGAGCGGTTTGACCGTCAATTTGGCCCAACTGCTGCTGCACATCTTCCTCAAGCCGTTCAACAAGGTCCTGTTCCGCAAATTGATGTACTACCTATGCTACTCCTTCTACTGCCGTAAGTAATAATCGATTATATTATTTATTATATTAACGTTGCCTTTGCAGAACTTGTTTTTGTTGCCGATTGGTATGCGGGCTGCACGATGCGTGTCTATATGGATGCGGAGGATGAGAAGAAATATGCTGGCAAGGAACATGTGCTGCTCCTCATGAATCACAAATATGAAATTGATTGGCTGGCTGGCTGGATGATTAGCGATAAGGTTGGCGTTCTCGGCAATTGCAAGGCATATGCGAAAAAGGCAATCAGATATGTGCCCTGCATGGGCTGGGCCTGGTGGCTAGCCGAGTTTGTGTTCCTCAATCGTGACTACGATAAGGATAAGGAGATTATTGCCAAGCAGCTAAAGGCCGTCTATGCATATCCCGATCCCACGTGGCTACTGCTCAATGCGGAGGGCACACGTTTCACCCCATCGAAACACGAGGCATCCGTCAAGTTTGCCCAGCAGCGGGGCATGACGCCACTGAAGCATCATTTGATACCACGCACCAAGGGATTCACCGCCAGCATGCCCACACTGCGGGGCATTTGTCCAGTCATCTATGACATCAATCTGGCATTTAAAAGCGACGAAAAGGTTTCCGATTTGACAAACTTTTTTGCATCAAATCTTAACTCTAATCTCTCTTTAGGTACCTCCCACAATGTTATCCCTGCTGAATGGTAAGGCCGTTGAGCCTTATCTGCTGATGCGACGCATTCCCCTAGAGCAGGTGCCCGAGGGCGAGAAGGAGGCGGCGGAGTGGCTGCAACAGTTGTTCGTTGAGAAGGATCGCATAATCGATAGCTTCCTTGAGACGGGCAGTTTCTTCACAAAATCTGGCATCAAGGAGGTGCCATATAAAATCTATGGACCACGTCTCAGCAGTCTGCTCAACTTTGCCGGCTGGGCGATATATTCGTTGTCGTGCATCTTCTATTACCTGATCACATCGCTGCTGGCAGCCAATTGGATTGGACTGATAACAGCCTTGGGCATCCTTGGTTTCTGTATGTCAACAAAAAAACATATAATTAATAATCAGTTTTTTTTATATAATTTCCTTATTTACCTTTACAGTCTATTGGCTAATGGGTGCAGCAATAAATAGTACAAGGATCAGTAAAGCATCGAATTATGGAGCGAAAGCAAAAGCGAGCACAAATTAAATTTTTGGATTATATATAATATATATTTATATAATTATATAAATATATTCATTGTTTGTTAACGAAACTCCTTTAGTCAATGAGCCAAGCTGATAATCTCACAATTATTATACATCTATACTTACATATACAAATAACTTTTAAATGTGGAAGCTGCATGATTGTTTTTATCGGCTGTCCTGTCTCCAAGTTTTTTGCTGCAAATTGATTTTATGTTTTTCTTTCTCTTTTTTGGCTATAAAATGAGATTATGTTATCGGTTTGCTCAGTTTAAATTTAAATAAATTAATAGGGCCGCACACTAGACACTACAAAACGTTAAAATGTATAATAACTATGCTATAAATATATGAAAGTTAAAGCCATTTGTTATTGTTTTGCGAATATATTTAAGTGCTGTTTAAAAAATGATTACATTTTAATGCAAATCAGCTGACCAGACATCGACTAGTCGATACTATCGATAGTTTTGCTAGAGATGCCACTATGCAAATCGCTCAACCATAGACTGCAACGACTAACATAATTATCGATAGTTTTCCAGTTCTGCTCCCCATTTTTTATAAAACGCCAAATGAAAATTAAAAGAAACTTCGTACCTCTAATTTAATGCAATAATATGTGCAATTTGAAGGTGAGTTTAAGATAACAGTACGAAGCAAACGATGCTGCATGCAGCAGGCAAATGCACAGTGAAAAGTGAAACGTAACACAACCAGCCTCCAGCT
The DNA here is from genome assembly GCA_035044025.1 of Drosophila paracracens. Lineage (NCBI taxonomy): Eukaryota > Metazoa > Arthropoda > Insecta > Diptera > Drosophilidae > Drosophila > Drosophila paracracens. Next base: position 1,391,597 of record JAWNMN010000713.1, read on the forward strand.
TTGCCAATTTTGTCATGTCATTTCTGGGAACGGGGGCTCGGGCGCCTCTCCTTTTGCGTAGGCTCAAGGACCGTCTAATACAGATATATATCTCTATAAATATGCATACAGAAACATGAGCAATGGGCAACAAAAATGTCGCTTTGTATTAGAAGAAAAAGAAAGCAGACGGAGAGCTGATGACGTTGAACTACCTTCAAAATTTCTCTCCATTGTTATATATATATATATTTATACATATATGTATATATATAAGTTGCTATATAACAGCGACCGTTAATACATATACATTTTAGAAGTGCATGTGTATGCGTGTGTGTGTGTGTATAGTGAAAAGTGAATTGTTGCTCCATGAGAGTTGGTCAAGGAAGTGTTTTTTAAACTGAATTCTTGCATATGATCAAATGTACATATGTATGTGTGTGTGTATATAGGTATGTGGCAAACACACAAACTTATAGTGACAGAGCAGCAACATACATATGTATGTATACAGCTATATATGTATATGTATGCGCGCGTGTGTGCGTGTACTGTGGAACGACAGCTGACGTTGTTGGGGTATCGGTACGATAATCGGTAATCGTAAAACAAGAAATATTTGTGGTTCCGCTTGAGCTGCATCTTAATACCCTTTGTGAATCATTACAGCAAAGTGCTGATGAATAATTTATGTGTACAAATTTTATTATGAAGTGTTAAATATGTAGTTAAATATAGAAAAAATCTTTAGGTTGAAATGTTATATATTTGTGGTTGGCTTTTTGCAGCATGCCGATTCAGGCGCCCTCATGGACAGACTTTCTGAACTGTCCCATCTGCTGCAATGAGTTCGATGGCATCCAGCGTGTGCCGATCAGCCTGGGCTGTGGCCACACAATATGCCGGCCCTGTCTGACAACGCTCTACAATCGCCAGTGTCCCTACGATCAGGTGAGTCAATTTTTCAATCAAAGTAATTAAGATATAACAATATTGTATATCAAATGCAGACACTTATTGTGACGGATATCGATAGTTTGCCCATTAATTATGCGCTGCTGCAGCTGGTGGGCAATGGAGGTGTTGTGGCTGGCAAGGAATCGGAGCTGGCCGATTTGGCGCCGAGTGTTAAAAAATTGCTGGCTGATCAATTGAAATGCTACAAGCTGGGCAAGAAATGCATCGAGGAGCTGGCGTTGCATTTGCGTTCGTTTTTAAACCAGAACAGCAGCAATCTGCTGACGCGGCCCATGCAACGAAAGCTCGTGGCACTGGTCAACTGTCAGCTGATGGAGGAGGAGGGTCGAGTGCGTGCCTTGCGTGCCGCTCGATCCCTGGGCGAACGCACCGTCACCGAACTAATACTGCAGCATCAGAATCCCCAGCAGCTCAGCTCTAATCTGTGGGCAGCAGTCCGCACTCGAGGCTGCCAATTCCTTGGGCCCGCCATGCAGGAGGAGGTGCTCAAGTTGGTGCTGCTCGCTCTCGAAGAGGGTTCGGCACTTTCGCGCAAAGTCCTGGTCATGTTTGTGGTGCAACGATTGGAGCCGCATTTCCCTCAAGCTTCGAAGACGAGCATTGGGCATGTGGTGCAGCTGCTTTATCGGGCCAGCTGCTTTAAAGTGTCCAAGCGGGAGGCGGACTCGTCGTTGATGCAACTCAAGGAAGAGTTTCGCACCTATGATGCACTGCGACGCGAACACGATGCCCAAATCGTTCAGATTGCCACCGAGGCGGGATTGCGCATTGCACCCGAACAATGGTCGTCGCTGCTGTATGGCGACATTGCGCACAAATCCCACATGCAAAGCATTATTGACAAACTGCAGACCCCATCGGCCTTTGCCCAATCCGTACAGGAGTTGGTCATAGCACTGCAGCGGACCAGTGATCCCGCCAAGCTGGCACTGCTCCACACCCATCTGCAGTATTTGGCGAGCATTGATCCGGGCGTGGAGATTGCACCGTGGGACGATGTCGCCAAGGCGCTGGACGCTGTACGCAATGCAGTCATGGGGCTCGTCCTCTTCCTGCAGCATCATGGCATACGCAAGCCACAGGATAGCGGCTCCGCTGGTGGCGGCGGTGGTAGTGGTGCTACAGCCGCTGCCAATAACAACACCAAGTATAAGATTAGCCTGTGCCGCGATCTCAACCATCGACGCGTCTGTCCGCGTGGCGCCAGCTGCACCTTTGCCCACTCCCAGGAGGAGGTCGAACGCTATCGCGCCCGCAATCGGGGCAAGCACATTAAGTCGCCCATGGCGATGGCCGGCATGCCCAGTATTCCTCCACAGGGCGCGAAGGGAGCGAAGCCGCTGCCCGATGTGATTACGCATGCCGGTCCAGCGGGCATGATGCCCATATCGCCAATGCGTTTTATGCAAGCGATACCACCACCACCATCCACAGCACCACCTCGTGGTGGCTACTTGGAGCCCAACTGCAATCTGCCGCCACACAATTTATCGCCCAGTGGTGGCGTGGTCCATCCACAACTGATGCATCCACATGCCAGTCCCATTGCACGCCAGCAGCAACAGCAGCAGCTCAACGGATTGCTGGTGGCGCCACCACCACCACCACCTGGTCAGTCGGTTCACTATGAGCAACGCTACGGTTTTCAACGGAATCCGCCACCACCACAGCGCAACCCACCGAACTACAACAACAGCAACCACAGCCACAACAGCAACAGCCACAGCAGCAACAACAGCCACAGCAGCAACAACAACCACAGCAGCAACAACAGCAGCAGCAATCACAATAAGAGCTTCATCAGCATGCTTCCAGCGGATGTTTATCATTCGCCATTCTCCAATGCCGAGCAGCATCAGCTGCCCGGCAAACTGGCGCATCATTGGGAGCATACATATATGCCGTCGCCTGGCTCTCTAGCGCCGTCCAGCAAGAATCCCGGTCGCAGCAACATGCCGACCATTTTAACCGCAACAGCTGATACCTCATTTTATGAAAAGAAACCGCCGAGTAAAGTTAACATTGACCTAGATATGGTCAAGCCGCTGAGCGAGAACTCAACGCCTCTTTATAGACCCAGCAATCACAATCACAATAACAACAACCACAACCACAGAGGCAACAACAACAACAGTGGCAACAACAGTAGCAACAACAATCATAGCAACAATAATAATAGCAATACATCACTTTTATACTGGGAAAATTCGAACAACAAAACAGAATCCTCTAGCTTTGTGCGTTCCGACTCCATATTGGATGACGATGCAGCGACCTTTGATATGCCATCTGGTTCCTCCATCCATAGTCGCTACGGCCCCATCTGCCCCAAACGCTCCACGAGCAACAATTGGCACAACTCCTGGCTCATGGAGAACGATGCGATCAAGAATAAAAGCGAATTTGTCGTTGATAAGCTCACCAGTTATGCCGCCGGCTTCAAGCCGGAGCACAATGAGCACAACCCGAATGCCAATGCCAATAAGGTAAGTATTAGCACTGAAAGTCCAAGAGTAGCTGCTCATTTCAATCCTTCACAGAATCCTACTCCACTTGATTTCATTTGGAACAGCGATGCGACAAATGCGTCCAGCAATTATTGGAGCAGCAGCAGCGTCAGCGAACCGGAAAGATTGAAGCATCAGCAGCAGCAGCAACAACCACTCCATATGGTGGACAGGAAGCCACAGTTGCTGTCCGATGATAGTTTTGATGGTGGCATCGATAGCGGCATGATGATCGAGTTGGAGAAGAAATTGGTCGACATTGTCGAGGTCGGTTCGAATCCGGATGACAGTGGCATTAAGCTGGATTAGAGGAAACATAATGCAATCATTTTACAACAGATGTCTCTCGATAAGAGGGACACGTTTTGAGGTTTGTACACCGCACACACACACAGCTTAAAATTCTAGAATTTTCAATTAACTAATACATATATAGCAAATAGTTAAACGATTGGAATCGTTTTTCGATCACAAGAAGATGAAACAAATTAGTAGGAAAAAACAAGTAAAAAAGGAAAAAAAAAATCAAATTTGGGTTTTGGGGAAACTAGAATTTATTATATAATTGTCTATGTAAAGTGTTGTCAAGCTCTTTATATATAACTTATATATGCCGCATATATACATATATATATATATGTATGTTTATTGTTCTATTTGAATTGAGGGTTCGGGCGAGCCGAACATAGATATAGTCCGTGTTATGTTTTATTCAAAGTCAAATTGAAACCACTCGTATAGATTATACTTGATGTCTAAATATTAGCACAACAACAACAATAACACTAGCTCTAGATCGTAGATATTCAATTTGCTATCTAATGAATCAATAATTAATTAAATCTACAAGGTGTTGGGTAGTTGCTCCCACTAATAAAATTGATATATATATATATATATATATATAAATAAAAAACTAAAAACACTTGAGCGATCTTCAGGAAAAGTTCACACAACGTCCGAAACTGGTATAGAGGGGGTCCCTTAGTACTCGACTTGTAAACGATTATGGGTAAAAATTTTATTGCACTAGAATCGAATGCCAAAATGCTAATTCACCATCTGTAATTGTAAGGACCCAACAAAACAAAAACAAATAACTACATAATGCTGATAATGTATGTAGTCTCGCCAGATCGTGATTTTGTACGGAATGTGAAATGTTAACTGCTGCTCCCCTTTGAAAGCTAAACCAACAATAATATTTGTGTTTATTATGATTATTATTATTACTATATATTTTTTTTTTTTTTGTTTATTTTAGATTTTTTTTAAATTATTAACTATGTATTGCAAATCGAAACGCTATTTTTATATATACACCTAAAAGTGAAGATGATGAAGATGAAAATATATATAACATATATATATATATATGTATGTTCTAGAAATTGTGGGGGTAAAGTAGGGCCCGCACCTGGGGGGACCCGCATACGTTTGATAATTTATATATATATGTATGTGGATGAATGTTTATATTTCTTAAAGAAATTTTAATAACGCTATTGTGCGATGTTGTTAACTATTGTACTATATTATTAAATTTATTGAAAATAAATTAAAATCATGTCCCTTTTACGTTGTACTACTCGTTGACTGTGAGAAGCGATGTCATACTTGCAGAATACATTTATATATACATGTATCTATAAATATGCATGCATTACTAATGTATATATACTATATACTACACTCTACTACGTATGTAATACATGCGTTTATATTTTAATTGATATATTAATATTATATATTAATATCAGATGATCCCCCATTATTTTGCTTGAAGACTTTGATTTTAACGCTAACCTAACAATGATTTATACATATATATAATAATTAAGTCAAAAGTCAAGAACCTATCATACCTACTATCATTAATTAGACAAAAAAAAAGAGAAGAGATCGAACGTTTGCCACTGATCTGATCCGATCTGAGCTGATTGAAATGGGATCTTCATTGAAAATGAATGTGTTGTTAAACAGTTGACTACAACTAAAACTAAAACAAAAGAAATAAGAAAAAAGAACAAAAAATACCTAAATTGAATTTTCTCAGTTTGTTAATGGGAAACATGCGAAAAACAAAAAAGAAAAAGAAGAAGAAGAAAACAGAGTTTGTTCTGTTTTAGTTAATGAAAGCAATACATACATATGTATATTTATTTTGTAAATGGTATATCGTATGTATATTGCAGAAAGAAGTAGATGATGATGATGATGAATATGTACCTATGTATGTATTTCCTATATTATGTATGTATGTAATATGTATACTTAAGCGAATGAAATACTGATAACTGATTATCGATAGAGAAACGATGCGAAACGATTCTATGATGTGAAAAACAAAAACAAAAAAAAACGAATGAGATTTGTAATATGTATTTTGTAACGTTCGTTATCCGATTTAGTAGAGTTTATCTCAAGTACCAAAACGCCCGCTCATTATATTATTTAGTGTCAATCCCTTTAATCCGCAAACGCCAATCTTTCACCAACCTTTTGGGTACTTAAGACCACCACTGTGGTGTGTGGTGGTTGGGATAGCTGGACAATTGTGGTGCAGTTTTAGTCTAAACCCAATGGGTTCATCATAGCAGCCTGTGTTGTTGATTTCAGTTTTGTAATCTTTTTTGAACATATTATTTAAATAATTTGGAAATAGAGGCTCGTTTCAGATTGCGGATTGAGTGCACGGGATCCAAAAGCAAATCAAAAAGTCGACATTTTCGTACTATTTACATAAATACATATATTATATGTATTATATTAATTACACCTATTTTTTGTATTATTATTAAAAGTTATTTTTTAAGCAATTTTCAACTTCTGTTAACCCCCCACCCCCCTCAAAAACAACAAAACAATTTTATTTATTTTATTTTGCCAATAAATTTTATCAATTGAATATTAATTGTTTTTCTTTTAATTTGCTAAGTTAAGCAATATGATATATGTATAAATATATATATAATATATATATATATATATATATGTTATATATATTCAATGTGTGCAACATATCAAAGCTGATATACTCGTAGCAAATTGGAACATAGAAACTTAAATGATACCACCACCCAACAAACAAAGAAAAACAAAAACGAAAAACCACCCGAAAGTTAACAAAATGTTTAAGTAAAACGGTAACTACTAGTTATGGACAATCGACATAATGTTCTGAGAGACAGTTTCTCACCTAAAGTTATATAGTACTTATACTTCAGATATATATATATATATATATATATATATATAGACATTGCCTACGTATTTGATAGACGCTTCTGTTCCTTGTGACTAGGGTTAGTGACGTTCATAAATTATGAATATATATATATATATACTATAGTTCTTAAATTTATATATCTAAATCTGGCAATAGTTAACAGGCAATCTCTGTGTAATAGATACATCAGATATATATATACAGCAATATGTATACAGCAACTATACTCACAACAAGTGCTTCTAAAGTAGCTGCAATCAGGCGCTTATTTTAATTGGCCAAGTGACTTACAATAGTTTAATATTCAAATAAACATACTATACATAAAATATATATATCTCTTCCAACTTAACGCATCAAATGTGTTAGGGCGAGGACAATACCAAATAATACCAAAAAAAAAAAGAAAAAAAGAAACGGAACATTTTTCAGACTAATCCATTTTAAACAATCCATGTCCTTAGCACAATCCAATTCTACAAATAGGTCCCCCAAAAAAAAACATAATGTCCACTCGAACGTATTTGAATATGTACAAAAAAAAAACAGAAGAAGAAGAAGATATTCAGCTAATGAAGAAGTTGATGATTTGTGTTATAAGTTGAAGATTCTTAAATTGTGATGATGTGAAATTTACAGTTAACATATGAACTACTCCCAGTTTAATGGGAAACAAACAAACAAATGTCTTTATATTTCCATAGATATGTACTTATTATTATTATAATAATCTTAACTAACTACTAATGTTTACACACACACACACACACACACACACACACTCTAAACACACAGTTCAAACACATTACTAGCATAATAATCACTCGATCTTAATACAAATATTGTTTCGAATACTATATCTGTATCTGGCAGATATGTTTGTCCTGTTTATAACTGTTTTGAGTGGCAGTCTGTAAAAATGTTAGCAAAAAAACTACTCAATTATGTGTGTACTATTTTTGTGTGCTGAATTTTCTTAAAAACTAAAAAACAAAACCAAAAAAAAAAATTCATTATAAATGTATTAGAAATTGAGCAAAAAACTAACAATTTAATGTGTGTGTGAGAATTCTAAATAAAGGTTATTGAACTCAGTTGATGGTAATCTATGTTTGAAATGTGAAAAGGTGGAATCTTGGTTAAATGAATATTTACGAATTTTATAATTTTTTATCTTCCCTCAATCTCAAATTTAAGCTAATGTCATCTTAGCACAATCTCAGAAAAGGCTTAGTGCTGGATTCGAAAACAAGATAAGCTTCATTATAAGATGTTATTTCTTCCCTCAATCTCAAATTTAAGCTAATGTCATCTTAGCACAATCACTCGTAATAATTATTGTGGTTAACTGTTATACGAGTAGATGTGGTTTGTGGCAGATAACAAATGGTATCAGGTAAGCAAGATACTAAAAGTTAGCACAATTAACAAGTCCGATGAATTAGTCAAAAAAACAATTCCAATAACTTTATTAAGATAAGATTAAAAATAAATTTTCAAATGCATGGATATAGAAGTAATTATGGAGATTTTACTAGAACCGGCTTCCACATGACGGGCATCTCGAGCTGCTTCATCTCGCCCAGATCCAACAACCAAACGGAACCGTTTTGGCCCTGCTCAATGACCTTGACTAGATTTGTGGCACATTCCTGGGGGCTCTGACGCTTCACAAGATCCATCATATGCATCACTGGTATGTCATATTTTAAGGTGCTGTTTTCAACCATATTATCCAACAGTGGCGTATCCGTGAAGCCGGGACAGACGGTTATGAAGCTAACGCCAGTGTGCGCATAGTAACCAGGATTCTGGAAGGCAGAAGTAGCATAAAATCCCAGTTGGAATTGCATTTTAGAATCACATACCGATAAGCCGCGTGTAAATGCGGTGACGCCATGCTTGGCCGCCGAGTAGATGGCCACTGTTGCAGCTGGCTCGATGCCAGCTATGGATGAGAAGTTTACGACGATGCCACCCTTACCACTCTGAGCCTTGTCCATGTACTGCAACCCTATCAGGCAGCTCTGGATAACGCCCAACTGTAAGTAGAAAATATATTTGTAAATATTTGTAGGCAAACAAACCAATTAAGACTTTCTCAAAATAAGACGCATTTTTATAGAAATCTATCAAAAATTTGCATATTCACCAAATTGATTTGTATGGTCTTCTCCACCAGACGATCGTTTATCAGACCCATGCCATGGATGAGCACATCAAAGTGTCCCAATCGCTCCCCGGCTGCTTTATGTGCCGCCTCAATCTCCGACTTATTGGTTATGTCCAATTTCTGGTAGAAGATCTCAGTATTTGGATATTGGGTTTGCCAATCCGCCAAGAGTTGCTCATTAAGCGTCAAGTCGAAGACAGCCAACGCCTATTAAGAGTCAGCTATTAACCAATAACCACAACATGTATCGGCCACATGTGGTAACATACTTTAAGCTTACGTTTCAGCAGCTCGGCGCACGCCTTTTGGCCAATTCCACCAAAGCCACCGAGGTAAACCACATTTTTGCCAGCCAAATCCATTTTCTATTAGTAGTCGGCCAGCGTTTCACTTGAATTGGCAATTTTCTTTGCTGCAGCTTGTTCTCGCCTCGACGATTGTTTTTCAACTGATCTCAGATAGCTGTTAATATTAATCGCTGAAACTTAAAATGTTATTCAGTTCGTGTCGACCCGCACTTATCAGCTGGACTTATACCCTGCTTTTACGTAAAAGACGGCAGATGACTTCAAAAAAAAAAAATCTGAACTGATTTTTGATTAGCATTCTCATTAGCATTGAATTTATTGGTGGTTGTTTGGTTTTTGTTTCAGTTTTGGCATTCAGTTCAATTTCAAAATATCTCACTTATTAGCACTTATTGTAGGGTATATCTTATATTTATATTGTATTGTATATTATTATATATCTAGTAATATATTTCACACACGATCACAGAGCACCTTCTAGTCGAGCATATCCAGCTGAAGCATATTTCTTTGCCTCCATTCACATATGCGTTTTGCACTTTGGAGTAGCTGAACTCTGAAGATAAGTTATTTTAGCACAAAGCATTTAATTTGTGTATTGTTGTGGTTTAATGTAATGTTATTGACCCTTTCAGTTCCGACTCTCTCTCTTACGTTATCTTAAATTACTTGTTGATGTGCTAGATAGATAGTGGGAACTTTAAAATGATAAAGATAAGTTAAGAACAGTTTTTTTTTTTAGAATTTTTGCAATGATAAGATTTGAAACCACAATATATATATATATATGCTCTAATCTCTTTTTTTATATTATTTTCTCTTCTTGTTATTTCTTATTTATAGTTTTAGTTAGTTGTTTTGCTTTGGTGGTTTTTTGCAGCTTCCTTAAAGTTTTTTTTTGGTTTTTGCCTTACCACATAATTAATTTACAAAATTGAGAAGCCCCACGTTGTCTGCTTGCAAGTGCGTGGTCTAATTGCGCAATATCGGTGCCGTATCCATATCCATGTGCAACCAATATCAATATTAAGTTCACTATTACAACATACCAAGCTCGTTGGTGGTTATTGTAAGCTAAAACGCCGCCTGAAGCGATTTGGAGGTCATTGCGCAGACTGACGCCTTGGGTTACCAGTGGACCAAAACAGTGGGTGGTATAAATAACCATCATAGAGCAACTGCAGCATCAGTTCAAGCTCACAGCTAACATCAACTACTACTTGCCCAGGATGCAGTGCTTCATTTGGTTCATGGCCACCGCTGGATTGTGGAGCATCGCTGACGCAGCTAGCTCAAGACCCATCATAAGCATCTCGCAGTCGTCTCCACTGAGACGTGGATACGAGGAAAAGGATACGGCACTCGGTTTTTACTCCTACGGCTACAGCGATGAGAATGCAGCGAGAGCAGAGTACACAACATATGATGGATCCTCGCGTGGCTTCTACTCCTACGTGGATGCCAATGGGAAACTGCAGACGGTCAAGTATGAGGCTGGTGGTGGCCAGGGTTTCAAGGCGGAGGCCAGCAATCTGCCCAAGGCGCCCATCGATGACAATAAGCCACCGCTGCCAGTGACCGATACAGCGGAGGTGGAAGAGGCGCGTAAAGCTCATCTCAGCGCCATACAGGAGGCACGGGATCAGAAGCAGCGCGAGCAGACAGCACAAGAAGAGCAGCGGCAGGATGATCAGCCCCTGAGTGATGAGGATGCAGATATACTGGAGAGAGTGCGTGCAGAGCTGACTTCTATGCTCGAGCAGCGACAGCGTGGCCAAGAGAATCGCAATTCAGATGAGGAGAACAATAAGGAAACAGCAGCAGAGAACAATGATGAAATTCGGGATCGGAATCGGGATCAGTCTTCAGCTAGTGAGCAGCAGCAGCAAGCTGCCGCTCGAGAGCAGCGTCTACGGTTGACCAATGATGCCAACGATCTGAGGATGCGCACTGTTTACACCCTGGCCGATCTCAGTTCCAGTCGCTATCTCAAGCTAAGTGATCTGCAGGATCGGTTGGATAGCGATAGCCAGGAGCTGCGCGTGCCTGTTAGCGCCTATTACGCCTACACCTCGCCCAGTGCGAAGTACAGCGTGACCACGCCCACCGAACTTAGAACTCTTCGCCCCGTGGCCCTCAGTCGCAGTCTGCTCTTAAGCAAACGGAACTAGAACGAGAGGAGTGCCCCTAAAGATCCATTGACCCAGTTGTACATTATGGAATTCAGTTGAACATTGTAGTCATAAGAATAAATGCATTCTGTGCACCATAGTGCCTAATCACTGTACTTATACGACTGGAGGGGCAAGATAAAAGACAATAGACGACTCCACTTTCCTCATCTGCCCCATCAATCCTTCCCTTCCTCGTAAAGAGTAGCTTCAATTTCATCATTTATTGCTTAACACAAACCGAAACAAACAAATCGAAAGAGCTGAGAAAGTGATACTCGATCAGGCCAAGGGAAGGTATTCGCGGTATGGTGATGAGCGTGTCTGCAGCAGGGTGTTGTACTTGAGTATGAAGCCACTGGCGGGCTTCAACACATAGAGTGGTTGCGACAGGATGGTGCGACTGGGCAGACTTGTCTTTGTCTTTGCCGTCTTGCTGAGTTGCTGATTGCGCAGCTTCTCCGCCTCGAAACGCTTGAAGAAGGCCACTTTGGCGGCGGCCACCTCGGGAGTATCCTGTACAGGGGATAGATTTGCACCGCCAGCCAGTCGCAGCTTGGCCTCTGCATGGGCCGCCAAGTGCTGGGCACGCAGAGCGGCCACCTCGGGAGTCTCCTTGTTGGGTTGCTGCTGCAGGCTGCTGGCGATCACACGGAATCCGTCCACGTCCGCTTTGTAGTCGACCGTTTGCTGTTCTCCCCTGGCATCCACATAGGAATAGGATCCGTGAGTCACGCCATCCGCTGTGCGTGTCTCGTGCTTTGAGTAGAGTGGCGCTGTATAGCCATAGGCATACTGACCATAGTCATCCTGGGTGTGATATTGAGCAATGGTGCCGGCTGGCGGTGGTGCACCATATTCCGACAGCGCCCCAGTTGCCAGTGGTGCAATGAGCAGGCAGAGATAAAAATTGAATTGCTGCTGCATTTTGGTTTTTGTGGTTTTCAGCTGTGCTTGAATTTTGGTGGCGCTGCTAGTGTCGTGGACTAGTACTCGCTCAAGAGAACTCTGTTGGAGCCCTTGCTGCCGGTTCTGCTTTTTATACAAAACGCCTGACCAAAAAAAAAGGGGAGCCCACAATTGCCAAAAAAAATATTTGCAATATCGTGCGTTCTCGGCAAGGTCGTCCGGTTTACTTTCATATTCCCTGTTTGTTGTTGTTGTTATTGTTGTCTTGTTGCTGGAGTCGCTCTTCCTCTTGCTCTGTTTGTACATAAATATTTTTGGTCGATTTCAACAAGTTGTGCATAAATTCGTACACAAAAGCCGCAATTTGTTTTCATCTGTCAGAGACGGGGTCCCCAAAAACGAGCGCATCCAAGAACTTAATCAGGCCGGCGTCCTTAGGTCAAGGAACCAAGCAACATTCGCAGCATGCGTACATTGTTGTATGTTGTTTTGTATGTTGCTACCTTTTGATATGCTGCCTTGTTGCCGCTATTAAATTTAATTGAAATCAAAACTCGCCATCGCCATGCGATTATGATATGTTGCTGCTGCTGTTGGTGTTGTTGCTGCTGTTGTTGCTGTTGTTGCTGCTGTTGTTGCTGCTGTTGTTGTTGCTGATGTTGTTGCTGCTGTTGTCAGCTACCAACAGGAATTGAGTTAAACACAGTTTATCATATCGGAAACATATTTTCCCCGGTTTCAATAACCACTAAACGATGCAGAGGTGCAGAGACGAAGCATCACGAAATTACTTATCCAATATCTATTTTTAGTATCAATACGATTTCAGATCTACTAAGAGCATATTTCTAAGAAGTTGGATATATATTTTTTGTATTTCTTTATATGCCTTATTCCACATCTTCACAGACATCCAATTCAATTCCAATTAGAATTTATTTATTATTTAGTCTCAAAATCTCTTTATTAGCTCAAAGTTCATAAAAATGCTGTTTCAATAATGTAATCCCGAGCTGTAGTAGCTGGGAATAGTATAACCGTAGACTGAGTTCACGGGCAGAATGACATGGGTGCTGCGTTGCACTGGGATAGATCTGGCGCCGATCAGCTCGTTGCGCAGCTGCTCGAAGGCGACACGCTTCAGATGACTCGATTTGGCAGCAGCGACCTCGGCTGTATCTGCAACGGGACGTGGCAGTTCCTTATCGGCTTGCTGCTCGGCCAGGTTGGATTGCTGCTGCGCTTGGTAGAGACGGAGTCGTGCGGCGTCATGGGCGACCAATTCAACGGAATCAACTGGCTGCAGTTGAATAGCTGCTTCAATGCTTCTGCCTCTGACGATCGGTGAAACTGGCAAATTGGTGGCAGCTACATGGAAACCCGCTGCATCCGCCGTATAATCGACAGTCTGGAGTTTTCCGTTCGGATCGCGATAACTGTAGCTGCCACGTGTGACGCCATCGAGGCTGCGCACCTCCTGCTTGCTGGAATGCGGCTCGGCATAGCCATAGGCATAGTGACCCAATGCATCCTGCGACAAATACTGTCGTTGCGTCGGCGTCACCAGTGACGTGCCCTGCGTCGAATACACATACGGATAGTTGGAGTGCAGTGCAAGACCATTGGCCAAACTCAGCCAAGTCAAAGCAGCCGCTGCCAGCGAAAGGAATCGCATTCTGAATCTCAAGTTGCAGTTGTGGTTGAAGTTCCAATTGGATTAAGTCTGAGGCACTCGCCTCGTTGATTACTTCTGTATTTGGTTGGCTTGAGCAGCGTCCTTTTATACGCTTGCCCTTCTGCAAGACGATGCCGTTACAGGTTCTAGTTTGTGTTCTGCTGCTAGACAGGTCTAGCTGCTTTTTTGAAAGGTTTGCTTTAGATGCTTTGCTTATCAGAAGCTCCTCTGGCAACTCTGGCTCTGCATTAGTGCACCTCAAACCATTTAGAGAGAAGCTGCCTGTTGCAATCCACTTGCAATGTTGTCGTCGTTAGCGGACTTCATCTAGGCTCATTGCTGCATCAATTGATGCGTCAATTTGGGTTTATTGTTGCAATAGGTCTGTGGCAGCTTAATGATTACAATTGCTTCAGTGCTTCATTGCTTCACACAATTTATCTGCAGTGCAACACTCAAAGGGTTAAACCAAACAACTTCTTAACAAACTGGGACTGGGAAGAGGAGGAGGAGGAGGAGGATGAGAGATCAAGGCCACGATCAGGAACTGCTGCTACACGCTATGTAAACGATATTCAATTGATATACCCTGTGGCAAATAAAGTTGTGCAAACAACATAAATAAATCATTTCAGTTTCCCCAGTTGCTCGAAAATAACTTCCACAACCGTGTTCAGATCAGAAATTTATATCCAAGCTTTACTGCTCTGACCTTTAGATAAATTCTAAATTTCAATCTTAGATTTTTGAGAATTGATGTCTAAAATCAGTCAGAAAAACACCAAATATTTTAAATATGTCGCATTTATATTTACTTATTTTCAAGTTGCAACATTAAGTATATCTTTGATAATTTCTATGCAGGGTATTTACTAGTCGAACAGTTTAAATTATTGCTTGATGTTGCTCATTCAAGTAGCAGCTTTGTGGTCGTTTTGAACTGCAGTTGCAACTGAACTTCAACATCAACAGCAACTGTTGCAACTGCAACTGATTTGAGATTCGATGTGCGTTGCGAATTCTTTGCGACTGTTCGCAACGGCATTTCAAGGTGAGTGAAGGCCAAGGGCCACATTTGTCCAGATCTCTGTTGGCCTGGCTTCAAGGCCTTGATTCAATTCCCCAAATGGATTCCGCCTTAAATGCATTTGGTTTATTTTTAGCCTATCTCTGGCCAAGCATCGGAGCAGAAGTCGCGCGTCCGATCAGGTTTGATAGCGCTCTGGTCAAATATTGTTATTGGCCTGGCCAAAAGCGCTTGCCCTTGACTCTGGCTATTTACGAGTACTTATCGAGGCTCCTCTCTCCAGGCTCCAGGCTCCAAGCTCTCCAGCTGCGCTGATAAGTGCATTTTAATGTCCACATCTTGCTCTCTCTCTCTGTGTATATATCTTGTATGTAAGTTTTCCTGCCCGCTCCGCACTTGTTCTTAATCAAAGACCAATACAGAGCAGTGGACATAATTTGCCAGAATGGCCTCCTTAATGATCTTGTTAGCCAGTTAGTTGTTGCTCTTGTTGAAAAGTCACTTTAAATTCCAACAACGAGTTGTTTGCTTTACAAATTCCAGTCCAGTGGACTGCAAACTGTGTCTGGGCTCCAAACTATTTGTGTTTATCGTGGGTTGTCGTTGCCTGACTTTTGCATCATTAGTTGTAGAATATCCAGGGCTAATTACTTATCGCTTATGTCACACAAACCACGAACACAACTTGACTATTTCTGCTTTGAGTCTGCTTTTAATTTGCATTGTTTTCACACTTGCTGTAGAAATTTTAGTACTGCTACCGAGCGTGTTACGCTTGCCAACCTATTTGAACTCGAATCCCAGCTAAGGTTAAAAGCTGAAATTTGGTGGGAATGATTTCAGTTTGATGCATAGTTTATATAAATTGAAACCACCAAGTTTGGATCTGTAATGTATATAGTTGTAGTAGAAATGAGTTGTCAAGTATAGAGTTTATACCAGATAGGTAACTGTTAAGACGTGTTTTCTAAAAGTATCTAAGTCGGCCAATTGCTAAGAGATTTTAACCTACTATCGAATGGCATTTATCGATTATGGGGTCTTCCAAGTACCACAGTGATATAATGATAAAGAAGTAACAAAATAGTAAATATGTGAGCACAACCCCTAACATTTAAAAAAAAGTACAACCTTCATATGTCCTTTTGAATGATGAATGTGAAAAGCAAAACTTTTAGCTTGTCAGCACTACAACCTCCCTTTTTGAAAAACATATAGTGGCTGTATTATATACCACCAAAAAGTCAAAATAACAATTTAAGTTCTTATGCAGTGTCAATCGATTTAATTAAGTATTCTTAAGGGCTTCCTTTCAATTATCCAGGAATAGTAGGAGCAGGAGTAGGAGGAGGTATAGGAGCAGGTGTAGGAGCAGGTGTAGGAACTGCAGGAGTAGGCGTAGGAGCAGGTGTAGTCCTGCACCTCCTCTCACATTCCACCCGAGTGCAGTAGCGATTGTTGTTGCCACCACATCCGAGATAGACCATTGTCTTGCAGGTCCTATCAGTATGGTCGTACCACCACATGTTTGGATTTCGATGATTTCTGCAGTTGGTACCTCTGGCAGTTCCTACATTTCGACCTCCAGTGCAAACTTTCCTGTTGGCTGTAGAGAAACAAAAGAGTTAGTTGTAGGATTATTTATAGCTACATAGGATAATCTCCTGATTACTTACCTGCAAGACGACCGCGACACCACTGGGCCTGAGAGTGGGCCACAAAAAGTGCGAGACAAGCGAGGATCAAAATGAATTTCATGTTGAATAAGCTTGTTAAACTCTGTGAAGTTTGAACTGATTTCCAACTGGAAATGCGAGTGCTTTTATAGCAGATAGATAAGTAGATCAGCCATTCATAAAACATCTGAACCAGAATACAATCGGCATACAAAACTAAATAAATGAGGTGGTGAATGATGAATAAAGGTTTTCTTATATTCGATCATTCGCTTAATTGTTTAAGTGGCATTGTGGGACACACGTGTGCAAGTGGTAAACACAATATACATTTATATTTTTTATACCCTGAACCCATTAAAAATGGGTAAGAAGCGTATAATGGTTTTGTGCAAATGTATGTAACAGGCAGAAGGAAGCATCTCCGACCCATAAAGTCCGTCTTTCAGTCTGTCTGTATGAGCACGTGGATCTCAGATAGCAGACAGCATTCCTTCTTGTTCATATGTGGAGGCCTGCCTGCACAAGCTGACAGAGCTGCCATACATTAATATATGCCCAGCGACGAAGTGCATATTTAATTTCTAGTAGCAACGCTGTGGCCAGAAAACAAACTGAAAATACGCTGGCAATCGCTGGCAAACGCTGGCAAACACTGGCAAGCCCTGGCAAACACTGGCAAACACTGGCAAACGCTGGTAAGGCTGTACACAAAGTCTGGTAACTCAAAATTCGTTATTTTAATTTCGCGCATTCGGTAATAGAATGCTTAGAGGGAGGACATTGTTCAGGTTCATTGAATTATGAATAAAGATTCTTTTAAATTAAGCTCGCATAACTGTTTAATAAAGATCGATATGTTTGCATTATGGAACACACTTGCGCAATTCGATTTATTTCAATATTCATTTGGGTTTCCTTTAAATATTAACGTCTGCATCTATTCTCGCATTCCTGCCGAGTGCAGTAGCGATTGAAGTTGCCACCACATCCGCGATAGGACATTGTCTTGCAGGTCCTGTCAGTACCGTCGTACCACCACGTTTGGATTTGCATGTCTTGCGCAGTTGCCACCTGTGGAAGTTCCCTCATTGCGACCTCCAGTGCAAACTTTCCTGTTGGCTGTAGAGAAACAAAAGAGTTAGTTGTAGGATTATTTATAGCTAAATAGGGATAATCTCCTGATTACTTACATGCAAGACGACCGACACACTGTTGGGCCTGAGAGTGGGCCACAAAAAGTGCCAGGCAAGCGAGGATCAGAATGAATTTCATGTTGAATAAGCTTGTTAAACTCTGTGAAGTTTGAACTGATTTCCAACTGGAAATGCGAGTGCTTTTATAGCAGATAGATAAGTAGATCAGCCATTCATAAAACGACAACTGTTCCAGAATACAATCGGCATACAAAACTAAATAAATGAGGTGGTGAATGATGAATAAAGGTTTTCTTATATTCGATCATTCGCTTAATTGTTTAAGTGGCATTGTGGGACACACGTGTGCAAGTGGTAAACACAATATACATTTATATTTTTTATACCCTGAACCCATTAAAAATGGGTAAGAAGCGTTAATGGTTTTGTGCAAATGTATGTAACAGGCAGAAGGAAGCATCTCCGACCCATAAAGTCCGTCTTTCAGTCTGTCTGTATGAGCACGTGGATCTCAGATACTATAAGAGCTAGATACTTAAAATGTGAAACATAGGTTCTCGTATACCAGGCGCAGATCAAGTTTGCTTTATTTTTATCGATAACTGCCTCCGTTTCTCAAATATTAATACATTTCGATTTCCGATAGCAATAAATGCCACAAAGAATCTTCTAATTAATTAATGATATACATATTCATAAAAGTGATCCACTGTCCAAATTTCATCAAGATTGGAGAAGAAATACCGAAGTTATAGTCGAAAGTAGATTCGCATTTTGAACTCCTTGCAATATTTTTTAAAGGGAAATTTTCCAATAAAACTAGAATATATTGAACAACTGGGTTTAGGGTATATCGTAGTCGAGGTCACTCGACAACAGCATTCTTACTTGTTCATATGTGAAGGCCTGCCTGCACAAGCTGACAGAGCTGCCATACATTAATATATGCCCAGCGACGAAGTGCATATTTAATTTCTAGTGGCAACGCTGTGGCCAGAAAACAAACTGAATATACGCTATCAATCGCTGGCAAACGCTGGCAAACGCTGGCAAACGCTGGCAAACGCCTGCAAACACTGGCAAACCCTGGCAAACACTGGCAAACACTTGCAAACGCTGGTAAGGCTGTACACAAAGTCTGGTAACTCAAAATTCGTTATTTTAATTTCGCGCATTCGGTAATAGAATGCTTAGAGGGAGGACATTGTTCAGGTTCATTGAATTATGAATAAAGATTCTTTTAAATTAAGCTCGCATAACTGTTTAATAAAGATCGATATGTTTGCATTATGGAACACACTTGCGCAATTCGATTTATTTCAATATTCATTTGGGTTTCCTTTAAATATTAACGTCTGCATCTATTCTCGCATTCCTGCCGAGTGCAATAGCGATTGTTGTTGCCACCACATCCGCGATAGGACATTGTCTTGCAGGTCCTGTCAGTACCGTCGTACCACCACATGTTTGGATTTGCATGTCTTGCGCAGTTGGCACCTGAAGTTCCCTCATTGCGACCTCCAGTGCAAACTTTCCTGTTGGCTGTAGAGAAACAAAAGAGTTAGTTGTAGGATTATTTATAGCTAAATAGGGATAATCTCCTGATTACTTACCTGCAAGACGACCGGCACACCGTTGGGCCTGAGACTGGGCCACAAAAAGTGCCAGGCAAGCGAGGATCAGAATGAATTTCATGTTGAATAAGCTTGTTAAACTCTGTGAAGTTTGAACTGATTTCCAACTGGAAATGCGAGTGCTTTTATAGCAGATAGATAAGTAGATCAGCCATTCATAAAACGACATCTGTTCCAGAATACAATCGGCATACAAAACTAAATAAATGAGGTGGTGAATGATGAATAAAGGTTTTCTTGTATTCGATTATTCGCTTAATTGTTTAAGTGGCATTGTGTGACACACGTGAGCAACTGTGCATGCACCTTTTCACAGAAAAACAACTTTTTTATTGTTTTTTTTTTTTAACAATAACTTACAAAGGATAAATATATACATGTATATATACTTTAACAAATGGAAGGAAATAAATAATAAGCTCTGCACAATTCGGGACTACTTTTGACGTACTTTATCGAATTGTATTTAACTTTTCGGAAATCATTTAAGTGACTGTTATTTTGAATTGATAAAAGATTAACATCAACATTTCAACGAACTTCCAAGAACTATATATTTTCTACTAATTAATTAAAATACAATTCAAACATTTATTAGTAGTCATTTCAGTATTTATATGTCCTTTCGGTAAATATTAACTTCTGCTATCAGCCAGAAGGCAATAGCAATTGTCGTTGCCACTACATCCGAAATGGGACATTGTTCTGCCGGTCCTACCATTGCCGTCGTACCATCACCCCTAACGCACCTGCGACCGGGGGAAGTTCCCTCATCTCGGCAACCAGTGCAACTTGCCACTAAAACTACGAAATACAAGATAACTTGTAGTTGTATTCATATATATAAAAAAGGGCATTTGATAAATAACATGAAACACCTCCACGACAATTCATCACCTGGGCCTGAGTGTAAGCCACGTAAGCGAGGACAAGAATGAATTTCATAGTGAATAAACTTGTTAAGCTATGTAAAGTTTAAACTGATTTTTAGCTTATATATCAGGTGGACAAGTCGAGCAAATAATTTATAAAAAAAACAACTCTTTCTGAATTAAAACATGATCTAAAATTAAGTGAGGTGGTAAATTATAGTAAAAGGTTCCCTTATATGAAGCTATCTTAACTGTTTAATAAAGGTCGATATGTTTGCATTATGGGTAATGGGTTTACTAAGAATACTGAATACTTACGGGGTGAATTGATTTTTTAAAATCTTAGATCGAAAGTGATACAAATATTAAGCATACTGTAAGGCTGAGTACCAAATGAATCTAAATGGGTTCAAAACATATCCTTGGTTTGTAGGAAACCCTGGGACAACAATTTGTTTGCCATTACAAATGAAGCTGCTACTCTGGCTAAAGTGCCCTTAAGCAAAAAGAGAAGTTAGCTAGGCATTAAAGGATTCTGGGGTCATCTAAGAAATTAAGTGTTAAGTGCTGTTAAGTACAAAATATTAAATATGTGAGCACAACCCCTAACATTTAAAAAAAAAGCTTACAATATTCATATGTCCTTTGAATATTGAAAAACTCAAAACATTTAATTAATCAAAACAACAATTTAAGTTCATTTGGAATGTCAATCAATTTATTAAAGTATTCACACGGGCTTTCTGTCAATTATCCAGAAACAGTAGGAGCAGGAGTAGGAGCAGGTGTAGGGGCAGGAGTAGGAGCAGGTGTAGGAGCAGGTGTAGGAGCAGGTGTAGGAGCAGGTGTAGGAGCAGGTGTAGGAGCAGGTGTAGGGGCAGGAGTAGGAGCAGGTGTAGGAGCAGGTGTAGTCCTGCACCTCCTCTCACATGCCACCCGAGTGCAGAAGCGATTGTTGTTGCCACCACATCCGAGATAGGCCATTGTCTTGCAGGTGTTGTCAGTAGTGTCGTACCACCACATGTTTGGATTTCGACGATTTCTGCAGTTGGTACCTGTGGCAGTTCCTACATTTCGACCTCCAAGGCAAGCTTTCTGGTTTTCTGTATAGAAAGAAAAGAGTTAGTTGTAGTATCATTTATAGATAAACAGGAATAATCTACGGATTACTTACGTGGAAGACGACCGCGACACCGCTGGGCCTGAGACTGGGCCACAAAAAGTGCCAGACAAGCGAGGATCAGAATGAATTTCATGTTGAATAAGCTTGTTAAGCTCTGTGAAGTTTGAACTGATTTCCAACTGGAAATGCGAGTGATTTTATAGCAGGTACATAAATAGCCCATGCTATTCATACAAAGTCAGCTGTTTCAGAATACAATCGCTATTTAAAAGTGAATGCTGCGGTGAATTTTGAACAAAGGCTCTTTTATATCAATTTAACTTAACTGATCATTAAAGGGTGATATATTTGCATTATGGCACACGTACTTTATAAGAAAGATCACTTTTGAATGTTTTTATTTCTTGTTTTTTCTTATATGACAATGACTCGGAATCGATCTTGGGGTTATCATATCTTTCAAATATTGGACAAATAAAACCATACTTTAAGAATGAATGCAAAGTTCTCGAGTAAAACAATATTTATATGAGAGTAAAAACAACTAGATTCAGATTCATTTCAGTATTCTTAAGGGCTTCCTTTCAATTATCCAGAAGTAGTAGGAGCAGGAGTACAGAAGCGATTGATTACAATTTCTAAATTCGATTGCTACATTGGCCAAACTATTTTCAAGTTAATATTTGATTTTTGGTCCAAGTCCGGATTCATCTAAAAATCAAAATTTAAGTTGTAACTTCTTAAGGAACTATTTTTTTGCAATAATAAAAATGGGAACCCTACATTAAATTCGGGAATACCACAATTTCTTGTTTACAAAACCGAGTATATCCTTTCAATAAATCAAAACAACTTAAATTCTTATGACAATCATTCGATTTATTTCAGTATTCATTTCTCCATCCTTTAAATATTAACGTCTGCATCTATTCTCGCATTCCTGCCGAGTGCAATAGCGATTGAAGTTGCCACCACATCCGAGATAGGACATTGTCTTGCAGGTCCTGTCAGAAGGGTCGTACCACCACATGTTTCGATTTGCACGAGTTCCGCAGAGTGGACCACTGATAATTCCAACATTTCGACCACCAACGCAATTTTTCGAGCCAGCTGTAGAGCAACAAAAGAGTTAGTTGTTGGATTATTTATAGCTACATAGGGATAATCTCCTGATTACTTACTTGGAAGACGACCGACACACTGTTGGGCCTGAGAGTGGGCCACAAAAAGTGCCAGACAAGCGAGGATCAGAATGAATTTCATGTTGAATAAGCTTGTTAAACTCTGTGAAGTTTGAACTGATTTCCAACTGGAAATGCGAGTGCTTTTATAGCAGATAGATAAGTAGATCAGCCATTCATAAAACGACAACTGTTCCAGAATACAATCGGCATACAAAACTAAATAAATGAGGTGGTGAATGATGAATAAAGGTTTTCTTATATTCGATCATTCGCTTAATTGTTTAAGTGGCATTGTGGGACACACGTGTGCAAGTGGTAAACACAATATACATTTATATTTTTTATACCCTGAACCCATTAAAAATGGGTAAGAAGCGTATAATGGTTTTGTGCAAATGTATGTAACAGGCAGAAGGAAGCATCTCCGACCCATAAAGTCCGTCTTTCAGTCTGTCTGTATGAGCACGTGGATCTCAGATAGCAGACAGCATTCCTTCTTGTTCATATGTGAAGGCCTGCCTGCACAAGCTGACAGAGCTGCCATACATTAATATATGCCCAGCGACGAAGTGCATATTTAATTTCTAGTAGCAACGCTGTGGCCAGAAAACAAACTGAAAATACGCTGGCAATCGCTGGCAAACGCTGGCAAACACTGGCAAGCCCTGGCAAACACTGGCAAACACTGGCAAACGCTGGTAAGGCTGTACACAAAGTCTGGTAACTCAAAATTCGTTATTTTAATTTCGCGCATTCGGTAATAGAATGCTTAGAGGGAGGACATTGTTCAGGTTCATTGAATTATGAATAAAGATTCTTTTAAATTAAGCTCGCATAACTGTTTAATAAAGATCGATATGTTTGCATTATGGAACACACTTGCGCAATTCGATTTATTTCAATATTCATTTGGGTTTCCTTTAAATATTAACGTCTGCATCTATTCTCGCATTCCTGCCGAGTGCAGTAGCGATTGAAGTTGCCACCACATCCGCGATAGGACATTGTCTTGCAGGTCCTGTCAGTACCGTCGTACCACCACATGTTTGGATTTGCATGTCTTGCGCAGTTGCCACCTGTGGAAGTTCCCTCATTGCGACCTCCAGTGCAAACTTTCCTGTTGGCTGTAGAGAAACAAAAGAGTTAGTTGTAGGATTATTTATAGCTAAATAGGGATAATCTCCTGATTACTTACATGCAAGACGACCGACACACTGTTGGGCCTGAGAGTGGGCCACAAAAAGTGCCAGGCAAGCGAGGATCAGAATGAATTTCATGTTGAATAAGCTTGTTAAACTCTGTGAAGTTTGAACTGATTTCCAACTGGAAATGCGAGTGCTTTTATAGCAGATAGATAAGTAGATCAGCCATTCATAAAACATCTGTTCCAGAATACAATCGGCATACAAATCTAAATAAATGAGGTGGTGAATGATGAATAAAGGTTTTCTTATATTCGATCATTCGCTTAATTGTTTAAGTGGCATTGTGGGACACACGTGTGCAAGTGGTAAACACAATATACATTTATATTTTTTATACCCTGAACCCATTAAAAATGGGTAAGAAGCGTATAATGGTTTTGTGCAAATGTATGTAACAGGCAGAAGGAAGCATCTCCGACCCCATAAAGTCCGTCTTTCAGTCTGTCTGTATGAGCACGTGGATCTCAGATACTATAAGAGCTAGATACTTAAAATTTGAAACATAGGTTCTCGTATACCAGGCGCAGATCAAGTTTGCTTTATTTTTATCGATAACTGCCTCCGTTTCTCAAATATTAATACATTTCGATTTCCGATAGCAATAAATGCCACAAAGAATCTTCTAATTAATTAATGATATACATATTCATAAAAGTGATCCACTGTCCAAATTTCATCAAGATTGGAGAAGAAATACCGAAGTTATAGTCGAAAGTAGATTCGCATTTTGAACTCCTTGCAAGATTTCTTAAAGGGAAATTTTCCAATAAAACTAGAATATATTGAACAACTGGGCTTAGGGTATATCGTAGTCGAGGTCACTCGACAACAGCATTCTTACTTGTTCATATGTGAAGGCCTGCCTTCACAAGCTGACAGAGCTGCCATACATTAATATATGCCCAGCGACGAAGTGCATATTTAATTTCTAGTGGCAACGCTGTGGCCAGAAAAAAGCTGAAAATACGCTGGCAATCGCTGGCAAACACTGGCACACGCTGGCAGGCCCTGGCAAACGCTGGCAAACACTGGCAAACGCTGGCAAGCCTTGGCAGACACTGGTAAAAAAAATTAATTAATTTCGAGCATTCGGTAATAGCTGTTTCAGAATAGAATCGGTATTTGAAAGTGAATGCTGTGGTGAATTTTAAATAAAGGTTTTTTATATTACTTCCGGTTAATTGCTCATTAAAGAGTGATATGTATGCAATACCGTGCGCATCTTTTAAAGAATGAATGATTTTATTTCCTTCTTGTTTTTTGATAAATTTTGGGATAAAACACAAGACTGTGACAACAATTCGATTACAATTTCTGGTTTGCATTGCTACATTGGCTAAATTATTTTCAGGCATGATTTTAAGAACACACAGGCAACTCCAACTCGGTCAGATCCATACAGATTTGAGCATCATCCCTCGAACTGCAGTCAACGATTATGCGATCATCTAAGAGCCATTATGTTAAGCGATATTTTGAGCAACATCTATTTTGAAATAATACAAAATATTAAATGTGACACTATGTGTTACAAGTTGAATCTTACAAGACGTATCTATTAAAATGAAACTTTAAATTCGTATTCACAGTCACTGAATTTATTTCACATGTCTTTCGGATCAATATCGCCTGCAGTTCCTTTGGCATCCCTGAGAGGGATCTGGCAGGTATTGTCACCAGTGTTTTACCAATTTACGTGAATAACCGCTCTTCTGAATGACAATTTCGACAGGTTTGTATAAATTTAGAATGTATTTTTTTTTTTGTTCGATATACATATTTACAATAACAAACCCGGATCTTAGACAGATATGAATACATACTTATGTACATACTTAGCCACGATGTTTATAATCTGGACAAAAATAAAAAACGTTGAATCTTCGTGGCATGCCGAAGCGTTTAGAACCTTTTCAAGCAATTTATGCAATTTGTTTATAAAATTTATAAAAAGTTTCGCAAACACGCAGCGATCAATGTGTAAATAGGTAAGCTTGAAAAGGTTTAACAAATTCTTGGACATATCTAACATTGGTATATGAAATTTTGGTATAAAAATATCTATAAGCTAGACACATCTTGTGTTTGTGCTCCTCTTTTGTACAAAACGATATCCCCCAAAATTGTTTGATACGCATATTTGTGTGTACAATAAGCCAGCACTTCTAGGCAATTAGATCACCAGCTGGCGCCACAAGTGCCACCAATTCAGGCTATTTGGGCTCCTTAACGTTTGGTGCAAGCAGCAGGCTGCTTTCTACTTTGATCTTTGAGGACTCGCTTGGCGCTGTGTCGTGTTTGGCCTGATGAACCAGCAGCAGGCCGCGATTGACGCTGGAAAAGGTGCACGTATTGCATTTGTATATGATGGTGGACAGCTCCTGCTCCGGATGCATTTTCTGCAGGTGTATCTGTGGCATGCACAAAAGGTAATCATTTAGTTGGTGACATAAGTCATTCTGTAATTGGACTTACCCGATAGGCTGTGCTTTGTATGGCCCTAAAATCGCAGTGTGGACACGCATAGCGTTTAGCCTCCCGATGTGTGGCCAGATGACGCCGGAAGGCATTGTGATCATTCGCCTCATGCTCGCACTTGTCGCACTTGAAGCGCTTGCTCTCCTGGTGACTGCGCATGTGCAACTTGAGGCTGCTCTTCGAGCTAAAAACGCGCTGCAAATAATATAGAAATAATTAAAATAGTTGTGAATCTTAATTCAAGAATTTCCAAGTTAAGAGTTAAGATCTGCAACAGCAAACTTTTATAGAATATTCTTGATCTTACCTGACAAGTGGTGCACTGTGGCTGCTCGTTGCGCTGCTTGCACAGATGCTCCCGCAGCGTTTTGCGATGCTTGAAGGCGGCACCGCAATCCTCGCAGCGATGCAGTATGGGCAACGCCACCTGCTCCTCGATGATGCTTGGCTTGGCTGACATGCCCAGTCCCTGGGTGCGATGTAATCGTCGATGATTCTTTAGCTGTTTGGTGTTCTTGAATCCCTTGCTGCATTGCTCGCACTTGTAGTTGCGCTCCTCGGAGTGGATCTTGGCATGGGTGTTCACCAGCCGTGAGTAAATGGGCGTCTTAAAGCTGCACAGCTGGCAGCAGTACAGTTCCATGTCGATCTCATGGGTGCGCCACAGATGGGTGTGCAGGCAATTCCAATTGCTGAACTGCGTCGATCGGCACTCGGGACAGATCATCGGCTGTGTGGAGCCGAGCGAGCCATTGTGACAACGTCCATGATACTCCAATGTGGTCGGCGACTTGAAGCGGAACATGCAACCCTCCACGGTGCATTTGCCACCCTCCAAAGATTGGACAGCGCTCTGTGCCGGCCGCCGTTTGGCCGTCTGACCCGCCTGCTTGGCGCCATATGGACGACCACGCACCGAGGTGCCACCTGGCAGCGGCGCTCGCTCCACAGCAGCGGGCAGCAAATTGTTGGCCACATAAATGCGTGCGGGCTTCTCATCGGCGCCGGTAGCAACATCACCAGCACCAGCAGCAGCAGCCTCTGCAGCGAGGGGCACCAGCGGCGGCACGGGTAACCCGCATAAATTCTCTGCCGGCACAGCTGAGCTCGCCGCCAACTCTGGTGAGCCGGTGACCGGTACCAGGGGCGGCACAGCATCTGCTGTCGGCGTCTGCGATGCATAGAGTTGCGGGAAATCCTTAATCAAAATATCGTCGGCAATGTGCGGCAATTCCAGCTGCTCTGTAACATCGTGCTCCGTCTCTGAGGCGGTAACGATGCCTTCTGGCACCGACTCCTCCATCCAGGGCCAGATTTCCAGATTGTCGGCCAAATCATAGCTATCAACATAGCTCAATGGCGTTGATGGCGCCTGATCGAAATCGACGAGTGTCGATTCCAGTGCGACAGCAGCAGCAGCAGCTGTGGCACTTAGTGGCAGTTGCTCCAGCTGCAGTGGCTCCCTATGGGGCGCAATCAGATGCTCCACCTCGTTGCGGTTCATCAGATTCAGTTCGTCGACGGTGCGCAGATGCAATGTGCCACGCTGTGGTGTCTTCAATATATCCACATTCTTGATAAAGATCTTTTGCTTCGACGATGTCGTCCTTGGCAAATAGTTCTCCAGCTCATCTTGAGGCAGTGCACCCAGCTCCGCCAGCTGCGCGCTTATAAGAGACTGCTGTAATTGCGGCTCTTCAGTTGCCTCCGCTGATACTGCAGCGGTTGCTGCTGATTGTGGTGGTGGTGTCGTCTCCAGTTGCACACTGTGCTCGAAATCGACAGCAAAATCCAAATCCAAAGCGCTGAAGTTGTTGCTGCTGACACTGTTGCTGCTGGTGTCACCAGCACCACTGAGCACGGCATCAAAATTGAACGATTCCCCGCACATGTTGGCCAGTGGAGCCAGAGCTGGCTCAAAGCCGGGCAGCGGACCCACTGGACCCGTTGGCGTTAGCAGCGTTTCGGCGGGAAATATTTCCACGGGACTCTCGATTGTCGTCGTGGTGAGTGCCTCGTTGAAGCCCATGCCCGGCAGCAACATGGGCTCCTTTAGTATGTCCACATTGCGTATGTAGATCTTGGGCTGACGCGGCTTCTCCTGCTCGGACACTCCGACAACCTGCACATCCAGCAAACTGTTGCCCATTAACAGGGAGGGCAGTGGAGGCAACGACAACGACAACTGTTGCTGCTGCTGCAGTTGCTCTTCAGCGCTGGGCAGATGGAAATCAAAAGGCAGCAGCGCCGGCTCCCGCAGCACATCGACACTCTTTATGGATATCTTTTGCACGGCTGGCTTTTGGATCATTGGCAAAATTTGCTGTTGCTGCTGCTCCTCGTCAACATCATCGAGCAGATCTAGTATATTGCCAGTGCTGCTATCTGGCGAGTTGGGCAATAGCGGCAAGAAGTCGGACAATGGATTAATTGCATCCTGCTCGCGATGCGGCTCCCTCAAGCAATCCACATTCTTGATAAAGATGCGACTTTTGGGCAGCGTTTGCTGCTGTGGTCTTTTGGCTGCTCTTTCGCTGGATTTGCCCGTCAGCTTGGCTAACTCCTGCGGCTCTAGCTGATGATCAGCGCTCAGATGCAGCTCCAGCACATCGATGCTGTAGAAAATATTTGCGCAACCTTTAAAGATATAAAGGATTAGTCAATTATGTATAGATTCCTTTAAGATCGCTCACCTGGACACTGAAGGCGTTGCTGCGCATCGACGCCAAAGCAGCTGCTGATGTGCGTTTGGGCCTTTAGCTGACAGAGAGTGAGGAATGGGCAGCTGGGACACTTGTGCAGCGGCAGATCCGAGCAACCCTCGCTCGCAATCGTCTTTGTGGCTGTGGGCGGCGTGGGCGTGGCGTTGATGCGCTCCTTAGCCGCCGCTTCTGCCTGCTCCGATTTAATGAGTTCCGCCTCCGATTTGATTTCAGCTGTGCGTCGTCGGAATCCATTGCGATAACTGCGACCCGGATCGAGTTGCTGTTGCAAGTCTGTCGTATGGATCTGCACAAATGGAATGCAGGCGGTCTCCGTTGCAACGCCCGTGGCAACCTTATGCGTCGCGGCTGCTGCTGCGGCTACTGCTGCAGCTGCTCCCGTTATTGTCGTCAGGGGAAGGGAGAGCAGGGCCGGATCATCGTCAAAGAGGCCGGTGAAATTGCTGTCGTGCTCCAGGGCATGGATGGGCGTCGATAGCGACAGCTCCGCATGCTGTAGCTGCAGCAACAACAACAACAACATCAGCACACACACACACGCACATACACACACTCCAGCACAAGTGAAAACAAGAAAAAGTGCTGCTCACCTGGCTGCCAACGTAGAAACTGGAAAACGCCGCATCCGCCACATCGTTCATGTTGCAATGCATTTGGAATATTGTGTTTATTGTTTTTGCATTTCGTTTAACTTCGCATTACATTTTTGCTCGAGCGGAATCTGTGGTGCAAAAACTGATCTGATATCATATCAAAACATCTGATAACAACAACAATAATAACAACAACAGCAGCAGCAACCACAACAGCAATAACAATTGAACTGCATCGATAACAAAGTCTATCGAAAGTGAGCACAGAACAAAAAAAAAATACCATGCCACCGATAAGTTAGGCCAGCAACAAGAATCTAAAAACAAAATGAGGTTAAACAAAACTATTATAAATTCAATAAATAAATGCAAAACAAAGTGCATATATCACTTTATCAAATTTATATAACATAACAACTGCAATAATGCGCTTTCTCAGATGACGTCGCGATTACCAGGGCTGCAGCAAATTAGCGCACAAAAATAGCAGCCCGATCGACATCGATTACAAACTTAATAAACGATTTTATTTGACACATCACTAGCGGCCGCCGACAGCGCAAACTTTGCAGAATATTTATTAAGAATTTTTTGTTTTAAAGTGTTATTAGAAAAGACAAGGCGACAAAATGCCGCGTATTATGATCAAAGGCGGCGTCTGGCGCAACACAGAGGTGGGCAGTTAAAAGTTTAATAACAATGTGCAACAAATTGAACGCACGGCTTCATCTATTTTTTGTAGGATGAAATTCTCAAAGCGGCTGTCATGAAATATGGCAAAAATCAATGGAGTCGTATTGCATCACTGCTGCATCGCAAGTCGGCCAAGCAGTGCAAGGCGCGCTGGTACGAATGGCTCGATCCGAGCATCAAGAAGACGGAATGGTCACGTGAGGAGGATGAGAAACTGTTGCATCTGGCCAAACTGATGCCGACGCAGTGGCGCACAATTGCCCCAATTATTGGACGCACTGCAGCACAGTGCCTGGAACGCTATGAGTATTTGCTGTAAGTGGGAGATTTCCAGCATGTTATTGGATATCTTTCAGCTGATTTTATTTTTACATATGCCCCTGTCTTTCCCCACAGCGATCAGGCGCAGCGCAAGGAGGATGGCGAGGACACCATGGATGATCCACGCAAACTGAAGCCCGGCGAAATCGATCCCAATCCGGAGACAAAACCGGCACGGCCGGATCCCAAAGACATGGACGAGGACGAACTGGAGATGCTGTCCGAGGCACGTGCCCGTCTCGCCAACACACAAGGCAAGAAGGCCAAGCGCAAAGCGCGCGAGAAACAACTTGAGGAGGCACGTCGCCTGGCCACGTTGCAGAAGCGTCGTGAGTTGCGTGCCGCCGGCATTGGCAGTGGTAATCGCAAACGCATCAAAGGCATTGACTACAACGCGGAGATCCCGTTTGAGAAGCGGCCAGCTCCAGGTTTTTATGACACCGCCGAGGAGCATTTGCAGAAACAGGATCCGGACTTTAATAAGATGCGGCAACAGGATTTGGATGGTGAGCTGCGCTCGGAGAAGGAGGAACGCGAACGCAAACGCGACAAACAAAAGCTGAAGCAGCGCAAGGAGAACGAAGTGCCATCGGCCATGCTGCAGAGCATGGAACCGGAACGTAAACGCTCCAAGTTGGTGCTGCCCACGCCGCAGATATCCGATCTGGAATTGCAGCAGGTCGTCAAGCTGGGCCGCGCCAGTGAGATGGCCAAGGAGATTGCCGGCGAGAGCGGCATCGAGCAGACTGATGCCCTGCTGGCGGACTATTCCATAACGCCACAGGTGTCGGCGACGCCACGCACTCCGGCTCCGTACACGGATCGCATAATGCAGGAGGCACA
This sequence comes from Drosophila paracracens, assembly GCA_035044025.1. Classification (NCBI taxonomy): domain Eukaryota; kingdom Metazoa; phylum Arthropoda; class Insecta; order Diptera; family Drosophilidae; genus Drosophila; species Drosophila paracracens. The sequence goes on from JAWNMN010000713.1 coordinate 1,423,058, forward strand.
GAATATGATGGCTCTCACTCACACAGAGACCCCGCTCAAGGGTGGCCTCAATACGCCGCTGCACGAATCGGATTTCTCGGGCGTGCTGCCCAAGGCGGCGGCCATTGCGACGCCGAATACGGTGATTGCCACGCCGTTTCGCACACAACGCGAGGGCGGCACAGGCTCCGGAACACCCGCGGGATTTCTAACACCCGCCTCGGGTGCTGTGGTGCCAGTGACGAAGACGGGAGCAGCGGGTACAACGCCCGCCCTTGTGCGGGATAAGCTCAGCATCAATGCGGAGGAGACAATGGGCGTCACCGAGACGCCAGCTCTCTATAAGAACTACCAGAAGCAGCTAAAGTCGACACTGCGCGAGGGATTGTCCGCGCTGCCGATGCCACGCAACGATTACGAGATTGTGGTGCCGGAGCAGGAGGACAGTGAACCGTTGGAGACGGGCCAAGAGCCGGCGATAGAAGATCAAGCGGATGTCGATGCACGTATCATTGCCGAGCAGGAGGCACAGCGCAAGCGAGAGCTCGCCAAGCGTTCCCAGGTCATTCAGCGCAATCTGCCGCGTCCCACTGAGGTCAACACGAAGATACTGCGACCGCAATCCGAGAAACAGAATCTTAGCGAACTGCAGCAGGCCGAGGAGCTGATCAAACACGAAATGATAACCATGCAGCGTGAGTTGGAACTCAATCCTAGATCGATTGATGATATATATATAAATGTAAACCAATCTCTGTTTCAGTTTATGACTCTGTGCGTGATCCGGTGCCGGGACAATCGCAGCAGAAGCTGGAGCAGTTGCACAGCTTCTTTAAGGCCAATCCCTACGAGGAGATCACTCAGGAGGATCTGGCCGATGCCAAGCAGATGCTCAGCGACGAAATGGAGGTGGTCAAGGAGCGCATGTCGCACGGCGAATTGCCGCTCGAGGTTTACGGTCAGGTGTGGCAGGAGTGTCTTGGCCAGGTGCTCTACCTACCCTCCCAGCATCGTTATACACGCGCCAATTTGGCTAGCAAGAAGGATCGATTGGAGTCAGCCGAGAAGCGACTCGAACAGAATCGTCGCCATATGGCCAAGGAGGCGAAGCGCTGTGGCAAAATCGAGAAGAAACTGAAGATCCTTACGGGCGGCTATCAGGCACGTGCCCAGGTGCTGGTCAAGCAACTGCAGGACACCTATGCACAGATCGAACAGAACTCGCAATCGCTGTCCACGTTTCGTTTCCTCGGCGAGCAGGAGGGCATTGCGGTGCCGCGTCGCCTCGACGCGCTCCAGGAGGACGTACGTCGCCAGATGGAGCGCGAAAAGGAGCTGCAGCAGAAGTACGCCAACCTCGCCGAGCAACGCGATGCGCTCTTCAATCAAATCGAATTGATCACCGGCGAGAAGCCCACGCGCGAGCAACTGCTCGGCATTGATCCGGAGACGGAGCAACTACAGCAGCAGGAGCAGCCGCTGGAGGCCTAGATTTAAGTCACTAGCAATTTAATTTGTACCCAAAAAAAATAAAAAAAATTTCAATACACTTCAACAAAACAAGGAACGATTTCTTTAGTGTCCATATTTTTGGTAGACCCACTCCTTATTGTCCAGCGGGCAGACGTGGCGCGTCTTCAGCCAGCGCGCAATGCAGTGATAGTGGAAGGCATGATTGCATTCGCCCCATGCCACGGTGCATTCGTCCTTGTTGGCACTGGGATCTGCCTGGCATTCGATGCACAGATTCATGATGTGATTCCGGCAGATGGCACAATTATCCACGGCCACATCCCATGCCCAATTCGCATGGGCTACCCATTTTTTCAGCTCGAAACGTTCGGTCTTCTTCTGACCAGCACTTCCGCTTGCCACATTGTCCTCGTTGAACTCGTCCAGATCGTGAAAGTCCTCCGTTTCCTCCACCTCCATTTCCTCGGTCATGGATCCATTTTTATTCAAATTTTCCATGTTTTTTTTTTCTTTTCAAATTCTAATTTAAATATTATTTGTTGTCTGGAAATGTTATGGCTAAAGATCTCTAGGTGGATGAAGATCTCAAAGCTGGCTAGAAACAACAAATTTTACCTTTAGTTTTGGGAAAATTTAATGAAAAGCTCAACTCACACAGTTGCGTAGATAAATTAAAATTTTTATGTTTTCTTTTAGCTAACATTTTACAAATAGTAAATTCGCTTTTGTTTTGTAATATTTATTTAGCATAAATACATAATTTGTATACGAATTAAATTTGGTGCTAAAATACTAACAGTTTTTACTTCTCATATCCATTTTGTTTGTTATTTATTTATTTATTGTTCATAAGTATATTTATTCTCTGCGATTTAAACATGTGGGTAAATAAATAAGCAATTTATGTAAGCATTTCTCTTGTTTGTTTTTTATACTTGAATTAGGTAGTTTTGTTCTCTTTGTGTGTTTGTTTGTTTGTTTTTTGTTTGTTTTCTTTTTGTTGTTGTAAAATTTAGAATTGTTTCAGCAGCACTTGCGTGGATTATTGCCCATATGCGATATACAGAGTTGGTTACGATTAGTAAGGATAGTAATAATACGTACATACATACACTCTAAATATATATAGACACAATAATTATAATGATAATAATAAACGTAATGATATAGCATAGATACTTATACGACGTATACACGATGTATGCACGTATTTATCTACGGGTGTACTAACAATAAGATTGATTCCGTAAGTATTTAATATGTATATAGTAAGGATTGAGAAGAACCATAAGCGCCATGCTAGAGAGAGGAAGATTTGTATTTAGATTGTCCACTAGTAGAACTTGATGGGGGAAGAGGGTGGCGTTGTAGCTCCGGCTTAAGGGTCATCATCATCATCGTTGATGGCGGCACTGCTGCGCGAGATCTTCATGTAGGCGGCACAAATGCACTCGCAAACGAAGCGATATTGACTCTGCAAATCAAAGATCGGTTTAAATATATACATATATATATATATATATACACATTGTTAGTTGTGTAATTGCTTACCACATTTTGGACCATGCAGGCGCGTTGATCGCGCATTGTGCGCACTATATCCAAGGGATAGACGGGCTCACGCATCTCCATTAGCGCCAGGGCCGTGTCCATAAGGATGAGCACGCCAGTGCGTCCAATGCCCGCAGAGCAGTGAACAATCACTGGCGGATTGGCGGCGCTGATGCATCTGCAAATGTAGAAGTAAATCAATTAAACAATTCAAGTCTATATATACTATATATATATATCTCACTGATGCACGCTGGTGGAGACGGGCGTTTCATCCTCTGGCGTGGCTCCGTTGCTCGCTGCACATTTGCGCTCGGACATCAGGCCACCATTGTCATCGGCATCCGCATCGAGCAGGCGCACCTGCTTCAGACTCTCCTCAATCTCCTGGAGCAGCGTGCGATTGCGTGCGGCACGCACACGTTCCGTGAACTCCAGAAACAGATTGGGATCGGAGGGAACACAGTGATCGGGCCAGGCCAGATATTGCATATGATGAATGTGCCGTTGTTCGTGCTTATCACGGAGCACAAACTCCCGGAATACAAAGCTGCCCGTCTCATCCGGTTTCTCGCTGAGACAACGCACCGAGAAGCCATCGCCCAGCTGCAGCTCATCCCCGGTAACTGGCCAGTACTGGTGACACTTTTGCCTGCCCGCCTCCATCACTGTGGTGAGCATGACCAACAAATGGCTGCTCTCCTGCTGCACCATACGCCAAAAATCAGTTGTGGTGCTGGCCAGCGGTCCCTGTGTCGCAATATAACGATTCACCACACCTCCAGGTATCTCCATATTCACATAGTTGGCATTGATATAGTCACCAGTCAGCGAATTGACCAGCGAGACGCGAGTGCAGTCATCTGTAAGTAGCGATGCGATTAATCAAAATACTATATATATATATATATATATATATTCACTTACAGGGCGATATGTCGCGATAGCGATTCTTGGGCGCATTCGCTGGCTTGCGTGCCTCCGTGATGGCCAGATCGGGATGCTTGCGATACATGAGCTCGTACTGAGCGAGCAGGGCACCCGAGGCGAGTCCATCACTCAGCAGCAACAGGCTTTGGGTGAAGAGAGCGTCGCCATCGAGCAGATTGGAGTGAGAGCCGATCTCATCGCTTTCGGGCACATACTGATACAGTGGCTCCTCCTCGAGCAGCAGTGGCGCCGAACGCTTGGGACGCACCGTCAGCAGCAACTCGCCGCTGGACTGATGCCGGCAATCGCGTATCATGGCCACCACCTGCTCATGCCTCAGCCCGTGGACATCGCGGCCATTGATCATGAGCACCTCGTCGCCCTCGCAGACGCGCGGTGTACAGCGATCGGCGGGTGTGTGTGGCACCACTTTGGACACTTGCACGGGCAGACTCAGATCGATGCCGCCTTTGACATTGAAACCATAGCGACCCTGTTCGTCGGCCAGCAATCGCATCGTGATCAAATCACTGCCACTCTCTGGCTGACCCACGGCATCCGCTATCGTTGTGGGCAACAGCAGCGGACTGTGCTGACCCGAGCTATAAGCTGGCGGCATCGGGGATGGAGTGCCCGAATCGAAGCGTCGCGTGCACTGCTCAATGAAGCCCACGTCGCTGAGGAGAGAAACGATTTAGGATTAGTATAATTTAAAGTGCTTTTGGCCGGGATGAGAACTTACAGTTGTATATCGTACTCATCGCTGTGTTGCTCCCAGGCCTTGCGTGGCATGGTGTCCGCTTGCTTGGACGTCACCTTGGACGTGTCATGTGGACGGCTAGTTTTCGTGATGGTCAGTATGGTGGATGCGGACGGTTTGCCGTTGTGCGAATTGGCGCTATCGGAGCCACCGCCATTCGTGCCATTGCCATTGCGTTGCAACTGCAGCGGAGTTCCATCCGCTGAACTGGCAGCGCCACCAGCACCTGCTGTCCCACAACCGGCAGCAGCCAACAGTCGTTTGCTGGGCGAACGCACAAAGACCTTGTGAATGCGACCCCGCTGCTTGGACTCCTGCACGGCTTGGAGTTCGGTGCGGCCGGAATAGTAGAACTTGCTGCCCAAACTGATGTTAAGGAAGCGGGACAAGCGATGCGGTCGCTTCAGTCGAAAGAAACTGTGATGCTCCACACAGGATTTCCACAGGGCTTTCGCATGCTTGTGACTGCTCATGCCGAAGCCGAGCAGGGTGTCGTAGCATTCGCTGGGCTCGCGGCGCAACTGGATGAAGAAGTCCTTGCGCTTGAAGGAGACCTTCACCATTTTGCTCCACGAGAAGGTGTTGATGCGCAACGTGTGCTGGAACACAAGCAGCCCGACAGCTGAGACGCCCAGCTGTAGCTCCTTGCCATTCGAATCGGTGGCCTTGTGCAGATCAATGCCATAGAGTTCCAAGCGCTTGCCATGCTCCAGATAATTGTATTCCGCATCTGCGGGCAGCTGGCCACGATGCAGCTTGTGCAGTTCACAGATCTTACGCTCCGCATCGGGCGTTTGCTCCGCCAGCAATTGCAATCCGCTCAAATAGCCCGTCTGATGTTCGACGGCATTGAAGTCGCCCAACTCAGCTGTGGATTGAAAAAATGACATTAATCTCTGGCTGGCATTGAGTTAAATCTCCAATTGGGTTACTCACACTGCACCGTATAGCTGGCAAGCAGGCACTGTGTATTGCTCGAGCAGGACAATTGTCCGAGCAGAATGTTGCGCTTGATCTGCAGATAGAACTGATAGCGTGTAAACTCCTCCTGCAGTCGACTGGGATCGCTAACATAGAACTGCAAAGTTATTCGAATTATTGATCCGATCATCTTCAAGAAACGGGGCAACAATAGAGCACTGACCTTAACTCTAAACTCTAATAATGGAACGGCATCGTTGTCCAGGCAGACGCTGCTGCATTGCTTCTTGAATTGCTTCTGTGCGTCCACCCATCTCTATAAATAGTGATTGATATTCATGAGTATTTGATTTATTCATTTGGATTCGTGCTTATTGTGCACTTACCACAACATCACCGGGCTTCTGTGGAAATAAGAGGCCAAAGTAGTCCCTTTCGGATAACTCGAGATAGTGAAAGACCTGATCCAAGAGCTCAGAGCCTTTAGCACGTTTCTGCGGGGAATAGAAAATGGAAAATTTAATTGAGTATTGATAGAAAATGGAAAATTGACTTGAGTATAAACTTATATAACTGATGAGATAAGTAGATGATAGTAGATATCTATCTTAATGAAACGTGTCCGTTACTTTTTTGAAGAAACTTTTCTCAGCCACTTTCTTTTTTGTAAAGTTAACTTTTTTACAGCTCAACTGTTCTTAAGTATTAAAGACTTATAGAGCTAACTATATAGTGTTTGGCGTTACTCTTAACGCATTCACTGCCTACGCAAAGACTTTGCCAAACAGCATTTTGAGTATTTACCAAGTATTTTCTACTGTGAAATGACGCTAATTTGGCTGGAAAATTGGTTAAACAAAACGACAGAAAAGAAAAACAGATTCCACAGATCATTAACATCTACAATTTATCTACAATTTTCCATCTATAGTTGGAGAGAAACGAGTTGTGTTTTGTAATTAAGAAAGAAAACTAAAGAAAACAATGCGAATGCCTTTTTGAAGAAGTGCGTGTCTGTCTATCTGTCTGCCAGGCTGTTCATTCGCCTACCAAAACGAAAGTGAAATTCAGATAAAGATGCACTTTTGCTGAATGATCAAGTGTAAATGGAGTTGGAGTTGGCTAAATTAAAAATGGCTAATATATGTATGAAAATATGTATTTAACGCACGCAAAAAGCGACTTTCTTTATGTGTTTTTTAGTTATTTTTGTTTACACATTTTGCTTGCATTCATAATTTCGTATGCGAACAATTTTGGAAAGCAGCAACTATTGATTATGCAGCTGCGAGTGGGAGGATGTGGTTGTGGATATGTGTCTGTTAGGAGTGATTGTTATATAGTTAAATCGGTGGACTTACCTCGATCCGAAAGGTGTGCGTGATGTCATCTAGGAATAAAACGGTGACGCATTGCTGCCGCTGCTGTTTCTTGTCGCGAGCCAGTTCAGTGGATCCGCCGCGTTGTCGATAGTTTCTGCTCAGGTTGCTCAGGCGAAAGCGTTCAAACATGGCCCAGCTCCATACCGACCCCCTTAATTAATTGCTATGCGTGTGTGTGTGTTTTTGTGTGTATGTGTTACGATTTGTTTTACAGCTGCTCCTCCTTGGCTAGGCTGGAAGCGTTCTGCGTGGCTGGCAGTTCTGATTGTTTGTTTATTCGATACTAATAAAAATGGCAAGACTTTGACTTTTGGTTTTTTCTTGGTTTTTGTTTGGACGTGTCGCGTTCACGTTATGGCTAAGACTTTGGATGGATGCGCTGCTCGTCGTTGATTGAGCTATGTTTTCCTTGCTGCAAATGAGAGTGAGAAATGGCAGAATAGAGAGAGAAGGAGGAAGAATAAGGTCGTAAAACTAAAACGAATTTAGATTCCAATTCCGATTGTGGTACGTAAATAATGAAAATTTTGATAGTCTTGAAAACATTTTTACGGTATTCGGTTACGTTTTGGTACCTTGATTTTTCTTGGTACGTTACGGTAAGTAAAAACGTTATAGTCGAGCTTAACTGACTTCGGAATACACTGATATAATTTTTGAGGAAAAAACAAGATCAACAAAAAAATAAATTTAAATGTATAATGAATTTGAGGAGCAAGCTAACTGAACTAAGGTCTGCAACGGACTATTAACTTCGGCGAGCCTAAAATAACCGTTGAAATATGATATATATAAGTAAGATTAAGATGTTTCGGTATATGGATCTTCAAAAAATTTTACATTTAGACTATAATGCCGATTCTGAATGTCAAACGGTAAACATATAGTTTGAGACCCTGATTAACATTGTACATAAACATTGTTAATAATTTAAAGCCTAGCGACTGACGATCGATCAGTTGTGATTACGCATTTGGTTAGGGTATTAAGCAGTCGTCTTTTGCGCCTCATATGCTCCCTTTGACTCTTTGCGTGTGCTTTGCCATTGTTTGCTTTGTTTATTTCGATGTTGACGTGTGCGTGTGTGTGTGTGAGGGGAAAAAAAAGCACTTCCACTTCACATGACAAACGTTTCTGGCCCAAAAGACCTCTTGCACTGTGTCTTAGGCCACAATCGACGCATATTTTCACGCGCTGACAAGCAAGACATACACGCACACACATGCACACACACTAACACACAAACACGCATGCAATGCGTAGACAAGCGAAAGACAAGTGTAGAGTATGACTAATATTGTCTTGGTTTTTGTTTTTGTCTTTGTCTTGCGACTTCCTTTCTGTGCTGCCCGCAATTGAATCAATGAAACGTTGTCAAGTGCGTATGCATGTGTGCATGGATGTGTGTATGTGTTAGATAACACACATACAGTGTTGTTGCTATGTGTGTGTGTGTGTTTATCGATATGATGATGATGATTGATGCGCCGTGTAATTGGCTTATGAGCTTTCCTAATGACATACGAACTAGTTATAAATACAGATTTAATTCGCTCATTGCTGCGACTTTTCGCTCTTCCTCTTTGCTCTTAAGCTCATTTCTTTCCTCTTGCTTTTATATTTCTTCAATTTTACTTGTCATCTTTAGTTTCTTGCTTAGCCTGATTTCACTATCAACATATTTCTTACATTCTCGCAAGACTACAGAATGTAAATTGTAAATTGTATATTTTCGCATAGGATGCAGCAATCACAAAGAATACTGCGAATTTGAATTCACAATTGTCACAATTGTTTCTAAGAACTAAAACTGAACCGATTTTTATCTGTTTATTTAAAGTATTTGTGTTGAAGGCAATATTAATTAGTAAGCGGTTACCAGGAATCGTTTATCACATGCCTTTAACTAATGTGCGACCAGTTGCTTCTTGGCTTTCTGCAGAACTTTTTCGTTATACACACACACACACACACAGGCACACACCCCCACACATCGATGGCCATTAGAAATAGTTGCTTTGCGCACTTTTCTACATGTGACAGATAAAGATATTTTTGTGTTGTTCTCAGTTCTATATTCATACACAATTTCCGGCTGGCAGAGCTAAAGAAAAACAAGTCGCCAATGTGGGGAAAAACTCAAGTGCGCAATATTATTTATAATACCAAATACAAACAGCGACCCGCCTCCTCCTCCTCCTCCGTTCGGATAACATTCGATTAGAGAACTGTGAACAGAGGCAGAAAGCAGAAATAATTCTTATCTATCCCAGCAAGGAAATTGCGATCTTACAATCTTATCAATCGATTTAAAATAACACTTGCTAAAGATATTATAAACATAATATTCTATTTTAGGATTGTTTCAAGCATTTTATACACATATTATTTCTGGTGTTAGATGTGTATATTATAGAAGAAGAAATTTGTGTTTTCTGCTTAAACTGGATTCTACAAGTCTTACCTTAAACAGATCAATAGCTATTATGCAAACCAATTCAGTACAAGCTTGTTTTAAGCCGATTACATTGATTACCTTAGTAGGTTAAGCCACTTAGCGATGGGGAAGGGGAATTAGATTGTAGGGGTAGATACGGGTGGGATTACTTTTGATACCCTTTCGTTATCAGCGCACGAGTGTGCAAATTTGCTAACCACACACGCACACACACACATGTGTGTATTTGTGTAGCACTAGTACCTCATATGTTAATTTGGTCGATAATTTTTGTGGATTAGGTTCTGGGAGGGGGCTGAGCAAGAAGCGTCAATTAGAAACAGCAACTGAAACAGAAACGAGGTTGCGTCATTTTTTTTTGTTTTGAATTGGTAACACCCACAAGGTTGCCCCTTCAACGCCCCCAAGCCCCATTTCAGGGCATGAACAAAGCGACATCGGGCCGATTGGCTGTTGGCCATATATGAACTGAAACGGGAAGCCTTATAGACTCGACTCGACTCTCGTTGTGGTTATGACAGCTTTGCTACACTGAAAGCAAAACTTATCCCCCTATGCTCAACATTTCGTTCGTTTACTTCCCTGAATGACAAAATTAACGCTTGATATATAAATAAAACAACTGATAAGCTTATATATAGGTTTGACTTTGCAAAATGAATAAAGTAATTTAAGAAATTGGACAAGCGAAAATGTCAAATCACTATTAGACTTCGTTATGAATATTTTAGTCTGTAATTTGTTTATTTAAACCAAAACTAATTTTTTTACGAAAACTCTAATTATTCTAAAGAGTATTGCACATAAAAAACCTAAATCATATCAGTCTCCTTTTTTTTTTGTAAAGTGTAGTTACCTTCTGTATACGGTCAATGCAAGTCAATCGTGTGTAGAAAGGGGCTAGCCGGGAAAGGGGTTTGCGGGCATGGTGGGGAAAGTACAGCTGCTAAGTTTGGTTGTGGTTTATTACGTATGACTGTGTGTTGATTATGCATTAATTGAAAACGAAATGAAATAACAAAAACAAGGAACAACAAAATATTCTGAGTAACCAGTTGTATTGTTTAAAGTGCATGAGCAAATGGCAAAAATATATGTTTATATACATATATATATATATATATATATATATATATATATACACATATACTTTTAAATAATCGTATATCAAATTAATTTGCCTGACAACATTGCCAGTTCGTTGACCGACTTTTGGTCGATTCGTACAAACCCTCAACCAAACACCAGCCACTACCCCCACCCCTTATTTTGATTCACTTATAAGGGAATCGTGTTGCAAAATTTGTTTATTATGATTACGTTACCATGTGCATAAGTGTGTGTGTGTGTGTGTAAATATATTGTTCATATGTTTTTGTGTGCAGATTCAATGTGCTTTTGTTTATTTGACCAGTTTGGCAACTGGAAATGCGCTGCTGGAGCAGCTTCCGTTGTGCGAAATACATTGGTGCAAAACTCATTTGCATGCCAATTATGTGTATTTATAAATAAAATAGAATGTGAATTTATGTAACACTAATTATAATTTCATTCACTTCAGCTTGACCTAGTTTAAATTTGTGCTTTTCATTTCCGCTTCAACCGGTTGCGTACCAGTGTGCGACTTGTGCTTTTTCTTCTTTGTTCGCGTGACCCGCTGAGCAAAAACAAATTTGGGGAAATGGCAACGTAAGCAAATCCAATTTGCTTGCTGATGCTGAAGATGGGATGGGCAGTAGTAGAAGCGGAGGGGGGAATTGGGGATAGGGGAGAGAGTAAGAAAGTAACGACGACTGCAAACCGGTTGAGTAACTGAACATTTGACGACGTTGCCACTGCAGCTGCTGCTCTGCTCTCGTTCAGTTGCTAAACTGAGCTCAATTCATGTAGATAAGCGAGGTGAGTTGAGGTGAGGAGATGGCAGATGAGTGAAGCCGATAAGCTAAGCCACAATATATATATATACAATATTACCGTAATACACTTCCTAAGGGGTCAACACAATTCCGCAACGATAATCAAAAGACTTAAATAGAAACAGACGAACAAGAAGAATGAGTAGAAGTAGAAGAAGCAGCAGCAGCAGCAGCAGCAGAAACAGAAGCCACAATGAAAGCAGCTTTGTGCGTAATTGAAACCGTCAACAAAACAAAAAAGAAAAAAAAGTTGAACCTGTCAGCAAAATCGCGCGCTAAGCAACCAGAAATTTGAAACTGCAAACCCACATAAAAAGGGAGAAGGGGGTGCTTTATGAGGGGAGGCTGGATTTTGAAGTTGTCACTGGGATCTGGGTCTGCTGTTGCCTGTCACTCAATTTCAATTAGGACACATCCATCAATCTTTTGATACCATATAATATATAATTTACAAACAAAATTATTTTGGAAAATTTAAACAAAAGTTTGTAACAGAATTTTCATGCATAGACAATTTTTATAACAAGAAGTTTGTATTTTTCGAGGCTCTGAAAGGGTATTTAAATTTGAAATGTTTTCTTTATGTCTGCTGCTCTAAAATTTCATATTTTTAGCGCTGCCTGGCAACCCTTATCAAAGTAAAGGCGAGCAACAGAAACAGACCCCATTCAAAAGCTCTCAGCTACGCCACCTGAAGGCTTTCAAAGTGATAAGCAGACCAAGGGGCAAGGGGCAAAAGAAGAGGTAAGGCAGTGCAATTGAATTTGCCGTGTCAGAGAAGCATCAATAATAAAATTGTTGTTGTTGCATTTGCATTTGTTTGGTTTTATGTATGGGCTTCTTTACCGTTATGCGTCAGGGTTGCCATGTGTGCGTGTGTGGAGTGGCCTGTTGTGGGGTGGGGTTGGGTTGTTCTGGTCGCCGCTTATCGCTGTTTGCCTTTTAATTTTTATTGCCTCGAAGCGCAACCCGCACACAACGAGAGAGCGAGAGAGAGAGAGAAGATTCTCTTATGCTATTTTTATGCTCATATTTCAAACATGCAACAACAACCACACAGCAGAGACAACAGTTAGCCCCCAGAATTAAAGGCCCAAAAGCAGCCCCGGGCTGCACGCACACACACAAACAAAAACATCCACACACATATACTTCCGCACTTATGTATATATATATACATGTGTGTGTGTACACACTAGTTGTTTACGCTTCGCTTCTTGTGCGATATTCTTAAATGCTCAGTGCTCTTGCTTTTACCGCTCAACACCAAGGGATAGAAGAAAAAACAGATACAATTTGTCTGCTAAACTGTTTTTACTATAACCCCCCCTTCCCATTTCCAAAACACCTTTGCTCTCAACTAAAAGCAGCCTGCTTTGAAACCATGCTAAGCCTGATGCGCTGAATGGAGAATGTGCTGGGGGGGTGTAGCGCATGTGACAACAAGAAGAAAACAAGTTGAATTAATTAAACGATTTGTAACACACAATGCAATGATTAATTGCACACATACACACGCAGAAGAATGTATGTGTTTCTTCGTTGCATTTGCTTTGCTTTTGCTTACCACAGATTAATGTATGACGCGCGTGCATGTGTGTGATTGTCTATGTGTGTGTGCAAGTAAATTCACTCCCTCACTCACTCTCTGCGAGACTTTGATTTTTTCGAAGCAAATCAGACAAGACGCGATGCTGAGTAGGCGGCATCTTGACTGTGTCTGTGTGTGTGAGAGAGAGGGAGCGAACAAAATAATCAAAGGGCAGCGTTGATTCTGCTTGCGGCTGCAGATAAGCCTACACATACACACACACACACATGCACGCGCACTCAGAAAAAGAGTTAAATGAACCGCTTTAGGCAGGGATTTTTTAGAGCTCACCTCTATGTCGCTTTGAGTACTCCTTTTTAGACAACAAAAACAGACAGTTAATTTAAATGCTCCTTTGAAACAAGCCAGCACTAATGCATTCAGACGCACACGGCCGCGAGTTAAAAAGGAAAACAAGAAAACAACAAAAAATAATAATTTACGGCTGAACGATGAGGCCGCAATTGAAATAAAGTTGGTAAACTTTTCGTGTTGCTGTACCGAGTAACGTTTTACATATGAGATTTGTAACGAAATCGCAAGCAAATTCGAGTTTTCGATAATGAACAAAATCAACAAAATAAAACAGAATTGAACTTTTCTCCGAAACCGAACAAACCAAGGCGAGCAGCGACGAACTAGTGATGCTAGCAGTGTGAACTGTGCAGGCGCATGACTAATCGATATATCGATAGAGAACTGATACACGATATTTGTCGTTGGTATCGTAATGCAACGCCAAGTTAGAGTCGATGGCTTGCTCACTGACATAAACTCATTGCTATTTATGTAGCAGGCAGGTATATATTTTAGTCACATTTCAAACAGTCTTCAAATCGAACAAATACTTTTGAATTATAAATTTTAAAAATGTCCAATCGTGAAGGTGGCAAGAAGAAGCCGTTAAAGGCACCCAAAAAGGAGACCAAGGAGATGGACGAACAAGATATGGCGCACAAGCAAAAACAAAGGGAGCAGCAAAAGGCTTTGGAATCAGCAAAGCAAAAAGCAACTCAAAAAGGAGGCAAGAAATCTGGCAAATGATGATTTTCCCCAGCTGCCTACACACACACACATATATACACACACAGTTACAACTGTCTTGTCTTGTGCTGCAATAAATTGAGAGAACAGCAGAGTTGAATGATGATTAATTGCCATCGTTAAAGATGGGGTCGAATTGGTCAGCCAATCAGTGGCGCTTAAAAAGCCATCACAAAAATGTGACATTCAGTTATGGTTGGGATATTGACTAAAAAAGAGAAGAAATAGGAAAAAATAAGCTAACCAGACACGGGTATTGAGCGCAACAAATGCGGCAAATTGGAATTTTATGCGATTTTTATGTTAATCAAAAATGCCTAATGGACATTTGTGCCTGATGTGCGCCTGTCAAAATGTGGCATGTGTGTCCACTGCATTAAATTAATCAAAAAATGAGCATTTTAGTTGACCGTAGTAAAAAGTGATGCTAGATGTGTAACTGAGGAAGGTAAAGGAGAAGGTCAGCGAAACCTTTAGGGATGTCGGAACATGTCTTTCGCTTGGGAAAGTAAATGTGAGCGAGAGGGATTGAGAGAGAGAGATAAACCGTTATAGGTATTTATAATATTGCCCTACAAAAAATTAAATCGAAAGCATTTTTTGTTTATCATCATATTTAATATTTAAGCCTTTTTATGGAAAACGTATTTGAATTGGTTTATACAAAATTTAAATTACACTTTATAGCTAAAAATTTGATAGACTTGTTTAAATATATTGTACATAGAGAATTATTTTATTTTATTTTATTTTTAATTTTTCTTTTCATTTCTTTAGGCGAAAAACATAACACAAAATACATAAGCAAAACTCTTAGAGGTATTTTCATTTTATTATATATTTATAGAGAGAAGGTTTACCAAAAGAAAAGGAATTAACGGGTTTGTAAAGTTTTTTTTTAATGCGTAATCGTAATCTAAAGAAGGAAGCATTTGATATGTTGTAAAAATGTTAAATATATATAAATATATATATATATATATATTTATGTACTAAGTATATATAGGTATATACTATATATGCCGGAGTTGTTAATGTAATTGCTAAAAATGTACAATTAATTTAAATAATTAATAACAATTATATTAAGGGAATAAGCATTTTTGATTTCCATTACGAGTGCTTTAAGTTTATTAAATGCTATAATTACTTTTAATAGTAATTTTATTATTATAAATTATTATTATATTGATTTTTTTGCTGTTCTTGTTGCTGTTGTTGTTGTTGTTGGCACACTATCCAAGTCTTATGCAATGGTTTTTAAAGTATGTTTTAGTTAATTTTAAATTTAATTAGTTAATTGCATATATGCCGAGTATTTTAAATTGAATTTCAATGGGTTGTGTGTTGAGTTTTTCTTTTTTTGTTTATATATATATATTTTTTTTATATATAATTTACAAGCTTACAAATTATTTAACAACATTGAATGTTTTAACATTTTGCATTGGTGCCAAAATGATTAATAAAAATTACTAAAATAATTTTTTGCGTATGTTCTATTGCATTATTTTTGAAATGTTTTTTTTTTTTTTTTTTTGTATTACTTTTTCTATGTACATTTTCAGCAGACAAATGAAGTGGAAAAGTCAGCTGTTTTCGATTTTTTTCTTTTTACTTTTTTCTTTTTTGCTAATTGTGATTTTATTTGCTTTCAGTGTTGGTTTCATTTTTTAGTTCTTATGGAAGAAAGAATTTGCCATAAGTAAGTTTTCTTCTTTCTACTTATTTTCCTTTCGCTTCTTCAGCTGTTATTCAACACTTAATTAATCAATACTAGCACTTTGATCCTATTATTCAACACTAGTTTTAGAGTATTGTTTTTTTTATTTGCATTTTAAATGTTTTCTGTTTTCAAGTTTCTATAATTTTCTATATACATTTGCAGCATCAACTGAAGTGAAGAAAGTAAGCAGCTTACTTTTATTGCATGTACTTATAGCAGCGAAAGAGTAGCAAGAATCAGTTTCTGTAGTATCAGTTTCTGTAACTGATTCATTCAAAAATTTTGAATTTCGATTCCGTTTCTGAATTCGAATTGTCAAAGTTTCAATTCCTATTTGACACCCAGACTTAAAGCGCTGCTAAGACTTGCTCCCCTGCGAATCTCTGCCAGAAGCGAGTAGCTGTTTACTTGGTGGTTGGTGGTCGGGTGGTGCTATCTTCATTCAGTGGTTGCCCTTGTGTGCATTGAAAAACATGCGCGCCACTTTGCCCAACGCGCCCACAAAATCCCAACGCTCCCGCTGCTGCTGCTCCCGCTGCTCTCTGTGCTCCCTCGCCCCACTGCTGTGCTGGCAATCGGGCAGCAGGAGTGGAGCAGGAGCATCCGCCTGCTCCCGCCGAACCTAGGAGGGTGTCGAGTACCAGGCACTCGCCGGGCTGCCCTTGTGATACAAGTGGAAACTCGAGTGGGGTGCAAAATACTGTGGCTGCTCCAGATTGCTGTAGGTGACGCCACCCTCGGTGGTTGTTGTCGTCGTCGCATGCGGATGCATTGCAGCCGTGTACGCTTGTGGTTTGAGGGGCAACGCTGATGCCGCGCCACCATCCACTGGCGTCGCATATTGTCCACGCAGCGGATCAGCATAGTCATAGCCACCGCCATTGCTGCTGACCAGCAGACCTGGCGGAGCTGCTGCCGAACTGGGCACCTTGGCTGAGTTGTTGCTGTCGCGTGGCGACACCGAACTGGGCGGCGTCATCGCATTGTGGTAGTCAATGGAGCTGTGATAGCCACCATACGTGGACACCAGATTCGTAAAGGCATCCGAGTTGCCCGTCTTCTGGCTGCCCGGATGCGAAACGGAGGCGGCAGCTGCCGCCGAATGCAGCTGCAGATACTGATTCTCGTAGGAGGATTCGCTGCCGGGCGGCGTGGGCAGCGGACCACCCTGCTGCTCCGAGTAGAAGGCGACGCCGGTGGGCGTCTGTCGTGCCGTCGCCCGGATCACACTCTCCCGGTTCGCGTAGAGCTGGCGGAGCAACGCTGTCGCTGGCATCGGTGCTGGCTGCTGATAGGGTGCTCCAATCCACTGAATGGTGCTGCTCTTCTCGTTGGGATCATGATGCAGTTGCTGCTGTTGCTGCTGTTGTTGTTGCTGCTGTTGTTGTTGCTGTTGTTGCTGTTGCTGCTGATGTTGTTTCATGAGCGCATCTGTGCTGAAATCTGTGCTGGGCTGGTTGTTGTTGTTTGTGGGCGAGGGCAGATGCTTGGACATCGCATGCTCCAGATCTTTGACAGCGGAATCGGCCACAGAGATGGGCTGCTGATCGGATTCCACAATGGATGGCAGACGACTTCGCGGCTGCTGCTGCTGCGAATTCACCGATTCCCTCTCGAGCGCCGGCAATTTGCTTAGCGGCTGTTGTTGCTGCTCCGCTTCCCTGTCTCGTTCCCGCTGCTCCCGCTGCTGCTGCTCGGCCTGCTCCTCGGCTTGCTGCGCAGCTTTGCTCTTCCGCTTCCGCTTCGTTGTGGTTGCTGTTGTGGCTGCTGTTGCTGCTGCTGTTGTTGCATTGATCGAGGGCGCCGGCGTCGATGTCAGTGCTGGCGTTGTTGCCACTGGCAGCGGCAACACTCCATCCACTTCCACGCCCAGCGGTGTCGGACTGTCCTTGATCAGCGCCAGGCTGCTCAAGCTGGTGCCGTGTGTGGCCGACGCATTGCGTCCCCTGCCCCGCTGCGAGTGTGAGTCCCCATCCGTTTTGGGTGAACTCAGGCCCAGTTTCATGTCGCTGTTGAGATGGGCACTGCCCTCCGGTCCGGTCGCATCGCCGCCAGGTGAACCGCTGCTCTTGTCATTGCCCAAACCCTCCTCGTTCTTGATGCTGTCCACACTGGGCTCCAACTGGCAGCAGTCCAATATGAGATTCTCATTCTCGCGATTGCTAAGCAGGAGAAAAGGGTATTAAATTAGTCAAGTGCTTAAATAATAAATAATATTTATTATTATTTTATATTCTGATCGAAAAATCGAGGATTGCATTTTTTGGAATGGAATGGAAATGATAACTCACCTAATAACATAGTTGACGCAAATGATGTTCTGCTCATCGGCATTTTTGGTGCTGCAGACGACTGTGGCGCAGGTTTGTAGCCAAGTGTAGCCTCCACTCTTGTTCATCAGTCGATAGTAGCCGGTCAGCACCTGACCCTTCTCGATCACTAAAGTTGAACTTAAGATCAGTAATGCAACAGAAGGGAAAATCCATATAAAACTTACGATCTGAGTGACTTTTGCGCAGGCGATTGGCATCCTCAGCATGGCACAGTGAATACAGGCTCTTGTTGACCAGATCCTCGGGCGTGTAGTCCAACAAATCAGAGACTCTAAATGGGGAAATATTTGCAATTAATTACCAAGTAATTACAAGTAGTTAGAGTAATTAATTTACCTGGGTTCACAGTGCGCAATGCGTAAATCAAAATTGACCCGGGTGACAAACATGTCGCACTCCAGGCGTATCTCGTGCACCGACGGCGGCGGTAGGGCTATGGCCAGGGCAACCATGCCCAGTAGGGGCGG
This sequence comes from Drosophila paracracens, assembly GCA_035044025.1. NCBI lineage: Eukaryota > Metazoa > Arthropoda > Insecta > Diptera > Drosophilidae > Drosophila > Drosophila paracracens. Next base: position 1,441,589 of record JAWNMN010000713.1, read on the forward strand.
CTGCGATTTGCGTGTGTGCGAGAAGGTGTACTGAGGCCGAAGCTTGCAGAGCAGCAGCACGACCTGCAAAAGGCAACAAGACAAAACGAGGCGTGGCTTTAGACAAAGAACTGGGCAAAAAATACCTTAAAATCTAGAAGAAAAGAACCACAAATATGTGCAGCACTTTGCCATTTCACATACAGAGCGAGAGAGAGAGAGAGAGACAGGGAGACGGAGAGAGGGTGCTTTTCTGGTGAGCTTTCACAAACACATGGTATCAGTCGGTCGCAGCCCTTGAAAGCTCACCCACACTAATGCGAAATGACAAAAGCTCAAAGTTCGAAGTGAGTTGTTATTGCGAAGCTACGATTTGATGCAGCTTTATTCGATACTGATCAATCTAAAATCAGTTTTAAAGGAACGAAACTTGTGGCCGATAAATTCCAAATATAAAAACTTAAACAGATTGACTTTGATTTAAGAACAAATCATAAACAAAGTGAACTAAATTTTGTGGTTTTGCCTTGCTTTGTAATTTTTTCATATTTTTTTTGTATTTATTTTTTTTTGATTTGTTTGACTGATTTCAATTGATACGTACCGAATAGTTTGAGGCCGGATTCTTAACATTTTTACCATTGTTTGTATTGTTATTGTTACCGTTGCAATTGCTGGTTGCATCGCTGGCCTGTAGATAAGCAGTGGATATGGGATATGGTAATACGTATACTATAATGCTTACACACAATGATCAACCAAAATGTTGTAATTTAGGTTAGTCTACGTGCCAACTCCCCCCCCAAAAAGACGGACAACAAACTCTAATTGTTATTAGCAGAGCACTACGAATCAACCAAAACAAATAACAATAACAAAACTAAACAAAACAAAATCAAAACGAAACCAAACAAAATCGAAACAAAACAAAACAAAACCAAACAAAACGCAAATCAATAAAAAAAAGGAAGGTGCTAGTCAAAAAACACTACAGAAACGTCGCAATTCACACTACACTACACACAAGGCACCGTTCAGAGCTTAGTGTACTAGGTGGGCAGTTTCTCTAAGTGTGGTCGCAACTCACCCGATAGCCGGACGACTTGAAGTGGCAGCCACGTTTGGTCAGCGTCGACTTCATCCGTATACAAAAACTGCGATCGTATCCCTTGTAGCCACTAGTCGAGGCCTGCGTCATCGAGGCGGCAACTGCAAGCAATCAAAATGAGAGGAACAGATCAGTAAATAGCTCAGTATGTATCAGTTTATATATATAGTTATTTATATATTGCGCAAAAATTAAAGAAATTTAAAGCATCCTCAAAAACTGAAAGTTTCTATAAAAGTTAATAATTTCTACAACTTAGACATAGTTTTCCTATTAAAATTATTTATTTACTTTAAGCTGCTAAGCAGAAAAAAAAATCAAGTTAAGATAAGTTTAAATATTGTTATTTAAATATTATAAGTCGCATATTGCAAGGAAAAAGCTAAATTAAATTAAGATTGGCTTAAAATTCGCAAAGTAGACTCTAAAATTAAAAAGGTAAAATAAATAAATTTATTAACACTAAATGGAAAAATTGCCTAATGTTGAGAAACATTTTCTTCAGTCATTATTTAAATTATTAAAATAAATTTTAAAAAATATTTGTCTTTAAAACTTTTGATTTTAGGTGAAGAAATAATGAAAAAAATAAACTTTTCTGTTATCTAGAAAGATTCGCAAGATTTTCTAGTATGTCAAAAAAGAGTTATATATATTAAAACAAAAATAAAAAAATTTATTTAATGCTAGTATTTTGAAATTCCAGAAATATTTTTAATAAACTTTAGAGCAAGACTTTTTTTTGCCTCATATAAAAGAATTAAGAATTATTTTAGTAGGATTTTTTAAGTATTTATATTTTTGCGGAAGTAATATTAATTTAGAACTGTAATTGGATGCAACCGGGCTGTACCCGATGCCGCCCGGATTCCTCGTTTCTGGTACCAATCAAACACGGACTCGACTCGACTCACCATCAGGATTGTTCGTACCATGTGTGCCACTGCCGTCATCGGAGGCGCCCGATGTGGGTGAAGCCAAACCGGCAGCACCGCTGCCACTGCCTCCGCTGCCACCTCCGCCGCCGCCGCCAACGCTGCCGCCACCAGAACCGCTGGTGAGGCTCAGACCCAGCTGCTCGGCAATTTCGGAATGATCCGCCTGGTGTATATAGTCGAATATGCTGCTGCCCGTCATCTCCACCTGCGACAGGCCCAAGTAGATGGACACCGTTTCCGATATATAGAGGAAGCGCCCATCCGCTGCCACAGCCAAAGCGAAGCCATCCAGCGACTGCAAACAAAACAAACATACAAAATTACCATTTGCATAACTCAACTTTGGGCATGGCTCGAAGCAAAAGATGGCTGCAGCACTGCCGATATAGCCATCTCACTCTGCTATCTCTCTCTCAGTCCACCTACCTGCAATATGTGGGTGCCCTGATGTTGCTCGAACAAATCAACGGCGGGACTGCGTCGAATGGCTGCACCTGGAAAAAGAGTGGACAAAAAAAAAAAAAATGTAAATTGTGTTTGGCTGAATAAGTTGATAAGTGGATAAATATATATATATATAAATATATATGCACATGTGTTTAAAAGGAAGCCATAGCTTCTAAGACTAAAGACTAAAGAAAAAGTTTTAAGCAATTTGGCAGCTTTTAGTCAAACAGGAAACGGAAGCGGAACTGCTTACCCAAATTAACCATTTGCCATTGAGTTCTTAACTAAAAATAATGTATTTTTACAGACAGCTTTATTAAATGAAAATATATATAATTTTAAATTATCTCCAGATATAGTATGTATATATTATAAACCATAAAAAGAGAATAGCAATTCAGATAATTCTAAAATGATTATTGAAGAAATTTGATCATAAAAACAGAAAACCAAAAGTTTTAAGCTATCTTGTTTCGTTTTAAGTAGTTTTAAAACGACTTCTCGGGCAAATTTTAGCTTAAAGAGAGACTATAAAAAGTATTAAGCTATCCTAGTTTTACTTTTGATAATCTTAAAAAGAGAGCTTGAAAAAAGCGTAGCTTAAAGAAATACTCTAAAATTGAACCTAGACTGAGCCGTAATATTGAATGCTTAAACGAATTCCCAAACTGCATCCATTCACTTCAAGCCACATTAAATAAACTTGATTTCTACCTCGTTACTGCTTACCAAAACAGATATATACATAAGCACATATATAATTCCAATTCGTCCCAAACCAATCCCATAATTCTCGCCGACAGACAGACAGACAGAAGCGAAAGAACCGCAGTGTCATAAATATATGAGAGAGGTCTGGGCAATATTTTCTCAGCTGATGCCCATTTGACCATATTTATTTAATTCAATTATTGAATTTTACGATTATTGGAGGGCCAAGCCAAGAGCCAAGCAACCCACCCCAGAGCTAGAGCAGACCGACTGACTGACCAACTTCAGGTCATAATTCGCACAAGTGCAAATCGCTTTAGTCCTCCCCACATACCCCTTCCCCTCCGGCAAATCCCCAGCGATTTCAATGCTTATGTGGCAAACAGTATCCGCTTCCGCTTGGCCATATGTGCTTGGGCTGGGAAGGTGCGGGAAGGGCGGGGTTGGCGATTGTGTTAGCCCTCCCATATAACAACAGTGTGTGGCTTTAATGACCTTCGCCCCCCTACAGTAATAATAATTTTTTTTACATACCCTGTACGCATTATGGGCGCAAAGTGTATATACAAAATGATGAATCAAAATGAGTGCAGCAAATGCGAGGCAATCAGCAAAAACAAAGCAGAGCAAAGCAACGAGAAGAAAATGCTTATCAATTTCATTGAGAATTCCGTTATCTCCAAGCTGAGCGCAGCTAAAATGAGATCGTTGGAGAAATGCGCATGCAGAGCAGTAATTCAATTGACGTTGAACATTCCGCGACTTCAACTCGTTGGCTGCTAAACAGTCCATAATTTGTGTAAATTTCAGAAGCGAAATGCAATTTTTTGAAATGTGTTAATTTAATGTGTAATTGTTGATAAAGTTATTTCGGTGCAAGTGAAATTTGCATACGAAATTTATTGAGAGAGAGAGTGTAGACATTTGTGCCAGTTGATCTCCAAAGGTGTGGAATCTCAAAAAAAAATAATGAATGCTGAGTGTGTGTGTGTGTGTGCGTGCATAATCTGTGAAGTGAATGAAATTTTAGCTGCTGCTGCTGCGACGATCGCAAAAAGGTGATAAACGAAAAAAAAGCTAGATTATAAATATTATAAATAAATTTGCTTCTGATACAATTTTACTCAAACACACATATACAGATGCGCAAGCAATTGACAGGGCATCTTCAGTGATGTGCTGCTCTCTCTTCCTCGAGTAGAGCGCTCTTCTCTCTCTCTCTCTCTCTCTCTCTCTCTTTTGTTTTTTTTTTTTGTTTGTGGCTGTGGGTCAAATTGAAGTGCTTTTTATTGCCCGCAGCTTGTTGCTATGCCTTTTTGGGTTTTAGTTTCGTTCGTTTCGCATAATAATCCAATTCAGTGTGTGCGTGGCACTGCCTCCCCCTCTTTGCCACACTCATACATAACGCCCCATTGATTTTGGATTATTTTTTAGTGCCTTGTCTACCTTTTTAGCTTTTGCCCAGCTGCCAGTTGCAGTTGCTGCCCCTTTGTGCCCCCCTTTTGGCTTCTGTTGGCAGCGCCTTGAGCCTCGAGTCTTGCTCTTGGAATGCTTTGACGTGACAATAACTCGACATCGTTGACGTGGCCAGCCAAGCGCGATGCATGACGCGGCAATGCCGTCGACGATGACGTTGATAGTTGCGAAAGTCTGCTGACAGAGCCATGAATTGGGCTTCAATGTTCAATGTCTGCGAGTGTTTAAAGGTAGCTAACTGATTTTTAGTGCCTTGATCCTAACCTTCTATACTATATAAACATGCTCACTTTAAGGCCACATTACAACTTTTAAACATCACTAAACTTAAAACGTTTATAACTTTGTCAAAACTCAACCGATTTTCAAAAGCAAGGGCTTTTGAAGCATGATTTGAGCTCTAGATTAAGACTGTTTTTAAAGTAAAGAACGCATTTCTGACTGAATTTTCGTGTTAAAAATTATTTTATTATTTAATTCACAAAATCGTATCCACAGATCAAAAATAAATTTTAAGTTGCAAGTGGAAATTCAGCTGAAAAAAATCATGTAAAAAGCGGTTAAACAAAAAATCGTATTTAGGCAAACTTAATTTAAGTTTTTATCATTATTGCATTTCAAATTGGCAACACAAATTGATGACTTTTATTCGTATATGGATAGATACTTTAACTAACAGTTTGTGAAAGTTGTAATTACTTTTGCGTTCTTCACTCGATTGTCCACAATCAGTTTTACCGATATTTTTGCAATTGAAATGGTGCCCAATGGGCAATTGACGGTTGCCAATCGGGTTTGTATAGTTTTATAGGCTCTGTGGCTTGAAATGGGCTAAGTAGTTTTGGCTCGTTTGTGACTCGTCTGACACTTTGATTGGCCTTCTGAAATACCACAATGGCAGCGATGACACACAGCAAACAAAAAAACAAAACAACAACAATAAAAAAATGCTCCAGTGACGTGAGCAAAAATGACAGAAATAAAAAATGGCTGCGCATGCGCAGCAAATAAAAAAGCATAAATTGCGCTTAATAGCGATATTTTATGCAAATGGGCAGCTGGCGGCCCCCATCGTCGACATTAACGTCGACTTCGACTTGCCATAAGCAAAAGCCCAAAAAAAAATAAGACCAATAAATCGCTGTCAACTGTGCGTCTTTTTTTAAGGTGCGCGCGCATATTTCGATTTTTTTTTTTTCATTTTGGCATAGAAAAGTTGACAAAATTTGATTTCACTGAAGGCAACCAAAAAAAAAAAAAAATAAATAAACCTAAGTAGCTGGCCGCGTCTGTTAAATGTAGGCAAATGTGTTTCCTGCTTTCGGTTTTTATTGCTTCGCATTCTCTCTTTGCCCCACTGCTTTAACGTCTGCCCCTCTTCGCACTCGCTTCGCTAATGGCGGCCAATATGGCCGCCTACGCAAATGCAAATGAGCACGGAAATTTCACTCGCTACTCGACTGGAAAAAAACTGAAAAACTATCTGATAAGCTAAAATATTCAGTTGACAACACAACAGCAGGGAATCTTGGCGTATTTAAATGGAAATGAGACTTTAAGTCGGATATATATAATATATATTTAAATTATTTATATTTATATTTATAATTATATTTTTTATATATTTTTTATATATTTTTTATATATTTTTCATATATATTTTTTTTTTATATATTTGAAGCTTACTCACTTTTGAGCTTGCTGCTGCTGGATGCCTCGCGTGTCCATGGCGGATCACCGTGACCGGAAAAGTCTCTCAATTTCAAATAGCTTATGGTCAGTCTTATAATGGAAGCCTTATCCAGCTGGCTGGTGATGGCCGCCGGCAGCGGCAGCATTTTGGCCAGCTCATAGAACTCATAGTTCTCCTTGCCGCGTCGCGATCGTGCCGCATCCCGCGACTTCTCTTTGCGCAGCTCCAGAATGCTGCAATGAAATAAGTAAGTCAACAAAATAGAAACATTATCAACAATGGCAAAGATAATAAATATTTGTTAAGTAGACACTGACGAATGCCTGAGAGCTGACAGAGACGCAGACTGAGCCAGATAGAGAGAGAGGGAGAGGGAGAGAGCGGGAAGATCCTCCCGACTCTCACCTGTCGTTCGAGCTGTCAGCAGAGCTAATTTGGCCAATTTGTTTTGAGACTCTAGGCCAGCACTGGCAGCCCACGCCGCATTGTGACGAAATGATGTCAGAGATCCTAACTAATTGCCACACATTTATCAGTCTTGCAACAGTTGGGGAGAGTCTCTCCCAATGACAATGGGATTCGGCTTTTTTCTACTTCTTTGCTTCTAGCTAGAAAAATATATTGCCTCATTTTCTATGCACTACAGATTTTCCATTGTGCCAGTTCTGAAGTTGATATTTGTATATATATATATATATATATAGTATTTGTACAGTCTGCGTTTTGAGTCGTTTGTCAACTCGCTTTTATGTGAGTCGCGTCTTGGTCTTGTCTGGCTTGTTGCAGATGCCGCTTTACAGATACTGTGTTTTCGATCTCTGACTTCCCCTTTAATGCACAGACTTTTCATTCAGTAACTGCGCTCGCGGGTTGCCCCAATGTTGCTGCATCATGGCTCTTAATGTGGTCTCAAAGCCAGCCGCTGCAAAACTCTGAACACTCGCATCTTGGCCCTATCAACGGGCCATCATCTTTGCCAGAAACTTGGCTTTAAGCCGCTCATAATTTAAGTTTGTTGTCATCTTTGTTGTCGTCGGGTTTTTTTGTGTAGTGAAATTTTGTTGTACGCTAACAAACTACATAAAGTGGCATATTAGTTAGCAGCACAGATTTGACTTGCAGTGTGTGTATTGAAATTGTTGGAATGCATTATTTTTTCCGATTTCAAAAGCTGATTTCAAATAAATATTATAAATATTTTAAAGTTAAGCTATGATATAGAAGAAAATCACATATTGCAATGGGTAAATGCAGTTCTGAAAAGTTATTTATTAAAAACAAAATTAAAATTTGATAAGATAAGGTTCTTTAAGATCTCAAAATGTGAGACCAGACTAAGAATAAATGAAGAAATAGATTATTAATTAAAAAATGATTGACTCTATGATTTCACTGCCTTTAAGCAACACTTCACTTCTTTAGACTGGAAAGAAGTTGAGAATATGTTACTGCATATATTATTAATCTAAATAGAGGTCAACCAATAATTTACTATTCAACACTGGATTTATCCCTAGACTGGAACTAAATTGAGCCAATGCCATTAATATCTACAGAAGCCTTACTCCCTGATTCACTACTGATTCAATTTTACGCTTTCATAGATTGATATAATTATATATCTACAAAAGTTTAACTCAATCATTTGCTATTCAACACTTAACTTTTTTACTAATTAAATATTTCTGTAATGCAGGGTATTCGGCGCACGCCCATCACTATTCAACACTGTTGTTATACAACACTACACTCCCAATCCAATCATTAAAAGTGACATTTAATTTGCTATCCCAATTTTGCTTCGCTCAACTGCAGGGTATTTCCAGCACGTCCATTCCCTAAATGATCTTTTAGGCAGCTTCGCATGCTACTTTTTATATTTTTTTGGAGCGTTTTCAACCGCTTTTGGCCTTTTACATATACTTTAATGGCTGCGGGGCAGCTGTAAATGCGCTCATCACAAGCTGCGAGCCTCGTTTTGTGTAGCTTGATTTGAGCCGCGTTTGGCTTCTGACTGGGATTTCTTCAGGTTGCTGCTACGGCTGCTCATCTCTGATGCTTATCTCAATGCGTCGTTTGGGTTATAAAAATATTTTTGATAATTAAAATGAAACCGGCGTAAAAAGCAAAACCCGTACAACATGCGTCTGCCACGGGCCAAGCCAGTTTTTGGCCTTTTTTTCTCTCGTTTTTCGTTTTTTTAATTCCTCAACATTTTTAATTAGTTGGTTAAATCTTAGCTCACTGTTATTGTTATTGTTGTGTGGCAATTACGTTTAAATCTAAAGTTTATCTGCATTTTTCTCACAAACTTCTGGTTCAAAGAACCTCGCGAGAAATGGAACTGCTCAAACTCAATTTTGTTGACCAATTTGCCACACGTCAAACCAAATTACATTTTTTGTTCGACTGAGAGAAGCATCAATCTTCTGCTCAATAATATCAAACAGCATTCAAATTGGCCTCAAAAGACGAAGGATGCCTTTCAGCGTTTGTCATGGCCCATGGAACACTATGTGGAATTCCAAGGTGTCGCCTTGATAAATGATTTTCGTCTTCTTTTTTTAATTTTGCACAAGCAACGGCAAAAAAAAATTGGCCAACTCGAAAACAGGGGCTGCAATTTGGCAACTAACGGGCGTGTAAATTGCTCGTCATTAGCAAAAATGAGGCACGCCACGCGAAGCGAGAGGGAGAGAGAGAGAGTGCTGTCTCTGTGTTGGTGCGCTATGAAAGCTCGCCTGCAGCGTTCACTAATCACAGGCTCATGTGTGAGGCGTGTCTGTGTGAAAGCTTCCTTAAATCGTGATTCATAAGTATTTGTTTATGCAAAATTAACAAATCAATTATTTTACATTATCTTTTAACTATTTGATTGCAGAAGTAAGGTTGTTAAAACTATTTATATAAAAGGTTTTTCCTATTCAAGTAAAAAACAGGAATTATAAATTAAAAGCATGAATTCATATTTAACCTTTTTTGTCACCTTTTTAGCTATACTTTAAAAATTGCTTTACTTTATTTTTTCGCATTTATATTTTTATATATATTCTTCGTTGCTTCTGGTATATTTTTTGACCTAAATCCAAAATTTTTGCTTTAATTCTACAAGATACCAAATTAAAATTAAATTATATTGGAAGTATGAATGCATTTTGCTTCAACTGATTCTCATTTCTCATTTGCTTCTCTCTCCAAATAGTTTACTACCTTTAATCACAATTTCTTATCTAATTTCTTTTTTTTTTAATCAACACATATGTAAAAGAAAGCTGCCATCAATTTTCTTACATTTCCACTTGATTAGCTGGGACTGGATGATTTTTAGCCGACTTAGGGAATTAGTGCTGAATGTTGTCATTTTATTAGAGGCTTAATGCGCCGGCGAATAAAATCCCTAAGCGGATTATATGATCTTAAGTTGCCGCCGCGGTTTTTCGTACTGCTAATGTTTTTGGCGCATGATTTTCGCCAATCAAACTGTAAACCAAAGCGAACCGATCGAGCGATCCAAGATAAGGGTAAAACACAAGAAGTAGTTCAACTTTTCACTTTTTGTTTTTCCTCTTTGAGTTTCCCACACACACACACAATGAAAAACTGTCAACATAAAAGGATAAGATTGTATCCAGGCCATTGTTTATGGGCTGTGAGAAGTGCCGTTATGTCTTTATCAGTTCTAGCTTGTCTTGTTGCCAACAACAGCAAACTGAACGCAGCGGGATAACAGTAAAACTAACTCTCACCTAACTGTGTGACATTATGTAATCACAATTCGTGGAAAGGAAGCCAAAAAAAAAGTAAAGAATAAATAAAATAATTTGTCAAACACTTGTAAAAAAAATGTGTTTTGAATTGATAGTGAAAGAAGCGAATATTTGAAATTATAATCCAGAAAATTCTTAAGCCTTTTCGAACTGATGTGAAATATGAATTAATCCTATATAGAATCTAATGGTAGTTTTAGCTTCTTTTCTAAATGAGAAATCTTATTGAACTGATGAGGAATATGATTTTTATGTTTATTCCTAGATATAATAAAAGACATCCACCAATTTTTGTATCACCAATTTAACACTTGATTTTAAAAATTATATATATATAGAGGTTTTAGCTTCTTTTCTAAATGCGAAATCATTTCGAGTTGTTATGGAATATGATTTTTATAATCATTCCTAGACATAATACCAGTTCCACAGTTTTTTTCTTGGCACTAATTTAACACTTGATTTTAAATTTATACTTAATAAATATATATATTGTTGGTAATTTACCCCGTGTCAACTAACCCCGGTTCGATGGGTTGTTGTTGGCCGTGCATGCCCGGCACTCCCGGCTGGTGTTGATTGGGCATTTTGTTGTACGGCGGCATGCCGCACAGATCCTGTGTGGGCACCATCCACGAGTGGCTGAACGGCACCGCTGACATGCCCAGCGAGCCGACCATATGACTGCCGGGATGTCCGGGTGTCGGTTGGCGCTGATAGCCGGCATAGTCCATGGCCACCGCCTGGTACGGCAACATCTTAAGCAGCTGTAGGGTCCTCTGGGGTCTTGTTTAATAAGTGTCGTAGGAGCACTTAACTAGCACTGGCACATTTTTATTTTATTTCTTTAATATTGCACTTTTTTCGAGTGGGGGTTTCTTGATTTGTTTTGGCACACTTTAAAGCTCAGACGGTTGCCAGTTTTCCCGGTAGGTCAACGACGCATCCTTTTTTGTTGTTATTGTTGCTCTGTCTGGGCAATTGGAGAGCACGCGTACGTGTCAGTTGCCAGTCTTCAATTATCCTTGACACACACACACAGAGAGACACACACGAGTTGTGGAGAACGGAGAAGGGAGTGACGGAAAAAACTAACTGTCGCACTGACGGTACGGCTGTACGACTTGTCCGTGTTTCGATTGGCATTCAAATTAGCGAGCTATCGACTTTTGGCCAGCGGTTAGTGCTTAACTGCTTCCGTGTGGCACGTTTGATCACGTTGCAGCATCCAAACTGTGAAAGTGCCGTGTGAATTGTGATTGTTGTACGGGTATTGAGTAGTACGGGTCTTGGATGCGGATGTGCTACGGATGTGGTAGTCGCGACAAACAAATGGGCGCCAATTACGCACGCACAGGGTGTTCCGCACACACACACACACACACACAGTCGCAAACACACTTGGCAAATACGGAATACGGTTGCACGGCCCGGACAGCAGCAGCAGCAGCGTACGTGAAAACTGCAGCTGATGGAAAGTAACGTAAAATGTTGTTGCTGATGATGATGATGATGATGATGAAGAAGAGGAGGAATTGTAATCGTTATCGTTGTGGAGAACAGAACAGTGCGCGCGGCGCTCGTTACGGAGAGTCTTGTGTGATGTTTACGTTGTACGTCCGTTGCGGGCGACGAATACGTGCAGAATAATTCAGAGTCACGTTCACGTCACGAACAAAACCAAAGTAAGGCAAAAAAGGCAGCACACGCACACACAAACACACGCATACACACATACATAGAGCTCAACAGCGAGCGAGAGAGCGTCACGCACACAAAGCTAGACAATATTTTGGGGGTGACATCTTTTGACTCAACACGAAGCAGCAGAAGCAGCAGCAGCAGCAATCGAACGAACGAACGAACGAAGGAACGAAGAAAGGAACAGCAAACGAGCAGCGCACGAACAGCGAACGACGAACCAACGGCGAACGTGAGCTGCCAGCAGCGGGCGCCAGCTGTGTGCGAGTGTTAGTGTCTGAGTTGGTATGTGTGTGTGAGCACCTGACACAGCGTTTGGTCATGTACTTCTGGGCGCACCAGTAGCATTTTAAGCAGCCTCACGCTCCAATTCGCCGCAAGCTCTCTTGTGTGGGTGTTGTGTGTGTGCGCCTGTGTGTGTGTATGCGTGCAAATGGGCGGGACGTGACTGCCGTCGAATCGGAATCAACATAGCGCGCATACCAAATGAGCAACGTTCACAGTTGCGAGCGAGCAAGCGAACGAGCGAGCGAGAGAGAGATAGTGTGAGCTGCAGCAGTAAAGCAGCGCCGCTGTATGTGTGTACGTGCAGACATAAACTAAAACTGGTTTCGCTTGCGCTCTCGCTTGCACACAAGCGTGCGCATTGAGTACGACACACGTTAGCTCTTTCTCGCACGCTTTTATATACTTGGAGTCCAGAGTTGTTGTTGTTGTTGTTGGGGCTGCGTCACGCGCAGCAATTAGTTTACTTCTTTACACATTTGGGAATTTGTTTAGCGGCTCTTTCGCTCGCTCGCTCGCTCGCTCACACACTCTGCCTGCTTGTGGGTGTCTATCTGTCGTTGGCGTTTTTATGTGTGTTTGTGTATGTGACCGAAATGCCAATGACAACATGCCAATGGTGGAAGCCAAACACACAAACACAAACACAAACCTGACCAACAAAGACCCGAAAGCGAGCCAGAAAAAAAGAAACAGCTCCTGTCAAAGGAGTGCGACGCAATAACGATGGTGGAAGGGGGTTGCGTGGGTGGAGGTGGAGATGGAGGGTCGGGGTTCACAGATACCTGTGCCAGGGTTTGGGGCATGCTTTTAATATTCCAGGCTCGCACACACAGCGCAGGCGACCGGCTTGAATTTAACTTTTTCGCCTCTGTGTGTGTGTTTTATATGCGTTTATAATAATTTTCAAGCAATTCCAGAAATTGTTTAATTTCATCAATGGGATGAAAAACACGAAACACTTGTGAAAGTCTCGACGGCCATTTTGTTCCGGTGAAAGGCATAATCACATTTCAGCAGGACCAAACCACTGTGCACAGTGACAAAGTATATCAAATAATGGTAAATATTATTAGTTAATATGTCATTTAATAATTTTTAGATTTGTAAAGTAATAATTTTGACATATTTTGTAGAATATTCATTTATTTTTCAGAAAAATTCTTATAAGTTTCTGATATCAAAGTCTCCCAATTGATTTTATAATGATTGTTTAATATTTAGCTTAGTTTAAATTATGGCTAACTGATAATAATATATCTAATTATATTAGGATCTATATTAATGGAACATATTGTATAATAATAATTTGTTTCTATATTGCATTTTCCTCTTACACATTCCATCTCAATTTATTTAGAGCCAGTTATTTATTTTTAATGACATATCATTTCCTTACATCGTATTACATATATTTGCAGATAATAGTTCGCTTAAATTACAATTTATCATTAAAAATAAACCTAACTCATAGTCTAAACTATATACCTATTACGTAATTTGAACTAATCGGTAATTGAAAAGCACTTTCCCTAAATTGTGCTTGTTATCATCTTTTTGCTTTTGGCCACCAGTCTCGTTTGCTATCGATTGTTTTCGTGCTCTAATTGGAGCAGCCAAATGACTTGCAGTTTATTTTCAGTTGATATTTTTGCTGTGGTTGTTGTTGCTGGCCACATCCTCGCGAAAGAAATTACGTAAGCGCAGCGTAACGTAAGTGAGACATGTGTAGAAACGTGATCGATTTCTTGAGACCACTTGCAGACTTTTCGCCTGAGAGAGCGAGCGAGAGAGAGAGAGAGAGAGAGAGAGAGAGAGAGAGAGGGAGTAGGAGACAGCTATTGAGACAGAGTCGCAGCCAGACAAGTTGGCGTAGCGAATTCTCCCACAATTACGCGACGCTGGCGGCAATTGTGAATTTTAAAAAGGAAACGTGCCAAGTGCCCCACTCGCTCCACACGCTCTCTCTCAAAAAGACGATTGGTAGAGCGGGTTGAGGGAGGATAGGGGCTGGTTGTGGGTTGCGATTGTGGGTGTGCGTACACTCAGCGAAAGATATGATAAGAAATTAAGAAATTTAGAATGCATTTTGCTAAATTCATCGTTTGTCCAAATTGAATCAAAGTCAATCTATGTAATGATGAGATATTTTGGAGTGGGGGATGGGTAAGCAGCCCCCTAGGGATGTTCGGACAGAGAAGAAAAATATTTCCTAATCTGAATTTTGACACAGAGGGTCCTTAAAATGTATAATCCCTTAAAAAAATGTATGGAATTAAATTTTTATTCTTCTAAAGTAAACTTAACAGTTAAATTAACTAATAAATATATTTGGATTGTTGCTTAAACTTTGAAAAAATCTGTTTCTTAAAAAAACTAATATTTATAGTTTGGGTTTCTAGTTTTTACTTTTGAGACATTTATTTTGTAGTTTTAGAATCAAAAATTATAATCTTAGAGAGGTTTTTACTTTAACTCTGGCTTCCAAATTCCTGAATCCAAACCCATTTCTAGGATATTCAATAAAAATAAAGCTGATCCACATACTCGCATTGATTTTTGCCAGTGTAGTTAAAGGTGTAGACAATGAATGAGGAACTAAAATTCAACGCCAGTTGCCCAGTTTGCCATAAAAATCGAACGTGAATGTGAACGTGGCCCGGCTGCTGAGCCGATTGCGTTTCCGGTTTTGGCAGCGCCGTCAGTCCGTCGTCCGTCGTCTGTCGTCAGTCGTCCGTAGTCCAAAATCCACGTGCAGACAGCGTTCAGACGAAATTCGGAAATTGGACTGGAATAGGTCGGGAAAAATTGATGCGTGTACTCGGCTGCCACGAGGACAATGGCCATGAGGACGTCGAACATCGGACGCCGGACGTTGGACGTGCAACGATGCGTGCCACCCCCAACCCTTAACCCCCACATTGGCGTGGAGTCAGAGAGCCATGCCCATATATAAATGTAAAGGTGCGTGAGTTCGTTGAGTGCGTGCTGCGGCTGTTGATGGACCTGTGTGTGTGTATGTGTGTGTAGTATGGGTGTGTGTGCGGTGGGTGTGTGTGTGTGTGTATTGGTCATGGGTCTCTGTTTGAGTCTCAGTTTGAGGTTCAGTTTGAGTTTTCACTTTGGTTTTGGTTTCGGTTTCAGTTGCTGTTTTGGTTTTGGTTTTTCAAAAATATATATACAAATACATAGATACATATTATATATGTGTATATATGTGTGTGTGTAAATATCGCATACACGAAATGTGTATTCCAGTCAGGAGCTCAAAGTCTGCCAATTGTTGCAAGACTTTATGAATGGGGGGGCCTCAATGGGTAGCCGGGCACGTATGCAACTGCTTCTCTCTAATCAGCTACACACACACACATACACAGAGAGAGAGACAGACAGACAGGAAGAAGCGCAAAGAGTGTGGGTCTGGTCAAGAGTCCGAGCGCCACTTTATTGCTTGGCTGCTTGGCTGCCATCAGTTATCCATCACGTTTTCTCGGACACACGAGGCATCCATTTCAAATAGCCAGCGGCAAATGCGGCAATGCGGCAAACACACCAAAGTCATTGGCCAAAATCAAAACAAACAAACCGAGACGTAATGAGACGCATAACATTGCCGGCATATAACGATCCGCAAGTTAATCGATAAAAGCTTATCGATAAATGCAGTTAAGAGCAACTTGTTGCCACTCTAGTTGCATTATGAGACTATTTTGATAGATAAACTTATAAGTAAAATAATTTTACATGTGAGGTACGTTCTTAGTTAAAGCTTCAAATTGGAAATATTTTCAGCTAGAGTCTTGAACAAATGTTATCAATAAACTCATCGCTAAAAGATTAGCTCATCTGTAACCAAAAGGATACATTGAGTAGTCTCAGTTCCCGTTTAGTCCCAGTTGAAACTCTGAGGAGGAAGCAATAAACTAAACGCGATCGCTGATCTGTCACAAACTGTTTTTTGTTGCCTGGCTAACAAAAAAAAAAAGAAAGAAGAAGAAAAAAACAAGCCCACAGGAGAAAGCAATAAAAGTGACACAGGTGATAAAATAACGCAACGAAATAATTTTTGTTTCTCTCTTTTCATTGCTTTTGTGGTTTTTGGTTTTTGGTTTTTGTGACTTGGAGTAGCGGAGAAATGGGTGTTATCAGCGTGTAGGATCTGTCAGGCAAGGATTTTATGGCGCTGTGAAAGGTAGCATAACTGTTCTTGGGCCCTGTTACACAATCGAAACACAAAACGATTCATAATTCACAACAAGCCCAACACAACAAAACCCAAAACAAACAATTAAGCAATAAAAAAAGAGGCTGCCAACAGCCCAGACACACACTTAAGGAGCGGGAGTGAGATGGCTGACGCTGACATTGGAAATTGGAGACAGTGCATCTCGGGAGCTGCAGCAGCAGCAGATTCTTATCGCCTTGTGCGTGCTTCCGATGAAATATTAACTGTGGTCAGCGCTACCACAAAAATTATATCGCTGCTTGGGGGCAGTAATAATTTTGATTCAACTAGATGATGAACTGGAAGATCTTCAGCTGAAATTGATTAGCTGCAGGGCAGGCACAGGAATTAGGGTTGGGCCTTGATGGCGATACTGATTGTCTTTGCTTTAAGCAGAGTGTAGCTATAGCTAACTAAATATAAAGAGAGTAAAAGTCAGGATGGCAGAAATCTAACAAAGTAAAGGGACTTTTTTAACTGATTTGTCATTTATTTGCATGTACTGCAATAGAACATGTTATTTACTTTAAGTAATTAATTAAACATAATAAAAATATTCATCGATTGAGGGAGCAGAGAAAAAATAGTATTCTTTTAAGGAGACTTGATAGAGATTATCTTTGCTTAAGGAATAAATATTTTTTTGCTTATTCTTAATGAAGATTTGTGATTGAATTCTGAAAAAGTCACATAAAATGAATGCAAATAAATATTTAAATATTTAAACTAATTTACTCTCTGTCTATTTGTGTGTATTGCAAGTAATATTCATTAATGATTTTAATATAAATAAATATCAAATAACATTCATGAAATTACGAATTAGTTGTGCAAATATTTTCCTCTCTTAATTCTTTTGATTTTTATGTAAATTTGTATTTGGATCTGCACAGAAAATTATAGAGTTCCATTCTCTAGTAGATATAACATCAGCCAATGTGTTTATATCATTTAGATTTCATTAACAATAGCTGACAGCTGTCAATCAACGATCATCGTTCCTAATTCCACATTAACATTCCCACTTCTCGGCAAATAACTAAATCACAGCTCACTTAAAGCATCTCGTTTAACGCATTCCAAAACTTGATTCAACGCCAAAAAAAAAACAACAGCAGCAAAATCAGATTTGAAAGTTATTTTAGCTATTTGCTAATCTCAGCATAAGTGCATATAAATATGTGTATATATATAGTATAGATATATATTATATAGCATAACTGCCACTTGGCTTGAGCCGAGATCAGCGATCAGCGATCAGCGAAGCTAACGCAAACGATCGTTGACTTTTTGCAGTTATTTACGCGCCGTTATCTGAGCCATAAATTTGCTTTGAAAGGCAAAACAAACTCAAAGTCTCAGTCTCAACCACAACGCCCCTGGCAGCAACCCCCAACCGCTTCTACCTCCTCCCTACTCCCACCTCCCACCTCATCACGCGTTGCGTCCCCTTGTGCCTTGTTAGTGTCGAGATCTGCTCGTTTATCGTTCACTTTTCTGGTATTTAGCAAATAATTCGCATGCCAAACCGTTGCCGCCAACTGCGGCGACACAAAGTGCGCAGTTGTGATCGGAATTGATAATTAATATTCTTGCACCTTCCCAAAAAACAACGGTGCCCCCTCGCGTCGCAACATCTGCAACTCTGCAAATCTAGTGCAGAACAGAACACGACGCCAATAAACGATGACCAAGACGATGGCGTTCTCGATGAAGATTCAACCAGACCTCAATACACTGCACAGTGTCCTGAAGGCGCTCAAAACAAGTTGTTAAATTAATAAAGATTTAAATGTAATTATGATAAAAGACAATTACTGGAAGAATAAGTAAGAGAAGCTTGAATATGTTTCTGGCATATTGTTAGAAAAGTTTAAGAGAAGTAGACTAGAAATTGAGTTTAAACATAAAACATTGTCAGAATAGTAAAAAGGGAGTGGATAATAAAGAATTTATGTAAATAAATAGAGTTTGAACTTAGATCAAGAAGCAGAGTTTTTTAATATAGACGATTTTACACGATTGATGGAATTAAAAATAAGAAATCATCTGGATACGGCTTTAAGGCAAATGGCATTAAGGCACAATTTAAATCCAACTGGATTGTCTCAAAGAAACTCTAGGAAACTGGAAATTATGTTCTAGCTGGGTGTGGTTTCGCAATCCTACTAGGCGCTAAGTTTAATAACTGTGGCAGGAAAGGGAGTCCCAAGGGTGCTCCATCTCTTCCTGCTTTTATTTTAATCAATATAAATTGTATATAATAAATATATTAAGCAGAAGAAGTGTTTTGATGGTGAAAAGCTCGTTTCTTCTCTTTTACTTAGATCAATATTAATCATTTATAATAATTAAATGAATCAGTTAATAAATAATACTTTTAATTGTTCGCTTGAGGCATAAGTTTTAGCAGGTTGAAGTGTTTGAGTAAAGAAAATATATTTATGAGTTTTACTTTTTTATATTTCAAGTTAATAAATAGATGTAATTGGTAGAAATAACCCAATACATAAGTTTATGTTCCACTATATTTATACTCGCGAAACACTGTGAAATGGAGGCAGGGAGTCAACAGCCTGGAGGCATGACCGTGACAGCTGGACGAACAAAAACAAAGAAAAAATCGAAGGATAAACAGAGGGAGAAAAAAGAAAAAACAAACGGCCCAAAGGCAACAAAAAAGGCTGCAAGTAGAGAGAAAGAGAGACAGAGAGAGAGAGAGAGGGAGAGAGAGACTGCTGCCTCCTACAGCTTTTATTATATTTTTTACGCTGCACAGTCCTGCGCTGAAAGCGTGTTCGGGAGCAAAGTGCATTCCACGCATTGTTGTTGCAGGGGTAGAAAGAGGGCTGAGGCAGAGAAGGGTAGTCTTTTTTGTTGTTGTTGTTGTTGTTGTTGCTGTTGAGCTGCTTTCAGTTTGTCATTTGCGTTGTTCAATTAATTGCAGAAATCAATTTAAGCAATGCAACTTTGCCTCATTGCGGCATTGTTGTTGTCAATGTTGTCATTGTTGCTGTTGTTGCTGTCGTTGTTGCTGTTGTTGCTGTTGTTGCTTTTGTTGCTTTTGTTGATCGATTCATTGGAAATATGCCTTTGGTTTTGGAATTGGGTCTGCCTGCGACTGTGTTGCATGCAGGCTGGGTGCGTAGCCCAACAGCTGAGACCCTGCCCCCCTCCTTGGCTGTGCTAATTGTCAACAAGCTGAAAAGCTAGAAAAGCTAGAAAACTAGTCATTGGATTCGTTTGATGACTGCAACATCTTCCGGCAAGTGGCCAAGCATGGCAACAAGAGTGTGACAACGCGCGACAGCCCCGAGATAAATCCAATTAGTCTGATATTTGTACTTTTTATGTGAGAATTCCCATTAAAAATGTAAAATGTCATAACAACGAGAACAAGACAACACACAACACAGCACAGCAGCAACAACACAGCAGCAGCAGCACAGCAGCAACAGCAGCACAGCAGCAGCAACAAACTGTCAGCTGCAACAGTGACAGCAAAACTGACAACATTTAATCGCTGCTTTAGCCGCATCAATAATACGCTTCTAAAACCAGATGAGAGTTGATAGCTTTATGAAACTCTCGCCTGATTTTTGTGGAATTTGGAATGTGAGTCGAGGAAGAGTTTCAAATTAAGTACGTGAAAGTTGAGTTTTATGAAAATAATGAGGGATTTTTGTATAATTTGCTAATTGAGTTGAAAAGGAGTTTAAAATTATCTATGAGAAAGTTGTCAGTTTCAAAATGCTCAATATAATATAATGAAAATTTTACATCCAGATAAATTTTAATTATTTCCACTTCTTTGATTCGTTATGTTGGTTTTTCTGGTCACATTAGACTGAACTATTCAAGAATGAGACCACTAAGACGAAGTCTAGCTTGTAATATACCTAAAAATATAGCGCTAAACAATACAATTCCTAAATTTCTCTCTCTGTATTCTATTTTCCGTATAGTACTGATATTTAATCATTGGCATTTTTTTCTTGCTTGGATTTAAAAGATTCCCATCATTTGTAGTGGGAACTTTGAACAATCTATTGAATCTAAAAAATTGATTTGAGATACCAAAAATCAGTTATTGACTTGAATAAGTTTTTTTTTTGTACTAATAATAAATGTAATAATATAATTTATAATAAGATTAATCCCTTTTTATATATTGTTCATATTTTGTGATTTCTTTTCTAATGCCGCAAACCTAGCAAGTTGAGCTACATAGCTTTAGCGCTTTCAGTTAGATCCACACATTAATGCTTGTGCTAAGCTGCAGTTGCAAGTACTAGTCAAAGTCTTGAGTCTTGATGCATGATGCTTGATGCATGCGTCTTGTTGTGCGTATCTCATAGATGCGAGATGCGCCTTTGACGTCTGTCGGCGACGTTGGCGACGTTTCTTCGCATGGCATTCAATAATTTTATGCTAACAAATGCGTCGCCAAGTGGCGCTGGCCACCAACTGGTGGCAAGGGGATACAGTTGAAGGGGGTGGGACAGCTGAATCGTTTACGGTAACATTAACACTTACCGCGCATTCACCGAGGACTGAGCGGCACCGATCTCCTCCATCGACTTTCTGTGAAGAGCATATGAAAAAAAGAAAGACACAAACAGATACCGATACAGAAATGTAGCTTTAGCTTGGTTAGCCTGTTGAATATTCGATTAGTGAGCGCGTTGGGTAAAAAGTTGACATTTTCCCAATAAATTAAATTAGCCGATAAATGTGTCGGCTATATCTGGTCTCGTGGCAGCGTGGCAGAAAACTCACCTGTCGCCCCAGCATAATGCATCCTCGCGATATCTGCGAAATAGAAAAACAAGAAGAAAAATTAGCTCTCTCTCTCTGTCTCTGTCTTTCTCTCTATGTCTGTCTCTCTCTCTCTCACTCTCGTCGAGAAGGTCAACAGGAAATTCAAAATCACATCTAATAAACAACAATCAGCGCCTAAATTGCACTCACAGCTCTCTGCGCATTATCAAAAACTTGAGCTTTATAATCAAGTGCAGCCAGGCAGCGAAAAAAAAAATAAAATTTATTGATTTCTACCCGTACCTCCTATAACCCCGGTGCCCCCGTTAGCTCTCTACCCGCTTTGTGTCTGGCACAGCGCCAGACAATTTTCGTCATACCGCGGGAACAGCCCGTAAATCATCAAAACAAAATCTGTGCCACAAGTCCCCGACCTGTTGCGATCCTTTCAAGTTGTCCCGTTTTTCAGTTTCGCGAATTTGGCCTGACCCTGAAAATCGATCGGCTGTTCAGCCCCTCTTGACGGTTTCTTGGGCTTCGCTCTTCGACGCGCCAGGGCAATTATCGAAATTGTAATAATATTCATAAGATTCCACTTTTTTTTATATCCTGAACGTAAAATGCTTCCAAATGGTATAATGAAGTTGAGCAAAAGTGTGTAACAGGCAATAAACAGCATCTACGACTTCTCAAGGTATATATATTTATTCTTGATCATGATGACTTGGCCATATCCGTTTGACTCCCAGACTAAATGGAGTCTTCAAATGTAAGTTCTCTTCTCGACAGCTTTCTTCCTTTTTCTGTATATCGATTGTTTAGTTAAATCCTTCTAATTGAAAATTTATTTAAATATAATTAATGATTTGCATAGACTCTTGAGGGTGTTCCCTAGTCGAGTTCTCTTGATTTATTTTCTGATTGTTGCAGTTTCTCCATCGTGGGTCAAGTTATGTTAGCAGAAAATATTGGCTGATGCTCTGCGGCTTTTGATTCTGTGAAGTTTTAGTATGGATGGGTTGGAATTATAAATAAGTCGGAAACAATTTTTAAACTTTGTTTTTAAAGGTTTTAAATTGAAACAAAATATTGATAAAATGTGGTAAAATATATATTTAAAAACAGCAAAGAATGAAGCCGAACTCAGTTAATATTATGGGAAATTTTAGTATAGGAAGCTCTACTACAAGTGGGAAAGATTTATCTATATACTAATAAGTTAGCTAGCTTTAAAATTGATTGCATTTTTCCATAGCCAAACTGTCTTTTTTGCTGTATCTGTCATAATATACCAAATAACTGATCAATTCTAGAATTATATCTACAAGAACCTGGCATCGGTAAGACAACCAAATTCACATTCGATATGAAAAATTAAGATCATTTCCAATAACTATCTTAAGCTAACAAGCCACAACCTTATTCTCCCTCTCTCTCCCTCTCTCCCTCTCTTGAGTATATTAAACCTGAGCTCAGTTAGTAAAGGGATTCCAAAAAGCCTACTGCAAAGCATTTATATGTGCTGCACAAACATTTAAACCATGTCAAACAATGTCTGCTTCTGGCTGTGCCCATAGACACGTGTTCTGTCCTAAGCAGCAAATTTCTGGCGAATGGGGATATCTGGCTAGCGGAGGCACTGCATCTCTAGAGGCAGCTATTTTTAAGAATTGGCCTAAACGGCTGCTCGAAAAAAAGTGGGCGGTGAAGGAGGAGTAGCGTCAACAATGAGATGTCATTGTCGCCGTAAAAAAAACACACACACACACACGCACACACACTGACAGGCACTGATAATAACAGATAATTGTGTAGAACATGGCCCAACTATTTTGCCACAACGTGGAGTACGCAGTTGAAGTACGAGCTGGAGTATGTGGCTAAACAGTTGCTCTGGGCCTGGTCGACAACAATGCGAGCCACAAATCAAAGCCTCATCAGCGTTATAAAGTTCAAGTGATCGATTCGCGATCGGGCTTTTTGTCTGGCCCGTCTACCTGGTCCTGGGCCTGGTCTAAAGCAAGCTTCTGCCACTGCTTCGTCTTCTTCTTCTTCTGCTTCTACGTCTTGTTGTCGTCGTCACTTTGATTGCGTTTCGTGCCCAATTAGTCTCAGAGCACTTGAGTGCGTAAAAACTTGTACCGCACCATAAATAAATTGGCAGCGAGGAAAACAGGAGCCAGCATCGCGACTTGGACTCATGGAGACATGGAGACCTGCAGATCTGGAGACTGGGGGGGCCACCAAGACAGCGTCATCGTCGTCTTCATCGTCATCGACAGCTTTGCTGCAATGTCGCGACGTTTGTCGCCAAGGCAGACATACACACATATATATATACATATATATATATATATGGCGCTGAGAGGGTCTTGGAGGGTCCCCGCCCCCGCTGGATGGCAACTCCAGTCAACTGGGCAGTTTAAATTACATAAGCCAACTGACCATTAAGAGGTTGTTCAAAAACACACACAGAGGGCACAAAGTGCCCATAATTATGGAACATATTTCATAACAATAAGGTGTGTAATCTGCACATTTAACTAGGCTATATATGTACGTGTGTGTGTGTCCAATTAACTGACTACTCATATGCAGCTACCTCCTTTCAACAGGTGCCTTACTCCCCCTCTCCACTACTGGCCAGCTATCCTTTTATGTAGTGTGCGATGTTGCACAGATGATTACTGAAAAAATGTTTGTAAATACTTAAATAGCATTTCATAATTTTGAGAATGGAAAAAGTCGTAGTTCCACAAGGAAACTCCTTAAAGGAAACTCAGGTTTCGTTATGCTTGCGTAAGCCTTATTTTTCTATCAAGATCGTTGATAAGAAAACTGAACTTTCCCTTTATGGAAGAGCCCAAGATGTGCAGAGAGCTCAAGCAGCAATAGGAGCTCCGTTTTCTGGAGTTATCTATTTGTTACAAGTTTGATATTAAAAGTAATGCAAAAAGTAATAACTTTGAATTTGTGAAATAATGCAAATTCAGCAGTTATTTTATTAATGTGTTAATCAGATAATTCTCTGATATATAGCATATAGTTCCACTCTTATAAGTTAGAGTCTTCTCAGAAAAGCTTAGAATCATGAGTAGTTAATATTTTTTTTAGAGCAATACATTTCTTTAAATTATAATAACTCTTTTAATACGTTATTTCCCTCTCTACAGATATTTTATGCTTTAGGAACATTAAAATTATTCAAATTGTTAATATTTATATTCAATAAGCGTTTTCTTATAAATCAATTGCAATCGCAAAAATTGAATTATTATTTTAATATTTTCTTGACAGACTATTTCCCTTTCCAGAATATTTATCTGTGTATATTTACGCATTCCAGAATATTTATCTATATGTCTCTATTTCCTAGTCTATATTTCCTAGTTAATCCCACTGTAACTTGTTAGTGTCTCGACAGTAGCTGGGGAAAAGGAAAAGATCAACAGCTCGCATTTATTTTTGAATGATGCTGTCAAAGCGCCCAAAGCGATTTGCGGTTGGACACTGATCGCAGGCGCTCCCCTGTTGACAGGCAGCCCCCTCTGGCCTAGCTGCTGATCGCTGGCTGATCTATCATTATTGATTGTGCCCAAAAGAGTACAGGCTAGACACTGCTAGAGAGAGAGAGAGAGAGAGGCAGAGGGATGCTGTAATGTCGCCGATCCACTTTGTGGCTGCTGTTTTGCGGTAGCCGTGAACAATTATTTATATTAAAACGAAAGACGCCTTTGGTTGGGGGAATAATGCTTTGGCTAGCCGAAGAACAACGGCTAACTGGGAAATTGTTAAATTGGTAACTTGGATGGCTTTACTAACTTGGCCAACTGCAAGCGCGGGCTTAACGAAAAATTGTCTGAGGGTCTCGACAGGGTCTGCGCTCTCATATTGGGGCGTTTATTTCTGCTTAATTTTATTTTAACAATTTTGTACGATTTTTTTTTTAGTTTCTGCTTCCTCTTTAGAGTAATTTTTTTTTTGTTTTTTGTTTTTTTTTTTGCGCTTTTCGTTTTCTTGGCCTTAATATCAAATTTTCGCTCTAAATTCCGCTGATCAATGATTGCCTTTGCCTTCTTCCTGCATCGACGCTTACCCTGACACTCCTCCCGGTTCGCCCCCCCCAGCTCCGCCGCACTCCTTCGGCTGTCGTTGGGGTTTTTTGTTTTTTGAAGTCGCAGTCCGTTGACTGACGAACTGAACTCAAACTGTTCGACTGATCGATTCGTACGATCATCGACCGATCGCCGCCTGTCTTCTTACCGACCTTGTGTTGTTGTAGTATTTTTTTTTGTTTTTTGTTTTCTTGCTTGTCGGCAGGGATTCCAACAATTTCGAAACTTCTCATACATATTTATAAGTTGTGCCAAGTTTTGCGCAAAGCGTAAAGCTCTGCCCACAACTCTCGAAGCATACCCTACTGTAGGGTATACTCGGTTGTTCTTTAGGCTCATTTGTTATCTCATTTGAAGTCATATTATATTAGGGAGTTCTTAGGAAATTGAAAAAATCAATCGTAGTATTTAAACCAAAATAAAATGTAAAAGTTTTGGTAAAGTTAACGAATTGGTTTCAAATTTGTTGCGCTACTCGGTACGGTTATGACCCTCTATAATATATAAAATGGGTTTCTGAAACTGCTTCCTAAGATATATATTATATTTTGAGAAATTAAAAAAAATTCTTCCGGTTTATGAGAGTAACACATATATTTTTACGATCTGCAAACTCGACACCCATAAAAAGGGTGTACAATTTTGTACTCCATAAACAGTTTTAATATTATACATTTTTTCTTGGTTCTTCGCTCAAAATTGTGTGCGATGTTTTTGGGTTCTCAATATTTATCTCAATTATTTGATCGCAGAAGGGAAGTATCTGTGATCAAAGGACAGCCAGGAGACGAAGAGGCAGCTGTAACTACAGCTTCCACTCCTCCCTACTCTCTGTCAGCTTTTAAACAGGTAATACCCCCAATGTTCGAAGTGCGTTCAATCGATTTATGAATCAACGCTAATCACAGTACAACAAATTTAGTATTCCAAACAGGGATTTGTACTTTTGCACTTTGGGTGTGTGCGTTGTGGTTAGAAAAAAATACAAAAATCAAGCATAAACACAAGCTGCAACTGGACAGTGCAACTGGTGGTGGGCCAGGTGCTTGTCTCGCTCCCCCGAAAGGGGGTGTGTGTAGGGGGGGGGTGTGTGTGTAGGGGTATGGGTGTGTAGGGGAATCAAGGGCCAGCCCTGGCACTGGCACTGGCATTGGCACATGTGTGTGCCGTTTAATCGTTGTTATTGTAACACGGCATGAATTTCAATTAATTTTACGCGCTACCAGTAAGCAACCAAGTAGGAGTAGAATGGTGGTAGAGGGGAGTGAGGGGCGAGGGGCATAAGGGGGAGGGTTTGGGCAGCTGCGAAGACGCAAAGCCATCGATGGCGTTGATGAAATTGTTGGCTCACTTTGAATTTGCCGGCAGCAAGGACATCAGTGTGTCAGTGTGTATATGTGTGTGTGTTAGTGTGTACATATGTGTGTATGTGTGTGTATTAGTGTGTGTGTGTAATAGCTTCATGGCTGGAGGCTGTGTGAACATCAAGCTCATCAAGCAGCTCCACAGCAGCAGCGCGGCAAAATGCAACAACAAACAACCAACAACAACAACAACAGCTGAAGCTGTAATTTACTCCACTTGATGGGGCAAGCTGGCAACCACATCTTGTGCTTTCTTGCCTCAGGCAGCAGTGGGTGGAGTGCCGAGTTGCAGCCTCAGTTTCAGCTTCGACTTCGACTTGGGCTTTGGCGGCAAAGTCAATTTCAAGTGCCCCCGCCTCGCTGCTTCAGCTGTGCCTGCTTCTTGCCCCAAAAGTGTTGCGCTTCATTTACATAATTTAATTGAATGTGACGTGGGCTGGCCTGAAAGTCTCTCCTCTCTCTCTCTATCTTTCTCTCACTCTCTCTCTCTCTTTCTGACTTACTGCCTGTCTGTGTGCACTTGAAGCTGAACAAGTGTAACGGGTAATGCATTTGGGGTGGGGCTTTTATAACACCTTCGGAAACTGTTGCAGAAAATCGATCAGCGCAAATATGGTCAAAAGGGGGAATTGATGATCAACCTGAACCGTTAGCTAATGAGACTAGCCCTTAAGGCCAAAAGTGATGCTGATAAAAGTTAGATGTGAAGTTGACTAAGAATATTTTAATTGTGAAATTAATCATGTTGAGAGCGGAAGGCGTAACGAATAAGGCTAAGACGGAGATATATGAGATATAAAAATATGAGATATATAAATATGAGATTTGTAAATATGAGATGTATAAATATGAGATATATAAATATTTTAGATATTCTGATAAATCAATTAAAATATATTTAGATCGCTTTTCAAGAAGCGAAAGAGTTGCAAAGCAATCTAAAGTACTAAAATAAAGACAGATATTAAAAGATCTTTAGATTATATTGCAGATATTGCCTTTTTATCAACTAGAAGCCATAAATATTTTTATTTTACCTAGTCTTAAATGTCAAATTGAATTGTATTTCGTTTCCGGTTCTCATAGAGTATAAAGCTTCCGCTAAAGGTTATATTTTATATAGGCTAACAATATCTGTAACTCTAAATGAAGCTTTCGATTAGTTTGACTGAACTTTTGAATAATCACCCAATTTAAATTTTATATATATTTTTATATATATGCATCATACATATATCCAAATCTCTATTAGAGCTAATTTTTCTTATTATTTTCCCAGCTTAAGCTTATTATTTAAGGCTCTAGTCATGGATCGACCACCATTTATTCATCTAGCATTTCGATAGTCTTCCATCTGAGCAGTTTCAGCGGAGAATGTAAGGATAATTACTGCAAATAGGTTTTTAAGCCCTTGCACAAATTGATTGGCTACGCTTCCCATAAGGTCAGCTCCTATACGGTTGATGGTCTTTCCATATATACATATGTATATATTTATATTTGTATGTTCATTCCCATCAGGAGTTGCACCTAGCTTCCCTCCGCACTCTTCCCCCATCTGACTGAAAACCTCATTTCGCGAGCTTCCAACATAATCGCAATCATAATCTGCTGCATTTTATTTCATTTTCTCGCGTTGAGAGTTGTTTTTGGCTTTTGTGTGTTTCATTTTGTGTTTTGTTGTTGTTATTTCATTTTGCTCTTTATGCTTTACTGCAATTTCTTAATGGCCGCGTTGCACTGACCCCCCCCTCCCTTGTGTGCCCCGTGGAGTTGCCCCAACAGACCGACAGTCCAACTCCACCAATCACGTTCGAAATATAAATTGTGGAAATGATGGTTTTTCTGCTGCAGTTGCCTACCAACTAATTCCCCCCCCCACCCAAACCAAACTGCTGCTCCCGTTGCCCCAGCCAGGATGGGTATAAAAGTCGACCTCGAAACCGCAAAAAAAAAATGTTTATATATATATATAGAAGAGAGTTGCCGCTGACCAGGCATTTGGGGGCAACGCCGTGGAAAATTGCGTCGTCATCGTCTTTTGTGCGGAGATCGCTTTGCGGAATGAAAATGCCGTTCGTGATGCCGCCACTCGAACTTCAACTCCCAACTCTCAGCTCCCAGCTCGAACTCGAACTGTGTCTGTCTGTCTGTCTGTCTGTCTGTCGGTTTCTCAGCTATAATGAAAAACAAACGTCCCAGCAATTTTCCAGTTAGAACCGACAAACGTACAGACCCACAGACGATCTGTGTTGTGCCCTGCATTTTCGCTGAGTGTAATGTTTTAATGTGCAGCTTTAACGAATTGAGCAAAAGAAATGTGCACAACAAAAAAAAACAAAAAAAAAATAATAATAATAAAAATAAAGCTCAAATGAAAATAATGGGAAAAGAAGACCAAAACTGAAATTGAGGCAAATACATATAAAACTGAGGAGGAGGGGAGGGGCAAGGCAAGGAGAGGTGCGGAGTTGGCCGCAACAATCACAGTTTAGATTTCTCAGTCGAGTCTGTTGAGTCTCCCTCCCCCCTTAATGCCCACTTCCCTCTCACTTTTGTTGCTTGTTGCTTTTAATATTACTTTTGCCGTTTTCGTATGTCTTCGCCAATATTCGCCAAGGTAATAACTCAGGTGATTATAGTAATTATGCGTTCTGACGCGATCCAGCCACGGATAACGCTATTTCGATATAATTGAAAAATGCTGATAGACGCTGATTGTCTGACGGCCGAGGCCTGCAGAGTCGCGAGGGTCTGCTGAGTTTGAGAATCAACCAAGATTGGCTAACTGTCCAGCTCTTGGAGTGTTGGCTCTTTGGCTCTTGGGTCTGGAGCACTGGCACAACAACGGGTAGCTAAGCAACTACGTCAAACTACGTCTCCTGCCTGCCGCCGTCCACTCCACATTTTCTGGGCCTTTGAGTTAATGGACGCGCCACCAATCACAGTTCATGAATTACATCGCTACATCGCCATATTGTTGTGGGAATGTCTTCGAGTAGCTTCCCCAATTCCTCCACGCTCTCTATGCCCCCTCTCTCTCTATCCCTCTCTCTCTCTCTCTGGCCCTGTGCCTCTCTTTGTGTGCGGCAAAATGTTCTTTGATGCCGATTTCATTTTTGCGATATTGAAAATAACCATGCATTACGAGAGCTTGAACTTCTTGAACCAGAAAGCAGGCAACAGAAAAAAACCCCCTCTTAAGAGAGAGAGAGAGAGTCCCGATTTCCTCATGGAGTCTGCAAAGTTATCATCTCGTGACAATCGCTCACTTGTATCTGGAAAGTGTTATTGTCACGTAAATTCAATTAGTTTAATTATGAGTTTCATCGATGTTGGCACCTCTGTAACAACCCAGCCAGCCTCAGCGTCAGTCTTCGCCTGCTGCTCCTTTTGTGAAATTGCATTTTGGTTAATTTTAAATTAAATCTGCTCTCATTTCATTTTTATCGCCTCTTGCAAATTGAACAAATTGGGTGGCTGGGTTTCGGTTCTTTTTTTGGCAGAACGTTTATCGTAATGTGGCGAAAAAGTCACGATGCCCTGTCAGCTAGTTAAACTAAGTGATTGAATTGAAATACATTGTATTTTTCGAAATTTATTGACTATAGATAGAGATTGATCACTGTCAGACGAAATTGCTATACATATATTTAAACTGAATTAAGGTTTTGAACTGGAAAGATTTGGTGTTGCTTTGATAAAGGTTTTGAGTTTTCTTCGATTATTAATAGATTTTTTATAAGTGAAAATTTATTGTTGAAGAGTTTATTTTCAACTAAAAATAATTTGTATTACGTGAAGACTTATTTGTTCAATTAATAATCATTTTATTTATAATAATAATAATTGTTTTAGCTATTTGTTTTTTAGTAATTTGTATTGCTATTAATAATAGCTTTTTTAATTATTGATTGTAAAATAAATTTGTTAGTTGTATTTTTGACTTGGTTGTCGTAGAAAATAATAATTATTCAACGATTCTTTTTAGATCAATGTGTATTTTATCTATACTAAAGCCGTAGAAAAATAAATAAATAATAAATAAATTGAAGAGTGCTTTTTTAAAAAAATAATTAACTTAATTAGAGAGAATATTTATTATGTTTATTATTATTACTATCCTTAAATTTGAAACATGTTTGATTGAATACTGTGGCATTTTGCTCAATATATATCTTTGACGGATCTAGGAAAACACATTTCAAATTGAGTTATCAAAAAATAAAAAATGTTTAACCATATTGGAATGAAATAAAAAAGTAGTGAATTTGTGAGTATAATAGTAATATGTCTGTAATATAATTCTAAATGAAGAATTCTTTTTACTGTTGTATAAACCCATAAGCTAAAACTTATGAGTTCAAAGTCATTTTTATTCAGAAGCTTTTTTTGTTGTTCATATTGAATTAATATATTCGAGTAATATGTAGGAAATGCTTGCCTCCACTAGTTGGCGTTGCCACCAAAATGGGGTAGGTCTGCTTATATTATGTTATTATTATTATATTATGTGCTAGGCTGCTGGCAACTGTCACATAATTTGTTTAATATCAATTAAATGCCAATCAATTTGCACTCATTTATCTCTCTCTCTCTCTGTCTCTGAGTCTTTCCCTCTCCATCTCTCTCTCTGTCTGATAGGGAGTATAATAAGTTTTTTAGGTATATAGTGAGTATTTAAGTGGCATAATTTGTGTTATGTGCTTTCGCTTTAGGCACTGCGCCATTGGCAGAATAATTTGAATATGGCAACGCCCACAAAACAAAAGCCACGCGACAAAAGTGAATTGCACCTGTATGCGTATATATGTATATATATATATATATATGCATGTGTATGTGTGTGTGTGTAGCTATATCCTTGTGCTTTACCTATAGTAGGGAAATCCCTGGGGCACATGCAAATCCATTGGCATCCCACCTCCCGCCGCTGCCGCCGCCAGATGATGATGCGCCGAATGCGCATGATGATGATGATGTGAGTGCGGATGTGAGTGCGGATGTGAGTGAGGATGCGTGTGATGATGATGATGGCCGGGATGCATGGTTGCATGATGTGTATGATGTGCGGCCGCTGCCACATTCTGGACATGCGCCGCAGCCGCTGCAGCGGCAAATCCTGCATCCGATGCCATCGAATGGTGGCCCAAGACCGCCGCCCAAGGCGAGGCGACAAAACCGCTGCCAGCATGATGTTCCATTGCACTTATCGGTTATCGGTTTATCGACACTAAACACATACACACGCACACTTGACACTCTCTCACTCTTGCTCACTCTATATATATATTTATATATATCTGGTTTTATTTA
The DNA here is from genome assembly GCA_035044025.1 of Drosophila paracracens. Taxonomy (NCBI): domain Eukaryota; kingdom Metazoa; phylum Arthropoda; class Insecta; order Diptera; family Drosophilidae; genus Drosophila; species Drosophila paracracens. The sequence goes on from JAWNMN010000713.1 coordinate 1,473,475, forward strand.
ACATTGATTTTGTTGCTGTTGTCGCACAAGATGGCGGCCATTATTTACCGTTAACGCGCATGGCCAGGACGAACCGACGGCGAATTCGCCAAGCAAAACAACACACACACACACTTGCACACTCGAACACACACACACACACGTTGTAAATCGCAGCAAAACAAATGAGACAAAGTTATCGCGTGCCGACGGCAGGATCCCCAAAAAACTAAAACAAGCCAGGACGAGAACACTTCGGCTTCAACCGTTATAGTCGCTGTCTCGTATTCTCAGTTGGGTTCGGTCTCGTTTCGTTTCGTTTTGGTTTTGGTTTTGGTTTTGCTCTTTGGGGTTTGCTGCACGCCACCGTTTTTGGTCCGCGTTCACCTCTGCACGGCACGAAAATTGGCGATAAACTATCGCCTCGCATCAGGAAACATGGTCGCTTGGACGTTCGCTTGGCTCGCTTGTTGGTTGGCTGCCTCTCTGCCACTCTGCCACTGCCATAGCCTCAGCCACAGCCACAGCTACAGCTACAGCCTCATCATCATCATCGTCATCATCTCAGCTGCGGCGCTGCAACGACTCTCGTTGCAATGCTGCAAATGGTGGTGGAGCAGGTTTTTTTTTTGTTTTTGTTTTTGTTTTATGTTCCCCCAGAGTGAGCGCCTCGGAGAGCAATATTCGCAAGCCGGCCCCGCTGCGTCGAGGTCGACAGCGGCAGCGGCGCAGCAGCAGCATCACAGCATCCACACACTCACACACACACACACGCACACAGCAGCTGCCTGCTTTTGGCTTTGTTTATTGTTTTTGCGTTTGGCCAACACAAGTGTTGCACAAATCGGCAGACACTCTCCCGACAACGTCGTCGCTGCGCTGCCCCAAAGCAGCAACAAAAAAGAACAACAACACTTGCCACATGTTTATGGCAATACAACAACCACAACAACAACAAGCTCTGGTCTTGCTGCCTCAACAGCAGCAGCAGCAGCAGCTTAATCGCATTCGCAGCTTCTCGCCAAACGTACCTGTGTAGAACCCAGCTCCTGCCCCTACCTCTGCCCCTACCTCTACCCTGCACACATGCAGCTTCTCTCTCTCTCAGGTAGTTGCAAACAGGAGGCAGCCTCTGTTTCTGCCTCTGCCTCTGCCTCAGCAGGCGGCATCCTCTGGAGATTTCTGCTCTGGCTCAAACAACAACATTGAGTTGTGTTCCTCGGTGCGATAAGAAAACCTACTGGGGAGTCATTTGTGCCAATGCGACTGTTATTGTTGTTTCTGTTGTCTGTTGTCTGTTTGTTGTCATTTTGTATTGTTATTGTTGCTCTTGTAGTTTTGTGCATGCATTGCAATTGATATTTAGTGGCTGGCAAATGTTCAATTGTTTAATAACTTCATCAAATATTAGTGGCACATTTGTATTTTGTGACTGATGCAATTGTGAATTGCTTTAGTGTGTTTCGTGTGACTAGGAAGTGTTTTTTATACCCTTGCAGCGGGTTTCATAACACGCTTGTGCAGTTTGTCACGCGTGGAAAAGACACCTTCGACCCCAAGGAGTCTACATATATTTTTGGGACGTGACCGCCTCTCTGCTTCTATGCGAAGTAGTCTCTCAGTTTAGTCTCTCGGAACTAGTCACTCAGTCTTTTTGCTGCAGGCAGTAGATATGCCAAAGCTGGCCAGATTGTATGACTATATCTGTATATAGCTGACATTGGAATAATCGATCGAAAAAGAGCCATATTTTTGGTTATCAATATTTGGCAACCCAGCTCATCACGTATTCATTTTAATCTTCATCAATATCGGATTACCATATTATATAACTTCCACTTGCAGATCGGTCGAAAGTTAAGTTTCTGTGTGAACAACATACTCCAGAATTATTCGTGTTAAGTGTTACACACTTATCAACAACACTATAACAAATAGCTTTCATAGGAACAATTGTTCTGATTTTTTTAAAAGTATGATTAAATTTAGTTGTCAGCAGATGGACTCTGATCAGCAAGGGTATCTAATCTTCTTCTTACCTAATGTTGTCGTTCTTGTTTTTGCATAATTGTAAATATTTTTTCAAATTCGACTGTTTTTTAGTATTTTAGCATATGCTGTGCTTTTATATGAATTATTTGTAGTTCACAGATGTACTTCCGATATGCATTCCAATTCTAAGTAAACTTTGCTTTGTTAAAAATATTGCATTTATTTGCATACATAAAAGATAGATTGACAGTTGTAATTTTTCAAATTTATCATTTTAGATTTAATTTATTGCCGGATTGTCAATTTTTCTAAACTCATTTCTTGTATCCTTTGTTGATATAGTTTTGTTGATCTGATATTAACTATTATAGATCAAATAAATAAAAATAAACTGCATCGCTTATGGTTATTGGTAACACAGTCTTCACAAAGCATTCCCATCGCATTTTGTTTTAGCTTTACAAATGCATTTAAATTCATAAACAATACAAAATCATGCTAAGCTGAGTCAGCTTCCAGTTGCCAGGTTGCCAGGTTGCCAGTTGCCAGGTCTGCTCTGTGCTGCCCTGTTGCCTGTTGGCTGCCCAATCTGCTTGCTGACAACTTAGTTAAATAAGGCGCCACCTGTCAAGTGATTTTCAATAAAATAAATTCGTGATTACACGACAATATCGACGACGAAAAATCGACAAAAGATCAGGGAACAATAACAAAAGACTCCCACGGGGCAAAATCGACTGCGAATCGACTCGAGTTGAGTTCCGAGTTGTTGGACCAGGTTCTGTTTCTGATTTAGCAGCTTCTCTCCCTGCTGCTCTGCTGCTCTGGGCTACTTGGCTACTTGGCACGGCAAGGCGCACACGACTTGAGCTGGGGTCCAGAATCCTTCACACACACACAGAGGCTGTTGAAGAGCTGCAAACTTCTGAATCGCAGTCGTGCAGGGTCAACGTCAATACTCGAGTCGAGTCCGTCTCTCTCTCTGTCCGCCCGTCCGTCTGTCCGTCTGTGCCCACTGTCGCTGGCTTGTTTACAGTGTGCAAAAATCATTTAGACAAGTTGACAAAAGCTCGTTTGGAACGTGAGTAACATGACTTGGCCTGAGGCCCGCTTCCACAACTGAGCCTCAGCTTCAGCCTCAGCCTCAGACTCAGACTGCGACAGCGGTTGTGTTTGTTTTGTTTTGTTTTTGGTTCGGTTTTGGCTTAGTTGGGTTTTCTGTGTGTGTGCGAGTGTGTGTGTTTGGTATGGTTAAGTCTTAATTCTAAACATGGCAAATGTACTTGGAGCGTGCTGCTGTTGTTTGCTGTGGCTCGCAGCTTTAAATGAGGCCTTAACCCAAGCATCCGAATCGTTGCCTGACCTTTAACATTGTAATCACAAATGATATATCTACTTTAAACACTCGACTCTAAACTATTTTAAGTTATTTAAGCTCTTAATTGAGCTGTTGGTCTTTGTAGTATCTTATTTTGAGTTCTATTTGAGTACTTATTTAAATACTGTCATTGCAAATATTTTTTTTATTTGCGAAATGTGATTAACTTATCATCAAACTTCTTGAGGGTTGAAATATGATAATAGAAATGGGAAAGAGAATTTGATGCAGTTATTTATGTGATAGGCTGAAGAAAGCTTCCCATAATTATAGCATTAACATCCGAATCGATTTAGCCATATCCGCCTGTCCGCCTGTTTGGAAAAGCCGATTCTAGAGACTTTAACGAGCTAAACAGAAAAAAACTTATTTTAATATTGAGCAAACTAACATCAACTACTTTGCTTAATAGCTGAGTCCAGGGTATCATCTAGTAGAGCCCTCTCCACCAGAGCCTTCTAACTTGTTTAATCTCTTACATACAAAATAACAAAGCTTGAAGAAATTAACTTTTGTGTTTATCTCCTTTCAGCAACGTCGTTCTTCAAGTTCAGTTAAGTAAGGAACAAGAAATTTATCTAAAAATGCTCAAACTAAGTTACTAAGTAGCCAAACTTTGTAATACCCTGTTTTAAACATATGTGTGCCTGCCTGCACACAAGATTGATGCTCAACTGGAAAATCAATATTCATAGCCTGACTAAATAATGAAATATACTTCGAGCTCAAGGAACATCAACATTTGCAGGTAGTTTATCCATTCTTCTGCTTTAAGCTTATGACAGGGAATGGGTGGGAAACGGGCATCGTTCATATCTCGTATGCAACTGCAATACATAAGCCATAATCTACACATAAAACTAGCTATATACATAATGCATTGCATATGCCATCTAGCGACGAGTAGACAAACTTGAAACTTGAAAATGTGTGCTGAAAATTGCAGAAAACTTCTTCTTCGATGGGATATTTGAGTTTGAGTTTCAGTTTGAGCTGAGCTGAGCTGAGCTGGGAACTTTGCCAACGTCTCGTGGCACGTGAGGTGCATACGAAAAGTGGAAAAGTGGAAAATGCTTGGTGGAAGAGCTTGCCACGCATCAGGATTAGAATTTTCTGTGAACAAGGTTTTTCCTGGACTACACGTATTGATTTTCTCGCAAGTTTAATGAAATTTTGTGTGATTTTAATTTGTTCAAACTTTAAAAAATAAACTATGCGAGAAAAGTGGGCATTTTATTCATGCAGCTGCCAGTTGACAGCTTTATCTTTGGGATCAGAATGTGCAGTTACGAGAGACCTTCGCTGGGTATGATTTTTTTTTTTATAATTTGTTGTTGTTTTTTGGATGTGTTTTACTTGATTGATTCGCTGAAAGTCGAATGGAAATTATAAGCAGACAGACAGACAAATAAACAAATAACTCGAGTCGCAGCTTTAACGAGCCAACCGAGGGAAACGTGCCTAACATATTAAGGAGCGATAGCGACTTTGGATAATACTCGGTACTCATTGTTACTTGCTACCCGGTAAAAATATTTTCGGGTACCTCTTTACCCCAGTTGGGCCTACAATTTCGGTAGTTGCTGTCGTGCATTTAAAGCGTACACCTGACCAGAGAGAGAGACCCTGGACTCTGACTTTGACAGAAAAATAAAAATACAAAAAAAAAAAAACAAACAAAACAATTCGTAGAATTGCCGATATTTATGAGTGTGTTGATTTTTTTTGGTTTGGGATTTGCATAACTGGGTCTCTGACATACCGTACATGCTTAATTTTCAAAAATATCACGACATCGAAACTTTCCAAAAGTAAAACAAAACGAAAAAAAAGAAATGCGCCTTCAAAAGCGTAAGGGATGCAACGGAAGTTGGCAAACGTAGTCTACCCACAGCGAACGAACCGTGTGCACTTAGAGAAAAACCTGCTCTTTCTAATTTTTACTCAGACTAAAATTCGAACTTTAATTTTAAAAGCATTTGATTTGAGTACGAAACGCTCAGTGTGTTTCGCTGAGTGTGTATATTGATTTCCTGCAGCGAAAGACTCCTGCGCTGATGAGTACGTGACCAGCATAATGTTGTCCGAGTTGAAGTTTGATGGCCAGCGAATCCTCCTCGCAGGCTCGGTCTTAGTCTCAGTTTTAGTTTCTTTCTGAGTCTTTGCAGTCTGCCTCTCTCAGGTGTTGTATGCAAAAGACGCGATTGTGGAACGTGTGAACAGTTTTTAGCAATTAACTTGGACCGACCAAGACAGGGAGCCAGTTCTTAAAAAAAACATCTGCCTGCAATTCCCCCTCTCTCTCTCTCTCTATGTCTCTCTCTCTCTCTTTCTGTCTCTTTCTCTTGTTCTCTGTCACTGCGGCATGCGGCGTCATGCAGTCTGGAGCGTTGGGCTCTGTTTGAATGCAGAGCGGCGTGCGCCAAAAGCCAAAACATTCATCCTAATTGGCGTTCAATCTGCCGCATCCCGCCACCGATTTGCATGCACGCCTTGTTTTGTCCAGCTTTGCTTCCAGCCACGTTCTCAAATGCCAGCACAGTGGAATACGCTGAGGTTGGAGCTGAAAAGGTTTGCTTTTAGCAGTTACCACTTACCCTTCAAAGCTGCATACAGGAAAGGGTCTTTATAATTCATTGCCATAACTTCGTCAAAAAACTCAATCGATTTTCAAAAGCAAAGGTGTTTTGAATACAGATTGAACTCTAGCATAATACTACATTCAAAGTTTGATTCTGGCTTCAAATTCTTATAGATTGTTTAAACTCAAAAACTGCAACCAGTAAGGGGTTAATACTTTAAGTAAGTGTGAAGCTTAGCTGGAAATTTAAGTAAAAATGCTGCCTCTGAAATTGCTTTTTCTATTCATTAGATATAGTCTTCTACCAGATCACTTCAATATTTTAACTGGGAATACCACTGTTAACAGGTCGTAACAGATTTGTGGATGAAGCTCAATCGTAATGTTTGCAATGTTTGCGCAACTAATTAACATTTTTAATGGTGAATCCTTGTAAGTTGTGTCCCACAGGGCAGGGACGGGGAATCTTAAGGTTGCGAGTCTCTACCAACCCTCCCCCGCCCTCTTCAACGATTTGTAGCTGTGTTTGCGTTTTAAAGGATTTGCGTTGGCAAATGTCAAATGTTTTTGTTTTTATTTAATTTAGATTCATGCCGCCTGATAATTTATGCGGCTTCCGCTTAAGGCAGCCAGAAGGTTTCTTTTTCGCCTCTATATATATATATATATATATATATGGATATATATGTATGTATAAAAAGTTGCCGACGGCGCTTTTGATTTAGGGTTGTCATATGCTCGTAAAGCGGAACGCGCTTCTTGCAGATAACCCATCTTGGCGGCAAACTTTGAAAGACGGCGCGCAAAGCTTCAGAGAAGATCTTCAAACTCCGATCTACGATCTGCAATCTGCAAGTTCTCGTCCAGCTGCTGGCTGTGCACGGTTGATATGCGTTCGCTGTTTGTAATAGAGAAATATATCACTCGGCATAATGCTCGTATTTGGAGAGTCATGGGACACACACCTTATCGCCAGACACAATCTGCCTGATTGCCTGTCTGACTGCCTGCATCATATCCTGCCAGTGTCCCTTTTGGCCTTGAGCAGGTTTTTACAGTTAGCCTGAGATTCACTTTCTAGTGAAAGCAAACAAAAATAATGTCATAAATTTCATAAAGTGTCAAAAGAAACACCTGAAACTGCCCCGAGTCCGCATTGTCAATACGGGCGTCTGTCCTTTATCAAAAGGCAATCAAAATGTGGAAAGTTGACCAAGATTAACAGTTGTTTTCGGGCAAACAAATTGGAAAAGAATTCAAAGAAAAAATTAAAAAAAAATATATGAACAATTAAAAATAATTAACTATATATTAACTACTTTTACATTTTACAAAAGTGAATAACAAAATGCCAACGATTTGCTTGATATATTTTCGGTATCTGTGCCAGCTCACATTTGAGTTTGCAAAACTACAACCTGTTCAACAGCTGTATACAGGGTATCTTCAAGTCACGATATCCGAACTATATAGTTCTTATTCAGCATATGTTGAGAAACTATTTCGGTGCACATTGAATCTGTATTATCGAATTATATTTGTTGCCCGTTCACACTGCATATTTATTGTTTACTTTTACTTATACATAATTTTAAATTCACACTGGTTAATGTGCTCAATCGCGAGAAATCGGTAGTGATTTTTGTGCTCTTCCTGTGTGTTAAGAGTCAGCTTTATGCCATTGTATTGGCATGCATTGTTTTTTAAAATCGATTATTATACAGCGGCTCTGCCATACTTGTCTTCTCCGCCGTCCATATCTCAATTCGGAAAGTAGATGATTGGTTGCCATTTCGCATGCCCTCAATTCGCAGCCACATGGATTTATATTGCATGTCTGATAGTAGTAGGAGATGTAGAGGTTGTTCCCGCGATCCATATTGTCCCTGCAAAATTCCATGCAGTCACTGTCGTCCCCAGCAGCCAGGTCCAATTGTGTGGAAATCAACAGACCCAGAAGTATTATTAGTTTTAAGTCCATCCTTGGAGCAAACATCTGCTGTAGGCTGTGAAACGATTCGTACTGATTAATGAAGCAAGTATCATAAATATATGATATAGTATGTATTTTGTATACTTTTAAAGAGAGTACGCATTCGTCACGCACTGAAGGAGATAACCCAGACCCATTAAGGTATTTATATATTGTCGATCAGCATCAGTAGACGATTCACTAGCCATGTCAGACTTTATGTCGGTCTGAGAGAGAGAGGGGAAGATATTTTAAAATGATTACAAAAAAATGCATTATTTTACATTCGCATTATTTTTATTTTTAAATCGTGTTTTTTTATATATATATGTATTATATTGAACTGCTCAATCGGTAGTGCTTATTGTGCGCGTTCTGTGTGTTTTTAGTCAGCGGAATCGTTTAAGCATTTTATTTTTAAAATCTGTTCTACAGTGTCCCTGGAATACTCCTCTTCTCCGCCGTTCACAATCGAAGTATTTGCGAAGCATTTTTTTTGTTGCTTTTCTGTCTGCCCACGATTCGCAATCATCGCAAGAATCTTCATAGCACCTGTCAAAGTATCTTTCATAGTATCTGTTCCAGCGCCTCCACATTTTCTCTTCAAAATCCTCGCAGTCACTGTCGTCCCCAGCAGCCAGGTCCAGTTGTGTGGAAATCAACAGACCCAGAAGTATTATTAGTTTTAAGTTCATCCTTGGAGCAAACGTCTGCTGTAGGCTGTGAAACGATTCGTACTGATTAATGAATCAAGTTCATCACTTATTTATTCCTCTCGGTACATCTTGTTCATTGCTAATATTGCTAATAATACACATACATGACGCAGCCCAAATTGTTTCCCAGAATACGATTTCCTCATAAATAAACTTAAAGCAATAATATTTCATTGCCCGTTGATAAGAGAAATAGCCGCGCAACTTTTCACGGTCTCAGTTGTTGAACGTAATATAGCATTTGAGGGACAATTCGCTGATGGAGTAAACTTTGGGGTCAATAGACAATTCTTTGCAAAAACAAGGTAATTTATGGGTATTATTATCGAGGATGATCTATCGGGGATGTAGGGGAAACAACAATCGCTATTGCAGTCTGGATGCTTGCCACAGGCAGGAATAAGAATATTACATCAAATCGATATGCATTCAACAACTAAACTTTTCTTCTTTTTGTTTTTTGCTTTGTTACCTTTTTCATGTTGGTTGGTTCATTGACCATCTCGGACTGGGGACACTCCTTGGCACATACCTGTTAATAATTCATGGCTGTTTTATGTGTTTTGGCAACGCCGCAAATAAATTGAAGTAGCAATTTCCATTTTATTTTTATGATCGATGAAATTCCCAGTTCGAACATTTCCAATACTCATTGTTGCTGTTCTTGCCGTGTTGGTCATCAGCAACTGTGAATGTCCAATAACAATAAACAGCAAACGGAAACTTCCACCCAAATCATCATCATCATCATCATCATCATCCCTTATTTCTTATCTATTGTTTATGCTGGTAGTTGTGTATTGCAAAGATAAGGTTCAAATACGATTTAGTGAGAGAACTCTGATTGCTCTCATTAGCATTAATAATGATTTGCATAGTTTTAGGCTTCGCTGTATTTATGCAATTTAAAATCCACTTAACGTACAAATTGTTTTGTTCGTTAGCTAACAATTTAATAACCAGCTACGAAACCCGGCAAATTGAGTTATTAAAAGATTCTTTCAATTTTTCGTTTGCTGCGGATCGCTTCGAGTTTGTTTTTTGTCTTTCTTTTTTTTTTTTTTTTGTTTTTTTATTCAATCAAACGGGTTCACCATTCTTTGTGGGGGTCTCGTCAAGCCGTTGGCTTGGGCTGTGGTAACAGGGAGTGAGTTGGTTGGGGGAGGGGAGGGTCGGTCCATGGAGTGGCGCCGTGTTAATTAAAATGCAATCAGCGTCACGAATACTAATGAAATGTATTCGCAACGAGTACTCAAACTCGTACCTTGTATGTAGATGTGAATAACTCAATTTGTCATCTATTTTTTTTGCCACTGACAGTCGCCGTTTGAGTAGCAGTTGGGATAGCAGTCACTAGTTACCAGCTCATCAGTTGCTCTCAACCACTTGACATGATTTAAATCCATTTTGTTTTGGCTCACCAATTAAAATAACAATGTTTCATAAGGGATACCCTGTATTCGATTCAGCATACATCTTCAAATATATTCTACAAATTTATAATCATTTATTTTCGCTAATTATCTGTAATTTTATCTCAAATATTTGATTGGCTTTATTGATAACATTTTCAATGTGAATTTCAAGAAACCCTTTAGCGCTTGATTACGGAGTATAATTATTCCATCGACAGCTTTATTAGACCCTAATGTTTTTGCAAGATATAGAGATTTTGTAGAGTTCCTGAACTGTTCCGCTCTAACTCTGTCCTACTTCCCATCTTCTGCTTCATTAGGCTTTGCTTTATGGACAGAAAGAGAGGGAAAGATAGAGAAAGGAAGAGCAAGAGAGAGAGACAGAGAGAGAGAGCAGAGCATTTCTAGCCTGGGGCGGATATGGAAGCAAATTACCTTCACTTGTCCGCAATGCTATGTTGCCGCTGGCTTATTTAACCAATTGCTGGCACATATGAGATTTTCTTTCAGCGCATCAGGGGTTAATCAATAGAAATCAAGTTGGACACAGTTAAAGCTGGCTGCTTCACATTTCCAAGCCATAGTCTGACAAATGTGCTGCATTGAAAAATGAACACAAAATTGAAGGAAACCTGCACTCGGCCATATTGTTGTCTCTGGAGATAAGCCAGGAGACAGCCGAGAGACAGTTGAGGAGCAGCTTGTTATGCATTCTTGCGGCGTGCCACATCAAAAACAAACAACATCAAAGTGAGCCGAGTTGATTTGCTCTGCCAGCATATGCAAATTTATAAAAAACAACAGCCGAGGCATTTCGCTGGCGTTGGTATTATGTGTATTAATATTTTAGTATGCGCTCGCTGACGATTTATTTACTCTCCAATCATAAATCATAGTTTAAAATAGAAGCTGCCGCTGCCGCTGCCGCTGCTGAGCTAAGGGCCAACATCACGATTTGCATATTATGTGAACAATTTGCGAGAGAAGTTGAGCAATAAAACTAATCTGCCATCTAAATGACCTCTCCGACACGGTACACTGACTTTTGCTAGTCACTGTCCCGAGAGATACCGAGATAGGGAGAGGCAGTGAAAACCGCAAAAGGCCAAACACAAATGCGAAAATATTTTACAGTAGCCACAAATCAGAGTTGGACAATAAATAACATAAACAGGAACTTAGATAGATGTAAATCCAGAGAGCGGTCAGCCATTTAAATTAATTATTTACAAGCGGGCAGCAAATTTACAGGTCAATTATTCAGCGACATCAAGCGATTTATTTTCTATTCGATTTGAGAGGGAGGCAGAGGCAGAGGGGGAGAGAGAGAGGGAGACAAATAGAGATAGATAGAGAGAGAGAGATTGCAGCTTCTAAAATGATTTCCACAGCTAACTAATTGTTTTACAATACAATATTAAAATCAGAATAAAACCATGATTTAACATATAAGCAGTTATGGTTTCGGAATGACTATTTAACAGAGACAGAGAGAGAGAGAGAGAGAGAGAGAGAAAGAGGGAAAGATATTTTAAAATTACTCCAATAAAAATGCATTATTTTACATTCGTATTATTTTATTTTGAAATCGTATTTTGTATATATATATATATATATATATATTATATTGAAGTGCTCAATCGGTAGTGCTTATTTGATCTTTCTTTATTGACCTCTGAACCTTCGAATTAAATTTCCCCAAAAATCTTTTTGACAGGAGGCCGACAATGTTGTTCTTTTCTGCCGTTTATGTTCCAATTCCAATTCGCCAAGTAGTTGTTCTGTTGCTTTTTCCCGTGCCTCCAATTTGCAATCATCGCAAGAATTATGTTTGTCAGATGATCTCACAGGTCTGCAGCACTTCCAAAAGCTACTTCTAAGGAGACTGAGCCAGCGAACCGTTTTGGTTCTGCAATATTCCACGCATCCACTTTCGATCCCAGCAGCCAGGTCCAATTGTGTGGAAATCAACAGACCCAGAAGTATTATTAGTTTTAAGTCCATCCTTGGAGCAAACGTCTGATGTAGGCTGTGAAACGATTCGTACTGATTAATGGATCAAGTTCATCACTTATTTATTCCTCTCATTCGAAAGCGAATGTGCGATTCTTATCTTAACATGCTTTCCATTAGAAAAGAGCTCTCCATTAGAAAAGAGCAACTGTGCGTTATCAGCTGGCATGTTATACTTATAATATAGTATGTATTTTGTATAGTTTTAAAGAGGGTACGCATATTAAGGTATTTATATATTGTCGATCAGCATCAGTAGACGAGTCGATGTAGCCATGTCAGACTTTATGTCAGTCTGAGAGAGAGAGAGGGGAAGATATTTTAAAATTACTCCAAAAGAAATGCATTATTTTACATTCGTATTATTTTATTTTGAAATCGTATTTTGTATATATATATATTATATTGAAGTGCTCAACGAATAGTGCGTATTGTGTGGAAAAGTCGAATTATTCGTCATTTAAAATCTCTTTCACAGTTGCACTTGAATACTCCTCTTCTCTGCCGTTCATGTTCCAATTCCAATTCGCCAAGTAGTTTTTCTGTTGCTTTTTCCGATGCATACGATTTGCAATCATCGCAAGAATTATGTTTGTCAGATGATCTCACAGGTCTGCAGCACTTCCAAAAGCTACTTCTATGGAGACTGACCCAGCGAGTTATCTTCATCCTGCAATATTCCACGCATCCACTTTCGATCCCAGCAGCCAGGTCCAATTGTGTGGAAATCAACAGACCCAGAAGTATTATTAGTTTTAAGTCCATCCTTGGAGCAAACGTCTGATGTAGGCTGTGAAACGATTCGTACTGATTAATGGATCAAGTTCATGACTTATTTATTCCTCTTATTCGAAAGCTATTGTGTGCGATTCTTATCCCGCTTAATATGCTGTCCATTAGAAAAGAGCAACTGTTCGTTATCAGCTGGCATGTTATATTTCTAATATAGTATGTATTTTGTATACTTTCAAAGAGAGTACGCATTCGTCACGCACTGAAGGAGATAACCCAGACCCATTATGGTATTTATATATTGTCGGTCAGCATCACTAGATGAGTCACTAGCCATGTCAGACCTTACTTAGGTCTGAGAGAGAGAGATGGAAACATATTTTAAAATTACTCCAATAAAAATGCATTATTTTACATTCGTATTATTTTATTTTGAAAGCGTTTTCCTTGTGCGGAGATTATTGGAATGCATTTTTTCGCAAAATCTCTTTTACATCCGACCATGAATACTCCTCTTTTCTGCCGTTTATGTTCAAATTCTATTTCGCCAAGTAGTTTTTCTGTTGCTCTTTCCTCTGCATACGATTCGCAATTATCGCAAGAATTATGTTTGTCAAATAATCTCACAGGTCTGCAGCATTTCCAAAAAGTACTTCTAAAGAGGCTGAGCCAGCGAATCGTCATGATCCTGAAATATTCCACGCAGTCACTGTCGTCCCCAGCAGCCAGGTCCAATTGTGCGGAAATCAACAGACCCAGAAGTATTATTAGTTTTAAGTCCATCCTTGGAGCAAACGTCTGATGTAGGCTGTGAAACGATTCGTACTGATTAATGGATCAAGTTCATGACTTATTTATTCCTCTTATTCGAAAGCGAATGTGCAATTCTTATCCTAACATGCTCTTCATAAGAAAAGAGCTCTCCATGAGGAAAGAGCAACTGTTCGTTATCAGCTGGCATGTTATACTTCTAATATAGTATGTATTTGGTATACTTTTAAAGAGAGTACTCATTCGTCACGCACTGAAGGAGATAACCCAGACCCATTATGGTATTTATATATAGTCGATCAGCATCACTAGATGAGTCACTAGCCATGTCAGACTTTGTGTCGGTCTGAGAGAGAGAGATGGAAACATATTTTAAAATTACTCCAAAAGAAATGCATTATTTTACATTCGTATTATTTTATTTTGAAATCGTATTTTGTATATATATATATATATATTACATTGAAGTGCTCAATCGGTAGTGCTTATTGTGCTCTTTCTGTGTGTTTTAAGTCAGCCGTTACGTCGAATTAATTTATTTGCAAAATCTCTTCTACAGCGCAGGGGAGCCAATGTTTGTCTTTTCTGCCGTTTAAGTCCCATTTTGCGAAGTATTTTTTTCATTGCTTTTCTCCTTGCATACGATTCGCAATCTTCGCTATAATTATTATAGCACCTCTTAAAGTATCTTTTATAGTAACAGTTCCAGCACTTCCACATTTTCGTTTCATATCCCTTGCAGCGGCTGTCCTTCCCAGCAGCCAGGTCCAATTGTGTGGAAATCAACAGACCCAGAAGTATTATTAGTTTTAAGTCCATCCTTGGAGCAAACGTCTGCTGTAGGCTGTGCAACGATTCATACTGATTAATGGGTCAAGTTCATCACTTATTTATTCCTCTCATTCGAAAGCGAATGTGCAAATCTTATCCTAAAATGCTCTTCATAAGAAAAGAGCTCTCCATGAGGAAAGAGCAACTGTTCGTTATCAGCTGGCATATTATACTTATAATATAATATGTATTTTGAATACTTTTAAAGAGAGTACGCATTCGTCACGCACTGAAGGAGATAACCCAGACCCATTATGGTATTTATATATAGTCGATCAGCATCAGTAGACGAGTCACTAACCTACGTAAGGTCTGAGAGAGAGAGATGGAAACATATTTTAAAATTACTCCGAAAAAATTGCATTATTTTACATTATAATCTTTAAACAGGAAAACATGTATTACACATTGAAACATTAACATGGAATGGGAGGAAGTTGAGCAAAATGATGTAACAGGCAAAAGGAAGCATCTCTGAGCTGTTTATAATTATAATTATAATTTATATTTAAAATCTGATGAGCAACATAGACTTTGTTAACCAAGATGAATTTGCCAATTGAGCAAACTAATATCTACAAGCTTACCATGTATTTAACAGTTGGGTTCAGGGTATAATAGATCTCTCTCGACTTGATCCTTCCAACTTGTGCTTAAATAGCAGAGCAAAGAAATAGCTCTTGACACGCCTTCAAAGTAGATTCTTGAGATGGAGCAACAAAGGGATAGCTAACGTTTTCATATGATAGTTATGATTATTATTTCTGGCAGTAGAATGGTAAAAAAGAGGGCAGGCAGCACTCAAAACTGAGCTCGGGTCCATTCTTGAACTTGTGTTGACCTTAAGCAACCCCGTACTCCGTTGCCCGCTCCCCCTGACCATTAGTTGTATTATGTATTTGGTTTTGCTCTCGTCACAGCTGAGGACCCTGGGGAAATGTTTGATAGCTGCTCAACGCTCGACGCTCGTCACGCACTTTGAGGCTTTTCTTTTCCTTTTGGCCTCCAAGTTGACGCTTTATGACGTCCATGCTGATGTCAGGTTGATGAGGAGCAGCGCCCAGAAATGTCCCTTTAGTGCTGAGTGTGCGCAAATTTCTAATTGAAAGGTTCTTCGACATGTGAGCTGCCCAAGTTTAATGTTGGCCCTCGAAATAAAGATACAACAAACATCTTTGCCGAAACTTTACCCAGCCAAGGCATAAGGCGATACTCTGCATGTTAGTTTTAAGTAAGTTTGGCCATTCGCTTTCCATTAGTCAGCCAAGCGAGTTGATGTCTTCTGCATAATGAGCGTTTTTAATGGTTGATTAAAATTACACTAAATATTTCAGCTTAAGAGGAAGAACTGTGAAAGATACTGCAAACAAAGAGTAATCAGAAACATTGAAGGAGACTTCCCCTTTTTTTTTATTTTATGTTTCAATATATAAGCACTAATCATATATATAGTATCAAAGTACATATGTATTTATATAATCCCTTTAATTTATATTTTATTACAACTATCCAATAAAATACACAGTTTCTTGCTATAAATTTGAAAACTGCGCAACTTTCAAGGGCTGCCTGCCTACCATTACAAACATATGTCCCGAACTATCTGTCTATCTATCCATCTATCTGTCTATATATCTGTGCATCCCTCGCCCCGACCCACCCAATCAGCAGCCGTTGCCACAACGGAACAAGCCGATTACAATATGAAACAAGCCTCGAAGCTGATAAAAAAAAAAAAAAAAACAAAATAAATGGTGTGAAATATTATGCGAATTTTTTGTCTCTCTTTGCAGCCTTGCCGCTTCCGCTCAGGCTCTCAAACTCCCTCCATTTCCACTCTCTTTACTGCTGTTGTTTAGCCGTGATTCGGTTTTATGTTTTACAAATTTTAAAATGTTTTCACGGTGGCTGCGGGCATGTCAATAAACAACAACTGTCACCAATTTCCGGCGGGCAACTGTTGACAAAAAAAACAACAACAACAACAAAAAAACAGGACACGAGTGTGCGAAATTGTTGCAAATTTATCAAGTCGCGAATCGAGAGAAATAATATGCCCAAGCATCCACCCACTGCCTGCCTGCCTGCCTTCTTCATCTAGGCAACTTGACAATTTCACGGCGTATTATTCAGATTTGCAATTTTTGGCATTTAAATAAAACTGCAATTTGTCCGTGCCACGCCCCTCCCCCCCGGAGCCAATGTTAATTTGATGTTATGTGATTATACTCAAACATTTACCACTAAGTTCAGCACTACGAGGTCGACTTTAGGAGCTGTTCAAAAGGAGAGCATTTAAACGTACTTGTTTTGGGTTTTTCGATTTCTACACTTTACACGTTCCAAATGTGAGAAATACTTTGTAAGTGCACTTAAAAATGTAATTATTTTGTTGTTGAAATTACGTGAAATGTTGTTAAAATATTTTTACAGCAAAAGTTGCGCCATTAAAACCTACAAAAAATGTCAAATAAGAATGCTTTGTGCGAGAGAACTCGACTAGCAGATACCCTGAATCAAGTCCCTTGGAGATAATTAATACTTTGTTAAAGTATATACAATCCCGATTGGATCAATAAAGTGCCAAGAGAGATGCGAATGCTAAATTGAAATTCTACCAGCACTTATAGTCTCTGAGATCGGCTTACTTATATCGGCAGATGCTTGCTCATGTTACATACTTTTGCACAATTTCATTATACTCTCTAACCATATTCAAACAGGTTGAGGGTATTATAACAACTGAACTACGAAATCTGTGAATTTGGTCTGCAAACTGTAAAACAATAAAAAAGCGGTAATGATTTCCCATTTGAGATAAGGTGCCATATAACATATATACTCTATCTCTCTCCCCCTACCCCCGGGTCTTACTACTATATGCAATAAAAACCCATCAAGAAACATTAAAAAATCTCCAACTGACCGAGTCTTAAAGCTGCTCTCGTTTAGATTTGCCCTGATTTTCTGTGCGTGGAAAATGAACAAATTTAATGGCCTCTTCGATGTGAGGGCACTGATTAATAGGGTCGACGAATCGTCTGAGAATCAGCTATACTACAGTTAATACAATCAAACGGTAAAAAGTGCTCGATGTACGTGTCTACTTATGTGATGAGCTACTTTTTAGATTTGAATCGAAGAAAACAGTTGTAAAATGTCAGCAGACATATATAAATTCAAATCTAGAATAAAGTGTGGATTTTTGTTGAAATTGAAATTATAATCGAATTATAGCAAGTATTAAAATTCCAATTGCTATGGCACTCTCACTAATTACATCCAATTGAACGCTTTTAAGGTCTACAATAATTATAGCATATTAGTAATCTGACTAATGCATACACATGTGTCTGTGTATGTCCATATTTGACTAGCCTGGCAAAGAAGAAGAAGATTCTCAACGTTAGTCTTAACCCATTCGCATTAACTGAATACTTTGGCTCGCTGCTCGCGGGCTGGCTTAACTAGGAAATTGTACGTAGTATTGCCGCCCCAAACACGCCATAATTTTCAAGCCAAAGACTTTGGCTGCTGCTGCCGCTTGCCGCTTGCTGCTGCCGCTTGCTGCTGCCGCTTGCTGCTGCCGCTTGCTGCTGCCGCTTGCTGCTGCCGCTTGCTGCTGTTTGCTGCTGCTTTTAGAGACTTTATGAAAAAATACGAAGTATTAAAATCATAAATCTAATTGGAAATGCGCGTCACGTGCGCGAAACGTTAGTCTCTGTCTCCTCTCGCCCATCGCTGGGCAAAAGGAGCTGCCGCCAGAGAAGACTTCAGCAAAGTCGTCGTCGTAGTCGTCGTCTATGAGCGTTGCATGCAACGTGCGTGTGTGTGTAGATCTTATGGCTAACCAGCCAACCCATGCTCAAAGCCAGCACTTTAATTTCAGCCATGGAATTTTACTCAAAAAGATTAACTTTTTCTATGCAAAAAATGCGTATTTCTAGTGCGGCGTAGATTTTTGAAATATTCATGAAATAAGCCAGCGCTGATGAGCGGCAGGACAATAAAACAATGAAAGCTCAACTCTGAGGCAAGGGCCATAAAAATATTTAATGCAAACGCAACGGCAGCTTGGATGACAATTGTGCTGCAGAGCACAACCACACCCAGTCCACACACACCAGCACACACACACAACAACAACAACAGCAAATAAGTCTCCAAAGAGACATATGGAGCGGGGTGCTGCCATAAATTCGTTTGGCGTCGTCCTGGCATATCCTGTTTTGGGACTCGCCCTGCTTAGCCAACTTGTTCAATTATGCAACGGAATGTTTTATGTTCTCCTTCGGCAAGTGCATAATTCCTTTTTGCGTGCAACTCAAGTTGGAAATTGGAGTCCTCTTGTCTTGAGTCACTTTAGTTGATTAGTGTCGAGTGCCTGCTGAATAAGTAAGCAAACATATTAACACAATCAGCCAATGTCTGCAATCCACGTTTCTTCAAGAGACACCGACATCATTTACATAAACCTTTACCTTCTCTTTTGATATGTACAACAATTGTTTGATCCGCAGACAAATTACCGACAAATAAGTAGGAATAAAAAACGAAAAACAAAAAAAAAAAAAAAAGAAATGGCCACAGTTAAAATATTCAAATGCAGAACCCAAATAAAATACGCAGGCCACATTTAAAAAATATACAATTATCATTTTTATGAATTTGCTGTGAAAATAAACTGTGCAGGGAATATGGTATGCATAACTTTGATGAACCTTTGACGAATATTGTGTAAATAATGTGTAAGGCATTTCCTTTCCTTGAAATAAAAATAGCAGCAGTTTTAAACATAAATAGTTGTTCTTTAGAAATTGTTAAAGATTAAACAAATTTCAAATATTGACTAATTTATTTGTAATGCGCATAACTTTTTTAACCAATTCTGTTTTCCATTTGAGAAATTAAGCATTAAGCCTTAAGCATAATTTAATTTTGCATATTTAGAGTTCTGTTGGTTTCTTTGGCTCAATTGGAAAACTCTTCTTTTTTTTTTAATTTTCTTGTGATAACATTTGCTGCGCTTCTTTCCATTTCTCTGTGCTGCTTTTGTACTTGACCTTCTACTTTTAGTATGTTCGATCTATTGCCAAAATGGCAGACATTGCCTGTCATTAACAGTAACAGCTACGCCGAATAACAGTAGCAGCAGCAGCAGCAGCAGCAACAACAGCGTCAGCGTCAGTCGACGCAGTAATCAGTCACATCGAGCATCGACTTTCCAAGTGAATGGGCAGAACGTGACCGAGAGTTTTGTACATAAGCAGACAGTACATACATAGATGCATACATAAGTATGCTATTATGTACGAGTATGTACGGAGCATGCTGTCCCTTTCGCGCTCCTATTTGTATTCTATTTGTTTATGTAAAACACTGCTGCCTGCCTTTGCTCTCTCTGTTTTGCAGTCGCCTCTCTCTCACTCGCCTATCACTCTCCTTCTATGCTGCTCCTTGTTTGCGTATTTACTTTCGGGGCAGTCTGTTTTGTCTGTCTGTCTGTCTGTGTCTCTGTCATTTCTATTTATGTTTGCTCGTCTGCCTTTTTTTCTTGCTTTGATATGTGGCTGAAATATTAATGCGAAATTCGCTTTCTTGTTTCTTATCAGCGGCGCTTTCTTTGTGGGTACGCACACATACACACACACACAAATGCATGAATTTAGTTTTATTTGATTTTGCTGCTGTCTTTAGTTTATATGGTGGGTGCGGAGGGCAGGAGGGGGAGGAGGGAGTTGGGGCCGTAGGGGGCATCATGCGCGGTTTTATTATGCTGAATTCATTTGCTGTCGCCTGTTGTTTTTAATAATAAAGAATAAATTAGAAGCAATTATTAATGATTAATTGTGTTTTTTCTGGGTTTTCACCAAATCTTGAAACAAATTTTGGACTATTTCGCATTTAAATACACACAGAATTCATTTAAATTGTTCTTATTTTTAAATCTATTAATAATTTTAATTTTATTTAAAATTAAATGAATTATTTTTTGTGTCGACTGATCTTAGTTGACAATAAATAAAGTCGGCTGAGTCAGTTGCACGTTCAGATTCCGTGTGACGCATGCTTCAATTCGATCAACAATGACGACAATTTCCATTTCTCATTTCAATTGAAAGCATCGCACATTCGTCAATCCCAAATTCAATGATGGCTATCGTTACACATCATTTCCAGCCTCATGCATAGCTAATGAACTCAACACACACACCCCGTACACAGAGAGAAAAGGGCACAACTTAAAAATGATTTCATTCATTCGTGTTTTGAGTTTGTAAATTCCTATTTCATAGTTTCGATTCTAGAGTGAAACATTCTTTACTCAGCACTAGCAATATGGTTTTTTCTCAGTGTACATATTTGCGGCAAACATCAATATCGAGTCGGGTAAAAAGTTTCACATATTTTTCATAGCATTGTTGCATTCTACTTGAACGACACCAAAGAAATGCGACAACATTTATAATTTGCATGCGACTTCAACCCCCCTTCGTCCTTCGTCCTTCGTTGCTCCCGCATCGCATTTGCATTTTGGCGGAGGCAAGTTTTTAATGAGATTTAATGGCGCCGCAGGGAACATGGAGCATGGAACAGGAGCAGTCGCAGGAGCCGTCTGCAGACTTGCAGTAGCCACTGTAAGTGAGCATTAAATCATTTTCAAGCGGATAAGGAGTTGACTCCCTCTTCCCCACTAACCCCCTTCGCCCTAACACCCCACTCTTGCCTTTTGGGCCAGGTATCGTGTTACCAAAGTGGCTGACATAAATCTTTCCCTCAGCGATAAGCGAAAAGTATTCAAAATGAATTATGAAAGTGGGCGCCTCGGGGTTGTGAATCTGGAACTACGAATCGGGATGAAGCCGGCTCCCTGCTCGCCTCACTTGCCCCACTCATCGGGTGGCTGGGCATCCTGACCGTGGCGCCACATGTGCTGACGAGATTCATCATTTCATAATTAGAGCTCCACACGCAGCACAGTTGCCAAGTTTTTGACCGACTTTTTGTGGTCGCAAGTGTTAATAATGGCGCATTTGTCCTGCTTCGTCCTGCGGTAAATGAAATTAAATTGTCCTTTCTCATTTTGATGCATATCAGGATGAGGATGAGTTGCTGGGGCAGGCGCAACATTGACAATAAATTAATATTAGCGTTTGTCCAACAACAACAACAACCCTCCGGTCGGATAAACTAATAAAGCATATGGAGCTTGAGGGTGGGGGATGATGATGTGATGGGTGAGGGGGTTGTGGGGAAGAAATTCGTGCTTGTGTGCCACGTACGAGGATGGTAACATGTGTGTGGATGTGTGTGGCAGGAAGGGCGGAGGAGACGGAGATGAAGTTCGACTGGTGTCAGTTTGCTGTCAGTGTACAATGAGCAGTGTGGGTGAGGGGGAGGGGCAGTGGGTGGGGGTGATGAGGAAACATCAGTGTCAGTCAATTTGTGCAAACAAAGCGCGCTTAGATGATGAGCGGAACCTGCTCGGTGGCTAATTGAAGACCAAAAGCAAATAACAATCATATAATGAAAGGTACAATTAAGGGCGAGGAGAGAGGGAGAGATAGAGAATAAATAGAGATAGTGTAAGAGAGAATATGAAGAGACTGAGAGAGAGACAGAGAGAGAGAGACAGATTGCGAGGCAAAGGCAAAGGCAGAGAGATCGAGCGTGAAAGAGAGAGAGTGGGAGAGAGTGAGTAAGAGAAATAGACAGCGTAAAAGTGAGAGAACTATAGAAAGGAAATGGAAGAGAGAAGGAGACTAAAAGATCTATAGAGAGAGAGAGAGCGAGATTGAAAGAGAGATAAGGTAAAAGTGAGAATGGAAGGGAGAGAGTGTGAGAGTATGCAATAGAGATAAAGAGAGTCAGATAGGGACAGACACAACTTTTACTGATGCAAGACTCAAGTAAAAATGCTCCATTCGATCACTCTCGAGATACGCTGAGCTAAACTACACACAAAAAATGCTACAAAAATAAATCATTATTAAAATGAAATAAACTAAAATAATGCGTAGTTTAAGAAACAAATTCAATCTGGGGGACAACTCAAGTGCGCTGTCGACGCCTACATAAATGTTGTCGCTGCAGGAAGAGCATCAGCGATGGACAAGTTGGGAACAAGAAGAACTGGCTTCTTGTAGAACTTAGATTATGTTTACTCTTGCAATAACCGTAAACACTTCTGCTTGCTTTTATAGTTATGCTCACCTTTGTCTGTTTGTGTGTAAAAGCATTTACACAATTCTAACATTTTCTGGTTTGGGTAATTGTTACCATTTATGCAGACAGTCGGAGAAGGTGTGAGCTGGAGGTATGAGTGTACATTTAATGAAATACACACACTCGCACACACACACGCACACTCACACATTTGTAGACAGATAATCACTGTCCAATCCCCAACCCCAGAACACGCCCCTCTGCCCCTCATTGCAATGGCTTTTGTTGAGACTACTTCATGCATTATTCATTACACGCTTTTACACATTTTTCCTCATTTTGTTTTGCCCAAAATTGCTGCTTTGCTGTTTGTCGGTAAGTCAAAATTTAATAAAGAAAAATTCTACGTTCAGGACTAACGAACTTCCTGTTTGCTGGTCATTAGTTGGCCAAAAACTACCAAGTGTGTGGCAGAGTGGGGAGCGGAATGTTTTGCTGTTAAATGAGATGGAGATAGGCTTAAGCCCGAGTATTATTGCCCGACGCTCAAAGCAATTAAAGTTGCTGCTGCATTTGAGCTGATTGCATTGAGAGCTCAAATTTATCGATTGCCAAATGTAGTCAACGTAATCCCATCACTAACACCTTATATTTATGTATATATATATATATATATAGCGAATATCTTTGTGTTAAATTTTCTTATTATCTGCACATTTGGCCATTCTGCTGACTCTTATTGGCACTTTGACAACAATCTCTGCATTTTGATGTGCATTTCTATTCCACGCAGGTATACACTGAGAGAGAGAGAGAGAGCGCGCTCCAAGGACTCTGCTTTCTATGTGTGTGTCCTGTGATTTCTATCACACATCGTTGACAGTTGAAGCAAAACAGAGAAAAAAACACAAAAACAATTTCAGCTAATGGAAAATGCCATCGAATCCGGAAAAATCATCGTAAATGGAAACACGTGCACACATCTCTCTCTCTCCCTCTTTTTCTCTCTAAAAAAAAGCAAAAAAAAAAAAATTTGTTGGGTGCAAACATTAATTTTATGTTTGTTAATTTCTTTTATTTTCCAGCATTTTTTTGCTCGACTATTTCACGCACATTTGCATAAATTCCAAGGCGTTTCAGGACCCAAAAAAAATTATACGTATTTAAGAAAAATTGTGTTAAATTTATCGTCTGTAAAGGCAGCAAATAAAAACTCAAAAAAATAATGCCCCAAAATTAGTTCAACTAACCAGCCCAACTTGCGCAACCCCTAGACCAGCAAGGAAAACAACCCTTTCAGAGACCCGCACATATGTTGCCTAGAAACCACTTGAGTTTTCCATTTTTCTGTTGTTTTTTGGCAGCACACTTGTAGCTGCCTATAAATCTTCCATCATTTCGATTTAAAATGTAGCAGAGACAAAGATTTATGGGCCACATTGTCGAACTGTTCGATTACAAGGCCATAATCGAAGCTAAACCCTTAAATCGCATATGGGATCATAAATCTTTGGCCATGTAATCAATATTATGACTTGTCAAATTATTGTGTACTTCTGTCCGTTCATCCTTAAAGAATGTTTTCTCTCCTTTTTTTTTTTGGTTTTTTTCTCCTAAAGCGTTCCCAGGGGCGACATTTTTTTTTTTGTGGGTGGTAGAAGAAATTTCCGCTACCTTTAACATTGAATGACCAATTAATGCTAATTTGGTAAACCCTTTCGGTTGCAAATCGCTGAACCTGCAACATTTGGCGACGTTGCCTGTTTAATTAGCGCAACGCACAGCATTTTTATGGGACTCCCCAAAATAGCATTACGAGGACATTTCATGGAGCCAGCTGTTCCAGTTGCAATGTGTGATTGATGGCCAGCCATGCAAGATTATGTAAATCCCAATGACCTTTGCCCCAGCAAGTGTGCAAAATTGCAGAATTATGAAAATGACATCATTTGTCATCGTTTGGACGAAACTACTACTATGGTGGATGACAATATTGGCGATTGTCGAGGGGTGTTAATGAAAACATGTGTCTGCCATAAAATGATAATCATGATTTACATCCCAACACCAACTTCGATATGATTGCAAAGCGAACGTGAGCAAATTTTGTGTGCGAATCTATTTTAATTGCTATCGATTGCAGATAGACAACTTTTGATCATTTTGCGAGTATATCTGGCAGCCCTGATTAAGTTACCATGTTCAACACCCTCTCCTTTTGGAAACCACTAATTTGTAGCATTAGTGCTAAATTGAATTATTGTTTATACACTTTTGAATTATGCACAAATTTAACTGCAAAAATTTCACCCTTTTGTAATTCGATTTTAAAATGCGCAAAAGATGTACTAGCCAACATCAACAAGGGGTTGGCATCTGCCAAGGGGTTGAGTCGCACGGGGTGTCAATATGTGAACAATGCCAAATTTGCATGCGACTCGAGAGGGGGGAACAGGAACCGGAACAGCAGGACATGTATTAGCTGATGAGAACATTCATTAGCTCCGACTTTGTGTTTTGCTATTTGGAATACTTACTAATTACCTAAACAAACAATGTTGAGAGACTCTCAGCTTAAGCCTGAATACAAATATGTAGCATCGATTGGGACTTAAGTTGATCAAGCTACAATATATTTGTATGTTATTTAGCTGCTAGCAGCTAATACTGGAGCACTACGATTAGACCTAGAAATATAGAACTCTTTTTAAAATATGAGCAAATCGTTTGACGCTTTTAATTTATTTAAAATTACTAGATAAGATAATAACTGAATTATGAATTATGCTAAAAACAAGTAAAAAAAAAGTTAATCTTTGGCACTTCGAAAATTAGATACCCTTTTAAACAGGAGTTAATCTGCTGAAAATTTTATGTATATGATTTATGATTTTTATGACTGGTTTTGAACTGAATATTTGACATTTTTTTACG
This sequence comes from Drosophila paracracens, assembly GCA_035044025.1. NCBI lineage: Eukaryota > Metazoa > Arthropoda > Insecta > Diptera > Drosophilidae > Drosophila > Drosophila paracracens. The sequence goes on from JAWNMN010000713.1 coordinate 1,498,955, forward strand.
TAATCAAGTTATATATTTGTCTACTCTTGATATAGTTCAGTTGCACTTGTCATCTGCTGCAAGTTTTTTGCCTTTTGCAAGGCAGTAAGGTAGTAATTTGATCAGAGATGCCCGAGTCGCATTACTATATCATATATTTAGCTGCCTTAGGAACAATCAGTCGACATATAATGCTGATGAATAGTGCCGCTAAGCAGCGACACGAGTATAACATTAATTTTTACCATATGCTTAACAATAGTCTCTCATTACTTTTATGTAATGATTTTGATTTGCTTTACTTTATTTCATCAAACACCTTTGCAATAGAAGAGTACAATTTGGAGTACATATCAGTGCATCTCTTTCTAATTAACTACCGTTGCCCCGTTCGACTTTTAAGGCCGCCATAAACTTTTGGGACATGCTTATCAAAGTGTTTTGTTTGCACTTTTTAATTTACTGCAATTGAGCTGCCAAATCAAATTGCGATAAGAAACGCATAAAACTTGGCCTGTTCTCCGACAGTTCTTCTATCCATAGTATGCTCCATGTGCTCTCAACTTAAGCCAAGTCCAATAATTCAAAGGGCCACCCGCAACCACCCTTTGCCAGTGTAAGAACCCACTCGATGCTCGATGCTGGATGCTCACATTTGGATTTGTTTTTTAAAATGCCGCAGGGATCGATTATTACCGTTCAAATTCGCATAAAACGTGCAAGTTGCCAAAAAACGATTTTAAACTCGAGCAAAGAGAAAACAAAAAAACAAGTAAGAGTACTCGACTACGAGTCAGCTCGACTACGATATACCCTTCTCACAGCTTTTAGTTTTATTGAACAAATTTACCTTTAGAGTTTTGAACACTGCAAAGTGCGCTTATTTCGTATAGCCGACACAGGTACGGATATAAAAATATATAATAATAAAAATATATATTCCTTCTGGGATCGGAGATGCTTGCTTCCTGCTGTTACATACTTTTGCACAAAAACATCATACCCTTCTTAAGCATTTCTAATGGGTTCATGATTGCGAGTCGAAATTGTACAGCTTTAGCATATGTGTTCCCTTGTGTGTGCGTGTGTGTGTGTGTTTGTGTGTGTGTTGGGGGTAGGCAATAATTTAAGGAATTTGAAGTCAATTCAAAGTCGCATTCAATTCTTTGGCACAGGCTGCGATTTCGCGATATGAATCTCAATAAAAATGCATTTAAATTGTTGACAAAGGAGCTGCTGACTCTGCCACTGCCGCTGCCACTGCCTCAGCCATTTGGAACCACACTTCATTCTCGCAATTGCTCCGGCTTACAAAAGGAGGGTTCTCTGATGCCAATTGCAAACAAAAAGGTTTCCCATTTTGCACGCAATTTGGCAGTAACTCAGCTACAGCTGAGTCCGGTTTGGGTAGCCACCTGCTCAGATATATGTATTTTCTTCAAAAGAAAAAGAATTATTCAAATACTTAATTTGAAACGAATTTTCGAACATATTGGAACGACACACTTGAGAATGCTTTCCATTGTTACTAAGAAAGAAAATTTAACTTTAGATTCTATATCTTTGAACTAAACGATCTCATCAAAATTTAGGCACACAGAGAGAACCTTTAAGATCCAAATCTCTAAAGTTGTCTAACTGATTTTCATTCTTTCCTATTTTCTGCACCTCTCCAAGCAATTATTATGTTGGTAATATAGTTGTATTGTTAATATTATGACAGATATTATGAGGGGCCTGAAGTAAGAAACAAATTGGGCCTCTTCTTGCCTGCTTAGCCACCGTAGTGGTTTTCCACAGAAAGGTCGAAAGAGTGTGTGTGTGTGTAAAAATAATGTCATAAATTTCATAAAATGTTCAACAAGGCAGCAGAAACACCTGCCCAGAACTCTACCTGAGCGGTAAAACGGCTTGCCATGGTATTTTCAACCTGATTATTAACTGAGCCTGAGTCTCATTTGTGATGCAGTTTTGCGCGTTGCGATGACAACATCAAAGCCAAAGCCAAAGTGAAGAATCTGGAAGAGAACCTGTGGCAGTGCTGTGTGGCAAGTGCTGCGGGTAATTATGTTGAACAATGAGCAACAATTTCCAGTTGCTGCACTTCCAATTAGTCACATTACACGACCAGAGGCAAAAACATGCTCAACGCCATAAATGGACAATAGAATGATACAGTCCGCAGCCAGAGCAACAACACAAACAGAACCAGATACAAAAGCGTTTAGAGCTACAGATCTGCAGAGATGAGCGAAGAGATGAGTTGCAAAATATGTTGGCTAAGTGAAATTGATAAAGCTTAAAAACATGACTCTTGCAGCCACTTGACAGATGTGATGACAGTTTATTAACCATAAAACCAATTCGCTTCTCTCAGTTGGCTGTGTGCATCTGGAGAGAGCCAAATGCAGTTCGATCGCTAATTGGATGCAATTAAAAAAGGAAATTTAAATTCAAATTACAACTGACTTTGGTGGCACACACGAAGGCACGTGTCCATCATGCTGCACGCCAGACTTAGTCGTCGTCATCGTCAACGTCTTCGGCCCAAGATCCCTAAATGGTTCGGGCACGGCGATCAGCTTATAAGGTTTTGACCAGCCAGCGATCATACGCGGAATTCTATCTTAATTTATGGATACCGTGAACGCCCCCCCAGTGCAAAAGCCCCCCTTTTGCATGCCAAATGTGGCCAACTATTGAAATGGAGCTAGTCATTGCGTTGTTAGTCTATGGAGTTCCATCTCAACCCTCAACTGCCTACACAGATCAGTACTTAAGATTTACAAGGGAACTTCATTAAAAAGGTGACTTATTCCAAGGTTAACCAGCTTTTTTTTAACTAGATTCCAGATAAATGTTGACAGTTCTGAAATGAAGTTGACTTTATTTAACTAAAGTATATCAGCAACAGAATTGAAGAGTTAAGACCAATTCTTATATTTCCATCTATTTTATAAATAATAAAATAAATAATTGCAGAGTTTAAGTTGATTATGTTTGATTCTATGTTTTTATATACTTTCCACATCCAGTTTCCTTTCAGTTTAGGCCTTTGGTATCCGTTTACCTTTCGCTTAGTTAGATAGCAGTTATTGATAAGTATTTCCTCAATATATGGTTTCCGCTGCCGCTGAAGATCAACACTAGATTTGATTATAGCTAACAGCTACCTGCTTAGAAGTGGATTTCTCATGAATGAAGCCATCAGCGGAGAACTCTGCGCTCGTTCACCCTTCTCACCTGGCTCACCTGCGCTTTCAGAGCGCGACAATTCACAAGTCTGTTCGAGACCAGAACGCTGATTCTGATTCCAATCTTGTCGCAGCACGCGCTCTGAATTTCATCTATAAAAAATCCAAAAAAAAAAAAGAGAAAAAAATGTTTCATTCAGTTTTCTCAAGATTTCAATTGACGCCCGCACCTTACATTTGCTGTCTTTGGTGTGTTTGCCTTAATTTCTATCTTAAATTCTGTTTCATTTGTGTAGCCTTATTTCTTCACATCTTTTTTTGGTTTTTATTTTTGTTTCGAGATGCTATCAACTTCCATAGCAAATAGCGAGACGCTGCACGTGCTTCACATTTCAAAATGCTCTTCAGTTTTATGAATGAAACAACCTGAGACAATTTTTATACTTTCTGATACTTTTATGACATTTGCTTATTCCTGCAGGAAGTGTGGCTAAAGGAAGCACTTCTGCGGTACACTCGCTCTTTCAGATACCCCTCAAGTTGCTCAGGCAACACCCCCTCATTCTCAAGGCCAGCTTTCTGCTTGTGCTATGATTTATTACTGCCAATAAATTGGGCGAGCCTTTCTTGGTTTATTTCACGCTCTAATTTTTTGATAAAAGCCACTGCTCCACACTCCATACTGGTAGCAGATGGAAAACTCCATGAGACATTTGCCACACGCATTATTTCTGCATAATTTTCCAATATTTTATATGACAGCCATAAAAATTGTCAGCACAATTAGAAGCAGGTTGCAAATTATCCAAAACGCCACTTGTTCCCGATATACACAATACATATATCATTTGTTGGGGGAGCTGCACAAAACTAGCATATTCCTTGGGGATACGACGACTTGAAGAATATCTGCCAATTCTTGTAAAACTCAAGTTAAACTCCATGCTAGACTTAAGTAGCTGCTCGGTTGTCTGTCGATTTATAATCTTGCTGCCTCAGTTTTGATTATGTGTATGCAGCTAATCATAGTTGACCAAAGGGTTCCACAGAGCGTGTCCCGGCATATTAGCCAACCTTAATATCATCCTCTGGGGCACAATGCTCTCCATTCTCATACGTTTACGTATCATAACTCATCTCGGCCCTCAAAGCGAATGGAGGTCATTTGTTATGTTTCAGGAATAACCCAAAGCCCAACCAAAATATATATATAAAAGTAAAACTTGCTTTCAGCCCATGACGAAAGTGTCGTCACACATCTGACCCAAGTTCCACAAGCGACATATGTGAAGAGATGGCTGGGTGGGTGGATAGTTCTGGGGATGTTACTTGGCCAGATGCCGAGATGCACTTGTCGTTTTGGCCGCTTTGACAAATGATGCGCCAGCCAACAAATTCTGTGATTTATCAAAAAGCCAAAAACAAAATTATAAAAATTTTTGCAACGCTTTGCGAAATATCTAACAAAATTAATGGATGCCATTTCCAAGTAAGTCGCCAAGGTTCGAGGTTGAGAATAAGTTAAAGAACTAAAGCTAAGAGTGCTGGCTGAAAGATACCCTTTAACGCAAAATTGATTTTGAATTCAAATTGAAATTGAAGGGGAGAAATATGCTTCATCAGTGTATGCAGCTAATAAAAGAGATATATATACATATATATATATATATATACACTATATTGCTAGCCGCACTTATAATAAAAAATACCCTCTAGCCACATTTTTACTTTAATTACAGGGTATACTTAAAAGCTTATGATGACAATGGCAAAGTGAGAGAAAAAAAAAGAGTTTGTTGCCTTTTGGACTTTTGGTTCATTGCATCTCAGCAGCGTGGGCGTGTTAGGGGCTGGCAGGGATTGGTCAGGGGGTGTGGAAGGTGGGCTAGTAAGTGCAGCAGCTGTTTTAGCGCTGCCCGTTACTCTCTGGCCCTGTGCGTTTTGGTCCGGCATGCGTATCGATTTTAGCTCAGACGCCGTCGCAAACGTGACGAGCATTTCCAATTGGAATGCTCGAATGGTCGAGCGGGGAGGCAAAAGAAAAACTGAAATTGAACGGTTACTTAAAGTTCAAAGTGTCAAAGAAATTAGCCAATAATTATTTTGCTTTTACTTTCGATTTTGGCGTAGCATGAGAGACGCTTTAAGAGGCAGCGTCAAGCTGTCTGTTCCCCGATTCTGCGTTTCTCCGACTCTCCAAGCCGGCATTCGGCCATCGTCTCAGTCTGAGCCTTAAGTGCGAACATGCTGCGAACATTTATCTTAATTGCCATTCAATTGGGGACACCTCGGCCAACAGAAGCAGCCGCAGCAGCAGCAGCAGCCGCAGCAGCAGGAGCAGCGAGCTAAATCAATTTGCATACACGCGATGCCTGCCACAGTTGTGGATGCCCCATGTCCATGTTGCAGCTACTGTTGCTCTCTGCCTGGTCGTGTGTCTTTCAAATTCCACACACACACACACACACACACAAAATACTTGCCTCCTTCATGCACTGTTGCTGCAATCACCGATGCTCAATGTTTGTGCAACTAATTAACATTTTTAATGGGCAATCCTTGTAGGCATTTGAGAACTCTGCCCCAGCATCAGCCGACAAATGAAGTGGAACAACTGCTTTCAAAGTATTCGACTAAGTGAACCGAAAGTGTTTTGATTTAGAGCGCAATTAATATTGATTTTACAATATATGTATATATCTGTGGCAAGAGGCAACAGTTTGAGATACGCATTTTATTAGCCAAATTTAATGAGCTGAGCTGAGCTGAGCTGAGCTGGGCACTTAATGAGTTGGCTGAGATACAAATTCATCTAAGTTTGAGATACACTTGATATTAGGTTAAGGTATTTATTGTAATTTTTATATTTTATATTATTTTTATTTATTATAATTATATTTTTCATGTATAGCTTTGACTGCTCTATTGACTAGTTCCATTTCTAGAAATATGTAAGATCTCTGCCTTCTTCTCAATTGGAAATACAAGATTTACATATATTGCCACAGTTTGAGTTGCTTTCTTTAGCTTTCAATTTGTTTGAGATACTTTTCTCTTAGGATACTCGCAACCAGTCAGATATTTGCATTATACATTTTGGAGTTTCATTGATAGCTTTCAAAGCTTTACTTACTTAACTTAACTCTTTGCTAGCCACAGTCTTTTTAGCATAATCTCTGCTTTCATCTCAGTTGCAGTTGTAGTTGTGCTTTCTAATCAAATAATCTCTTCGCACCCGAAAACTTAACGCGCCTTCAACTTGAACCGTCTTTGGCTTCCTTTGGCTCTTCCTGCTCGGTTGTTGCTGCTGCTGCTGATTATCCCCAGAGCGTTGGCTTTCATGTGTGTCATCGGAAATTGCTTTGGCAATTTCTTAACTCGTTCCCTTTAACCCCTACCCCTACCCCTCGCCAAACGCTCGCTAACACGCCTCATGATTGCCGTAGCACGCGCTCGCTAATAAACCCCGAAAACTCCACAGAGTTAACCCTTTGCAGGGGCGTGGCATGGCTTGGTGTTGGTGTTGCTGGTATCTGGTCATGTCATCGCTCAAATAAATGTGAAAATGCTAATTTAACCCTTTTTATTATTCATAGTCTTACACTTGGGCGAGCGTCGAATCTTCTTGTAGTCTTGTAGAGGCGACGATATCATCATGGATGATAAATTCCTTGATTTGCATTTCTTGAGTTGCTTTGGTGCCCCGGGGGCATCTCCGTCAGACAGGCCAATCCACAATTATTTTCACTCATCTCGTGACAGTGTTGCAGTTATTGCTTATTAAGACATTTGTCAACTTAATGTCAAGCCATTTAGTTAAGTTATTAAACAGCGGATCAAGAAATCAACTAATGAAATTCCGCATCGTTTTTTGCACCCCCCCCATCCACACATAAATATATGCCTAATAGAGTCGCACACGCCCCCGAACACGTGTCGGGCTTGCCACAAAAAAATATATTTTTGCCTCGAATTTCATGTGAATTAGATGCGAATCAAATGAATCAAACGAATCAAACGAATGCCACGGCGACGCGTGTGTGTCAATCAAACAGAAATCTATTGTGAATAATTTACTTATGACATTTCGCTATTTTTTGACATTTTTATTGAATTCAATGGCGGTTTTTTCATGCCACAAAATTGGCTGGAGAGCTGCGCATTTATTTTCTACTTACAAATTGGGCATTTAGTTGCTTAAACTAATCTTTTGTTTGTCTAAGTTCTTGCCTAATTTTACTTTTGTTTTAGGTTTAAGAGAGAAATATCATCATTTTTTATAGCAAGCACAAAAAGCAGTCTAAACTTTAGACAAACTGTGATTTTTTTTGTTGCCGAACCTTTTTGCTTTTGCCCTCACTCCTTGCACGCGTTAAATATGCACAAAAATGTAAAAAATTTGATTTAATTTATCGAGATACTTTTTGGCTGAGATTCATTCACCTGCATGCCTGCAACCCCCTACCCCAGTCGACCCCAGTCAGCCGCCAGTCAGCTCGCCCTTTGCACACGCTTTGAGCGTTCGACAAAAGTGCCACAAAAGGTCCAGACAATCACACAAAAACAGAGCCGAATCATTCGAAACATATTTCAGTTTTTCATCAACAGATCAGTAAAAAGACGCCACAGAAAGGCAACTAAAAAGATTTTTGTACCACGAGTACCACAAATTCCGCGCATATTTTGCAATTTCAAAATGTTCGCACAAAACACAAAAAACAAAAACAAAAAGAGCGAAACAAACCCAGCTGCAAAGCGAACGAAATCAATCAGAGAAATGTTGCCAAAGGACAACAACAGCTACCATACGAGAAGTTTGTTGTGGCAGTGCCATTTTCATGACTGCTGCTAAACAGCCTCATTATCTGCGAAACGAAAACTTAACCCTAATAAAATACAAATGGGACCAATTTCATTTCATTTAACATTTAGCAACATTTGCCGCAGATGCCAGTTTCTTTGTCTTCCACCAAAATGCAAATGCAAATTACACATGCGAGCCCAGATAAAAGCACTCTGAGCCATAAAATATGTCATATTTTAACAAAATATTACAATAAACCCATTCGCCACGCCCCCCAACCCGCCCAACTCCCACTTCTCTCAGCCCGCTTCTCATATGGGACACAATGACACAAGATAACAAGGACACTGCTCCTGCCTGCAATTAACCCAGCAAGTAGAAAGAGAGAGATAGAAAGAGAGAGTGAGAAAGAGTTAGAAAGAGACAGCGTCTGTCTGTAAAACAATTTGGAAAGTTTCATTATCTATTAGCCCATTAATGCAGATACACAAAAGGACTTTGTTTTTCAAGTTGTTGCTGCTGGATTTGAGTTGGTTTTAAGCTGGTTTCCAAACTGGCCAAATTATTATTATTATTGTGTATGACTTGCACTTTTAAATGGCACTGACTCTTGAAACTTTGGCTAAGATATCACAAATGTGTCTCTTTGGCTTAGATGCCTTCATAAATGTATTTGTATATTATTTGCATTAAGTTTGTAATTAAATAGTTGAAGAAGACTTGAATATTTATGGTCTTACTTCTTTAGAGGCTTATTGGAACTATTCAAGGCAACTGTTTAAACAAGTTTCTTTATGGAACACATTTCCTCAAATTTGTGATTTATTCTTTCTCAGGAGCACAAGCTGAAGGTGAGTTTACTCATTGAACCAAATATGGCTCACTTTCCTTCCACTTTCAGCTAATAAAAGAAAAAGTTAATAGAATTTTTCAGCTTTCAGTAGAATTTATAATATGCTGTCATTAATAAACTTTACAAAATAAATGTTTTAATTTCATAATTTGCCACAGAAGCATTCAGTTTAATTTAGTTACGACCAAGAATCATTGAAGTATAAAATAGCCATAAAATGCTTATATATTAGCTGATTTCAGACACATTATAGAAACTGAAAAACAAGTGCTAAAATACTGAATACCAAACTATTTGTGCAAATTGCAAAACTATTTAATGTGGCACAAAGTATCATTTTAATTTGGCAATTAGTTTTGGCCAAGCACCCCCTAATGAGTTGCTCCCCTCTCGCCCGGGCTGCAAGTACTTAATGTCCACAATTGCATTGGCATTTTGGCAAATCAGCCAAATTTTATTGTGCCATTATGTGCACATGTGTGTGTGTGTGTTGGTGTGTGTGTGTGTGTTAGTGTGTGTGTGTGTGTGTTATTCGTTTTAATTGCTAATGAGAAGCATATCATAAAATAACACATCATGCCTGGCCTGGCGCAAATCTCTCAATTAGTTTATACAAATGAGTTTATCGCTCGCTCGGGAGTTGCTTTACGTTTCGGGGTATTCCCCAAAGCGCCCACACATGACAACGGCCACGCCCACTTGCACAGAATGTGAGCGAGAAAGAGAGAGCGTACCAAACGAAAATCGACTGTATTTTTAATTAGTTTCCCCTATGCAAAAATAATTAAATGAAATCGATAACAAATACAAAGCACCCCTGAAAAAAATATGTAAAAAGAGACCAATAAAAAAAACAAATGTAACTTTACGCAATTACCATAAAAAAGAGATTTATTTGTGTTTGCACCTCTGCCACTGCCACTGCCACTGGCTGTGTCTGGCAAAGTGGGCCAACAAAGATTAATGAGATTTCACTGGCCGTTTTCCTTGGCTGAATTAATGAAAAGTTTTTCTTTCTCCGAAGAGGATTTGCAGGTGCCAAAGTTGAAAAGCTGGTCGCCGGAGCATTTAATTGCTCAGGTTGAGCTGGAATCCCAATAATTAATATGCTAATAAAAATGGTCTCGTGACATTTGAACAAGCACATTTGACAGCCGGGATATCTAATAAAGTGCTTTTGAGGCATGCAACGAATGGAATTCCAAATATTTGGCTGCTGCCTGTAAATCAGGATTATCTCATTTTATTGCTGACATTTCACAGGGGAGGATTATAAAATGGGGGAAGGACTTCCTCGCAGATCTGTCATAATTCGAAATTAAATTTATCATCGACGTAATTAGTGGCCATAAATTAAGTTTGCATTCCACACACACATAGATATATGGGGGGCATACAAGTGTGTGTGTGTGTGTGTGGCCACAAGTGTGAATTATGGGCGAGTCCTTTGGCCTCAACGCTGACATCCTTTGCTGCATGTGTGTGCTGTCCGCTGCGGCAAATTAAATTAAATTGTCCTTTTTCATTTCGATACACTTTCGAATCCTCTGGAGGCCAGTGTGTGCTTTGCTCCTGCCTTGCTCCTCTGCCTGGATGCCCGGCATCCTCGTCAGCTCCATTAAGCCAATAAAGCATTCGTTTCATTGGATTACGTATGCTGATGCGTGCTGGCAGCTGCAACAGTGGCAGCAATGGTTACAGCAATGGTTACAGCAATGGTTGCCGCATCCGGTTACAGCTGAGAATGGACCCAACAATTTGTGGCCTGATGAATTGCGCAAATAGCCCAAAAACGCCAACAGTTGGACACTAATTTCAGCAAATATATATTTCAGCTCAAATACATTTTCCAATATTGCCCAGCAGCAGTAAATCATTTTGCAAAAGTTGCCAGCTCCAGGACTGATTAACACCCCCCCGAGTGGTCAGGGTAATTATAAGTAGAACTGCGGAGTTTCCCCCTCTTGGTCAGTCGCCAGGAATTAAATGCCACATACCCACACCCCAGCACAGAGAGAGAGATATAATCATTTAATCCTGGAACCTTGCACTTCTATTAACCGTTTCATGTATTATTCATCAAAGTTTTCGCTGCTCTCTCACTTTAATTTCCTAGTCGAGCTGGTGGCATTATATTTATCTATAGATTCAATGGACGAGTGCAGCGAAACTAATGAACATCCTGTTGCCAGGACCAGGACACACATGTTGATGCTGCCTCCATTTGGCTTAATTCAAGCAGAAGCGATTCCCTGCCGCTGATTGTGATGGATAAACTATCGAGTTCTTCCTGATTGTGTGTGTGTCGTGTGTGTGTTGTGTGTGTGTTGTGTGTGTGTTGTGTGTGTGTTGGGGGTTAGTTAGATTCGTTCTCAATTGAGTGACTTTGAATTGAAATTCTTTGCTTTCGTTTTTTTGGCATTGACGTTTTCAATTCGCTGCCTTTGCCCCAGCCACGCCCACCCATGAACAGTTGCCAAAATCAGTGCTTGTCCTTTTCAATGATATGGCTAGAAACTGTGACGACAGTTTTTGTTTTCTTTTTTGTTGCAAGTTTACTTAGACAAAAAAGTCGCAAAGAGTTTAGAAAAAGTTTAAAAAATATATAAATAATTTTATTTAACTTTTCGAGGGTTTATTTTGTTGAAGATTTCGATGCATTTGACATAATTTATTGATTGAAAAAATGCGAATGCAATGATGTTACAGAGAGAGAAAAAGGGTTGCCCCATAAATCACGCAACAGGCAATCAGAGTTTGACATAACTGCAAAAAGGGAAAGAATGCTTAGCTGCCCGCTCTCTCGCTCTCTCTCACTCTTCACTCTTTCCAACAACACCTTCAGACAAGAGTCGAACATGCCACATGGTCTTGTTAAACAAAACCCGCAATCAGCCCACAAATTTGTTGCATTAGTGTGAAATTAAATTATTGTTTACATGCACGTAATTATGTTTTGAGAGCACCCTCAACCCCTACCCCTATATATATATTTTGCTTGGGCAACCCTTCGCATAGTCTGCCACAAAATTGTTGCATGACAATAAAAAAGAAAACGGCACACACAGTAGACACAACCCCTTTTTGAAATTCGATTTTAAAATTTAGCTACAAAGGATAACCAAAGAATGGGAAGAATTGGCTGAGCCTGTGGGTTGTTTCAGGATTTGGGTGTGTGACTTTCACAGCTCGATCGAAATGAACAAAGGGGGATGCGGGCTAAAGGGATTTGCATATGGTCAGCCAGAGGTCAATTTCGTATTTAATCGTATTCAATTTTGAGTGGATTTGTTTTTAATCCTTGCGGCTTTGCATGAAATGAGGAGTCAACGGCAAAGACATAAAAAACACCAAACATTTCGCATCTTAGGCGACTTTAAACTCAACTTTAAACATTCTTTATCTGCATTCTGGTTTTTACGTAATCAACCCTCTCAATTCCCAGCGACAGCTCAGCGGCATTTGAAATCGGATTTATTTTTTTTAAAGTGCCACAGGGATCGATTATTGCCGTTCAAATTCGTATAAAACGTGCCTGCCACCAGGATGCGACCCTGGAGAGAGTTGAGAGCCATGAAATATTTTTGCAAATCTGTCAATGCGAATGCAAACAATTTCTGCCTTCTACTTTTTATACCTACTAACTGTGTGTGTGTGTGTGTGTGTGTTTGTGTGTGTCATCTTGAAGAATTTTTGCAGTCTATTCAATGAAATCTGCCCCAGCAATTTTCGATTTCGATCGCTATAGAAACGCTCCACAAAAAGACAAAGTTGAATGCGCTTTTCAGCTTAAACTCAAACAGTATTTTATGTAGATTAAATGGTAAATTATAGTAGTAAATTTATCCAACAAATGTAAACCATTTCCATCTAAAGTAGAGATGATGTCAACATATATTCTTTACCCTATTTCTTTACATTATACATAAATTCCAGTTGTGCTTTCATTAGAGCAGCAGCAGCATCAGCAGTGGAAATGAAGTGAAGGACTTTTCTAATGAAGTAATTTATATGAAAATCATGGATTAATATCAGCAGAAGTCAGTCAGTCGGTCTTTTTTCTTGGGGTGACCATTAAACTGTCGCCAGTCAGCTCAGCTCAGCTCAAAACTCAAGTTGACAATCGTGCGGTCAACTTGAGCTGGGATATGGGTCTAATATATGCTGGGGGTCACATTCAATTAAACAAAGCTACAGCTAGCTAAACTGCTGACTAAATTAGCGCATATCTGAAGACTGGACATCTAAATATATATACTCGTATTTCTATATAACATCTTGACTAGGCCACTTTGTAATTAACATGTTAAGCTTTAGTGCTGGAACTGATTGCTAAAAGATTTTTGTGTTGCTTGTGTAAAGTTTCATGGAGCGTCAAGGTTTCGGGTCGAATGAGCAGCAACATTGTTGCGACACTTAAATTTGCATAATCAAAATCAAAAACATCATTTCCATTCCGATTCCTATGCCGCGAGAGAGAGAGAGAGAGAGAGAGAGAGAGAGAGAGAGAGAAGAGGTCCTGTCAATATGCACAACGCACTTAGCCACTTGGAAGCCGCAGTCGTCTTTTGAAAATTATGCAAATTCAATTTGGCGACACTTTCCTACCCCTGAATTCCACTCCACCCCCGCAATCCCCGACCCAGCATCGAGTCATAAATTCGAGTAACTGTATTAATATAATTGGTGGGTGCGGCAAAACTGAAGTTCGCCCGAGGGGGAGGTAGGTGGGCTCTTAAAATTAGATTTACTCCCATTCAAAAAGTACCCGTCGTCCTCATTGAGTTTGTTTTGCCAAGCTTTAAGGACTAAGTTTTTGGGAGAGTCCTTGCCTGGCAGCTCCATTTAACATTTAACCGCCATAATTTAAACTCGTTTCTGTTATCTGTGCAATATTTTTGGGTGTATGCCAAGGCAAATAATTCATGTTCAGTTCGGACTTGCAAATCGTTTTATTATTCAGCCCAATTGCACCACAGTGGTGCACCTAACCTATAAATAATTAATTTAAATGCCTGCTTTGTCTCTGACGCCTCTTATTTATGGTCTTCGACTCCACTTTAACTGTTGCTTCCACAGCAAAAGATTTGTGGTCACCACACGGCAGCAAATTTCAGAAAGTCATGACTCAAGATAAGCAAGATTAGATTTTATTGCCCAGGGAATCTACGACTGTGGAAAATTTATGGAAGGCTGAGAAAAAAGGAGTTATTGCTTGGATTGAGCTAATGCTTGGCTTAGGCTCTCCAAACAAATATTTAAAATTATTAACCAGAAATTGTTAGTACTAGAAAAATAAATATGGTAATCAACAACTATGAATTCTGTATTAAATTAAATTTAAAATTATAATTAATAAATTAAATATTTGAATACACTTAGCTTTTTCGGAATTATTGTCAAATTTCAAGACTATAAATTGTAATGGTCCAAAAAATGTCTTTTCTAATATTTAACGTTAAATACTTTATAAAAAACCATTCCGATTTCCAGCTTCGATTTTTGTTCTTTATTTTTATCATTTTATCAGATTTCTTGCTTATAAATTTGAATATATATTTTTTGATTAGTTTTAAACTGAAATCGAATTGCACTACTCTCTGCAGTCAGTTGAGCAATTTAAGGTCACCTTTTGCCCTCTCAACCGCTGCTTAAAGTTGGTTTCTTGTGCTCCAGCTTGGAAGTCAGCTTGTCTCTGCTCTGCTCTCATATTGGGGCATTGGCATTCCATTGATGTGCGTTGGATAATGCGTTTATGGGTTCCTGCAGCCGTTAACTGTCCATAAAAATGCACATTATTGTAATGTTGCATTGTCGTCCGGATGGCACTTTGAGCTGGAGCTGGAGCTGGAGCTGGAGCGAACGACAGGGCGTCTATTTCGGCGCATTCAGACTAATCCTGGCAACTTGGCTCCTTGCCTGGACAACGACAAGATGTCCTGCTGCTGCTGCTGCTGCTGCTGTTGCTGTGTGTTTAAATGTTTGACTGGATTAACGTGTGGCACGATTTTTATCATCGAATGGCATTCGATTGGAATGCCTTTTGGCAGCCCTGTCCTGGCACAGCCAAATGCTGCTCAAGGTATGCTTTGGCAGAGCGAAGAGTCCTTCACTTGGACAGCGTCTAAGTGTGAGCCCAATTGTTGTTTTCAGCAATAATATCCATTAGAGCAACGCTCTCACTCGCTGCCCAACACAAGCGTTGCAAATCTTGTTAGCCAGCTTTCGCATACAACACCCCTCCGCCTCCGCCTCCCCCTCCCATGGCAAAGTACATTTCATTTGCGGGGGTTCATAAAAGAGGCCGCAAATGTCAGCAATAAAAAGATAATCATGATTTACAGCTCCAGCCTCAATATGTGGCATGGAATGTCAGTCAAACAAGTACGAGTATGCCGAGAACTTTACTGCAAAGCATTCCACAAAACAAGGGGGAGTCCTTTGCATGGGGTGGAGGGGGGTGTTTGGTGAGGTTTGGCTGTCAAAAGCTCTTGTTCAGCTGTCATGAGGACATTTTATTAGCATATTAATTATAGGCAGGTCCTTTGCCACGTCCAATTAAATGCCACAGCGAGCATTTAAACTTTGACACCTGGCTGAGAGGGAATAGCAGTCAAAAGTCAAAGCAGCTCCATTAATCTTTGTTCGAGGCCGAAGCCAAAACAAATCGCTTTTTTATGTTAATTGAACTGTGACTTTGTTTTTATTGTTTTCTGCTCTCTAACCTGGGCGTACACTAATAAAAAATTAGATTACTCTAAGATGATTTCATGATAGCATTTGAGTTAACATTTAACAATTGAGTTTGAAAGGTTGCTTAGGTTATCTATATATATACACTTATACTTGGCAGATAAGGTATTCATGTATTAGTTTTAATCTTACTTCTCTGACTAAATTTGTCTGAAGAAACTGTTCCACAATCGCTTTCTCACAGTGGTTAGAGGGTTGCTCTTCCAAGATCTCCTTTGATTAGCGCCAGACAAATATTATCTTACACACACGACAAGGCACAAGGCACAAGACACAAGGCACAAGGATCTCTCGACTGAGCTGTAAGCTGTGAGTGAGTTTTATTTATTGGATTCCGTTCAATTGCAGCAGCTAAAAGTAAGTAAAAAAGGAATTTGACATTGGTCCCCATGGACAGTTGCTTGGAATGTCCATCAAAAGCGGACGGAAACTTTGCCTGACAACTCGCATAAATTATCCTTTTCTTTCTCCCAGTTTTTCCTCTTTTCTTTTTTTTTGGCAAGTGTGAAAATTTGGCCCTAGACAAGTGCAAAAATAATGATATGCAATCCAATTTAGCGAAAAAGGACATGGAAGTTGGACAGTGACTGGTTGAGCATCAGGAAGTTGCACATTCATCACTTTGTTGTGATGGACTCTCGTGTCCTTACGCAGGACTCTGCCAAGTCCAAGTGTCAATTTGCAAAGCATTAACTTGAGTTGAGCGCGCATTTTATTCCAGCAGGATGTGAAAGGATGTCTGCGGAAACTGACACAAAAGATAATTGTGTGTGTGTGTGTGTGTTTATGTGTGTGCGTATATGTATGTCTGTGTGGCAAATGTTTTCACGCTACTTTCAAGTAGATGTGGGGCTTGGAATGGGTTAATTACAGTTGTCCTTATCTGTGTCCCATATGAGAAAGCTCGGCTCCTGGCTAAATCCTTTGGCATGCCGAATGCGTTTATTGTAATTGTGCTGCAACATTTTGCTAAAATATGACATATTTTATGGCTCACTGTGTGTGCCATTATCTCTCTCTCTCTCCTACTCACTCTTTATCTCTATCTCTAGCCTCCCATATAGAGAGAATTGTCCTTTGTTCTTATCCTTCGCAATTTGCATAACCCAAGCAACGTAATGAAATAGAATTGCTCCCATTTGTACTTTATTAGGGTTAAGTTCGTTTTCGTTATTATCACAGATAATGTGTGGCATGTTCTCTATCTCTCTATGTGTGTGTGTGTGTCTGTGTGTGTGGGTGTAAAGATTTTACGCATTTCCCTCATTTGTACACATTCCATTTCTTCACTTTGTAACGAATTCTAATTGACTTTTTTCTCTAATTTATTGCAACTCGCAAAATTCATTTCGTTGCATTTCGCCTCGAAATGAAAAACATTTCTCAGTCCATAAAATGCAACATAAAATCATCCACCTGTAAGCTACAGAAAAAAAGAAGAAAAAAAGTGTAGAAAAAAGAGTAGAAAAAACCCTCAAAATATAGCCGAAAAATAAAAAAAGTGCGAGACAAAAAACTTTGTCCAGCCCCCTAAAAGGAAAACGCAACGCAATTTGCATAGGAAAATCGTAAAAATTTTCTTCGTCCTTTTTTTTATGTGCAATTTGAGGCGTGACGAAGCGCAAACTTCACGCAGCGCAGAAGGAGTTAAGTGAGAGATGAGAGCAACTTTCTGAGCAGATCCTTGCTGCCCCCGTTGAAATTACAGAACGAAATTAGTTAATCCCGCAATGCGAAGAACGTGTTGAAATCCACCCAGGAACTCAAGGCACTTGGAATGGGCTGCAAATTACACTTGTTCACTTCTTATCAAACAGCTTAAAATGCAATTCAAGCGACAGCTTGAGTTAAGAAGGCGATTTAATGAAAATTGCTGGAAAATATGGAAAATATTACATTTTGGAATTTATAAGGTTTATTTCCGCAATTAAAAATAATTTTTATATTCGAGTTTTGGGCATGACTTTGAGTAAAAGATATAGCTAGAAGGATATACGAGTTATCGTATATTTAAAATTGAAAACTGGCTAATTTGCATCTTAAAAATGATTCCACAAAATAGCATTCAAGAACCGATCCAAACTATGCCATAACTATCTCAAATCCCAACCGATTTTCAAATTTCATTCATAGCAATAATTTATTGTGCATTCATCAAGTCAGCTAGTTACTGCCACTAGTGTTAGTGGTATTAAGCTAGTAGATCTCAAGTCTGACCCACAATCTTAGAGCAGTTCCCTCAAATTCTGTGCTACTCGCTTGCTGCTCAAGCAAAGGACACGCCGTGTGTGGCAAAGTGTTTGGAGGTCCTGTGGGAAATGCGCTGGTCAGCAATTTGGAATTGCAGCAACTTGGGACTTTCCACAGGACATTTTTCGGATTGCATAAGCTATTGTGGCAGCCGCAATGTTTACGCTCTGGGGTCAGAGGACCTGTCTGTCTGTCTGTCCGACTGTCTGTCAGTTTTAATAGTGGCAAACACTTTTGATGGCGTTGATGTCCGAAATGTTTCTGCTGCTGTTGTTTTTCGAGTCGAGGACGTGGCCGCTCATCGATTTTGGACGCGCCAATTCCCAATACCCACGGGAGCAGTTTCTAATGAAGGACAGCAAGAGGAGGTTGGCCAGCAGGTTGGTGGGGGGAGGGGAAGTGGGTGAGGTTTACTCATTTGCTGAAATTTTGACGCTTTATGAGGTCCCTTTAGTGCTGAGTGTGCGCAAAAATGTAATTGAATGAAGGAAGCACAAGTGGCTGGAATGGGCCAAGGACCTGTGCTAAGGTCAACATCAGCCGTGACTTCTTGTTGCACACACACACACACATGCATAGAATGTTTGTCTTCCATTAGGCCAACAACATGATGACGCACAAATGACAACGATGACGATTGCGAAGATAGCAATGATAATAATCAGACTGAAGCAGTCTGAAATACTTCACTGCGGTCATCATAATTTTTGCTCTTTACCCAAAAAGAAAAAAGCAAAGAAACACATGACAGACTTATGAGCAGACACTGCCTTTAAAATATATATAAATATATATATATATATATATATATATGTGTATATATATGTGCTTGTTTGTATATTGTTGTCATTTCATTCGCGTGACTCGCGTCTCTCTCGCGGTTGTCTCCTGTCATGATTTCAGTCACGAATGCAAATGAACATGGGCCACAGTTCGACTGGCTTCCCATTCACATTGGGATTCCGATTCGGATTGGGATTGGGACTGGGTTTGGGATAAGCAAAAATATTAAAGCTCATGTTACGGGCATCAAACGTTTCCTTCAATAAATCGGCAAAGAGTCAGGTTTTCTTGTTTTCTCAGTTTGTTTTTTTTTTTTTGCTGCCAAATTATCATGACAACTTATTTTAGCCAAGCAGGCAGGCAAAGTTGGGGCAGGTATCATGAGTTGCCCTCAAGCTGCCTCACTTCCTTGCCACTCGTGGTTAAAACTTTGCTGGCAACATTTTCACAGAAGTTTGAAGTTTGCCGCACTGCACTGCAAATGCTAATTAGTCGCTGAGCTAAGACTGGCTGGAGAAGTAGAGATGCAAGGGGTACCTGAAGGTAAAAACTAGTTTCCTGCCACTTGTCACGTAGGCTTCACAAGCTGACACCTTGTGAGGCACCCGCACAGGCGTAAGCAAAACCCGCAAGTTTAATTAAGGCAAAAGAAAATTGACAGTAAAAAAATTAAAAAATATTTGCAAAAAAAAATCAGACATGAAAATTTATATAACTTTGCCAAAACATGTGCCGAACACATTTCTGACTAAAAGGAAAACTCTTTTAGAGCACCTCGACTCGAATGCAGTTGTTTTAATAATTTTTACTCATTTGTAGATTTTTGAGCACGTCTAACTAATTGATAAAATATAAAATTTATTAATTGCATATTCAAATCTGGGGCAAAATTGTATTCAAAGTTCTGCCAACATTTGAACCAACTTTCGATTCATTTTTCTTCAGCTTTAAACTTTATTTTGGTTGCAATTTCCATGTGTGTTAAATTATCATTGAATTTTATATGGCTTTTTCACATTAGATTTTCCATTTCCTAAACGTCGTCTCCTTTTTACCTTGCTCTGTTTTGGGCACCCAAGTTTGGCATCTTTGCGAGCTGCCAATAAAAATGGGAATTCGATTTTTTCGAATTTTTTCTTACGGTCCCGTTCGATTTTGCCCTTGGCCAAGAGGCCATGAGGAAAAGGTCGAGCCATTAAATGTAACTGCACTGTAATTTACATAATTTTCTATTCATTACATAATTCTGTCAATTCTCAATACATTATAATTTGTTAAGAGAATGAAACGCTGCTCGAGCAACCCTCGTTGAACGCAGAGGAAAATGCAAAACAGCAAAAAAAAAAGAAAAAAAAAAGAAAAAAGAAAAGTAAAAGTAAAAACGGGAACAAATTATAGAGGGGCTTCTTATTTGTAATTTGTTTTCGGCTTAAAAAGATTATTTTATGGTGAAAACAGCCCGAGGCAAAAGTTGTTCAATTTTTTATGCGCAATATGTCTCAAAAATTATCGCAGCCGAGACAGACACAAAGAGAGCAACAGAGAGAGAGAGAGAGAAAAAGAGAGAGAGTTAAAAAGATGCGGCTGTTGAGATAAACAAAAAAATAAAAATAATCTTTGCCCAACTCAGATCTAAAATCACGTAGCCATTATAAATGCAAATCAAGTGTCAATATTCTGCCGCACTCTGATTTGAATATATTTTCGCATTTGGAAATTTTCGCAAGAAATTTCGCAAATGGCAAAAGCCTAATGTGAAAATCAGCAAAGCAAACAACACACACAAAAAGGAGCCGTTTCAAGTGAAAAATCAATTGGAATCCCAAATGTCAACTCTGCAGGCATACCAATGAGTTCCAGCTACTGCCACACTCCTCTCCACGCTGCACATATTTTCTGGTGGAAAATCTTGGCCGGAAATGATGAAATGCTCCAGTTCATTAAAGCTTTTTCGAGCAAGTTTATCGCCAACTGGGGAACAATAAGCAAAACTTCTCTCGGAATAATTCAGTTCTGCTCTGCGCTGCTCTGCTCTGTTTTTTTTTTTGCCACTTTTCATGTTGCTCACTTATCACGACTTTATCGCTTTTCATATTCAAATATCCTCTTTGCTTCCCACCATCTGCTCTCTGCGGTAATTAATCATCCTCGCGGCCGAGCGTCTAGCAGCAAAAAAATGTCTCTCGAGATAATGTCAACATAAATTGTTTTGGCAATTTCTAACAATTTTCCTCGCATTATTTATGAACGTGTTTTTTTTTTCTGCTGCATTTAAAGCTGCTGAAATTAGCTCTGCTTGCTGGTTGTGGGCGTGGCAACATTTGCCGGGAGCAGAGTGTGGAGAGTGGAAGCTGGCTTCATTTAAAGGCATTCAATTTGACGTGTTGACTTTGGCCTTTGGCCAGTTCGACCAGCTGGAGTGCACAACGCAGTTGCTAAACAAACATTCCCAATCCAAGTCGTCAAACCTCAAACTCTGAATATATCCACAAGCGGTCAGAGCCACTGAATGCGGCATTTAATGAGCCTGTCAGCACTCAGTTTATTCACTTGGCTGCACAGCCTCAGACTCAGCTGCTTGAGAGGGGGTTGTGGGTGGGTGGGAGTGGGGGTGGGTAGTTGGCCGAGTGCGTGTCCTTTCCACCCATTGCCAGCCCCTTTTTGCTCTGTGGTCAGCTGTAATCACAAAGTTTAATGAATGGATTAGGCTTGCTTCTGCTATGCTTATGTGTGGCTGCTGATTTTCTATATATACACACATATCTATATATATATATATATTCCAACTAAAGGGTGTGATTCTATACACTTTTAATATCGTCTTATTAAACGGCATTGTAAGTCGAGCACTTGATTTAGGGGTGCTTTTATTCTCGTCACAGTTTTACTTATATTTATGCGGAGGTATTTTATAACTATTTATTTTGTATATAGTTTTATGATTTCTTATCAGAGGTTCTTTTAAAGAATTAGTAATGCCTTAAAGCAGGTCTTTTATATTTTTTCAGCTATATTTAGTTTATATTCATTGTCTTATATTTTGCTTGATTATTTCAACATTTATCAACTTAACACAAGACCTTTTCCTATTTTGTTGTTATTTCTTTTTCTTCTTCTGTTCTCTTCTTTTTTTAAATTATGCAAATTCAATTTTGAGACACTTCCGTTTTGGCACGCGAACAGTTTTCCCTGTGCTTCCTGCCACGCCCCTGATTAGGGTTGTGGCTGTTGGATGACGTTAAAGTCGAATCACTTTTGCCCTCAGGTCAAATTAGAACCCCAGCTAGGAAAATATGGCTAAAATTATATTAACATTGTTCTCGAGCACTTACCCTCAATCTATATGCATTCTCAACAATTGCTGCATGTATCTATCAAGCCAAATAAAACATTATTCGCTCTGAAAAACTGTCAAAACTTTTGACTTAATGATTAATGCTCAAATGTCAGATGAGAGTTAGTTTCTTGGGCTTAGCTCCCGAGTAGCTGAGAAGCGCCGGAAATTGCTTTGATACGGCTTGCAGCAAATTAAAAATAGTATTTTTATTTTATTTTAAATTCCCTGCAAACCTGAGCAATTAAGCAGTGCCAGATTTTATTAGGAGTGTCATTGACCAAGGCATAAAAATCAAAGTGCTGCCAAAAAAAAAACTTAAATTATTTTGTATATATTTCAACAGCAATTCATTCGTTAACATACACTTAACATTGGTTTGTGTCCATGCTAGCAGACAGAAACAGCAACACATAACTCAGTGCGTTAGAGCAGTGCAAGCAGCTAAGTTCAATCGGCAACAGCCAAGTGTTAGAGCGAGTACAGCATATAGAGTCGCTCCCAAAGGGGAAACTTGCGTTATATACAAACACCCATTTTGATTGGTTCGAGCGAATTGCTTATATACAACAGCAAAGTTGGAGCAGCGACACACACAAACACACACCCACACACACACAGAGGCACAAGGTGTATCCATTGAGTTGTGGGTGCTTTTTCGCTTTTCGAACGCGTTTCATTTCGCACAAATCCATCATCGTCAGCAGACGTTCAAGTTATAAATACGATTTGCAGATTGCGAGCACTCGATAAGCAGCAGGACCTGATAATAAGCAAACAAAACTACAATTGACACACACAAAAAAAAAACACACTTGACGCCAAGGCACCTTCTCAACTATACAACAACAATTCAACCCTTGCTAAATTGTGGCAGATAAAAAAGAAAAAATCGAAAAAAACCGCATAAAATTTGCCCTTTTTTTCATTGCCAAGGGTTGTGTGTGTGTGTTTTTCTGTAGTGGTTCATAGATTATTTATGAACTATGATGGAACACACAGCATTTTCTGGGTGTGAATAATGCGTATTACCAATTATTGGATTATCTGCTGAGGTTAGCAGAGAGAGAGAGCGGAATCTTTGAAGTGCTGCCCAGTTTATTTGTATTTATTTATTGCCAGCTTTTGTACAAGAAAATATTGCAGTTGCAATTGCATTCGCCATCAGCTCGATTTTCTCGCTTCCATGTCAATTTGAATTGGCTCGTAAAAAGCGAACTGGGCGCCGTCACCCGCTGAGACGCGGATTGCAGCGCTATTCCTTCTGGGCGGGGCATAATTTACAATCTCCTTAAGTTGCTCCGATTCCGATACAACTGAGCTTCTGGTGTTGGTGGATGAACTGCTGTCCTTGGCCAAGCTGGTCTCTTCCTTCTTCTTGCCTCCGCTTGAGGCAGAAGTTCTTCGCCGCTCAGCGTTCTTTTTCGGCATTGTGAGCAATGCTGGACAACAATTTTGGACACACTCAAAAAAAATTTGTATTATTTTTATGTGACTGAAACAGATGCTTGGATTTGAAAGCACAAGCGAGGCTTGAGTAGATTTCATTTGAAAATAAATTGTAGCGAATAGATGTGTAGGAAAGTGCTCGAAGATCAGATACCCCGTAACTAGCTGTAACTGCCAAGTCGATTTAGTAGATTGCCAGTTGCAATAAAAGCCACGATTTGAAAGACAGAAACTTGATAAATTTGTGTCAAGATCGGATGAAAAACAATTAAGTAATAGTAGAAGAGTACAGGGTATATCGCAGTCAAGTTCGCTGGAATACAGCATTCCCACTTGTCTTATTATCAAAGTATAAAAATACTTTGGGATATGAATTCATTGATATATAAAAAAATAGCCTTGAAATAAATGATGAACTATGCAACTTTTAAATAAGTTTTTTAATAAGTTTATTGTTTAAATTATAAAATCATCAGATTTGGACTTGAAGCGAACGACAACCGGCTTGTGAAAGCAGATATCGATGCCTTCTTCGTGATTGCCAATCCTGGTGGCCCGCATGCTATTGCGCGTGTCCTCTTGCTGCTGCTCGTCCTCCTGCGAGTCTCTGTAATCAGTTAAGGAATCCTTTCGCTTCTTTCTCTGATGTCGCTTCGAATTCCTTCTGGTGTTCTCCGTAAGATCGACGCTATCAGTTCCGACCCCGGCACGTCTGGCATCGGCCTCTCGTCGAGTGGATACCGCATTGTGCCACTCCTTGAGCTTTTCCTGGCTCTTGTTGTCGGCCATGTTCCGGAGCAGGGCATTTGTACAGCTGAGGCATACAAACTTGAACAATGCACATCAAATTTACATTATTTATTTGCAAATGGATCCACCAGCCATGTCAAGAATCGAACGCTTCAATTGACAACTGTACTTATTAATTTTACATTAGTTTAATAAAGATGACATTAAAAACAAGTACTGCTCGGATTTTGCTTAAAATCGTGAAGAATAATTCAGAATTATTACGTATTTATTACGATATTTAAGTAAAACAATTCTTATTCATAGCTTAACTCATATCGATACTTTTGCCTTACTCAACACTTGTTGTCAAAGTTACTCTACACTATGCGCAACAATCTGTCAAATGTGAAAGCTATATAAAGCCAAAAAACAATTGCCAAACTTTTAGTAACCAAAAGTTATTCATTGTGATCAGAATAAAGAAAGAAATTTGTAATAGAAAAGTGAACCGATTTCGATTTGATGTCAACGCAAATAAATCCAGAAAATATGGATTCCGAGTTAATGAAAAATCCAACTGAGGTTTCTGCAGAACATACACATATATTTTGATATATAGTTCATTAATGTCTATTATTTTTACCGTCTATAGTCGACTGAGTTTGCTGCGGAAGCTGACCAATCTCAGCTGAATGTCAGCTCTAATGTGCAGCCGACAAACGAGCTGATTCCCTCAGATCAGGCTGAACTTGCAGCAGCAGATGCAACAACAACAACAACAACTGATAACAATGATCTGGATCTCGGATTGCAGGAAATGCTGGACTCGCTGTCCACTGGCAACAATATCGACATGCCAATGGATGAAAGTTTGGATCTGAAATTTCAGGAGCTGCTGGATATGTTTCCACTTCTCTCCGATGGACCCAGCGATCCAGCAGCTGAATACGATGCTCAGATCGATGCCAGGCTGCAGGAGGAGCTGAACTCACTGCCCATGGTGGAACCGGAGCCCGAAACTGATCCTCAGCCCCAACAGCCACAGCAACAAGTGCCACTCTTGCCTTACATTCGCGAAAGCTACAAGCCCGCATTTGTGCAGGAGCCGACCAACTTGCCCTTGCCCAATGCTCCACTGAATTGCGTCAGGCTCGGCACTACCGTACAGCTGAAGGTGCCAATGCAGGCGAGAATACTGGCAAGGAATCCACAGGATCGCCTCAAGAGTCCAGCGGTCAGAAAGTATGTGAATGTGCCACCAGGTCAGACCAATATGGCTGGTTTCCCCAAATCCCTGATAGACTTCATCAAGTCGCAAGGCAGCAACAGCAATGTTGGCAAGAATCTCTATCAATCCATTGTGCGTGCGAAGATGGCGCAACGCGGATTGCAGCAACAACAGCAGCTGCCTGCTCCGCTCGAGGACGATGAGGTGGACTTCGAGGAGATTGGCGTGGCGGACACCTTCTCCAGCTACTGGCCCAGCAAGTTGAAGGGCGGCTCCCACCATCCCGACTCGGTGGTGGAAACGTCGACACTCTCCTCTGTGGAACTGCCGGACATCACCTACGAGCTGGTCCTGCCGGATATGCTCCAGAAATCGAATCGCCTGAGTGCCTTGCAGCTGGAGGCGGTGACATATGCCTGCCAGGCGCACGAGCAGCTCCTGCCGAGTGGCGAGCGTGCGGGCTTCCTGCTTGGCGATGGCGCCGGAGTGGGCAAGGGACGCACCATAGCCGCCATCATCTACGAGAATTATCTGCGGGGCAGAAAGCGTGCTCTGTGGATATCCGTCTCGAACGACCTGAAGTTCGATGCGGAACGGGATCTCTCCGATATTGGGGCCAGCAAGTCAATCAAGGTGGCCTCGATGAGCAAGTTGAAGTACTGTCGCATCACATCCGAGGAGAACGGCCGATTTCGGAAGGGCGTCATCTTTTGCACGTACACAGCGCTGATTGGGGAGTCGGCGAATGCCATGCCCGATTACAGTTCACGGCTGCGTCAGTTGGTCGACTGGTTCTCCACGGATTACGACGGCGTCATTGTGTTTGACGAGTGCCACAAGGCCAAGAATCTGAGTCTGATGAATGCGGGCAAGTCGACAAAGACGGGCACCACGGTGCTGGAGCTGCAGAAACGGTTGCCCATGGCTCGGGTGGTTTATGCCTCGGCAACGGGTGCCTCGGAGCCCAAGCATATGGCTTATATGGTGCGGCTGGGCTTGTGGGGACCGGGCACATCCTACTCGGAGTTCTTCACGTTTGTGAACACGGTGGAGAAGCGCGGCATTGGCGCCATGGAGATTGTTGCCATGGACATGAAGCTGAGGGGATTATACATTGCGCGCCAGCTGAGCTTCAAGGATGTCAGCTTTCGCATCGAGGAGGTGCCCATGTCCCGGGACTTTCACAAGCTCTACAATCATTCGGCGGAGCTCTGGGCAGAGATCAATGAGAAGTTCGTCAAGGCCTTTCGCCTCATGTGCATCGAGAATCGCGTCCAGAAGATCATCATCTGTCAGTTCTGGTCGGCTCATCAGCGTTTCTTCAAGAATCTTTGCATCGCCTCCAAGGTGCCGCATGTCGTCAAAATGGTTCGCGAAGCCGCCAAGCAGGGCAAGGCTGTTGTCATTGGACTGCAGTCGACGGGAGAGTCGCGTACTCTGGAGCACCTCGAGCTATATCAGGGCGAGCTGACGGGCTTTGTGTCCACCTCGAAGATGATCATAAAATCGTTTGTGGAGAAGTACTTTCCGGCACCCACCCGCGAGTCCTTCTACAAGCTACTCTACACGGGCACCTTTGAGCCGGAGTCACGCTTCAACTCGTCTAGCTCGAAACGTGCTCGCTTCTCCGAGCTCTCCGACGACGATTCGGATGCGGATGGTGGAGACATCGACACCGATCTGGCCTACAGCCAATGGAACAACGATGATGACGATGATGAACGTTTCAAGACGGGACGCAAACGTCGCGGTCGTCCTCCAAAGTCATACAAGGGTAAACTATTTGAATTGTTACTTGTTTCAGTTTTAATTTGGCTTAATCCTTTAGCGGAGAAGATAACCACGCAGAATCGCATCCTGGAGCACTTGTGCAGCAACATGAATGCCAAAAACAAGTTGAATGAATTCAATGCCAGTTTCGATGAGCAGGAATCGCAAACGGCCAAGATCACCGAGCACGATGTGGAGCGCTGCATAACGGCGCGCGAGCGTTTGCTGGACAAGATTGAGCATCTGGGTCGTCGCATGCCACCCAATACACTGGACAAGATCATCTCGTGTTTGGGCACCAAAGTCGTCGCCGAGATGACAGGTCGTCGCGGTCGGGTGATCAAAACAGAGGACAATCGCTATCGCTACGAGCAGCGCTGCGAGGCGGAAACCTCCATGGATCTGGTCAACTACGTGGAGAAGCAGCGCTTCATGGAGGATACCAAGCATGTGGCCATCATCTCGGAGGCGGCATCCAGCGGCATTTCGCTGCAGAGCGATCGACGTCTGTCGACACAGCGACGACGCCTCCACATCACCCTGGAGCTGCCCTGGAGTGCAGATCGTGCCATCCAGCAATTTGGACGCACCCATCGCTCGAACCAGGCAAATGCCCCCGAATATGTGTTCCTCATCTCGGATCTGGGTGGCGAGAGTCGTTTTGCGGCAACTGTAGCGAAACGGCTGGAGAGTTTGGGTGCACTCACCCAAGGCGATCGTCGTGCCACCGATGCTCGGGATCTGTCCAAGTTCAATATTGACAACAACATCGGTCGCTGTGCCCTGGAGAATGTTCTGCAGCAGATAACGGGCGAGAAGCCGTTGGAAAAGGTGCACATACCCGAATCCTACAAGGGTGACTTTAGCTTCGATTGCTGTGTCGCCTTGTCCGGCGTCGGGATGCTCAGTGTGACCGTGAACAGCAAGGGACAGCAGATCTTCGTGATAGAGAAGGATAGCAATAATATACCAAAGTTCCTGAATCGCATTTTGGGGTGTCGCGTCGAGGTGCAGAATGCCCTCTTCAAATTCTTCCTGAACAAGATGTACTCGCTGATCCTGCAAATGAAACGCTCGGGTAACTTTGATCTAGGCATCCTCGACTTGGATGCCCATGGTGCCAATGTGACGGCCATCAAGCTGATCCGCTTCATCAGGAAGCATGCGACGGGCATAGCTGCCACAGAGCTGCACACAATGCAGGTGGTGCGTGGCATGTCCTTCGATCAGGCGCTGACCAAGTAAGTCCATATCAATATCTATAAAAGAGGTACTTCATAACTTGCCCACACAGATTCAACAAGGAGGAGCGACAGGAGCACGAGGGCTTCTACAAGTTAAAGCAGGAGCGCAACAACAACAATTGCGCCATTCTCTGCTTGAATGTCAAATCGGAGGCAGCTGCAACGAGCAGCGATGCCACCAAACTCAACTTGAAGATCTACAGACCCAATACGGGTCCACAGGTGCGCACTCAAACCCTCAGCTCGATCGGCGCACGGTATGTGAAGGCCTCGCCGGAGGCAGTGAAGCAATTCTGGGAGATGCAGTACAATCAGTGCCTGCGCATGTGCTCCCACATCTACTGGCACCGACGCTGCCCCCATGGCGCCAAGTGCGGAGTGGGTCTGCGTGTGCGCACCTACCATGTGCTGTCGGGTCTGATGTTGCCCATCTGGGATCGCATTGCGCTCATCGTGGAGAAGGATGGCCGCAAGATTCAGATGATTCGTCTGAAGACCGATGAGAACAAGAAAATCGTCGGCACAGTGGTGCCCGAAAGTGTTTACCATCAACTGGTGGCCGATCTCTCATCCGATTCAACAGTCGAGAGCAAGGACTTGACCAAAAAGCAACAGGAGTGAATCCTACAGAATCTGAATCCTTTATTTAACTTTCGCAATGCGTTTGATTTTTTTTCAATAAAAATAGCCTTGCTGCCCTGAAGTAAAAAATGGGGCATACTTTTGGGGGACGCAGGTCAAAAGAAAATCACTTTTACTCTGCCATATCCTTGCAGATTTTCAAACGACATCGAATCACAATGACTTCCTCTATTGAACTGCATTGAAGGATCCCTTGTTCGCAATTGCAATTGTTGGCAAAGGACTCGCCAGCATCAATAAAATTGTTTTTTGGCGGAAAAAAGGAATAAAACAGCACCTGCTAATTAGGATGACAGTAACAGGCGCTCAGCAACGAACTGTTAGGTGCTGAAACTTAACAGGAGCTTAAATATATCGCACATAAATAAATTTGTTTTTTGCGGAAAAAAAGGAATAAAACAAACTCTTGTCATTGAGCAGCTGCTAATTAGGATGACAGTAACAGGCGCTCAGCAACGAACTGTTAGGTGCGGAAACTTAAGAGGAGCTTAAATATATCGCACATAAATCAATTTGTTTTTTGGCAGAGAAAAAGGAATAAAACAAACTCTTGCATTGAGCAGTTGCTAATTAGTAACGCGCTCAGCAACGAACTCTTATACTTTTTGCAGCATACTTTTCAGCTGCGGGCATTAAATGATCGAAATAATTGCATTAACAGCGGTTGTTGTCTGCGCTCAAGAGCGTTTTTCTAAATTGATCTCAATAGTTGGGTTGTTATGTGGGCTATCCTAACAGCTGTTAAGTGCTGAAACTTAACAGGAGCTTAAATATATCGCACATATAAATTTGATTTTTGCGGAAAAAAGGAATAAAACAAACTCTTGTCATTGAGCAGCTGCTAATTAGGTTGAGAGTAACAGGCGCTCAGCAACGAACTGTTAGGTGCTGAAACTTAAGAGGAGCTTAAATATATCGCACATAAATCAATTTGTTTTTTGGCAGAGAAAAAGGAATAAAACAAACTCTTGTCATTGAGCAGCTGCTAATTAGTAACAGGCGCTCAGCAACGAACTCTTATACTTTTTGCAGCATACTTTTCAGCTGCGGGCATTAAATGATCGAAATAATTGCATTATCAGTGGTTGTTGTCTGCGCTTAGAGCGTTTTTCTAAATTGATCTCAGTAGTTGGGTTGTTATGTGGGCTAAGCTAACAGCTGTTAAGTGCTGAAACTTAACAGGAGCTTAAATATATCGCACATATAAATTTGATTTTTGCGGAAAAAAGGAATAAAACAAACTCTTGTCATTGAGCAGCTGCTAATTAGGTTGAGAGTAACAGGCGCTCAGCAACGAACTGTTAGGTGCTGAAACTTAAGAGGAGCTTAAATATATCGCACATAAATAAATTTGTTTTTTGGCAGAGAAAAAGGAATAAAACAAACTCTTGCATTGAGCAGTTGCTAATTAGTAACAGGCGCTCAGCAACGAACTCTTATACTTTTTGCAGCATACTTTTCAGCTGCGGGCATTAAATGATCGAAATAATTGCATTAACAGCGGTTGTTGTCTGCGCTCAAGAGCGTTTTTCTAAATTGATCTCAATAGTTGGGTTGTTATGTGGGCTATCCTAACAGCTGTTAAGTGCTGAAACTTAACAGGAGCTTAAATATATCGCACATAAATAAATTTGTTTTTTGGCGGAAAAAAAGGAATAAAACAAAATCTTGTCATTGATCAGCTGCTAATTAGGTTGACAGTAACAGGCGCTCAGCAACGAACTCTTATACTTTTTACAGCATACTTTTTAGCTGCGGACTTTAAATGATCGAAATAATTGCATTAACAGTGGTTGTTGTCTGCGCTTAAGAGCGTTTTTCTAAATTGATCTCAGTGTTGGGTTGTTATGTGGGCTAAGCTAACAGCTGTTAAGTGCTGAAACTTAACAGGAGCTTAAATATATCGCACATATAAATTTGATTTTTGCGGAAAAAAGGAAGAAAACAAACTCTTGTCATTGAGCAGCTGCTAATTAGGTTGATAGTAACAGGCGCTCAGCAACGAACTCTTATATATTTTACAGCATACTTTTTAGCTGCGGACTGTAAATGATCGAAATAATTGCATTAACCGTGGTTGTTGTCTGCTCTATCGAGCTGCATTCAAGGATCCCTTGTTCGCAATTGCACTTGTTGTCAAAGGACTCGCCAGCATCAATCGGTACTCCTTTTATATGCGAGTTCAGAAATATGCGTCCTTTCGAGTTATCCCGAAGGACATGCTGAAAAATGATCCAGATAAATAAGAACCAAATATTGATTTTTGTTTTAATACTTTTTATTTTTTTGTTTTTCATATAGTTTTTTTTTTGTTATTTTTTCTTTTTTTTCTGCAATTTAAATTTGACAAACTCACAAGATATGCGAAACTTATAAGTAGATTATAATTGAATAGCTTTTGCCAGATAAGAAGTACGATCTAGATATAGTTTAGCTGTTGCATGGTTAGTTTCCTAGCAACTTAAGATAAGGATCTCTGCTCCGCTATAAGTATAGATTTTTTTTTGTTTGCTTCTCTGCTTGTTTTTTGTTGTAATCTTTTTATTTTATCCTATTAATATAATAGACGTAAAACTGATTAAATAGAGCGTTAGGTGGACAACAAGTGTTTCCAATGTAAATTTGCATTGCGTATAAAAATAGAAACTCTAATTCTCAACCGGTTTTAGCCCGACAAAATATAGTTCGTTGCATTTGGGCCCGGTGCGCCTTTAAAAGGATCTGGCTAAGCTGTCTCTTAGCTATTTAGCCTTGCTCGATATGCATTCTGCAGCCCCTTTCTTTCCTTCAAGGATCTCTTTCGCTTTAACTCTTTCTCTCTTTCGCTTTATTTTCCCCTCTCTTTCGCTTTATCTGTCTCTGGGAGCCCATTGTTGGGTCTTTTGTAGGCACTTGACGTGTTTTTTAAACAGAAAAGTTGTACAAAAATACCTACAAAAAACGCATTTCATAAATTCTAATAACTGGAGTTTGTCATGCCTTACTACAAACGATGCTCGATATGTGGGCGGGGCGGAGCGGCGGCGGCTGTGGAGGGGGCGTGGTTGCCTTTCTCCAATATTTCGTTCTTCTAAGTACATTACGAAGATTTGTATCATGATTTTGCTTGTCATGTTCTCTTTGATCTCTGCTGGGATCATCTGATTATATTCTCTGCATCAATTGCATTTGTTGCCACTTTCTTTCTTTCTCACCCTTTCCCTCTACTTGCTAAAGTTGAGCTTAAACTTGTGTTTTTTGCACTTAATTTTAAACGCTTCTCAGTAAAAAAATGTTTTCGCGAATCGCAACTAAATCTCTTAAGACAAATCCATCAATCAAACCAAAATCTAAAGTATATCTTAAGTATATATAACCTTGTGTTGCATATTCCATTTTTTTTTTTTGTTGCACACATAAAAAACTAAGTGCCTCCGGTTTCATAAAAAAGACAAAAAAAAAAACTTGCTTCAAGTAACGCGCACAAAACGCAAAAGCGCGCGCGCGAAACGCGCACATGTCGCACAAACGCGCTGGAGTCGCCTCGTTGCTGGGGTTTTACATTGGAGGTCGACATGCTGCAGTCGGGCTGCTTGTTGCCCGCTGGAATCTAACTGGCTGTCAGATTGCTTAACGATACTCGTAAATTATTTGTTGCCTACTTAAAAACGCGCGCGTTTCGCCAGCGATCATTATGTACTATATTAGTCGCGTGGAAAACGCGCCGCTGTCGTGCCGCTCAAATCGGAGGCGGTCCGCGTATATAGCGCAACTGGGGCGTAAAACTCATGGACAGATTGTTCAGATTGTCACAGCAATTGGGCTGCATCATGCATGCCGCACAGAAGAAGGTAAATAAAGCCAATTGCATTGGGACCGCTGCACGCGCAATTCTCCAGGCCCAGCCGCGATTCTTCGCCTTGGCTGCATTCTCATCCTCATCCTCATCGGAGCTGTCCAGGCTGCCAACAGTGCCTGCAGGATCTTCTGGTGGCTCATCGCCACCAGCGGCAACAATGCGTTGCATCTGCTCCACCATCAATTGTTGCTGTTGTTCCGGCAGCAATTGTTGATCTTGTTGTTGCTTCTCCTGCTGTTGACGCGATTTACGCGCGTTTCGACGTTTGTTGGGCGGTTGGGATTGAGTTGACTGCTTCACATGTCCATTGGCCAGCTGCTGTCCCTGGTGATCCTTCGACTCCTCCTTGTTGTGCTGCTCTGCCTGATCCTTTTGCTGCTGCTGCTTCTGCTGGTGTGAGGCCGCAGTGCGTACAATTAAATCGCGGCACGTATTTTGCAGCTGCTTCAGTTCCAACTCGGCGCTTTCCATGCGATCCGCTATGGAGCGCATGGCGGCACTACCAGGAGCCAATGCCAACTCCAGCTGCTTGGCCAGACGGCGCAGCACCCCCAGACGTCGCTCACGCTCGGATAGACCACCATCGGAGGTGGCGCCACCATCAGAGATGCCAGAGTCAGATAGAGAACCATTGGAGGCCGTCAGTTTGGCAATGTGATAGATGTGATTGGGATCCAGATGCTGCTGCACCGCGAGCAGCTGCTCCTGGCTAACATTCACCTTCTCGGACAGCAGTTTGGCAACCAATTTGACATTCTGTGCCAGCTCAACGGGCGTCGCTTGTCCCTTGTCCAGCGCGCCCTCCAATCCCTTAAGTGTGCCACGATCCTGGCCAAGTGCCAATTGGAACTCACTCAATCCACACTCGAGTTGACGCCAGGCAATCAGTGAATTCGTGAGGGTCTCCAGTTGCGAGTTGATTCTGCAAGAGAAAGGAGTTTAGCAGGGCATCTAAAAGGGGAATCTTTTTTGGCGGAAACTCACCTTGCATCTGCCTCATCCCAGGCGCTGTACATGTCGCTGACCTCATCCTTCAGATGCTTGTGGAACTCCTGTTCGGCGCTGAGCAAGCTGTTCACATCGCAGCAGGTGCCGGTGGAGGCCTCCACCAACTGGTTGCCATTGCTATCGGTCACCGTAATGGCAACAACTCCACTCGACTCGTTTGGCTGCGGCTCTAGCTCCTTTTGCTTCGTTTGTTGTTGTTGTTGTTGTTGTTGTTCGGACTCTTGTTGTTGTTGTTGTTGCAGCAATAGTTGCTGATGTGCCTGCTCCTGTTGCAGGCGTCGCTCCTGACGCGTCAGCCAGCTGTGCACAGAGGCATTCAAGCGGAGCATATTGGTGCGATAGCTGCCCAGTTGGCTTTGCTCTTGCTGTGAATGGGAATTATCCAGATATAGGTATATATATATATATAGTTTCTGCTCCAATTTGATTGGGCAAACACTCACCTTCAAGGCCTCGACGGTGATTTGAATGGCCGGCTCCGTGTCCAGCAGCAGTTCGGGTGTTGATTTATCGCCCAGGCGGCGTAGGCTGTGCTTCAGTGCACTCATCTCCTGCTGCAGCTTGCGTGCACTCGCTGCATTCTCGCTCCAGTTAAGCAGATCCTCCCAAGCGACCAATAGATCTGCAAGAAAAGCAACAATCATAATTAGCAGTTAATAGTGCGCGCCCCAAATTGGAGAGAAGTGAAAGCCAACACTTCATAATTGGCTGCATTTTGCGCATTTAGAATTGGATTCAGCTTCGGGCTTCGGTTTGGGATTCCGATTCGGATTCGGATGCGCAACCCCTTGGCTGGGTAATGAATACCTTTCCCTCCTTTCCCTTTTCACAGCCATCTCGTAAACCGCAGAGTGAAACTTTTATGCGTTTACAAATGCCAAAAAGCAACAGAAAATAATAAATAAAAGCCAAGCACAAAACAAAAACTTTTCCACTAAACGCTTGAGTGGAACAACGAGGGGGAAAACATCTGTGTGTGTTTATATTAGTGTGTGTGTGTGTTTATATTAGTGTGTGTGTGTGTGTGTGAGTGTGTATCTGTGTGTAATTTGAAACGGCTAAAGTGTTTATCGTGTGGGCGCCGCGTTTTTCAATTGAAACAAAAATGTGCTTCAAATGCAGTCTGCATGCAGGCGACACCCTTTAGAATATGGAATCTGAAACGGAATCCTCTGAAGTCTGCCTGGGTTAGCAGAAAAAACAGCTGACTTTTAAGGATACTTTTAAGGATTAGTTTAGATAGGTGTTAAATCTACACAATGCATATATCAACTAAGTTATATTAGATTAAGAATTGTATATTAAACGCACTACTTATTATGGGTTAGTTGTTGACTGAATACGATCACAAATTATATTTATTAGTGGCTAAAAGTAAAAGTTATAAAGGTATAGCTTATGGCCAACTTTATATATATATATATATATATAACACTTGAAAGAAGCACTCACAACAGGGTATTATTTAGTCACAGTGCTAGCTTATTTAACACAAAAGAAATCTGGTGGGCAGTCCTAAACTTGACACGAGACACCGAACTAAAGGCAGGCACTGGGCGGACTTGTTTTGCATATAGTATATAGTATATATATACATATATACATATATATATATATATGTATATACAATACCTTTATTAGTTTATCCAAGCAATACGATTCGTAGATAAACCTTAGCCTTTTGATAATTGCAACTGCTCAAAGCCAAGGCTAAGCCACAACTGAACGCAGTTAATTGAATTGTCAACGCAATTACTTTCACCCAAAGTTGGCTAAAAGCTTGAGCAGCTTAAGCTGGAGGAGGTTGGTCAACAGCACGCACGCACTTGACTGCAATTGTCAACGATGGCGATTAGCAGACACAGTTCACGAATTATACGCAATACGCACAACAC
Source organism: Drosophila paracracens (assembly GCA_035044025.1). Taxonomy (NCBI): domain Eukaryota; kingdom Metazoa; phylum Arthropoda; class Insecta; order Diptera; family Drosophilidae; genus Drosophila; species Drosophila paracracens. Next base: position 1,534,711 of record JAWNMN010000713.1, read on the forward strand.
TGCACCACAAAAGAGAGGAGCAGGTCCGAACTTGTTGGCAGTCAAAGCGAAACTGGTTGACTGAACTTGTTGCTTGCCTGGCTTGCCGCGCAGCGTGCCAAACCCACAACTGCAACAATTACAGCGCAGGCAGGCAGCAGCAGCAACAGCAACTCGAGCGCAACAATATGATCGAGCAGCAAACCAAAGAGGTGGCAGGAAGAGGGTGGAAGGGGGGCAAAGGGGCAGCCGCATCCATTGATGCATAATAAACAAACTTCCTTTTGATATCTCGCCAAGTTATATCTCTCATTTACCGTAAGCAGCCAGTTTGGAAACGATCATAGTCATAATCTACGCACCTTTGCAAACGTGTAATCTCAGCGTGGATTGCACAAGTCTTGAGTTGTGGTCAGGTTTGTTTGGGTTTGGGTTTGGGTTAGCGCATTATCAGTCAACAAACCCGGCCGTGCTGCAGCTGCAGGAAGGGGCGGCAACTGCTGCAACTGTTGGCAAGTGCAACGCTCAATCATCATAGTTTAATAATCTCCAAGACATCAAAATGGACGAGCACTTTGCAATTTGCAGTAATGAAAATCATTATTGCCACTTTCACTTTAATCAACAATTAGCCAAATAACCGCAGAGTTTGTTAACTGTTAAATAAATTGAATTCTTACGTGGAAAACCTTCCGGCTACTGTTAAGAGTTTATTAGCCACTTTTTCTTGTTGTTTAAATTTCGTCATGCGGCAAACGAAAAAAGAAAATCTATGAAAAATGCAAATGCAAGCAGAAAGAAAAAGCACAATAAAATGCAACAGTAGCCATAAAATGCCAATGGCCCAAGGGTATTGACGTTAATTTCACACAACTTGGCAAACATCCCAAAAAAAAAAAAAACAAAGAGAAAACCAAATTTGCATTCTCAGCAAATTTGTTTTGTGGGTGTTGCTCATACTTTGGCAGATACATATGTATACACATAAGCACATACATATACAAGTGAACTAAGTAAAGTGCAGTTGGCAAAGAATCAACTGAGCAATAAACACACTTTCTAAAAATCTCTCTCTTTTCGCAGTTGTCTTCTCCAATTTAATAGACAATTTGCAAACTAATTGCAGCTGTTCAGTTTCAGCTAAATATATATCTATATAATTATCGTCTAAACTGGAACAGTTGAAAGCTATAGACTGAATACAGACCAAGGTTTGTGAGATATAAATACTTTAGTAAAAATTATTTAAACAAGTTCCATTTATCATCTAAAACTAACTCAATGAAAACTATAATTATAAACAAGCTAAAGCTGAATTTTCTTTCAGTTCTATACTCTTTCATATATATATATATATTTGCAGTGTCTTTAAAATAAATGATTCCCATTTAGCAGCAAATTGCAGTGCTACATTTTGATTACTTTTGAAAATGCCTAGGCCAATAAAGGTAGTCCTGGGGTAAGGAAAATGGCCAACGAATGAGGCAGCTCAAGGCGATTGCTGGCTGCGTGTTAAGTAGCCATAAATAAAATGGGAATGCGACAAAAGGGAGTGCCGTCAACAACTAAATAATAACTAAAGAGAAGGCGGTTCCAATTGGCTACCAGGCACCATGCTTGGCCTCTTTCCTTTAACGCAAAAGTAAACAAACCGAGAAAAAAACAAATTTATTTTGTAATCGAGCAAACGCAACTACAAAATGCGGATGAGGTAAGAAACAGAGTTGCCACCACATAAAAAAAAAACGAGCTGTAAAGAATTTATAAAGCCAAAGGTTCCAAAGTCAAGGCGCCACAAAACAAGCATCTTAAATACTTGCCCAAAAATAATCTTGAATAAATATGTGAGAGAGAGAGAATAGCGAAAAATAACAAAAACTACAACAAAAAAACTAACGATGACAACAATTATTTATAATTAGCGTAAAAATATATAATTCGCTAAAAAAAAAACAGAAAAAACTGTTGTTTATTTCTGAAAGCAGCAGAAAATAAGCATGTGAAAATATGAAAAAATGAAATTTGCATAGAGGTGTAAAAAATGCCGGTCAGCTCTAAGTTAATGTCGTTAACCTGACAAGACTTGAAAAACAGTTTTTTTTATGCTCGAATGCAATCGTATTTTTTTGTTTTGTTTAAACAGATACACGCCCTGGAAACAAACGAAATATGTAATAATAAATGCAATTGCTTTTATGGCATTTGCAAAGGTGTGTTCCACAGCCGTAGCAAATTTAGAAAACCACAAAACTGAAACTGTAAACCATTTATCAAAAACAAATTTCGTTCTCAATACGGCTTGATTTCATTTTTCATTTTTCAATGATTCAATTCCAATTCCAGCGAACTTAAAATTCAAGGTCAACAACAAATGAGGCCAGCAAAAATTATATAAAGAACAAAAAAAATAAGTTTCTTTTAATTAAGCAATAATGACGCCAGAGTCTCGAGATAAGAGCCAGCATATACTCCATTCCATTTCTACATAAACATAACTCGCTTTTTCGAGTCTGGTTTTGTAGGGTTTTATTGACCCGCTGTTGAACCACGTGCAACGGTTTTTTGTTTGTAGTTTCCACTGCTTAGGGTTCAACATATTTCTGTTTAGACCGTAGCGTAAAACTTCAAAAGCGGAACGCCAACAATTGACCATAAAAGCGCAGTTGGAATACCGTTAATGAGTGCTGCCAAGCTGAGCGTGAATGCGAGCTGAATATCAACGAGAGAGAGATAGATTGATGGCCATAAAGTAATGTGGCCATAATGCAAACGCCCTGTTAAATGCAATTGTGACGACTCTGCAACAATTTTATGCTTCGTTTGGAGGCAATGCCTAATTCACAATGCAACAAAGAAGAAGTAGTAGAAAAAGCAGAAGACCAACTCAATTTGGCGTCTATTGCTAGTTGCAATGTGGCAGAAACAAGTGATTGTTGGCCAACAAAGTCGGTCAAAATGTCTGCACAATGCGAAAGAAATCTGGCACAAACGATGTGCAATAGCAAACAGTTAAAATAAAGATGCAACATACCAGCTGAGAATAAATTAATGAGTGCAAAAGAGAAATACTTTAAGATACTTTTAGCTTATAATTCAGAGAGAGAGAGAGGGAGAGATATCGATTACATAACTTATTTGATCTTAGATGAAGCTGATTTAATCGTTTTCAAAGTGTTTTTATGATCGCATTACTTGAAAAGAGTGCTTAAGTGCTTTGTGCTGCTTTGCTTTAAGTAGCACTTAAAATGTACGATATGATAAAATATGGAGCCAGATATATTTATCTTTCCAAAGAGAGAAAGTTTTACTTAAAGCAACAAAATTGCCTAATTAATGTTGCAGTAATTGTTATGAGTTCTCTAACACATTTAGTAGATGGTTCTATATATTTTTTTTTAATGAAAATAACAAATATATTCTAGTTGTAAGTTTTTTTTTGCTCTCTGTTAGGTTCATAAATAATGTATTGGTTGTAAATATTTTGCTCCAACAGGTATCTATCTCATCATCTTTTTCGTTAGCTACACCAAAATAGTGAGCAATTACTGTATTATATGTTTGCCTCTTATCTTGCGCACGATCTTCTCTCTCTCTCTCTCTCTCTCTGTGTGAAATTGTGTTTATCTGTTTCCACATCATTTACACCTGTTTCCCAATTATAAGCGATAAGTTTCAGTTTCCCTTTTGTGTTTGTACTTCCAGCATAAGCTCATCTCTATGCACATAACGGTAACGGTGTATGTGTGTATTTTTATCATTATGTGTGTGTGTGTGTATTTACCTTGCTCCGATGAAGAGCGCGAGGAGAAGGCCGATGAGCCGGCCGATGAGCTGGCCGATGAGAGCATGCCCGAGATGTCCGTTTGAACGGCGACACTAACTTTTCCCATTGTTGTCGCGTCTTTTCTTTCTCTCTCTTACACTTAATAGCTCGATTCCCTCCTGACAACCCTTGGGGCGGCACGCTTTGACCCACTTAGCCAGCTGGTCGCCAGGCGGCGCCACTTGAAATCTCAATTTGGGAAATCAATTTGCGTATTTAAACATTTAAAATTGTGTTTACTTTGTATTGGTTTTGGGTTGTTGTTAAGTAAGTTTCTTTTTCTCAAATTTGTTTACTCGCTGCTGCGCACTGACCTCGAAATAGTTGGGAAACTCGACAGTAAACACAACACTCGAAGAAAATACAATAGTCGCCTTGAGTATTAACTCTTATACACTCACTCTTATACACAATAATGAAACACGCGACTTTTATGAATGGGTAAAAAATGTTTAGAATAATTAAGCTTAGTGAGATTTTTACAGTTTCTCGTTGCTATCACAGTTTTACAATGAGTTTAATGCTGAATGGAGATTTATGGGGAATAGTTTTGAGTTCTAAAACGCGCGGAAGCACATTGGAAAAACAGTTAGAAATCGCGACGACGATGACTACAACGTCGGGAACACAGAACCGCTCGGAACGCACGCTGAAAATGAACTGAGAGACGTCGACGTCAACGTCAGCGACTACGACGACCACTTTAATTGTTTTTGGCGCAGCAGCTTTCAGGTGAAGAGCACAACTCGTACAACACAACAAGAGAGGGAGAGAGAGAGAGAGCGGCAGCAAACCTTAACTTTTGAACTTGGCTTCGCACGCAGCGAGTGTGTGTGAGAGTATTTCTCACCATTTTCGGCTGCCGAATAAGAGCTGCTGAAACAATAGGAACGGCGCAGGCGTCGTCAGCCGAGACGACGTCATTTTCGTAAGCAGATGAATGACAGCGATAACAGCAGCAACAATAATAGCTAATGACGGAGACAAAACAAATACAGACACACACACAGACAGTCTCTAAGCCACAGTTTGACAGCAACAAAGCACAGCTTGAAGTGCGCCACCTACAGCCATTTTCGGCTACTACTTTGCCCCTGAGGCGTGTGTCGAAGACAATAAATTACATGGACACAGTTTTATAACCTCCTTTCTTGGCATTCTAATAAATTTCCACCCATCATCATTTTCTTAATATTTTCGCTTTTATAATAAAAAATTACGTCAGCTGCCAAAAGAAAATATGCTCTTGAAGGGGTCAGAGCTAATTTTTTGGCTAATGCGCAGACATAAACAAAAATTCATGGCATATTCAAAATATATGTGTTTTCATTTTCTTTAGCGTATTTTGGACAGCAACAGATTAAGACGCACACGCAAAAGCTAAGACACAGTGCAATTACAACTTTAGCAAGCGCACAGTTGCCCCACAACTGTAAGTGGTCATGCTCAAGTTGGCAAAAAAATAGTGAAAATTAGTTTATAAATATTCTAACAACAATTAAAATGATTTGAGTTAATGTCACCCATTTAAAGCCTTTTTAGAAAGGTGCAACAGTTTAAATGGATTAGTAAACACAACAAATACGAAATGAAATGAAGTCACACTAAAACTAATGAAAATTTCTAAATTAATTTTGGTTAAACATTTGACAAAAACACAAGCATAAATATTATCTAAATATTAACAAATTACGTATTACGTGTAGCTAAACGACAACAATAACACCAATTAATATTATTTATACAAAATACAAAGGGAAAATAAATCAATAACTAGAACAAAAGTTTTTTTGTTGGTGTATTCTTGATATAAAAAACGGTAATTTTTATTTGCCAAAAATAAGAAATAAATGCGCAAAATAAATAATATTTTCACTTTTAAAATAATTATAAACAAATGCAAAAAAAATATGTAAGTAAATTCGTTGCAAAATGCGTTTTGTCAAATGCAAAAACAAAATTTTTCCAAAAATTAATTATACAAAATAATAATAATAATAAAAAGAAAAATAATACAAAATTTGTTCACAAGAGCAGCTTCAAAAGCTGCCAAAGGCAACGTGTAGTTTGTACAGTTTGAGGGCAACTGATGGGCAGACTCTGTTTTTGTTTGTTTTTTTTTTTTAGAGCAACCCTCGAAAGCCGCCAAACAAACGCTCCAGCCGCCCCAAGGGCCGATTGACGAGCGCATACAGCGATCGCAACGTGCCCGCCAGGAATCTATAGAGCGCAAAATGCTCCAGCAGATTGCCCACATCCAACACAAATTCGATGATGCGTCCGATAAATCGCGTTATCGGCGCACACTTGCACTCGAGGATCGGCTGCAGCGCTGCAGCTGGCTGAGCGGCAGCGGATGCAGAAGCGGATGCGGTTGCAGCATTTAACAAAGCGGATGCGGTTGCGACTGCCGTGCTGGCCCTGCGCACAATCAGGCGACGACATGTAGCTGCTGGCAAGGACTCACCTTTTGTCTGGCCGGCGCAGTGGCTCGAGAGCACCGTGCCAGGCGGACCCCTCAGCACCGCCTCCAGGCAGCGGATATTGTCACGGCAAGTATTAATTATCTCGTTCTGTGTGCGAAAAAGGAAAAAGAAAATCGATTAGATGACTGCACTTTTTTTTAGGGGTTAGTTTTATCTATGAATGTTGCGTGTGTTTGAGTTCGACTTGAATAAACTGTTGGCATGAGGCTCGAAACTTTTTAATGTCTACGTAATTTGGAAAGCAACCACTTTTTACCTGTGGTTTCAACTCTAAAGTCAAACTACATTTTAGCTGAACTAGATGTTCAGGTGGAAAATGATTGCGTGAGAAGCGCATTTGGGAAAGGTTCTCAAAAGTGTTCAAATGTGATTCGATTTATAAAATTTAGTGCTTTTTAATCATGTTTTGAAGTTAAGTACAAAACCCAAATCTGGCCCGATTTTAATTTAAGACAGATGTCCTCAAAAAATCCTTTAAAGAACTAGTCAAAACTCTCCACAGCAATAAGTTTGTCTGGTATTCATAATATTGATTTGACTTCTAGAATCTACCTTAAAAGTTGAAAAGTTAGCTCAAAATTCGTGTAGAAATTATACTAAAAAAAAAACTGATTTATCAGATCAATCTAAATTGAAAACTGTTCGACTGCTGTGTATAATTAATCTTCAAACAAAACTCATCGTTCATTCCATGACTCTTGACACCAAACTTCAAGAAAAATATATCTGGTTTTCACTTACATAATCCTCCGGTCTGAGCAGATGACAGCGTATCTTCAAGGCACGCGTGTCCTCGAGACGATCGCGACTCTGTTGGAGCAGTGAGCGCATCTCCTGCTCCCCATCCTCGGAGTCATCGCCGCTCGACGAGGATGTGGCCGGTATCAACTTGATGCACTTTTCCAGATTGCGCGAGGAGCGTCTGCGCTCATCCGCTGTGACAGTGCGACGACGACGTGTCGAAGTGTCGCTCTCCGAGGTGCGACGCAGCAGAGACTGAGCCGAGTGGCTCATGCCTGCGCCAAATTCCAGTTTGCGTCCCACAGAATCATTTCGCATGGGCAATTGAGCAGCCGTTGGATTCTTGGGCGTCATTAGCGCTGTGGCCGACGAGGATAGATTTAAGGTGGTCGCCTGTTGCTCCTGCTGCAGCTCCTTCTGTGTGCCCATGGCTTCAGCCATATCTGTGCAGAGCAAGAGATGATGATTAGTGTTTGGCGACGGGAATACCCTGTAGATGGTTCTTACCCTGTAGGGATTTGCGGCGCACCTCCATCGTTTTGCGACGTCGCTCGTACTGCAGCTCCAAGGCGCGCTGGCGACGTGCGTGATCCACGCTGCTGCTGATCGTCTCCTGGGTGAAGTGAAGTGCCTTCTGGTCGTGCGGCTGCAGCGAATCCATGCGCGGTGGCGACAACGAATCCAAATTGTTGGCCGCCGACAGCGAACTGCAGCAATCGGACTGCGAATCGATGAAATTGCTGCACAAAAAAATATATATTTATAATTTGATAGCTATAAATAAATGGCGAAGGCCAGATGTGTATACATACCGATAGTCATCGCCAAATTCCAAGAGACGACGCGCTGCATCCGAATCAAAGCCCTCCGAATAGTTCTCCGAGTTGTATTTCTCTTGATAGTTGTCCCAAGCAGTCTCCGAGATGCTGCTGTGATGATCCTCAGTGCTCAGCTCTGTGCCAAAATAGATTTGATCAAAAAATATGAATTAGCAATTGCAATTTGGGTATGTTGAGGGGAACTTAATATTTAAGGGGGGATTTCAGTGGGGTGCATTTTGAGGTACCTTTTCGCCTGGGTACTTGGGGGTTCTTGTGTGCTTGTGAGAAGAAACATTTTATACACAGATAGATTAGTTGGCGTACGTGTTTGTGGCCACATAACGATATTGAAACGATTTGAATTTTGAGTTCCACAAAACAACAACGATGATTAATCGATAAATAGGAAAACAAAGCGAAGATTAGGCAACTGCTGGTGATATCATTGTTTATACAGCACACCAGCAAAATAGAAAAGTAATCTTTCACATCGTTTCAACAGCGTTACGCCACTCTGCATTCAAGATAAGCCGACTGACTGCATCACTCAGTGGGAAGCCACACACTCGCTGCTTACCTGCTTGCTGCTCATCCTCGTGGCCGTAATTGGACAGCGCTGCCAGGGCACCCAAGCGAATATCACTGGCCATCAAGGCGGCTGTTGTGAAGGAGCCCACTCGGAACTTGGGCACCATTAGCTGCGACTCCGCTTCTCCGCCTTCCAGTTGGTTGTTGCTGCTGGTTTCATCCTTTTTGGGCGTTGCGCCGCTCTTCTGTATGCTGAGCAGAGCCTTGGTAAAGTCCTGCAGCTGCTGCGAGGACATCGATTCGCAGGACTTCATTAGCGTCTGGGTGAGATCACCATGCGCCTCCGAACCCGAATCCGATTTCTTGCCCCCCGAGGTGGCAGAAATGCGCTTCTTGCGTGCCCGCCTCCTGCGCAACGATCCCTTGCTGTCCGTCTTGCGTGCCGTATTGCTTCCTGTTCCAGAGGAGGAGGCAGCACGTGCCCTTGGTCCGGGCGAGAGGGAATCCAAGGCACTCTCACTGATCGAGTGGCTGGCCAAACCTGGCGGCGAACTCTGACCAGCATCTGCAATGGTTGTGGTCATCTGATGAGCACCATCTGTGGTCAATTGCGACAGACAGGAGACGCTCCACGGACGCTCCGATTTGCGGCGATTCTGCTGACGTTTGACAATCTTCAGATTCAGGCTCTGATTGCTGCTGCCGTAGCCCAGCGGTGTAGTCGGATGCTGGCTAATGGGCTCGGCTGAGCCGCCAATGCGTTCCGTTGAGTTCCCATACGAATTGGTGCTCGTTTGCATGCAGGTCGCAATCGAGTCTGTGAATCCCTCTGAGGACTCGGAGCCACCGCAAACGACGCCCGGCTGTGGCATCGAATCCGTTTCGGATGCCTCGCCAGATGCCTCACAATCATCGGGCTTGACGGATGGCAACTCGAGACTGGCTCCAGTGAACACCAAGCGTGGTGGCTGATGCTCCAGCCACTCCTGAAACGAGGGGAGAAGGATCTATGAGTATTAATTATATTTGGAATGGAGTTTTGTACAAACCTCGACACGCTGCTTGATGGGACTGGGCATGGTGTTGGGTTCGCGCTTCTTGACCGTCGCTGATATCTTGATGATGGAATGATTCTGCTTCGTTGGCGTCTTCAATTGTGCCTCCTGAGCGTCGCGAACCAAATGCTCAGCTTCGAGCACAAGCTGCTTGATTGAATCATGCGAGACCTTGCCCTGTGCGCCAGTGAGAGAGAAACAGAGCGAGAATTAATGAGCATGGCGAATTGAATTGGTCTTTCCACTTCTGCTTCCTCAAGTGACGCATATGTGAGAAACAATTGAGTGCGAAGTGTAGCAAGTGGCATGCACTTACAACTTGCATCTGCACCCCTTCCCCTCCCTCTCTTTCTTATCAGTTGTGAGTTCTACGAATTGGTGAATTGAGTTTCAATGTGGGTGCTCCGCTTATCGCTCTCTGTTTTCCACTATTCCCATTCATTCGCAGCTGAATAGCAGTCAGCAGTCAGAGTCTGTGTTATGCACTCACTACTGTTACTCACTTTCAAGGTTTGCAAACACTCACACTCACACTCAACTTTTGTTTCTTTTTCCCTATTTAACACACTTATCTTTAGTTCTATTTACATTTCATTTCTTTTCACTTTCTTATCTTACTTTCTGTGTGCTGTGCCTGAAAGTGGCTCGAAGCTGAATTTCCTTTGTTCAAATGTTTGCCAAACACTTTTATACATATAAATGTGAAGTTGGCTTGAATCCAGCATAATTTTCCTCTATAGCTAACTATCTTTTAATAATCTAACTTAACTTTATTTAAGTAAAGAACTACTTACAAAGCTAAGCCAAACCATGTCGATTTTTAAGCAACTTTTCTTAACACATCCCAATGTTAATTTGACATAATCAACATGATTGTTCAGCGAATTAGAACTAACAAATTATTTTCGAAAATAGACAAAAAATCAGCGAAGCGTTGATAATGATTCGATTGAATTGTTTTGTTTTGTTTTTTTTTTTGGTGTTTTTTCTGTTTATTTTTTCAGCTTTGTTACAAAACATTTGCCACTCCAAAATGAGCGAAGCCAACGAAAACTTGGCGTTAACCTTTTGACAAAAGGCATTAAAAATAAATGGTTAATTGCAAATTGTGTTGCACAATTGAACAATGCCTGGGCAGGCACACACACAGCATATGTTTATCCATTTTGGCTCTTTCCGAGCGGCACTCAAAGTGAGTCAATCAGCCAGCCAGCCAGCTGCTGTTGAGTGTTGGTTCAACAGGTCCAAATTCAACACCAAATATATATCTATAAATAAATATATAGCACAGATTGCACATGTCATGAGCATTATCACACATCGTGCAGAAAGTTAGTCGGCTGTCTGCCTGTCTGCCTGTCTTTTTATTGCTAATCTTTTGGCTTAATTAAATTAACAGTTTCCTGTGGTAGCCAAAGGCCAGTGATGTTCAAACTGCGTGTGCTGCACACGCTCAACGGAAACATTTGCAAATGTTTGCAGTTGTTCAAGAAACGCCAAACGAAGTTTGCAACTCGAAGCTAAAAATGAAGAAAAAGCAAAAACGCCAAAAGCAAAGCACAAATGCTGCAAAGCCTTTTGCGATTGGGCGTTTGCGATAATTAAAGGCAATTAAATGAGTATGGCTTTTTTGCTTGGCCATTAGCCAATTAAGTAAAACTGGAAAACATAGCCACAATCGCTGCAAACTGGTTGCACTTGATGCCATAGCAACACCGATTTGCCTGCGATAGTTGTGACCAAGTTTAGTTTGATGATGGTAGCGATAAAATTGATTTAGAATTTGATTTTTAATAGATTAACATTAATTAAATAATTGTTTTACTTTACCTAATGTTCATGTAGGCCAACACAATTTATTTGAATTAATTTTTTTTATTATAGCTGCTCACGCGCTCATCGCTAAATGGCAGTTAAATGCCGCACAGTGGCTGGCAAACTGTTCAAGTGTTTGCAGACAGCTGCTTTGGCTTTCAACTGTTTTTGGGCCTTGACAATCGCCGTTGTTTTTTTTCTTTTTTTTTTTTCGCGTTTTTCTGAGTTGTGTTTTTTTTTTGTTGCTTATGCACAAATGTAATTGCAGTCTGGCACGCACGCAAATCGCGAATTGAATCGCCGCAGTTTGACAAGCGCTGCTCGCTTAATTACACTTTTTAAGCCACATGCAAATTACGCGAAAAATAAAACTGAAACTCAAACAAAAACTATAACAATAACAATAGCAATTGCTACTGTGGCTTTCTATTGTTGCACGTTTGTTTTGTATTAATGCATTTGCATTTGCATATGTATCTGTATCTTTTGTAACTGTAACTGTATCTTTGTTAAGTGTAACTGCGCTGCGACTGCTGCTGTCCACTTTGCAATACGTACTGAAAAAGTTTGCTTTGGCGAATTCAAATCAATGCGACAGCCAAACGCGTTTAACTCTGGCAAAACGATAAGATAAAAAGCCGGCAAAAAAATGTAATATAAAAATGGCAATCGAAATTTTGCAGGGAGTGCTGTATGTTTGTCATCGATCATTGATCATCACCCGTTGATCGTCATCGGCTTGTTGGCCATTTCCTTTGCTTGCCAAAATTTACAACATATATATATTTATATATACATATATATATATATATATTATTTTATTCATTTTGTTAACAAGTCAACTTAGCGCTCGATTTATTTATTTGAGCTTGCCCAGGCGATGAGAGATAAGATAAATTGAGATAAGATAAGAGACAACTGGAACGTATATCAATTTCTTGGCTGTCAATTTGATTTGAACGTCATTAGATTTCCTTTCAGTTAGTCTCTGACTCTGGCTTATCTCGGAGGGGCTGCTTTGCAATCGAATACGTGCGGCATAAATTAAATAAAAACAAACTCAACAAAAAAAAGGTAATTTTTTTTTTTGAGTTTGCGAAATTTGTCAATATTAATCAAAGCGTTGCAAATTTCACTCTCAATAAATCAATGTACGCATTCGCAGCGGATACTCCTCAGATACGTCGGTGTCTGGAGCTTGGAGCTGCCCTCGGGTGGATGACAGGACAGGACAGCAGTGAAAACTGCGTGCACAGATTGCGCAAGGCAGGGACAGGGCAGGCAAGCTGCAGGGGAAGTGGCAATAGTGCTGCTGCTGCTGCTGCAATCGAGTTGTCAGCAAGCAACAAATGCAAATGACGCACAGCAGTAACACACATGAGCAACGCACACACAACATGCAACATGCTGCTAATGTTACCAACGCTCTCGTCTGGCTAAATAAAAGTGAGAGTTGGATAACAAAACCAGACATTGATGATGTCCACTCAGCCAGCCAACCAGCCAGCTAGCCAGTTTAATAATTGCTTGAATAACAGTGCTAAAAGCATGATTTTCAAATAATTGAGCTATCATTGAAGTTTGAGAATAGCAAAGACAGGTTTCTGGCAACAAATAAAAGCTTTGTTTCAGGCACAACTTGGGGGGAAAAGGGAATGGAAGTATTGAATGGGAATTATTCAAGCTAAGCATGTGCCAAATTTATGAAAAATACTGCTTAAAGTATAGGTTAACATTTGGGGAGTGAAGAAAGCTCTCAATGAGTTTACAAGTCTTAAGGTCACCAATTAAAAAACCTACAAAAAATGATGCTCTTGTTACTTGGTTTACGCTGCTGTTGAGCATTTTTGTAGAAACTTATTTCTAGCTATTGAAAATCTGAAGAATAAAAGTCTAAAGAATTTAGAAGGATAACATTTTCATTGCTTGGATAACTCTCTGACTCTGACCTTGATTGATATGAGCTACAATACTTTATTTCAATTAATGCCAATTAATTTGCCAATGCCAAAGCAAAGAATTTACAGCTTTCGTAAGAAAGGAATTAAAATTCTTTACTGCCACAATTATTCCGACTTTGATTGGTCTAAGATATAAAACCTTGCATCAATTAATGCCACAAAATATATCCTTCGTTGTGTCGACTCAAATTAGTATCACAATTTAATTTTGAACACTTGCCTTCTGCGAGTTGATTTCCACCCGCTGATTTTCACGAATAGCTGCAGCAAACTGGCTTAAATTACCAAAGATGATGGCTAACAGGCCATTAGATGCGGCAACTTGTCAGTGGACATGTTTGGGTACATGTTGTTTACCAGCAAATTGACACGAAAAAGCCACAAAAAGAGCTTAGAGAAATTTGAGGCGAATTCACGTACAACACGCACCACACACGCATCAGCACCAGCGCCAGCACCACCAGCACCGCACACCACCGAGTTCCTCGTCGTCGCCGTCGAGTGGACCACCAGCAAAGTAAAGTTGAATTCAATCGATGCTTCATCGATCGATCGGATCGATCCGAAAGAAGCGAAGCCAACTCGTGTGCATTTCAAGCGAAACTGAAACCCTGAGAGTTTTGAGCAGACAACAAAGAGGAGCCGCATGAGGCAGGCAGCGCCAAACCGTTATAATACTGCATAACAGAGATCTCTGTGCCCAGGCTGGCTCCACTTACAGCAGCTCCACTTGCGTACTCTGCCTCATGGTCACGGTTGTGTGAACGTGCGACACGCAATGTGTCCACAAACGGTACGTCTCTGCCCCTGCCACAAAAGCTGACAAATTGCGAATCTTGTGCATTTTTTTTTTGTTGCACTGTTGAAAGGGAAAATGTTGCAGTTGTGGGCAGTGCACTGAGAGAAACTAAACTGAGAGAAACTAAACATTTAGATAAACATTAGATGGAGAGCAACTTAGAAGACTGAAGAAGACTCAAGTTGCCAGCTTGGAAAGATTCAAATCAGTCGAAGAATATGAAAACTATTATTAATTAATAATAATTAATAAAATTTATGCAAGCTAAGCTTAGAAAAGCTTCCATTTCCTCAACGTTTGCATTCCAAATCAATCAAAATTAATTTTGTCAGCTTAACAACGATTTAGAGAAAGTAGAGCAGAAGAAAATTTATCTCAGCTGAACTTGCTCAAGCGCAGGAAATGTTTCCGCTTCCTTTGCGCAGAGTGGGAGAGAGAGAGAGGCACATAGAGTGAGAGAGAGAGAGAGAGAAGACACTTACCTTAGCTGGAGACGACATTGTTGCATTGCTGCTGCTCGCCTGCGATTTGTGCGACTTGGCAGATTTGGCCGGCGAACGTGGCGGCAAACGATTTGCATTGTGTGTCGAATGATGTCCATTTGGATGCCCATTGCTGCAGTTGCTCATCATCTCGCTGGGCCAGACACTGATGTTGCATATATCAGCGCGACTGTAGAAGCGGCTGTTATTGTTATGGTTGTTGTTGTTGTTGTTGCACATTGACAGCAGCTGTTGGAAAGTGGAGGATACGAAAAGTAAGTTTAATTAAAATTAAAAATCAAAAACAAAAGAAAATAAAAGAAATGAAAAGCGAATGCCAAAAGTCATAATCAATCAGCTGGGAGCAGAGCTGAGCTGAGCTGAGCAGAGCATTTCCTGCATGTCTTTATTATAATGCCGGGCTAAAAGCAATCCCCCCATAAATCTTGGCCAAGTCGAACGTGTCCTCGTTGCCTCTGTCGCTGTCTCAGTTGTGGTTTCAGTCGTCCCTTTCAATTGTACAAAATGTTTTTGTTTTTTTTTTCGTTTTTCGTTTTTGTTTTTATTTTTTGTTTGCTGCCGCAATGAAGAAATAAATCACACGTTTTTAGTTAATTTCGTACTTTCCCATTTTTGACGTGCGCTGCTCAATTTCCAGGCAGCGACAGTTTTTCCTGGACTATCGCCAGCTCCGTCTGTCTGTCTGTCTGTGTGTCAGTCAGTCAGGCACAGTCTGGCATAGCCAGGCACAGTCAGGCAGCCAGTCGAGGAGAGTCAGGAGCCCAATGGGTAGTTGGTTAGCAATTTTTTGAATGGCAGCTGCTGCTGCCGGGACGGGAGTCGTTTGCGAGTCAAGTTGGTGCATGATTCGCTTTCATTAACCCAACTGCTTAATCATCAGGTGGAGGCAGCAAAACAAAAGCACCAACAACAACAACAGCAACAACAAACACTAAAAGCAAATCGGCAACATCAGCAGCTCGAGAAATAAAGAGGCGGTTGCCATTTATTGAAAAGGCGCTGCTCCCGCCTCTTACCCGATTAACCCCACTCTATGCCTTGTCGCCTCCCCTTTCTGGTTGGGCTAATGGCAACCAATGCTGCAGCAGCAACGAAACCAACTTTATTGACACAAGTCAGTGAGTCTTGGCAGACAGTTCAGCGATCGAATCGAAATCGAAATGCAACAAGAGGAGACGACTTGCAAGACTCAAGACTCAAGACTGGAGACTTGAGACTTGAGACTCAAGTCTCAACTCTTCAAGACTGTGGGAACCTGTCCGAGTGCAGCGGACTCTTGTTGCATGTCTGGTGATTTGTACTTTTGCCAATTTTTGGTTTCGTGGTCTACTAATGGTAGGACACCACTAGCACCACTAGCACCACTCGAGTTCTCAGCTCTCTTTTGAAGTGCCTCTCCTCTTAAGCTGATGTATCTGCCAGACTAGTAAAGAAATAATAGCCAAGCATTGAGCTGATCGATTAGAGTCGAAGTTCTCTCGATATGTTAATGATGTCTTGCTATATTTGACATTTGGTTTAAGATCTTTGATAATACTTAATAGACCTTATGCAAATTCAGTTGTAAGTACATTTAAAATATTGCAAATGTTGAAAGTGTTCAATCTTACAAGGCTAAGATAAACAAAAGGGACTCCTATCGAGAAGATAGGGAAAGACGTGAACAGATCGTAATGAAACCTTCCGCAATAAGATCGGATATTGAGTCTAGCAGCGAATATGTACTATCTAGATAATGTCCTAAGTAAAATAAGTATAACTGTAGAAACCTTTTCAGCTTTATATCTATTTCCCACCTCATCTTAAGTAGTGTCAAATATATATTGAATACAACAAATTCAAGTGAAAAATAGTATAAACAATTTCGCTTCTCATTTATCTAATGTGCTTTTGAGGCGCGTCACTCATAAAACTGAAACTAAACTCATTCAACTCACCTGTGCTGCATTTCCATTTGTATTGCCATTTCCATTTCCATTTGCATTGTCAGCAACAATTGCCTCATCAGCGTTCTCCAGATTTGCGACCATTTTTAGCTGTTGTTGCTGTTTAGAGTCAAAGCGCGACTGTTGCTGATGTTTGTGATTATTGTTTTTGTTGTTGTTGTTGCTGGCATTCAGTTGATGCTGCTGGCTGTTGCTGTTGCTGTTGATGTCGTTGTCGCCATTGTAGCAATTGTTGCTAATGATGTGTCTTGTGTTGCAGTTGTTGTTGTGATTGTTGTTGCTGGTGTCCATGTTGTCGACGACAACGATTTGGGTAACTCTCGAGGTTGCCGAGGTCTCCGTTTGTACCCCGTTCGAATTGGACGACGAACAGGCGCTGCTGCTGTCGTAGTTGCTGCTGCCACTCCCGACAGCAACACTGGCTACGATTGCTGCTGTTGTTGTTGTCGATGTGGTCACCAGCGTCTCCTTGTTCTCCTTATCAGAGTCGTCGCAGTGTGTAGAAGAACCAACGACTCCAGCTGCGGCGCCAGACGTTGTCGATGAGATTGCAGTCGACTGCAGACCATCGACTGATGTTGCTGTTGTTGTTTCTGTTGCTGCTGCTGTGGCGGCCGTTGCTGTTGCTGTGTAGAGCCAACCTTCGTCGTCGTCATCCGTCGAGGCATCGGCCGATTTGAGTATCTAAAGGTGGGGAGCGTAACCGAACAAAAAGTTAGTATGGTAAATTAAAATTAAGCAAAGAAAAGCAAAAGCTGTGTGGGCTGCCAGAGGATGAAGATACAAATGTATCTGAACCGCAAGCTGCAAGCGGCAAGCTGCAATTGCAATGCCAGCCAGCCAGATGAAGATGAAGTAGTAGAAAATGAAGTTTAATTAGCGTTACTTGCGCAAAATGGCAAATTGTAACTTGCTGTCAGCAACACACATACACACACCAACAACAACAGCAACAGTTGTAGGTACAAATTGCTGCTGCATCGCTGCGGCGCATGAGTAGCAAATATCTTTTGAGCTGATGACTCTGATTCCGACTTCGACTCTGTCTCTGTCGCTGCCTGTACTATGCTGTGCTGGCCATGGCCTGTTGCACCTCGACTAACTGGAGGAGTTGCCGCCGTGACGCCCTCTCAACAAATGGCTGCCAGTTGCAGTTGCTGTAATTTTCTCTGTTTGCAATATATCTTATATAGATACATTTATATATAGTTGACGTTCCGTTTGGTTTGTCTTTTAGCAAATGTTGACGATGTTAGAGCAGCAGCTATGCTTGCTGCCAGTGCACTCGTCAAAATACAGTTGAGCAGCCGACAGAGAGTTTGTTTGAGAGAACGTTATATAAGGAGCTTTACTGTAGTTTGATAAATTCTTCTCAGTTACTAATTTACTTTGAAATATTCTACATCACATTTAAAATCTAGCTCAAAATTTATACTTTCAATCGGTTTACTTTAGCTTTAAATTGAAATTTGCAAACAGCGTTTAATTTCCTGGTTTAGCTGGAAATACTTACTGCAACAATTAAGAGCATAATAGAATTTTTGTTTCTTTGTTCTTGAGTTCTTGAATAGTTCTTGAGTTTATATCCATTAACTGAAAAACAATTAAGCTAATGATTACTGCTGGATCGCAACTTAAAATTAATTTCAGCAACATTTCAACATTTCTCATCTGACTTGATCTTTGGTACAAAATTCCAACGTTTTTTACTTTCGCTACGCACACTCCTCGTCTTGAGAACAGCAGTTTGTAACTGAATAATCGAGTCATTATCAGAGGCGGAACTATGTTTTTTATTGGGTGGAAGATGGGAGGTTAAAGAACTCGAGGGCTGACCTCTGACATGAATCAGAGCCCCGGGTGCGGGTTGTGGCTGTACTCTGTTTGAAAGTCGATTGTTGATTAATGATGCGATGCGATAATGATTGACTACCAGTTAATGAGCAGCCAAAGGCAGCAAATGTTAATTAAGAAATTGTTAGGCATGCTAAAAAGACTAAACATACATAGAAACGAGTGTTAAATATATATATATATAAGTTAAGTGTATATTTATATAAAATGTGTACATGCAAAAGTCATGCAAATGGCATGGTAATGAGCAACTAATCATGCTAACAACATTAAACAATCGAGTGTTGCGCGATTGTCGATAAATGGAGACCGCTAAACCGATAACCGCAGCGAATTTGAGGCTAGAATTGAAGTTGAGGATTGCGGATTTATCAGGAAGTGAAGAAGAAGAAGACCCAGTCACCAAGACAAGAACCCAACACCTGGTTGAATAACGGTACTCACATCGCTGGAACGTTGAACGGCAACTTCGTTGTCCCCCTCACCAGCAGTGCCAGTGCCATCGGTCCCAGCACCGCTCGTCTCATTGTCCGTGTCCAAATGCTTGAAGTAGAAGATGGCGCAGTTCTTGGACTTGCGATTGGAACGATTGAACTTGGAGGTGTCATTGTGATGACTGCGATGATGACCGATTCCCGCTTTCCGCAGCACCGTTGGCGACTTGTTCAGCTCGTGACCGAGTCCGTGACCGTGAGCGTGAGCGTGACCGTGATGCATATTATGATGATGATTGTGATTGTGATTGTGATTATGCGTGTTGGGTGTAATGACGGCAACGGCAATACTCTTCGGTTTGCCATTATTGCCACCATTGTGGCACTGTGGCGGCAACATTTTGTTGTTGTTGCGCGTCTGCTGCAACAGCGACAAATTTGTTAGGTTCGGGTGGGAGGAGGCGTTGCTTGTGCTGCCGGCATGCGACATGTC
The DNA here is from genome assembly GCA_035044025.1 of Drosophila paracracens. NCBI lineage: Eukaryota > Metazoa > Arthropoda > Insecta > Diptera > Drosophilidae > Drosophila > Drosophila paracracens. The sequence goes on from JAWNMN010000713.1 coordinate 1,553,949, forward strand.
CACATGACCCACTGCAATGTGGTGCTGATAGTTGTGGTGATTGTGCTGGTGACTAGCAACAATGGGCAACACAACCCGCCGCTGATTGCCACAAATGATGCCAACACCAACTCCGCCAACGCCGCGTCTCAGCTGCTGCACCTGCTCCAGATCGCTGCTCTCCGAATCTGCCTCAAAATCGGTGAGTGTTGCGGCGGCGCCCAACGCGTGGCTACTTGGAATCGATTTCGCTGGTCGCCAAGCGCGTTTGGCAATCACAAAATCAACAACGTCCGCCTCGTCGTCGTCCTCCTCTTCTGGCTCCTCGTCAGCCTCGTCGCCAGGCTGAGTTATGTTTTTTGCGATTCGTGTTTTGTGTTTAGTTTGTGTGGAACAACAAAATGGTTAGGCAAATGCAGTGGCAGGCAGTTAAAGGTCAACAGCAGATTCACACACGCACACACACACACACAATAACACACAAATTTACATGCTGCTGCAGTGCTGCCAACTTGGGCGAATATCGAAATTTACTAGCTTTGCTTGCTAGTTGCAATGTTTAGTTGGCATTTGGAATAAATTTTGAGGGGTTTTTGGTTTGAGTAGATAATTTTTAAATTTATTTTCGAATTCGAGGAAAAGTTTGACAACAATCTGTATAAATATAAAAAATACTCATACGCACTGTTGCCAACACATTTTGTGTTATTTGGGCTCATTTCCAAAGGCAGCTCCAAGTTCTAATGTTAAATTTTGTTCTTTAGGATACGGGATACAGGTTAAGGTTATTTTTTTTTTGTTCTGCAAAGTTGACAATACTGTAGAAGGCATGCATAATAGTTGTAGCTAGCAAATCAAACAACAGCAAACAACTACATAACTAACAAACATACAACATACAACAAGTAGAAGAAGCACAAGAAACTAACAAAACTTTGCACAAATTTGGCATATATGCAAATGTGCATTTTGTTTGGTTTGTTTACCTTTTGGGTTGCGATACAATCGCGTGACTGATCCTCGGCAGAAACGTTGGCGGAGACAATCTCGGTGGCAGCTAGTTGACAATGTTGCAACAACAACAGTTCCCTCGAATTGCGACTCTCGCACTCCAGATCCAAATCGGAGACGACTTCGTTCAAATCGTCCTCGGTGGCAGCGTCGCCGTCTACCTCGTCCCCTTCGCCCTCGTAGCCAAATGAATCGTCTTCGGTGTCGTCGTCGTCATCCAAGCCGTTCTAGGAGAGTAAAGGAATAAAGATTTTAGAGTATGAATATTTAATAGAGACTTTGCTTAAAGATAAAACTTGTGGAACTAAAGAGCGCAATTTGAGATTTTCTGTTGGATATAGCCTAAAATGTGGCAAAGTCTAAAAAACGCTTAAATGTTTCTGCTAACAGTTTCTACATAATTCAAACTTTAACTATTTAATAAATGATATATTGTCTCGCAAAGAAAGTCAGTTTAATTGCCCGCCGTTATTATATATAAATTCAGTTTTTAATTGGGCAATTCGATTTGGATCTGCAGAAAGCATAAATGTTGCTCAACTGTTCGCTGGTCAGTCGCATTTCGCATTTGCGCATTTTCAGCCGAATGAAAATTTCACACATTTGCAGCAAAACAGTTATCGCATCACGTAACCATCGCCTGAGCGAGCAGCAGCTTGGACGAGCTTCCTTCTTCACATGTGTTATAATTGCTTTCAATTGCATGGTGCTGCCAGTGCTGCCAGACAGTGCCAGTGCCAGACAAACACAGACAAAATGAAAATAAAAATAAAAAGAAAACAGACAGAGACAAACAGTTGTTGCCCAGACAGATGATAGATAAACCCAAAAAAAAAAAAATTAAATAAATAAAATATAAACAAGAAACGCAAAAAAAAAACAAAAGTTGGGCGCACACATTATGTGGGTGGCTGCAGTGGAAGGGGGCCGCTGGTGGAGCATGCTCATCTCTGGGCGGAGGCGGACCCCTTGGAAAAACGCACACAAGTGCGAACACTTTTCATTTTCTTAGTTTTTGGGAAAGCAACTTTGCAGTTGACAGCTTAAACTCAGTTGACCTTGGCTACCCCCATTTTTTTTTACATTTATAAAATGTAAAAAATGATTTGTAGCTTATAAAAATATAGAAAATATTCATAGAAATTGAATTTTGTTGTTAACAAGTTTTCCCATTAGCTTTTAGTGGCATTGCGTAATCTTGCCCAAAAAAGAATTCCATCTTAGCGAGGCCTTCTCAAGGTCAACGGCAATTAAAAATCTTAAGAGTCTGTTGGCAAGTGTATAAAAAGACATGATTTGGCGAGAGACTTCTTTGCGGCGCCCCCCTTTTTTGATTGTTTTGTTTATAGCTAAACAACACATCAATTTTGAGAGTATTTCTGCTTCTTTTTTCCTTTGAAACACAGCAGGTGAAACTATGCCACACAAAGTGTAAACAAAGTTTGGGGAATGGGCACTTGTAAATTGTTCTCTGATGGACACTACAAATCATTCTGGTTGTAAACAAAATACCAAACAACAAAGCGAAGTAAAAACCATCTTGTAAACTGTTACATTTCAAAGCCTGACCAACTAGACACTTGCATAACACCCGCATTTGAATTCATAGATAAGTCAACTATAACTTTGAGATAAACCTATACAAAAAAGCGCGTTGAGTGCAACAAGCTGCTGAAGAGTTAGCCAAGTCAAAGTCATTCTAAGTTCAACTTCTCGTTGGCTCTTCTCCCTTTCGCTGTTTAAGGCGGGCTGCCCACATTTTCTTACAATTTATGAACTTAATATGCAAAATGCATTTGCCACAGCCCAAGAGCAGCAAGCTCGAGATCCCATCAAAAACGGGCAACGCCTTCAAAAAAAAAGATCTGCAAAAGTTGCAGGCACAGCAGCGGCAGCAATTGTTGTTGCTGTTGTCGGTTTGTTGCTGCCCTTTTTTTTTTCCTTTTTTTTTTTTTACTTTAGTTGTAAATTAAGTTCAAGTTTATCGCGACGCACTTCACACGAAAAGGAGGCGTCTGTTAGAGGAGGAGTGGGGGTGGGCGTGGCAGTTATACTGCAGCTGGACACGTGACTTTGTCGTGTTGGCAGCTTAGCACCTCATTTGCAGGCAACTTACTTCTTCCACTTCTTCTGCGCTATGCTAAAACTATCATTAGAGACAGCCAGCTTTAGGGTTCGCAGACACGAGATAGACATCTGCCACATACAAAGAGGCAACAGCAACTGCAACAGCAACACTAGCAACAGCAACAGCAACACTGGCAACAGTAACACGCCATCTCCTGCTCTGTCACAATTCTCATGTCATTTTTCTCATTTTCTAAAGAACTTTATATTCCTCGCACGATAAACAACTCCAAAACAGTTGAACACTCCAAAAATCCGATTACTCGATAAGTCTTTTAGGGTTTTTTTCTCTCTCCCCTCTCTCACTCTCTCTCTCTGTCTTTATTTTGTGGGAAATTGTTGTGCGTGTTTTTTGTACTTGTCGTTCGCCGTTCGGCTACCGTTTATTTTATCTGTCTCTCTGTCTGTCTGTCTTGTTTGGGAATTATGAATTTCTCACACAACTTTTAATTATCAGTAAACGCTTTGATGTCATCGATGTGGGGGACAGCAGCAGCAAACACTTCTATTAACATTTAACGTCGTTTGCAGCCCCGTTTAATTGTCGTGCATTAAAAACGTGAGTAGAAACTGGAAAACTGGAAAACTGGAAATTATTTCTAGCATGCATAAGAGATTAGGCAAACAAATGAAAATTGTAGCTGACAAGCTGAGCTGGCAAAGTTTTATAAGGTGCTTTATGTGAATTACTCTTGACGAGCACTTTTAATTATGACAAAGTTGGAACTTTGGGAAATTTGATCGATTGTTTTTTTTTTTGAGAAAAAATATTTATAAACAAAAAACGATTTCATATTTAAATGTAGTATTGAACTAGAAATGTGTCTGTAATCAAAAATGTAGAGATTCTGATGATCGATTCAGTTTGTAACTGTTTGCAGTTTTAGTAGGGGTATTATGAAGACTACTTAATCGATGCTATGACAATGACTGAAGTCTTATATTTAGAAATAAATTTTTTCTCAGCTTGCATAAGATAGATTTCTTCAGGCGATATGAGCAATTCAAGGTTTGAACAGCTAAGAATGAGCAATAAATTCAATGCGACTATAATAGATGCTTGGAGACTGAGACCAATGCATAAACTGTTGCTATCTATAAGATCTATATATCTATAAGCTTTGTTTGTAGAGCTGCACAGATCAGCAACAATAAACAATGTTCATAAAATGAACATTTCATTTGAAAATATTAGTCATGATCTTTGCTCGACAATTAAATAATTACTTGCAGACTTGCGAGGAATTTAAATTCAATTAAATCGCGTCAATTGCAGCCTCTATGCAAAAATGTAATGTGCCATGGCGCGACAAAATTGCAGACACGAGCAACAGCAACATCAACAGCAACAGCAACAACAACAACAGCAGCAGCAGCAACATCAACAAACAGCAATTGCAATTGCAAACGCGTTGACAATCCGCAGCATTGAACAGCAACATGAAAACTTCCAAGTCATATGGAAAGAAAAAAAATACACAAGCAACAACAACAACAACAACAACAACAACAGCATGCCACATGCAAAGCTTTCTTCTTCCCCCACAAACTCTCGACAATGTCTGCAAATGACAACTGCAGCAGCAGCAGCAACAATATTATTACTTTCATTGTTGTTGCTGCTGCTGCACAAAACATTTCCTGGTACAGCAGCAGCAGCAGCAGCAGCAGCAACAACAACAACAACAACAGCAACATTTGCAATGTCCACAATTTAGCGCAACTATTACAAATCGCATTAGACGCTAAATTTAGCAAAGTCGTTGCCAAAAGCGGCAACAACAATTGTAGCAGCAGCAGCAACAACAACAACTGCAGCAGCAGCAACATTGATAGAATGGCGACAATATTTCAGCACATTTTTCACATTTTTTTGCATCGCGAATTCGTGGAATGACCCTAATAACTGTTGACAGCGCAACATGTTGCTGCAACACTTGCTGCAAGTGGGCGTTGCATGTTGCTAGCCCACGCGCAAGCCATTCTAGCTAGAAGCACACAGCAATAATTGCTCATAATTCGCAGGTTGTTGATGTCTGTGCCAAATAGCTGCTAACATTTGAATTTAAAGGTGTTGCATGCCAATTTTTTTTGGTGTTTGATTAATGGCGAATGCGGCAACTTGTGACAACTGAAGCCAATAAAACAGCTAAATAGACAGACAGTTGAACAATGAGCAAACAAAGGCCGCAATCTGACATTTGCCAAATGTCAATAAGCCATAAATGCAGCCAGGGAAATATCATTTCATAAAAAAACAAGGAATTTCTGGGCACACCGACTTCTCAAATGCACTATCAATAATAAGGCAGAAAAATATTCAAAAAAAATCATAAAGCAATCAAAGCTTTCTGGGGCATATCAATCGGAAATAAAATACTTTGAATAGTCAAAAATTCTCTGCTTTAATTATCGATTGCCTGACAAAATTGAGATACCCTTTAAAAGCACATATTAGAGACGCCCCCCTTTTGCCCTGACACTCCTCCACATTTGTTGCAATCTAAGATGTCTCTGTTTGCCATTGTTTTTTTTGGTGTTGACTGTGCAACATCTAACGCTGATTTATGTGTATTTGATTTGTGTGCACCACATGAGGCGCGTTGACAACATCAAACGCTGCAGCAACATGTTGCTATTGTTGTTGTTTCGCTTGCTGCTCCACATTGCATTGTGGCGTTGCGTTGCAGTTGCTGTTGCAGTTGCTGTTGATGTTGCAGTTGCTGTGTTGTTTACATTTCGCTGCTTCTTCTGCCTTGGATTGTAATTTCACATTGATTATATTGTGGCCACATCTCGTCTGACTTGTGCTCGTCTTTCTGTCCATCTGTCCGTCTTTCTGTCTCTCAGTCTTTCTTTCTTGCGCGTTCCGTTGTTCGATTATAGGAATTGGAAGTCGACTGTTTACCAGCTGCTGCCACAATGAAGCAATTTGGCCATGTTGCTGTTGTCAGCATTGCTGCTGCTGCTGCTACTACTACTTTTACTTGTGTTGTTATTTATTCTGAACTGATTCTTTTTATTGCCCGCCATTGTGGGGCATGCAGCATGGCAAGGAACTTCCCCAAAATGAGCAGTTTATAGTTTTTGCAATTAATCATTTGAGACACATCAATTAAATCGAAAATTTGTTGCTTTTTTTTTGTTTATTGCTAATCGAGTTTAGCGTGCGGCAGTCTATTCAAAAGAAATAACTGACAGACAAACTGAGACTTGGCTAGTATCTGCTACCGGGAATACCCATAATGATTTAATTACATGGCCAGAGGCCATCGCTGATGGCCACAAATTGTTAATAATAACTATTAAAAAGCTTCCGCTTGTTAAATCAAATTCAGTTTTCAGCGGCGTGGAGTCAAATAAGTGTTGAAATTTCTTGAAAAAAAGAAATTAAAAATTTTTTTTTTTAATTTCAATATTCGGATTTGGTTGCAGTAAAAAGCCGCAAATAAAATATTTCACTTTGAATACAATTTAAATTTTAGTTTTTTTTTAGTATTTACTCTCGAACTGTAATCAATTTAGTCTCTCATGCTGCATGCTGCACTTTCTATGCAGATCTGTTGCCAATCTGCTGCAACCTGCTCTGGCCATCATTAATATCGCTGATACAAAACACTCGGCAGTTAGCCAATGTGCAGAATATAATGAACCATAAATGGCATACTGAAGCCAACATTAACTGGGTAATTGAAAATGAGCCAAGAGACAAGCAACAACAACAAGCAACAACAGCAACACTAACAACACTCGCAGCAAGCAACACACCCTCTCAACAACACACTGCACGATTGCAGCTCAAACTCAAACTCAAGCTGTGTGCAACATTAAGTGCCACTAAAAGTAGATCAACTAACGGTTGCAGCAGCAGCAGCAGCAGCCACAGCTGCTTTTGTTGCCTGCTGGCTGTGGTGTTGTGTTGGTTTGCTATGGTTTGGGGATGTGGCCACATTATAAAACAATTTCTCACAAAAACCCACCCAATTTGCCTGCTAAACCGCACGAGGACCGTTGCCAGAGCCAAGCTTCCAATTACATGAGCCATTTTGGTAATTGTTGTTGTTGCTGCTGCTGCTGTTGTTGTTGCTGCTGCTGCTGTTGTTGCTGCTGCTGGTTAGGCTGCTAATTATTGTACTAGTGGCCAGGCTGAAAGTGAGACCGAGAGGCGGTAATTACTTGGCCAGCTGTCGTTGTTTTTTTTTATTGTGTTTTGTTTTCGAGTTAACTTTAAACGGCCTTGCAAGTGAAAACTTGAGCTTGGCTTGGCCATTGTTTAGCTTGGTTTTTGTGGCATGTGCAACATGAGCTTCCGCGTTTGTGTGCTGTGCTGTGTGCTATGTTGTGGGTGGCCACGCCTTGCACAGGTTACACACAAAAATTTACATAATTATTGTGATTTTATTTGTGGCACTCGCACTTGTATCTTCCGGGGCAGCCACAAGCACAACACACACACACACGCAAATTAAATAGTCACAATTTGTAGCCTGTCGTTGTAGACAACGAACGCCACATGCACAAAATGCAGTTCCGAATTCGCAGCACGAACAACAATTACAAGTAACAGGCAACAAACAACAACAAACAACAACAAACAACAACAACAACATTGGAAAAATCCGGCACGCTGTCAATTAATATTCAAAGTGCATTCGTTCATTTTGTTGCCTCGCTTTTCAGCTGTTTGATTTATGAAAGAAATCAATATAAAAAATGCTTCAGTTTTTGGCCAACATTAATTTGCATTTGGTTTTCGGCTGTTTTTTTCAGCTACCTGTTTTTTTTTGGTTTCAACAATTTGTTTGACGATTGTTTAATGGTTTTCGAGGCCTGTGATTGATGTGCCGCAAAATCATTCAAAATTCATTTGACGAATGGCGGCCAATTAAATTCATAAATTGTTCATCTTTTATTTTGATCGACATTAATTGGCTGCTCAATTTGTTCACGACTCGAAATCCAATTAGCTCCGCATTGTTCAGTCGAGCAGTGTTTTGATAAAAGTCAGGCGGCAATGCAAATGATAAGCAATTTACTCTAGTTAATGAAGTTGTAAAGTAGACGACTGTGCCCCAAGGTTGCACAAACATTAATTGAAGAGATTAATTCATTAAGATTATGCCAGCAGTTTGACTTGTACTATGTAAATATTTGTGTGTATTTGCACAAGGCTTAAGAAGTAGAAAATCGGACAGAAAGTGAAAGGCAATTTTCGGAATTTAAGATCAATTTAAATGATTTCACGGCGATTATTTTGTAAGCCTATCAAAACTGGGCTCACTTGAACAATGGCAACTTTAGTTTTCAGTCTTAAGACCATCAACTGTTGCCAGATGTGCAGCGGATTTATTAAACACTTTCGCTGGCCATTTCTCTCTCTCTGAGTCGGCCTTCAACTGTCCGAACACAAATCAATCAGAGTAAAGGGCCAATGCACCTTACAACCACGAACTCAACGAAGGGCAGAAAGCCAAACAAATATTATGCTTATATTTCCAAAGAATAAACAAGATGTGTTGCTGGATGTGGCAGCCACAAAATCAAATATAATAATCAAGTGTAATCAATGTAATTCGATTGCAAACTGCATTTGTTTATCGAATGTGGCTGTGGAGGGTAAAAAAAAAAAAAAATCAGAGGAAAAACAGAGGAAAAAAATTGAACGTGAACGTGAGGAAGTGTGGCAAGAGCGTGAGAGAGGGCGGTGGGGTAGGGGTTGCAGTGTTGCAAGGCAAAAGGCCAGGCAGAAATAAAATGCATTTTTATGAGAAGTCGCGATCGTCTCGCTGGGCACGTCGTAAATTTGATTTGGTTTATTTTCATTTGCTTTTTTCTTTTTTTTTTTTTTAACTCTTCTCTCGCTTTTTTCTTTGGCTTTCAGCCGCTTTCCATTGGAGAAGTAACAGCTGCAACATGAGCAGCAGCAACATCTACAGCAGCAGCAGCTGATGGCGTCGGTTGAAGTTCGAAGTTGGAGGCGACCTCTGGGCCAAGTTTTGTTGCAGCAGACAGCAGCAAGCAGCATCAGCGGCAATGGGTCGCATAAATTTCACTTTTACTTGCCAACTTTGTTCGTTTGGCGCGGGGGGCTCCCTCCCAAGTGTGTAATTTAGATTTTTATATTTCAGCATATTTTTGTGCAACGTGGCAGCCACAAAATGCGCACTTTAGGCCAGGTTTATGGAGCTTATAAACTAAACGACGGAAGAAACCTAATTAATGTGCAACATTTGACATTTGACAATTGCGGCTGACAAATGCTTAAATTCCGTCTGCAACCACACATGTGGCAGCAACAGCGAAACTATGTAGCAAATAATAATAATAAGAAAAAAATCGAACATTTATTAAAAGATACATTTCCTAGATACCTTTGTTAAAAATTTGATTTTGGGATAATTTTTGAGACAAGTCTGTAAATTTTTCAAGCCAAATGTGGAGCAAAACAGAGAAACGGTCCAGCGGCACAGGAAAGTGTGGCAAATTATAAGGCGCAAGTCGTGTTCACATGCAAAAGGCGGCAATTGGTCATGGCACATGGAATGGAAGTGGCAGGCAGGGCAGTTGCCGCTGCTCGAGGCAAACAAATGCAAATTGTTGCATCAGAGAGCGAACCGAAATGCAGGAAAATGAAATTGTTTCTTCACTTGGCTAACGATAGATAAAGCCAAGGCGGCCAGAAGCAACAACAACCCGCATTCGTAGGAGAAACTTTGGGCCACAAATGAAGCGGTTTAAAGCGGCATCATGAACTGCCCCAGAGCCGCAGGCTTGACAAGCGGCAGCAGCCAAAACAGAGGGCAGACTCCACAACAACAACAACAACAGCAGCAACAGGGGGCGTGCGTCAGTGCGTGCGTTGCATGAATTACGACATCCCAGAGCAAATATATAAACGCTGCACGAGTCTCAGCATCTCCGCTCTGACGTAAATTATACACAATTAAAATATTGTTACCGTTTTACAATTATGCTGGCTAACTGCAGCTGCAACTGCTGCTGCTGTTGCTGCCGGCAGCCTAGGGTGTTGTTTCAGAACTTTTGGCCAGGAAACGTTTAAGCCATGGCCCACAAACCAGAGCAGCATGAGCAGAGCCAGAGGAGTGTGCTCTCGACAAACTGGGCCAATGTGATTATAGGCAAGACTTTCACTGCCAGCTGTCAAGTGAGTGGGATGCATAGAAGAGAAGTTGCAAAGGCGTACAAAGCGCAAGAGGAAGAGTGAGTGTGAGTGTGTGTGTGTTGTGTGTGTGTGTGTGAGAGAACTAAGAAATGATATTGGAAAAGCGAGAAAGGAACTTTGGATGCGCAAATAATCTAAACAATAAATCTAACCAGAAAGTGTGGGTTCTTTTTTTAATTGATGTGGTTCAGCAGCCAGAAGAAATTTCACTCTACGAATATATTATAGATAATTTGAATAGTTGATTGTGGGTTTCAGTTTGGTTTTAGATACTTGAAATGATATATAATATTTTTCCTAAAAACCCACAAACTTTTTAAGACTTTTTCGTATATTACTTTCTTAATTTTTCTTATGAAAATCAAAATCAAAATCAAAAATTCAAATTGAATATAAAATTTTGTGTTTTTTTTCTTTTAAGTTGCCCCAAAAAGTTTTCATGAATTTTCTTTATTTTACTTTTATTGAAAATTAAAATTCTATTCTAAAAAAATAGCTAGTTCTCAGCAGTTTTCCCGTAGACATTCGCAGCGCCAAGAACATTTAATTAAAACTAATTGCGACTGGAGAAATTTGAGTTTTTTTTTGCTACATTTATTGATGTGTGAGCTTGAAGAGGAGGAGGAACAGACGGAGGAGGAGGCGCTGCTGGCATTGAATGCATCAGCATCAGTTAGCTGTTTGTTGCTTGTTGGCCAAGTTCGATAACGGCACGCAGCGCATTGCCGACATTTTCACCAAATGAGTTAATTAAATCAGTGAACAGCGATCCTTTTGTAATTAGAAATGCCCACAATTGGCAAGAGGCGGACGCGCGCAAAAAAAAAGGCAGCTAAAAGCAAAGGAAAGCTTTGGCGCCGCTGCACAATACAAATATATAAATGCGAAAAGTGCCATCAAAGTGAGGCATTTTCCTCTTTTCCAAGAATTCAACGTATGCAACGAGAAAAAGGCAGTTTTTTTGATTTTTTTTTTTTTTTTTTTCGCTTTCCAAGCGTAAATAGAAAACGCTGAAACCGACAGCAATTTGAGCTAATCCAAAGTGATTTACCGATGAGCAGCCGACAAATGGGCGACCCTCTCCCAAGTTGCACATTCTGTGTGCAACAGCTGAAGTTCAATGTCACTAGAAATCTATAATTTGGCACAGCTGCAACTAGGAAAGGGAATTTGGCTATTGTTGAATCGGTTGTTAGCCTGGCCTCAAAATAATATCGACAAAGTTTCTTACAGAAAGTTTTATGCATTTTCTACTCTGTAAAGTCACACATATGTATATATATATATATATCCACATACTTATCTAGATGATAATTGAATTTGTAGACTTACCGCTGTTGAGCTGCGTTTGCGCAGTAAATTGTCCAGGCAGAGCTGTAGCTCAAAGGCCTTCAGATAGAGCAGATGATAACGATCTCGCAATCGCTCCAAATTGGCTTCAACCTTCTTGGGATGAGCTGTGCCAGTGGGCGCTGCTGTTGTTGTTGTGCTAGTTGTTGTTGTTGCTACAATGGGCGTGGTCAATTGGGCAACATCAGAGGCAAAACCGCTGCTGAGACTATGGGATTTGGTCACCGATTCGCTGGTCGACTCACTGGAGCAATTGCTGGTGAGAGATGCCGGCTGCTGCGACTGCAATTGCAATTGTGACTGTGACTGCGACTGCGACTGCAACTGCGACTGTTCCCTCTCGGAGGCGGCACGAATGCAAGCGCTTACAACTCGAGCGTGTGATACAATTTCATGGTACAACACCTGGAAATGGAGAAATGGAGAGAGAAATTTCAAATTAGACTCAAAGTGACACATAAGCAGAATTGAAACTGGCAAGCAAGCCAAAACTGCACAAATCACGTCGCGTATACGTCATATGGTTGCAGCTTGGGGCACGTGACTTAACGCCAGGGTTGCCAAGTTGCCAGCTAGCATAACACAGATGAAGTTGTTGCCACGTTCGTCTAAATTGAAGCGCGTGGGCTGCTTCAGTTGAGGCGCAGCCTAGACAAAAGACTAGACAGTGTCTTTAAGAACTCTAATGACTAGACTGCACCTCATGCACTGAGCGAAAAATTACTTACTTAAATATACTTAAGTCTAGATGAAGTTTTATTTGTCTAGAGTTTTGTACTTAAAATTTGTTCAAGTGTAGCTGAACTCTGCGCGCCTCTCAATTGCATTTCCGTTTATGGGCAGCCAGTTGTGTGTCTTAGATTTTCATCACTCATTTGTCATCTTCGTCTGGCAGAGAGACGAACCCACCCAAAGGTCAAATCCCACACATTGCATAAGCGAATGCATCCATCCGTTCATTGTATTGGCCAGATTCAACAGCCAGATAAATGCAATTGGCAACAAAAATAAACAGACAAAATGGCAAAAAGGCGTAGAAGGCTTTCCGCATTTTGTTAGCTTGCAACGCGTGCGATATTCAATTTATCAAATACATATATACATACATATATTTGCAGAGAGAAAATAATTACCAAAGTATTTGACACGCAGAGGTCAGAGTTGAATGAGGGGGCGTGGCACCGTCAAATGCCGCACAATGACACCCAGCCAAGGCAAAGGCACACACGATCATTTATTTGCCCCGTCCACTGTTGGTGGTAATCGTACATTGATCTTCATACAACAGTTTAACCCCAACGAACTCTTGCATCATGTGGCAAGTAAACAGCATAACTGCAGCAACAACAAATGCTGTCAGCTTTGGCATTCGAAATCGATAAATATGATGAAGCGAACAACTTGCGAGAGAGAGAGAGAGAGAGAGAAAACCCAGCGACACCTGGCACATTTACTTATGGCAGCGACTGTGTAGCACACATCCCAAACTCAAGCTCAAGTCATAAATTTAAGTTTTCACCAGTTGTGCTGCTGCTTAACTTTTGGTGGGAAAATCCAAATCAAAATTGAAATGTCAACGAAAGCATTGCTTCCATTTGATGCCTCTTGTTTTTCCTCGACATTATTGACATTTATGTGACACTGACACAGACTTTGAGCAGTGTATTAAGGCAGTGTGTGAAAGACTTGCGCAAACATTGACATTTAAATTGTGTTTTGCAATTGTTGACTTTTACTACACGCTAATGCGAAAAATCAATATTTAATCAATCTATCAATCTGTATTCCAGTAGTTATCCAAGCTAACTGATTGCCATATTGTTAACTTATTTGTATGTATTATATTGTCTCTCTCTTTCAGTCAATCATTTAATAACTTCCTGATCAGAACAATATTAACTTGTTTAGAAGTATTATGTCTGCAGTTTATTGGTAGTATTATATCTGTTGATTGTAATTTATTTGAACAGCACTTCCTCATGCACATTTATTGCCTGATTCTTATCCCACCTTTCAGCGAGTTCCCAAGTTCCCACACCCAAGAAAAACATACTTCGCTTCCAGTTCAATGGCTTGTTTTCTGATTATCTGGCTCTAACTAGCTAAATATTTAAACGAGCTGCAGTTGCTGCTGCCAAAGCGCACTTTTCATAGGATCGAATTCTACATGGTCGGAATTTTCCGCTACACAATTTTCTGCGTCATTACAGCGAGCACAAAATTGTTTGCATTATGATATTGTAGGTTTTTTTTTTTTTTTTAGTTGTTTTCTTTTATCATTATATCTAATTATGAGCTGCAAGAAACCCAAAGAACTTGTGGGGCAGGCAATGAAACGGGGCACGGGGCAGGGGTGCAACTCATTTTAGAGGCTTGGCAAACAAAAATCAACTTAACTTCAAGCGAACGGGCCAAATTCGTAGCCATTTTTGCTTTGAGGGAAGAGCTGAAGTCGCTGAATCGCGAGTCATCGAGTTGTGGCGAGGTTCTTGGAGGAGCAGCCAGCCAGCTGGCAACAAGAAGTAACTAGAGTTGAAGTCTGAGGCAGGCAGGTGTGTGTGGAGGCGGTGGTGGGTGTGGCCAAGTCAAGCGGCTGCTTATTTGCGATAGTTGCGGCTCATTACAAACAGAAGAGCAATCGAAACAACAACAACAACAACTCAGAAACAATAGTCGGCTATAATGTGTCTTTAGCCAAGTTGGCTGGCATCATAGAGCAACGCCTTTCTCTTTGTTTAAAGTCAGACAGAGTTTTAGTTAACTTCAGTTGAGTTGTTGCAGTTGAGTTAGAGTTAAAAGTTGCAGAAGTGGAGGCTGCTTGGCTGCTTGTTGCCTTGTGGCTGCCTCTTGCCTTGTGCTTGTGTGCCTATGCCAAAAACCACTCCCAATCTTTGCACGACTCTTGGGCTCTTGGCAATTTTGGCGAGCCTCTTAATGCATTTTGCACACGCTCACTCATTCATTCGCTTCATAAACCCACCCACCTAAAGCACACACACACTAATACACGTACACACACACACACACACACACACACACACACACACTCGAACACTCTCAGCTCCAGTTTCAGAATATGAGCAAGAATTATATGCATAAAGTTCGTGACTAATCTGCGGACTGAACTTGAGATGTTTCGCCCGTGTTTCAGCAACTGTTGTTGTGATTGCAATTGAGACTTTGAATGCACTCGAGCAACAGCAGCAACAGCAGCAACAACAGCAGCAGCAGCAGCAACGGCGGGGCAAAGAAGTTATTGGTTAAAGAAAAGTGAATGCACAGTGGGTGATAATTAAAAAAAAATACAAATAAATCAAAAAAAATGTGCAGCTGTTAAAAGGTTGATTCAAGCTGATAAACGCTGGGTTTATGCTGGCATTTAAATATATTTATGCTGCTTTACTATTGTTGCAATTGTTGGAGCTGAGTCTATTAAGATTGGAGCTGAATTATGTCTGCATAAGCTATGATTTATCTAAAATAATATATATTGATAATATAATATATAATATTCTGAGAATTCTGGCATATTATTATTATTTTAAGCATTCTTATTTTTATTTTTGTTTTAATATATTTTTACATCTTTTACATTGAAAATCATCGCTCTCATTGCAAATATATATTTATATTATTTTCTAACAAATTTCTTTTTCATCTGCTTCATTTTCCCTTGCCATCTTTAGCATTCTTGGCTGAATTTTCATATAATTTTCTTTGCTCTCTAAGCCTGAGTATGATTTGTGTGCGCGCATTAAATATAAACTCGAGCAATTTTTCCAGCTGGCGCCGCAGTGAAAAATGAGTTTTGACCAGCAGTTTGCTAGATGCTGAATGCTGAATACTAATTGGACTGCTGCTCGCTGGCCACATAAATTCCACCAGCAAGGGGCACCTCTTTTTTTTTATATTGTGTGGCGATTGCAACACACTGTCCTCCAATTGTTGTCGGCCAGCAGCAGCATGACGCACATTTTATATGTGTGTTTGTGTGTTGCTCATTCGCACAAAACAGTTTCTCATGCAAATGTGCCCAACACATTGTGTGTTGCGAGTTGCGAGTTGAGAATCGTGCGTCTGGCCAAAGATCTTCTAATGTGGCGATCTATTTATAAGACTCGAATAATGCTGGGCACGTCGTAGCTGTATCTGTATCTGTATTTCGAGATCATTTTGGCAGTGGTTGTATGTGTGTGCCGCGAGCGAGGTTCGTTGACTCAGAATTATAGTGTTGAGCAATCGCCAACAATTAACTAGCTGAATACAAACACAACAAAAATACCAACATTAAAAAGAATAAAAACAACAAAAAAAAAACATTTATTATTGAAAATGTCAGTACATGACCTCGACCGCGTTTTTCACATTTTTATCGCCCCTAGGCATTTGTGTGGCATCAACGGCGCCTCCGCCCAGCAGCCAAACTGTATCTGATTGTTAATGATTCACAGAGTGTTGCAGATACTCATTTATTTATTATTCACAAGTAAAAGTCACTAAAATGTATTTTGTTGCATTATAAAACTAAACTCGCACCTGGCGCGAATTTTTGTTGCCAAAAATGCCCAAAATTTCCACAGCACAGGAAGTCAACGAACGCGGCAACATCAACAACAACAATAAAAACAAACACATTTCCAACATGTCACATAAATTGGAACG
Organism: Drosophila paracracens; assembly: GCA_035044025.1. Lineage (NCBI taxonomy): Eukaryota > Metazoa > Arthropoda > Insecta > Diptera > Drosophilidae > Drosophila > Drosophila paracracens. The sequence goes on from JAWNMN010000713.1 coordinate 1,570,261, forward strand.
CGCACAAATATTCTTTTTTTGCCAGCACATTTCTATGTGAAATAGTCACGGCATTTGGAACACTTCCAAATCGCCAGTTGAAAGCGCCTTTAAATAGACCAACATACAAACTCTGCCCGGTTTCGGGACATCATTTCGGGCATGCGCCTGCAGCCGACGACTCTAATTACCCAAAAGAGTTGGAAAAACAATTTGTTTTTGTTGCATGTGGGGGAAGGGAGGTGGAAGGAGTGGTTGTGGCAACCTCTATTGACAAGATAAATGACAAGCGGAAAGACGCGAGAAAACGAAATTGACACTAGCAAGGTGGGTGAGAAAAACAGCTAATAACAAATAGGCCACAATTGAGAGTGGCAAGCTGTGAGATACCCTAGAATTAGGTGATGAGCAGCAAAAATCTTGATTTGCAAACATTTTGGATTAAGAATAAACTTACTTAAAATAATTGATGGTATTTTCAGATGAATTTTGACATGGTTAATATTTAATTAGAGAGAAAGTTAATGACAAGATAATGACAAGTTTTTCGTTATCTATATATCGATAACTTTCATGGTCAATGAGATAAAAGCCTGATACTGATTCGACAGCACACTCAACAGCTATAAAAGTAGATATCACATTAAATACTATCAACAATTTCACAATCAGTTTTTATGATTAAGAACAAACTTAGATAAAACAGTTTTGATTTAATTTTAAGAGTGAATAAGCAGCTTTGCTTAACTATCGATAACTTTACGGATCAATTAGATAATATTATGATTTTAATTATTATCGATAGCACAATCAACTTTCAACTATTTAAGCCACAGCAAATTCAATACAAGCCAAACCTCCCCTAACCCAATAGGGTACACAAAGGTGGAGTCCAGCTAATGACTGCAGTTTGTGGCAACAATTGTATGTTTTGGTGTTAGGTGCAACATGCTTTGTCGCCTCCGTGACAATTAATCTGCCTGGGAGTCTGGCGACAAACAAATAAACTCCGATCTAAGCGCTGACCCAGAAAAGCAGAGCAACACGAAAAGTGGACGAGGGGAGGAGTGGCTGAGGTAAGCACAAAAACAGTTGCAACAATGATGTCAAACGCATCTGCAACGCGTGATGTGAGCAAATGCGCTGGGAATTAACCCAAAGAAGACTTCTGGCTCAGAATGCAAAAGAGAGAGTCGAAGTCCAAGTCGAGTCGAATTTGAAGTTGCCGCTGCTGCTCAAGTCCGTACGGTACAGTTAAAAGCCGACACGGCCTATTGAGTAACAAGCATATCAGAGCAGACTAAGAGAGAGAGAGAGAGAGAGAGAGAGAGAGCGAGATGGAGACAGAGAGGCAGACAGATATTAAAGACGACAGCGAGACACGGTTGACATAATCACGTTCGAGTGTCACGTTCGCAGCCAGCCGCAGCCGCAGCCACAGCCACGATAAGCCGACGAACGACGAGCGACGACCAAGACGAAGTCCGCTGACAACTGCCCGACTGCCCGACGCTGCGCCGACGTCAACGCTGCCTTTGTTGCCGTCACGTTCTTGAAGATGTGTTTTGTGGTCCACTCTAAGCCAACTTAGGGGTTTTTTTTGGTTTTTTTTTTTTCATTTTATCAGAACAAGTTAGTCGCTTGTCAACGTTTCCAAGTTTTTCCTCATTTTGGCCTTTTGGCTTTTTTTTCGTTTTTTTTTAGTCTCATTAAAAATATGTTACATGGCTTTTAAATGCTTAAACTGATTATGAAATTATGCTGGCTTTAACTGTTTGTATATATATTTATTTTCGAGTGTAGCTAATAGCCAAATGTGAGATTCTTTCTACGTGTTTGTTATTCAATAACTGAGCCAAAGCCAGGTTGAGAAAATGAAATCCTTTTTGGCCGCTTTCTCTGCATTAAATTTCAATTATTACAACATCAGGCTAAAAAGTATTAGGTCGTTTGCAGTTGCGGCTTTTTGTGGCCGCTTTCTGCTTTCTATTTATTGCACAATTAACAAGTCGTTAGCCCAATCGTTGGTTTTTTTTTTATTTTTATTTTCTTTTCGTTTATTTTTTTTAGGGAGATCTCTGAAACTAGCGGTACCTGGGTAACTGTGATGTTGCCCCACAGAAAGGCCGCGCTGGGTAATAATATAATTTTAATTGCCAATGCGCTGCAGACCGAAAAGCCGCAATAGACACAAATGTAACCCACCCGCCCCTCCACTCCCCCTCTTCCACAACTAACCCCCCACACAGCAAATGACTAATGAATTCGAGGAAACTTGTGAGTAACTTGTAAGTTAGACTTGCAGTCGAGAGTGCTCAAGCTGATATCCTTTACATTGCTCGATTATTAATAAATTATTATCGAAAAGTATTATAAATTATAAAAACTGATAAAGTTGAAAATTATTCCAGCTTTGACAGTTATTGACAGTTAATTGCACAACTTCATTAATCATTTTGAGCCTGCGCTACAGGGTATCATTAGCAGGCACACTTCAGTCAAGCTGAGAGGCGTTGACGAGCAGTTAAATTGTTGCCTTGGCTAAGGCACATCTTATCCCGATTTGACCTTGTGCATGTTGGCCAAACCTAAAAGTGAATTGTTATAGCCCACATTTGGCCAAGTCTCAGCAGCACTTAATTACAGTCTTGATGAGTACCTCTTGAAGATTAACCCAAAAAATATATATATATATATATAAAGTAAAGTGTTGAAAGTGTTTTCGAGTTTTGTACTTCTTGACTCATTTTTTGTGGTGCCTTGTTTGGTAATTTGATAGCTTCGAGTGTGGTGCTGATCCACAAGTGGTGTCAAATTGTGCCACAGATTTGGCTGAACAACTAGTTCAGTGAACTCCGCAGAAGGTCAGGCAGACGCGGAGAGAAAATGCTAACAGTTAAGTGCTGTTAACTGATATAGAAAGCCAATCCAATGAAAGCGCCTAAACAAATAAATGAAAACCATTATATAAGTGTTTGCTGTGAAATCGAGTCTACGTCTTAACGACAAATCCAAATCCGATGTTAAATCCATTGTTAATGGCTAACATAATTCATGATTGATTTTAACGCATACGAAACCAATATTTGGTCAAGACAGGAAAAACAAAATATTGCATTTGACATTTTCTGTGGCTTTCCACAGCATTTTCACAATTTTTCGACAGTTGGACAAATGTTGCAAACCAAAAAACCAAAACGTGTGCGGCATCATAAGACAAATGGTCATAATGCTGTTGACCTAACTGAACGCAACAAATATGAATCGAATGCAACAAATATGAAATTGGAAGCATAAAAGTGGAAAATGACTCAAAAAATAATAATTGCTCCACACATTTGCCTAATTAGTGTTCAAATGATCGTGGAGCGTCATTACGTAAGAAACCAATTCAAAAAAACAAAAAAAAAAACACTTAAATTGCGCAATCAAAGTTTTCTAGCTATGCAGCTGAAGGTTGAGCTTGCTGTTGTTGCAGCGAGTGTCTACTGTACACATATACAAATCAAGGTCACAAGCCAGTAGATTGCAGAGCATTTATCTTCTCTGCTTGAGTGTGGGTCAATCTGTGGGGTTATTTAGCTGTGTTGCTTATGGGAACTGACTGATAAGATGTGTTTTTAATGGACACACAATTTTTTTGATGTTGTCAATCATTAAAGTTGAAATTTATACGATCCAATTGATCCCGGGGGGTGAGCAACATATGCGTAAGTTTATTTATGTGTCGGTTTATTTATGTGTCAGTTTATTTATGTTGAGCTTGTCTCAAGCGTCAAATAGATGTCGATCATAAGCTGATAAGAAACGATCAATCGATCGGTTAATGACTTTTATATTAAAGGCATTCAATTTCCTAACTTCCCAGTACTTCACAACTAATTTTATGTAAGTTGAAGTCTGTTGCAAAATTTGCTCAACTAAAATTGGCACATAATAAGCAGGCTGCAAATAAAATACCATTTAATTATGATCATTTGTTGCATTTATGAAGTACACATAATTTATTTAAGTGCATTATTATGTTTATTTACTTAAGCACTTTGACCTTCGCTGACTCCTTTGCCAAATTGAACTCCTCCCAGACACAAAAAAAAAGGTCTTCCACAACTTTATTTCACACAACAACAGGTTATAGTTGTAAATGAGGCGTGGCACAAGATACAACATTAAGCCAACATTTGGCAAATTAAGTGCCCATAAAAGGAGTTGTACAATGCACAATGTAATTACCAAAAACAGCAAAGTTGCATTGCCAAAAAATAAACGAAATTCATTAAAAAAAAATGCAATTTGTTGTGTAAAGGAAAATAAATTAAAAAAAAAAAACAAAGAAAAGCAAAATCTATGTGATATAAAATATATATGCTTGAAGAAAATGCTATTAAATTATATAATTGAAGACCAAATATACAGAAGACATATAAATTAATTTCGCTCATATTGGCAATGAGTTGTGGGTTTCAGTGTTAGTCCTGAGGGGCATCAAAGACAACAGCCTGGCAATGGGAGACAAGACAGCAGCAGCAGCAACAGCAGCAGCAACAGCAACAGCAATAAGAGGAAACAATGGGAAATGCTATTGCTAAAACTTTCACTATCGGCCGGCAGGCGGAGATGAACAAACACAAACAGTCAAGTCAAGTGAATCCACATTGCAATTTGGCGTTCGATTTTGCCAAAACAATTACGACACCTCAATTTGCGAGGCTTCAGCGAGCGAGCGAGGGAGCCCCAAAACGATACATTTGAACCCAATGCCCAGAAGCTACAAAATCAAAATCAAAATCCACACAGCCACATAAGTCAAGAGTATCCCCCCCCCCCCCATCGACCACACCCCGCCCGCCCACAAAACAAGCGGAGTGTGTTCCGCCTCCTTTGGCTAAGTGAGCGACAGGCTTTTGTAACTCATTAAGCCGCGGAGCGGTTCATAACTCAGGCGCACTGGAGGTCATCAGGGTCAACTTGCCAGCAACAACATCAACAACAACAACAACAGCAACAATAACATCGACAGCAGCTTGTCAGGCACTTCCGAAAGATAAACGATGGTGCCGGCGTTGATCGACGACATGTGAGCCACGCTTGGGTTAAGGGGTGCCACCAATGAGTCAACTCGAAGGCGCTGACTGGTGTCGAGAGTTGGCTAAAATTGATTTTTAAAAGGCGCTCCGAAGAAAGTGTGCAAATTCGCCCCAAACCATTATTAAAAAATTCATAAAATTCTTTGCTAAATAAGACGAACTGTAAATTTTTTGCCAAGTGTACTTACTAAGCCAAAAGGGTTGCGCTCCACAAAGTAAAAGTTTCAAGCTCAGCTTGAATATATATATATGTAATCTCAATCTGGCCTGCTGACTCCTGCGAACGTGGCGGCGTTCATTGTTGGCAACACTTTTTGACTGATTATCAAAGCCAAGGCTACGTGTTTTGCTACCAACAGCAATTTGTGTGTGCCGCAACCTCAGCGACATTATTTTTTCAAAGGTTTCCCCCCCTCCATTTAATCGCTTATATCAATATTTTTTATATTTTTTGTTGTCTTTTGGTTGAGGGGCGTTAATAATGTGGGCTGGGTTCAATAACACAAATAACTTATGAGCGACGTTTCCAGATAACTAACTATGTGCTGGTGAAAGAGACCGCAAAAATCAGCAGCAGTAACAACAACAGCAACAACAGCAGCAGCAACATCAACAACAACAACAACAACAACATTAGCAGCAACAGCAGCAGCCAAGCAGCAAACCAAACAAACTAACAGCAAAGCAGCTAAGCGTGCTTAATGTTCAATTGTTTAGAGTGCATTGAACTGCAACTGGAGGGGAGGGGAGGGGAGGGGAGAGGAGCCACCGATAAAGAGTGCTGAGAAACTGACAAACTCACAAGCTCACAAGCTGAGGATTTGGCAATGTCTGTCTGCTAACTTGGCTTAGAGAACGGCTAATGAGTTTATTATTACACAAGTGGATTATTGAGCTGTGAAGTGAACAAATGTGGAAGTTCCTAATGGAAACTTACAAATTGCTGGAGTTTTGACAAAGTTATGAAAGTTTAAAGCGATTCTTTGGTGAATCATTGTTAACATGGCAATCGAGTCAGAAACACGTTTACAACTTTTAATTTTGGCAATGTTCTTGTGGTCAACCCATGATCAAAAAACTGTTGAGTTTTGACAAAGCTATGAAAGTTTAAAGCACTTTCTAAAAGCGATTTTTTAGTGAAACATTCTTTATAACATTTACTACTTTAAATGTAGTAATGTTCTAGAGATCAATCCATAGTCAAAGACCAATTGCTTTCGAAAATCTGTTAAGTTTTGACTGTTCCCAAAAACGGATATTTTTTTATTACATCAATTTCGAGTCAGAATTTTATTTCCAACTTTAAATGCACAGCTCAAACCATTAACAAAAATGCCTGGTTTTTGCCAATTCGAACAATATTGGCAAAAGTTAGGGCTGTGGTCAATTTGGAAGTGTTGCCAATTGCAACACACAAAGGACGATCCGTAATTAGATGAAGTGCATTAAGTAAAGTGCACAAAGTGAGGCTGATTCGCAGTCAAAGCACCAGCTGAGTGAAAGTTTAAGTGATATGCTTTTGTCTGGCAACGCGACAATGGATCTATAACGAAGGCATCCTAACAAGCTAAAGACACACACCACACACACAGACAGAGTGGCACACTCGCACAACACTCGTTAAAATCCGCCACACATCGTCGCCTGGCGATTGCTTTTAAATCGAGGCAAATAAAAAAATTTGCATAGCCAATATTTATTGCCAACTTTATTAGCCAAGTAAATTGGGTAAGGCGACAATGTGAATAAAAGTGAGACGCGAGGCGCCTCTGGAATCGCGCTGACAATTGCAAGTAGTAGGTGGTGGCACACACACACACAACACACACCTTCGTATCGTAGAGTGCCACTTGCAACGTGGTATTATGATTGAATGTTGCAAGTGAAACGCGTTGGCGTCAGCATGTCGCATGTGCCGCATGCGGCAAACAGTTAACAAGGATTAATCGCAACAAGCTGCGATTCAAATCAATTTATGAGATGCACCCTTGGAAGGTGTGCAGAGTCCATACAACACAAGCATCCACAAGCATCCACAAGCTTTGGGGGCATTAGAAAGTCGCAATTTGCATTTTGGCAAATTTTCACCTGGGCAACCCAAGTGAATTGTTCACGTGGCGATTTTATGATAATCCCCAGTTGAATCCAATCCACAATTCTCCCCCCAACAACAACATGCAGCTGCTTTTGTCACGTAAATCGGCACACAACAAATATGAAGATTTAAGCTCGCTGCTTTAGTTGTTGCAGGTGGCGGCAGTTACGAGGTGATAGCACTGCTGCTGCACGTGCCCCCTTCCACTCAAAACAAAAAACAAAAAAAAAAAGTCGTGTGCTGACTCAATTGAGTGGCAGCAGCGGAAACAAAACCTTTTGGCCAACATTATCAAAACGGGCAAATCGCCCGAAAGGAGCTAAAAGTGCAAGCAAATCTGCGCATTGACAGCGACTAACAAAAAAAAAAACAAAAAACAGCCACAGCAAAAAAGATGTAACTTGCGCGAGACGAGAGTGATCGACTGCGAGGATACCCTATAACTTTATATGATTGCAACTATAACTTTATCTGCACTACTTATTCATATCCAACTCTTTAACTAGCTCAACTCTATGATACCCTTTGAAGCCATTTGTAATCAGTGCTGGGTATGCAGTCCATAATCGAATGACAGCAAACAAAACTGAAACTGATGCAACAAAAACAATGTAACATTGCCGGAAGACAGACGTAGGCAAAAACAACAGCAACAGCAGCAAACGAATTGTTTTCAATATACGAAATGCACTTTTTGCCTTTTGACAGACAGCCGGACAACAGCAACAGCAACAAACAACAACAACTGCCGACAGTCGCAGTTGCAGTTGCAGTTGAAGTCAGAGACAGAGACAGAGTCAGCGTCAGAGCCAGAGAGACTCGAGGAGCACACTCGAATCGAGACAACTCACCGATATACAATCTGACAGCAGTCCAAAGAGCGAGCGACAGATGCAGACAGCCAGGACAAGGGGAAGAGGGAGCCAAAGGGGATGGAGGGAGGGAGGGGGGTATGCTGACAAGAAAGGCAGCAGACCGAGCGCATCTCTTTTTGCTGCTTCTGCTTGAAAGCGCTTTTCTGTTTATGTCTGCAAATGCAGCCGGGATATGGAAGAAGTTGAAGGTTTTGCTTGCTGCCACAAAATGTTCACTTTTATCAAAAGTAATTGCTCGCTTAATGCTCTTGCTGTTGCTGACTACGATGATGATGATGATGATGATGATAATCCTCTTGTTGATTGCATCGATCGAGCTAATAATAATCAAAGTTATCTGCGCAAGCCAGCAAAAGAGCTTTGCCAAGATAAGTTGGCATTACTCTGATAATGTGCGCAATTAGCTAATTAAAAGGAAGGCAAGATTGAAAAGATAGCAAAAAGTCAGGAAACCAGAGCCAGATCGAAGTCTGACTAGCAAAAGCGAATAGGCGCATCAGGTAGAGGTAAAGATCTTGTGATTAAGTGGTTCTGTGTACAAGGAATATAATTAAATATTATCAAAAGTTAAACAGCAATTGCAGTGAGTAGCCCAGAAAAGAAGGAAAATTGTAGAAAAATATCAAAGAGAGAAGCACAGAAAAAAAACAGAAAATAGAAGCACAAAAAAAACAGAAAAACAAAGTAAAAAAAAACAGAAAAATAAAGTAAAAAAAAAGGAAAAAGAATCTCAGAAAAGAAAAAAAAATTTAAAAAAAAAAAAATCTCAAAAAAAATTTCACAAAAAAATATATATATAAATCACAAAAAAAAAAAAAAAATCTCAAAAAAAAAAAATTTGAAAAACAGAAGATAAAAACAAATCCAAAATAAAAGAAGCATAAAAAAAAACAAGAAAAAAGAAGCACAAAATGAGTTAAGCACAGAGTTTAAGCAATATAAGTATAAATATAATATAAAATATATATATATATATTTATTTTAATAGTTGTTTAACAAAAGCAGTTCAACCTTTAAAAATAATTAATTTAAAACATATTCAATCAAGTCTTATCACTTAACTAATTAGTTAATTTAAAAAAGTAAAACCACAACTAGAATGCGAAAGAGCTGTAAAAAATCAAATAAGCAAAGACAATTAACAAATTGCACTCATAACAAACTAAAGCAAAAAGAAAAGAAACGAAACGAACAAAAGATGAGTGAAAGCGAATAAACGAATGAATGAATGAATGAATGACTGAATGTTAATTGCGAATCGTTCATTTCAGCAAGCAACCCTGACTAGCAGGTTGGAGGCAAGCGAGGGAAGGGTGATTGGGAAAGGGGGGCAAGGCAGACACTGCGAGTATTTGATGTATGGCCACAACACATATCTTCAATCTTGCATCCATTTTTTGGTTTATTGAACGCTGCTGGAAAATGCATTTGTCTAACCAAATAAAAACAACAACAAAAACAACAACGAAATTTTTGGCATGAAAAATTAAAATTTGCACGCAATGCTCTGGAAAGAAAAGCAGCAAACGCGTTATGAAAAGTGCAAAATGCCAGACTCCTTGTTGAAAAATTGCTGCTTAATTGCGGAAGCAAAACTAACCAAAAATAAAATAACAACAACAAAAATCAAAGAAAAAGAAGAAAAATAAATATAGCTAGCTGGCAAAAAACTTACGCAACAACTCCACACATGTGTGCAACCAAAGGCAGAGATCAGAGATCTTTAAAGGGATTCTTACCTAGAAAGAAATAAAGAGCAAGAAGCAGAGAATTAGTTAATGTATAATTTATGGCTAAGATAAGTCCAAGTGGCCCAATGAAATGGGCACTTCAAAGCTACACATAAAATTTATGAACACCAAAATGGAAAAAGAAAAAACACTTTTCCAAGAGAGAGGGAGAGAGAGAGGGAGAGAGAGAGGGAGAGAGAGAGGGAGAGAGGGATAGCCCATAAATACATAATTTATGACCAAATAGGGGGCGAGAAGCTTTGACTTTGTTCAGATCTTGTGAAGCGACAAGTTTGTTAACACGCATAATGTTTTGTTTTCACCAAGTGAAATGTTTGGCCACACTTTGGGGCAGCCAAATAATCGCCAGATGCCACACACAGCAACAACACACGAAAACATTTAATAGAAATCCACAATTGACAGCTTAAAAGAACAACAACATTAAAACTTAAATGCCCTCATATGGGAAAAACTATTTTCCTCCAATGAGAAAAAAAAACATGGGCGCCGTTTTCAAGAGTGTGGGTGTTGAGTGAGGGGTGGAAGGGGTGTGCGAGTGGGGGACATGCTATAGTTTGTTATGCTAATTGAATAGGCAACGAGAAAAGCTCTTTTCTAGCCATATACGATTTATGTCTGGCTAGAAAATTGTTGACTCGAACGACAACAACAACAACGGAAAGGAAAATGAGATTTTCACCCAATTTTCTGGCTCTGTGCATGTGGCAATGGTGCATGACAATTTCTATGTGGGCGTTTAGAGAGAGAGGGGGAGAAAGAGGGAGAGGAGCGAGACAGGCACGCGACAGAAAAAAAAATGCAGCCTGTGGTTTTATTTCTATGACCCCAAAAAAAAAGTGATAGGTGAATGCTTGGAAAGTGCTTTCGTTATGGCATTTTTGTTGACATTGTCGAGGCAACAACGATAACATCGAATATCGATAAAGCACTATATATATATATATATATATAGTTGGCCCAGTTAACAAACGTATAAACGCCGATAAGTTAGAAAGGAAGCGCAGTTTGTCAGAGTGCCTTAATTAGTGTCATAAATTGTCACGTTCTGATAGGAAAATGGAATTAATACGGTATATTCAATTGTGTAAAGGGAAAACCTTTTAGAGATAAGGCAGAAATCGATAAGATAACAATTGCAGTGCAGCGTTAGCCAAGAAAATCAATAAATTATAAAAGAGACACTTCACTTAGAGGTCAGTTACAGGAAATGCAATCAGAGTGGATTAAAATGATTAATTTAGCTAGTTTATAGCTACAGCTGATAAATAAGTAAGTAATATATAGAAAACTAAAAATGGCCAATTAAGAATTTGTTGCTATAAATATATAGACACAGATATATAAATTCTAACTTTACTTTGATGCGCCCCCAAAAGGGGGCTGTCTAATTCTCAATGCAATAACCATTTATTCAATTCAAGGCACGTTTTTGAATGTTTACTTTGCCTGAGTTTACAGAGCCTGTTGCGCTTCAACGGCTACCACAACCAGCAAAAAGGCAAAACATTTGAAATTTATTATTGCACGAGTCGGCTAAGAGCTGAGAGCCAAAGCAAGACATCACAAGTGGAACTCTGGAGTTGCCAGACAGCAGGCAAATAAATCTTCAGTCAAGGCGTTGCTAATAAACAAAACAAAAAGAAAATGCAAAAGCAAAAAAAAAGAAGAAAAAATTCAATGTTTATGCAAACAACATGGAAAACATGGCAACAACAAAAGGAACAACAACAGCAACAATAGAAAAATATTGCCAAGAGGAAGGAAGCCAAGGCCGCAACAAATAGGAAATGCATTCGCTTGGGTGGCATCAACTCCAGCTGATGAGCGGCATGCGACAGAAGGGGGTGCGTGTTATGTTTATGTTTATATTTGCATGTTGCAGTTGCAAGCCATACATGCAGAAGCATGTTCATATTTGATGCTTAGTTAAAAAGATTTTGCAATTGTGGCACAGGACACAACGCTCCCACCACAGCCAGCAAATCGAAAGAGCGGGTCAGAGTTCATTCCACCATGCCAACTTTCTAGCCAAATTTTCAAATTACAAATTGTCAGCGCCAGGAGCCTGCCTTAGCCTTAGCCTTAGAAATGGCCAATTGTTTGAGAAAATCCAATTTCATGGCTTGTCAATCAATTGTTATCTCTTCTTTTTGCTAAAGGGCGCGAAAACTGTTGTAGCCACAAAATGATTTATTTGCCACATCTTAAGCCAATAGTTTTTTGCCTTTGCATTCTGCGGTCAGAGGTTAACATAATATTTTTGATTGCATTTCAATTTTCATGGTGCCATAAATCTTGCACAAGTGGCAAATTAAATCCCATAAATTATTAGCTAGCCGATATCATTTTGGCATGCGAAAGAAGCCAAAAAAAAAAAAAAAAAAAAACAAATGCTGCAAACAGCAATTTCAATTGGCAATTCACAATTCACAATTCGCCAATTGGCAATTGGCAATACCACTGACAACTTTCAGCAACATGCTGCGCGGCAACATGTTGCCATGTCGCGAGCGCACTTGTGTTGGCTAATTTACGCTGCAGTTAAACTCAAACTCTGACTTTAACTTTAACTTTAACGCCAACTGTTTAGCAGTTAACCAATTTAAAGTTTTGTTAAATTGTCGAGTCAAAGGTGCACGAATTGTAATTGAAATTTGTGTTTGTCATTTCAATGGACAAGTGTCAAAAGTAGCAGCAGCAGCAACAACTGATGATGATAAATCAACGGGTGGCAACAAATGAGAGGCAGACAAATGTGTACGAATATAAAATACTCTTTTCATAGTTCGACAAATTAACTTATTTTCAATGGTAGCTGATATCGAATAGATCTCTAATGAAACGCTTGAGCTTTGAGCAATTAATAAAGTCTGTAAAAGTATTTTGGGATTAGCTGCAAGATATATATCGACAATGCAACATATATTTAAGGCAACATTGATTCATTATCTATGCAGATTTGTCGGAGGCGCTCCCCCAAATTAATTTCCCCATCGAACAGACAACAAAAGGCCATAATTCATATGGCTGAATCGAAATTCGATATCTGAAATGTGTAACACAAGCTCGTATTTCATTTGCCACACTTCCGTTGCGGTATTTGATTTATTGTGGCAACTCCCCACGCATCCTCAACTCCCCAAAAACTCCACACAGATATGTCAAAGCCCAAAAAATAACAATAAAAGACAAAATAATTTTAAGTTTGTAACAAATACATTTGTGTGGGCAAACAACATGAGCTTAATTATTTTTAAATGATTTTCGAAACAAGACACATGAAGTGGGAACGGCACATGTTGCACATGTTTCCAAATCCACTGTTTTGGATTCCCTTTTTTTAATTGGTGCTTGGGGATTTGGCACCCACACATTAAAATGATAGGGTTCGATCGAAGCCACAAATTAATCTCTGTTTTCCTCCCTCACTCAATAAAGTTTTCAACACAAGCAAATCATGTAGCATGCTACAGGCAACAGTTGCAGCTGCGAAGAAGACGCAATGACTTTGCGTGACTATATTTTTCTCGCAAATTATGATTTATTTATAATATATTCAAATTAGCCAAAGGCTTTAAGGAAAATCGATTTGGACACAAATGTTTGAGTATAGCAATGGTTGAAAAAAAAAACTTTCGAAAGAAAAATGCAGACTATGCATTAGGTAATGAAAACCCCAAATCAAATCGTAAACCCAAATGATGACTTATCCAATGTAAATTACTTTAACCTCTTGCCACTTTAAATCGTTAAATGTTATTGCCGCCTTCAACTTGAGAGACACAACTTACAAAATCCAGCCAAAAAAAAAATAAAAGCCACACCCAAAAACCAAAAACCAAGAAAACCAAAAAAAACGAAAAAAAGGAAAGAAAACTCATCATGATTTTTATTTGGCTCTTGCTCAAAGTTTATTTATTTTTCTGGTGGTTTTGTTTGAGTATTTGTAATTCAAGAGCATCGCGATAGAGCGAATTGTAATAGATGCTTAACAGCGGCGGTATGCGGGATGTGCTTGGTGGATGGAAAGTCTCTAGGCAGTTGGTTGGTTTGGTGTTGCGGCAGGCATGCCACTAGGTGAGGCACAGTTCAAGCAATTTGTAATGATGATGAGCTTTCTATAATGGTGAAAGCTGCCGCCGCCTGCAAGAACAACGTCGTCGAGTACTTCACAAACGCCCACAATTTGTCTACTCAAAAAACATTTTGACGTTGTTTAAAATATGACTCGCATAATTTTTGCCAACTTTTTAATTGCATTTCTATTTTTTTTTTTTCCATTTTGTACACATTAAATTAAAATGAATGGTTTTCATTACAAAAAAAAAACAAAAAAAAGTAGGAAAATAATTACAGAAAACAATTTCAATTAACAAAAAAAAAAAAAAAGTACAACAACCAAAATGAGTACAGGTGAGAGCCAAGCTAGGCAGGTGGGCAGCTCGCTGGAGTTGACAGCGCTGCAAAACCCCCAAAAATGTAGTTGCAAGCAGTGTTCAACGACCACGCCCACATTTACAGCTATACAAAGCTCGGGACTCAAACTCAAACTCTAATTGCAATTTTTGTTGTTATTGTAATTGCTGCTGGTGGCGCGTGAAAATTGTGTGTGCAACAATTGTTGATTATTTGCCGATTGTTGTTGGCGTAATTGCTGTGTTCGGGATTAGCGGGATTCACGGGATTCAGGGGATTCGAATCTGCAACTCGCTGGTCACGTTCAGTTTGAGATTCTCTGCTGCAAAATCCAACCGGAAACGATAGCTGCGATCAGCGCAATCATTGACCAGCAACAGTGTGAAAAATTGAAGCGTGTCCCGCAAGTGTTTCCTGCAGATTATGAAAATTGGCCAAGTTGTGCGCTTGTTAGCCGAATTCGGTAGCCGCCATCGAGTCTGTACTTTGTTACATCTAATATCAGGTTCTAGCCACACGCCGAGCCGAGCTGTCTGCAGTATAATCAAGGCAGGTGCTTGAGGCTTCGCTGATTGCGCTGCGTGTCGTCCTCTCAGCAGACACACATTGAGAGGGTTAAATGTCAGCTCTGAGCTGTCTCAAATGCTAGTTAGTTTTTCTGCTTACAATCGTCTCTGTCTCTCCCTCTCTCTCTCTCTCTCCCCTTCACTCCCCTTTTTTGCTGTTTTGTAACCATTTACCCATGACTGGACACGCCCGCTCCCCCATCTGCTCAGCAACTTCTCTCAGCTGTCACTTTGAAACCCTGCACAACTGCACACCTGCTCAACTGCTCAACTGTTCAACTGCACAGCTGAGCTGGCTGAAATGTTGGTTAGTTTTCGCTTTAAGAAGTTTCGACACTAAACTGTTGGCCTTCTTCGCCTGCTGCACTCAACTGGGCTATATTTTAGTTCACAAAGAAGTTGCAAGCTGTTTGGCCAAAGTTAGCTGCATTGAAAACTAAAATGGGATATAAAATTGGATTTCTTTAAAAATAAATACTCTAAAATCTTAAAAAAAAATAAATATAAAATTAATTATAAATATTATAAAAATATATTTATTTATGCTTAATAAAATATGCACAATTTAACTAGAGAAAAACTTTAATATTTATTATTGTTATTGTTAACAAATACATTTTTCTATTTTTAAATATTAATATTATTTCCCAGCAAGTATTTTCCTGCCTTATCTTCACTCAGTTTCAAAGAACTTATTAGCTGTATTTTTTGCTCAGTGCACTTCTCTGGCCATTCGAGCGGAACAACAACAAAAAACTTTGCATTTTATTATTTGGCGTGCATTCTTCTGCTTTCTGCTTCTGCTTCAGCGTTTGTTCGCCTTTTGTTTGCTCAGCGAACGGACATGAAACATATTTTCAAGTTTTTCACACTCGTTGCTAAAATGCATTTCGCATTTTTGCATTTCCGCACTTTCCAACACATAGTTTCCACTTTAATGTGGCATGCATGCAAATTCAGTTTGAGGAATTTCCGGTTTTTATTTATTTCAGTTGCAGTTTTTGCTGCGAAATGATTCAAATAACGCTCGTCAATTAGGCAAAGTGAGGGCCAGTTGGCCAGGCAAAGTGAGGGGGGCCAATTGGCCAGGCCAAGTGAGGGGGCCAATTGGCCAGGCAAAGTGTAGGTTTGGCTTCCTTTTGACCCTGGGCCAAAAGACATTGCGTTCTGCTTAAGCCGCTTTGCATAATTAGGCAGGCAGCTAAGCCGCCCCTTCAAATACTGAGCTGCAACCTTGCCACGTCAACTTTATTTGCATAAGTTAGTCAAAAGTGCAAGCCACGAATTTGATGCGACCTACAGAATTGGCTAAGAAGGGGTAGGCAGGCAGGCAGCAAAGTGTAAGGCAAGAGTGAAAGCCTCAAAAAGCGTCTTCTTCACAGTTAATTCGTGTGTGGCGGTGGGTGCTATTGTGTGGTGCAGTCAGTGGTGGTGGTGCTGCTAGCCTGAGCTTAGCCTTGTGTTAGGTGTCGACAGGGTTAGGCGAATTAATTTCTTTACGGCTCTGTTGGCCCCGCACAGATGGCCCCACAGCGATAGGCGCAACAACTGCGACACAGACCCGACTTGCCGAGTAGACCCCAACCAAAAACTAATACCAAAAACGGGAAGGAAAAGTAAGGCTTAGAAGCCGAATATAGCATACACTTTTATTTAAATCTATCTTTGGCAAATTATTGAAGACTGATAATAAAAATGCTGTTTGCAAAAATAAGTGTCATAATTTCTGGGGAAATCAAATCCAACTATATAGTGGATATATCCAGCATAATCTGGGCAGAGACTTGCCTTAAGCAAGAATAAAGTTTCATTTAACTTAAACTCAATCTACTCGACAATTGATGCTGATCATGATTACATTTACTAACTGAAGGATTGGCCGATTTCTATTTGTCTTATCCAAATCGAAAGACCCCAAAGACCTGCTAGGGTATACAAAAATAAATACATTTCATTTGTGGCCGCAGTTGTCTGCTGCTTCTTGTTACTTTTGCCAGGAGAAGGTGCGCGTTTTGTTTAGTTTTTTATATTTGGTTGGGGTTCAGTTCAGGGGTTTGCGGGGGTTATCAGCAGCAAGACATCTTTGCAAAATGCAAAACAGAGAGGTGGGAGGTGGTTGGTGGCAGCAACAACAGCTACATGCTACATGCTGCAAGCTGCAAGCACAGTACGCAATGTTGTTGCGAAGACCCGTTTCATGACTCTCGAATTTCTTTGCTGGCTTCCGTTGAAGTTGTCCCCCCCTCACCCTCCCCCTCAATATTTTTGCAGCTACTCTTCCATTAGCGAAGGTCAGCCAGCGTCAAAAGTATTTTCATATTTCTCGTTTGGGGGCGTCTCACATTTTATCTGCAACAATCATCTGCTGCAGCAGCATTCGCCAAGCTAATTAAATGCTTAGCCAAATGTCGCCAATAATAAAACAAAAAACCAAAAAAAAGCATGAAATTGGTGTAAATTTTCATGTGGTGAAAACTATATTAGAACTTGGTGTTTTCCGAAATAAATTTATGCACAACGTAAATAACCATAAAAGGAAATTGTTTTTCCTAGTTTGGGTGGAAAACTATGAGGCTGATGTGGCATGAGAGATCACTCAATGGAACGAAACTATTAAAGAGTCGCGCACTGGCAAATTGAAGTGGAATGAGAAGGAGAATGGGAAGTGGAATGTGAATGAGAATGCGAAGTGGAAGTGGAATGTGAATGAGAATGCGAATGGAAAAGAAAATGGGGAATGAGCACAAGAATAGCATGTGCTGTGTGCTGTGGTGGGTTTCTCAGCTGGTAACGTCTGCTTACACTTGACCCTAACTGGGTCTACGACTGACTATTGTCATGGGGCAGGAGGACGTACCCGGAAGAGTCTACAAAAAAAAACAATAGACTGAGAAACTGACAACATGTGGCATGCGTAATTATTTCATCAGAAATGCGAAATGTCATTAAATTGCCAAGCTACGCAGGATGAGTTTCAAGTTCAACTTTACCAAGAAAAATGGCCAGCTTATAATTAGGCTTTGCAGGCTATAGTAAACAGATCGTGGTATAAGTACAGGCAGACTACTCATTAGCCAGAATTATATCATATATCTTATCATATTTAATTATGCCACTCTTTTTTTGTACACGTATAACAAACATTAAAAATCATTTATACATTTTAGAAGAGCAGCAGACATTTCGAGCTGAGTTCCTGTTTTGTTTTTGTTTGTTATATCATTAAAAAAAATAATATTACCTTGTTGTTGTTGTTGTTGTAGTTGTAATTGTATCACAAAAAACAAAGTGGGTTAATTGCAATTGCAATTGTTAATGTTAATGTTGTCATGGAGTTTGCAGCGCTCTCTATGTAGCATGTAGCAAGTTCGACTAAGTGCCACGAATATAGATAGTAATTCTCCAAATTAAAATCGTTACGCTTTGCGAGCTGTGTTGGCTTTTTTTTCGAGTTTTTAGAGTTAGTCTTAGTCTGCTGCGGTTTCCGGTCGCATTTTGTGCTTTATTTTTTTGGTTTTATTTTTTGTTTTATTTTTTGATTGTCATAATTTAAGTGCTTAGCTTACATTTATATTACGTATTATCGTTGGTAAATTGCTGAGGCAACTGAGGTTGGAAAACTTTCGACAACACTTGTCGAGGGGGGAACTGGTCAGGAAATTGACACGACCAGCGCCATATGCTCGATTAATGAGGGTTTAAACGAAGCGAAAAAAAAGACAGGGTGTCTCTGTTATTCTTATCAACTCCATGCGTGACAAGCCTCCCCTCCGCCCTCCTCCCTCATCATATATCATGATATAATAAGGCCCTATATAAGGGCATTAGCCGACAGCCTAGGCATTTTTTGATAAATGTTCCACTTGTGGGCGGTTTGCTTTTGTGACATGCCACATCAGTATTACACATACACACATACACATGTGTGTGTGTGTGTGAGTGTGTGTTTGTGTGTGAACTAAGCCAGGTGCTCAGCGACTCATTTTCTGAGCGTTCACTCAATGTGATTTCCACCATTATCTACACAAAATGTGTTGGTTTCACACACATATTCTTTGCCACTTTGTTGCGATTTGAGTTGCGAATTGAAAATGTTGGCAACCTTAAAGTAACAGCTGCTTAAGTACAGCATGATATCATAGTATACCACTTGAGGAGGTCATTCTAATATTAGAGTGGAGTTTGTAACGCTTTGAAGAAGACGTCGCCAACTCCTTAGAGTATCTATATTCTTGATCAGCAACACTGCAATGTTTTTCCTTAACTTTCCATTCTGAAACTTAACTTATCATCCCATTAAAGTGATCTCATTTTCCTCTTACACATTTTATATATTTTCCCACTTTTTGATAATATATTAATCCAAGTTGAAAGTTATTTCTTCGCAATACAAATATTTAAATAAAACACTTTTCAGATTTTCTCTTATCGATTACGCATATTGTATTTCTCTCTCTCTGTCTCTCTCTCTCTCTTTGCTTTGCCCCCACTTTAAGCTTGTGCCAATCTTAATTATATTAAGTCTGTTAGCGTTTCCAAAAGCAAAGCCATTGGCCAACAGCAACAACAACTTCAAACACCAAAGCTCTTTGGCGAGTCATGAAGTAGCAATTAAAGCGCTTAAGTTGACGGGCTCTAAAATGGGGCACAATCTCTCTTTGTAAGTATTTCTCCCTTTTGTTCGAACCTCCCCTCGCCCCACCACCCCTCCCTTGGCTGTCTTGGCCCTTTTGTAAAAGCCGCAATTTGCAAATGAGGTAAACGTGTGGCCAACACCAAAATAAAAAAAAGCAACAATCAAAGCAAAGAGAGCTGTGCAACGGTATAATTAAGTTGGCCTCATCAGACATTTACGGCTAACAGCAACGACTGACAACAAGTGGCATAGTTGCAATACACTAAAAACCCTTCCCCCCCCCCCCTTCTCCTCACGCTGCAAGTGATTTTATTGTTTCACTTGCTAAATTCAAAACGGGAACTGGCAAAACTTTCCAAAGCAAATCAACATGCTCCAAGCCAAGTTCTGTGCGCCTACCTGCTAATTTTATGGTCATAACTGAGAGGAGAAGAGTGCGCGAGGGGGGGATGGGGAGAGGGGACACACAATGCCGTTGTCTAATTAGATTTTTAAAGCCATTCATTATGCCACTAACGTCTAAGCTTGTGTTTCGCCTGAATTCGGCACGCAAATCTCTGTGCCTTAAAAAAAAGTAGAAAAAAAAAACAAATATTTCTTATTGGTACTGGTTACAGTTACAAATTTGTGTCTTGTGCAACTTGCCGTGGCGGCATTTGGCAAAAGGCAGCCACTCGACAACGACAACGATATGTGGACTCATTTGGGACACGCAGAGCAGCAATGCAGACAATTGTTGCACAGAGACCGCAGCAACCCTCCCCTGCTCTCCCCTCCTGGCACAGTCTGCTGCCTCCTTTGCCTCCTCTCGCTGAACAATCAACATATAATCACATAATGCTCACACAAATTTGTAATAGCCAAATGCATTGGCAACTTCATAACTGCAACTGCATCGCCATCGATAGCCATTTAAGCCACACAAATTTAACCAAACAAACAATAGAAGAAAAAAAAAACTTGATTTCTTTGGAATTTGTTTGCGGTTTGCGTCAAAAAGGCTTGACCAACATATACATATATATATATATATCATTGCTCAGTGCCACACTTCACATCAAAATACTTACAACATTTGTGTAAGAAATCAGTTTTCGACATTAATTTGCTTACCTGCAAAGACAAGAAGAAAGAGAAAAAAAATGTTAGAATTTTATTTGTTTTATGTGTTGATGTGTCAGCTCGTAAAACTCTCAAAGGTCTTGAGCTATATATATATATATATACATTATCCAAAATGTCGTAAAGTGAAAGAAGCCATTAAGAAACAAGTAAAAACTAAATATTAAAAGCCGCAGCTTAAATACCCTTGCCCAAATAACGAAATACGAATTTCACTATAAATGATCAAACACAGACTGATTGTTCCTATATCAACTATATATATGACCACTAGTCAGTTCCAGCTGGCTTCAACATATATGCTGCCTGCAGTAAGAAGTTGATATCACGATGTCTTCAAAACTAAGGGAATAGATTAAATACAAACTGATTTGGCTATATTGACTAATGGTGCTCTGTGGCGCTCATCGTTGAGTGTCCAGATCAGAGCACCACACCGAGTAGAATGCACCAATACACCAAACTCACACTTAGTCTATCCTGTCTGAATTTGAATTCGGGGATGCTGTTTCTCTCTCTAAGTTTTTCCCTAGATGTGTGCGTTGTAAACCTTGCGAATTTGTTGACTTATAATAAGGATTTTCATAATTAGCTGCTAGAAAATTACAAAAATAATAATAATAAATAAAATGATTGCCGGGCCGCCAACCCTGCCGATGATACTCTGCCTCTGCCTCTGCTG
The DNA here is from genome assembly GCA_035044025.1 of Drosophila paracracens. NCBI lineage: Eukaryota > Metazoa > Arthropoda > Insecta > Diptera > Drosophilidae > Drosophila > Drosophila paracracens. The sequence continues at coordinate 1,591,473 of JAWNMN010000713.1, forward strand.
ATGACTGCCGTAACTGCTTCTGCTTCCATTAATAATATTAATGCTGATCAAGAATGTATATATACCCCAAGGCCCCGCAGACGTCGCTCTGCGTTACAAATCTGTTCACAAAATAAGCATACCCTCAGTTAGTGCCTACAAGAAGGGGGGAAAGTTCATTTGTTCTTTTTTTTATTATAACACAATGTAGAATTTTTGGAGTGTAATTTTATAGCCAGATAGTTTTTTTATGAGAATGCTCGCAATGCACACACATTTTATACTAATTTAATTAATGCAAAGCAAATTGTTGATAGCAAAGGCCAATAAAATTTTATATATATATTTCCCATCTAATGATAATAATGCAATAAAAGAACGCCCACAAATTGAGTTTGCGTATTGTTTTCGGAGCTATTCACGGCGAGTGCACATCTGAGTGATAAAAAAGTGAGGCATACATTTATATTTAAGTCTGTGATTCATGCACCTAATTTATGCCACGTTTTGGTGAGGCAACTTTTGGGTAAATAATGTTCTGGTTGGCTTTAATGATTAAATCCGCTGTGGACGCTCTTTGTGTCACTTTGTGGATGTAAGATATTAAAATGAAATATATACGATTTAACAGGCTATGACATACACTGTAAAAAAAAGGCTAATTGCAGCAGACTTGCAAGAGAGAAGCACATTTAAAGCGCAATTTGCAGTTTAATCGCTTTAAATAAATGTTAATATTTATATCCCGTTGGCTTTTTGCAATTCATTAAGTTAAAGTGGCAATTAAAATCAATAATTTGAAATGGCTGACTTGCAATTAAGAGGAAAATAAAAGAAAAATACTTTCATTTGTGGCACTTTTCCCATTTCCCCCAAAAAAAAAGCATTTCTTGCGTAGCTGGCAAATCAAAAAGACCGCCAAATAGTTGCCGACGACGATGTGTGAAGCGCATTTCAAAACTGGCCAAAATAATCAAGCTGCATTCATTCACTCATTCAATCGGGCATTCGTCAAGCAGTCCGTCCATCCATCCGTCCGTCTGTCCATCTGTCCGTCCGTCTGTCCATCCGTCTGTCCAGTTCACAGTAGCTTTGCAGCTTTGTCTTTTATTGTGTGTGCAGTGTTTTGGCTCCATTGTCTGTGTTTGCCACTCAATATTTAATGCTTTTCTTTTCACTGAAAACGCTTTTCATTGCTGAATATCGAAAATCCATTTCAAGCCCCCCAACTCGGGCGTTAATTGCAAAATGAAAAGCTTCAAACTTTGCCCCATGGCGATTTTTACTTGATTTTTAATGACCATAAAAAATACAAATTTTTTGGCATAATTGATAAAAGTTCCAAATTCAACTTTGCGTCTAGTCTGGTCTGCATATGTGGGCGCAGCTTGTTGGCTATAATTTGCAGTGGATTTAGCCAGGAAAAAAACTTTAGGCAACTCTCCACCAAATTTGGCAATATTTTTAAACGCCGCTCTGTAATCAATTAAAAAAAAAACTTGAGCTCTGAAGTTGTTTTATAAGCTGCATTTTGACCCAGAAAAAAGCGTTTATAAGCGTTGCCACATCATGCAGACTTTCAGTGGTAAGCAAATGTTGTTGTTGTTGTTGTTGTAGTTGTTGCTGTCATATCTTGACTTAGGGGGAAGCCAAACAAACAAGCCTGAAGCCTGAAGATTGTGTGTTGCTGCTGCTGAGGAGCGGAGAGAAGCTGGCATTTGATATCGATGATGTCTTTCTTTGTTTCATTTACAGCTCACAGATTATGCAAAACCAAAACGCAGCAGGAGGGCCAAGAAAGAGACAGACAGAGAAAGAGAAAGAGAGAGAGAGACACGCAACAGCAGCGAGACATTCATGAGACATGCAGCAAAAGCAAAGATTGCAATCCAAAAGATGTTTTTTTCGCTCGAAGTGGTTGCAAAGGAGAATGAGGCAAGCTTGTCAGGTTTATGACAAGCTGCAGCAGCAGAAAAAAAAAACACATTTTATTTATTTTTATATTTTCTTTTTTTTTTTTTTAGCTTGTGGTTAAAAGTCAGAGGCAAATTGATATGTTGCGTGTAAAGTTGAAGGCAGGATCAATGAGCAGCTGCCTGGCTTTAAGCAACACAATCAAAGCTGTTGGCAGTTGGCCACAGTTTGAATACCCTAACCAGCTGAATTAGTGCGCTGATCCTTGGCTAAATATATATATATGTATATATTTATCTTTATATATATATATAAATATTTGTTTATTATTGTTGTGATGAGTATTAAATCTAGTTTGTGACTATCTTGCTATCTCTCAGCTTTATTAGTTTATTATACTTTTATTAGGAGCATATATCTGGCTGATATCTCTGCAAACAATATTTATAATATTATAATATTACGCATAATATATATAAGTACTACAAAGGAACTGAATACTAAATGAAACGCTTGGTATCAGATCATAAACCTTATTCTGCTTATTCGAAGCCAATTTCTTTATCTATGCCCCAAAACAGCGACTCTTAAGGAAAGAGTATTAGCTATCAATAACTTGCAGCAGAATAAAAGAAAATTGCCACAATAAAATGCCAAGAACAAGCAAAGTTATTGATCTGGCTAAAAAATAGAGTTGGCAATATCAAATTTCGAAGAGCAACTCTTTTTTTTGCGGTTACAATGTAAGCAGAATAAATGTAAAAGTTGCAGTGGAAAATAATTTAAACAATTGCTACAAATGCCATAATAAATAGAGTTTAAAAGAGAGTTAAAAATATAAGTTAAATAATGGCTGGGCTGGGCTGGGCACTTGGTCAGAGACTTGGTCAGCTGATGTGACAATGCTTAACCCCAACTTCAACTGTGCCGCTGCAACTCGTAACTGGCGAGTGGAGTCAGCAAATTGGCACCTTTTAGTTTACTTTTGGCTTATTGTTACCTCATTGCCTTTGGTTTTGTAACTGCTGCTTTTTTTTTTGGTTTTTTTTTTTGGTTTTTCTTATCGCTGGAGAAAAATCAAGAAAGGGCCACTTTCGTTTCTGTTTCTTTGAAAAAACAGCCAGAAACGAAAGTGTTTTTCATATGCAGGTATTACTTGGCTCATGGTACGCTAGTTCCCCATTCAGTTGCCAGTTGCTGCCCCATGTGCCGCAAGTGGTGCCAAGTGCAAGTCGTGTGCGTGATAAACCAATTAACTGCAGCACCACAACACAGCCACGCTGAACTCAGTGTCCAGAAATCTGTTGCTTGAAAGTGAAATTTATGTTAAAAACCAAAGCAAGCACATAAAAAAGAGAGGAAAGAGGGGAGGTAGCTGCAGAGGCGTGGCAGCACACACAAGCACTAACACAAACACACACAAACACACACACACACACACAGACAAAAGAAAACCTATTTGACAGGAACAACTAATGGAGAGCGTCTCAAAGCGAGAGCATTTTTTATTTGTTTGTTTTGATGCACACAGTCAAAATGTCAGTCAGATGTCATAATTAGAAAATGTTTTTTGTTCTCTGCCAGCTAAAGGGAAAACAAAGGAAAATTGAAAGGCAAATAAAATTCAAATGAGAAGTCAATCAAGTTCAAGAAGGGAATGTAAACAAAATACATATGCAAGTGGTCGAAGTATAACTCTAAACATTGTGCTCTGGCAGAGTTTGTAAAGTTTGTAACGATTCAGAATCAATCAAAAGCGATAACTGCTATCAGCCGACATATATATGTATATATATATATAGTGTAAAAGCACGCAATTAAAACTTAAGCTGAGTCTACTTAAATTCAATTGCGTTCTTTAAATGATAAAAATCACACGGCTGGGGCTGGGCTCGGCTCGGCAATCAGTCAGAAGTCAGACAGAGATAAACTTAATTGACTCATCATTAAGTGCACGACTGAAGCGTTACTTGCCCCCACTCCCCCCCCACACCATGCATATCAACAACAATAACTGATTAGATAAAATTGTAAGTAATTTATCACTTAAGAGAACAAATAATAAGCTAAAAACCAGAAAAGAAGTGCAGCAATCAGCAGAAGAAGTGGAAGTGGAAATGGAAGTGGAACTAGGCACAGCACTAAATGTAATTGAAGACGTAGCTGTAGCTGCAGCAGTAGCTGTAAATGTATCTGTATCTGTATCTGTATCTTTATAGCTGTATCCAAATATATATCTGCATCGCATTCATATCTGTAACTTTTTGCTCAACTGCCGCCACAAATTGCAGCTAACTGGGGCGTCACACAATGTGCAATTAAAGCCACAGCCCAAGATGAACAAATTTCATTTACTTTCCAGGAACCAACACAAAACTAAAACACATAATTGACTGTGTTTTACTAGTTGTGCTTTTTTTTGTGCAGTGTATTTGGGCTGTTATGAATTTGTAATGAAATGTGTAATGCTTTGAGAAGGACTTGTTTATGGCTGCTTGATTTTGGTATTGATTTTTGCCTGGGGAGGGGAGGAGCAGCTCCCTCTTTTATTACTTTCTTTCCCACATGCCTAGCCTGCTATCAGCTAGTTTCGATATGTCTCCAGGAATTAAAGTGTTTTCTGAACATTTTGGCCAAAATACTTCTGACTTCTACCATAAAAACAATTTTTAAGTGCTGAGCATGTCAAATTCAGGCTGCAAGTGTATCTAAACTTCAGTCTAAAGCTGTTCTGGCTTGGCTTAATTTGTTTTTCTTTTCTTTTTTTGGTTATTCGGTTTGCGTGTTGAGCTAACGGAAATGTTTGTCTTTTGTGTGTGCGTGTGTGTGTGTGTGATGTAAGCTTGTAAGTTTAAGTTAGTTGAATGTGGTGCGAAACGGAAGATGGGCAAGTCTATGCAGTCATCAAGTAATCTATTGGACTTGGGGCTTGGCCTGGCCTGGCTTGGCTTGCCTTGGCTTGGTTCCTCTGCTCTGTGTCTGCTGCTCAACACTCGTCTGCTCGTTGCCTCGGTCACTTTATTATTACAACATTTTCCATTTCGCTTCACTGAAATAATAATTCGCGCTTCGTTGTTTTACAAGTGCCATGAGAACAGCAACAGCAACAACAACAGCAACAACAACAACAACAACAGGCAACAATAATTGCTGCTAGGAAGATGCCATTGACCTCGAGTCAAAAGAGGCGAGGCGAGGCACAAGTCGCCAATCGAGCGGGGCAAACAAATGGCTGGGGGAGGTGGGTGGTGGGGCAAGGTTGGGTTTGTTGAGGGGCTGAAAAGCAGTCCAAACGACAAAACGAAATGAAATGAAGCGAAGTTGCAACGCGTCGCGACCATAAATCCAGAGCAGAAACACCGACTGGGACTGGGACTGGGACTGGACGACAGGCAGCATTCGTTGCCTTGGCCTGGACACTGCACTGGCCGCTGCAGCTGCAACGGCACGTTGCACGTTGCACACGTTCAGTTGTTCCCGAGAACTGTCGGCAAATGGCAATTGCAACACTCGCAGCAAAACACAGTCAAACAGTCAACACAACACTCGACAGATTCCGACACACTTGTCGCCTTCAAACGGGGCATTCGGCAACATTGTTGCCTGGCATGTGGCATGTTGCATGTTGCCTTGTCAACATTGTGCGCGCTGCAGCAAACCGACAAAAACTAGTTTCGATTTTGTTTTTTATTTTTTACTAATTACAGAACAAGCCATAAATCGATTTGGTCTGCAACAACAACAACTACAACACGGGGCACCCCAAGGCTATTTAAGTTGGGAAATCATAAAGCTTCTGGACGGATGTCGTGTTGCAAGCCACAACAACAGCAACCAGCGTTAGATGATTAATGATGCTTCAACAAAAGGCAGTTAAAACATTTGCTCAACTTTCGTTATTTACATATGTCAAACAAGAGCTTAAAAAAACAAAAATAATACCAAAATTGGTAACATTTTCTTGACCTCAAAAATGCAGCATTTTGAAATGGTTCTTAGCCAAATATTGATTGCCAACTTTATTGATTTGAGCTATTATAATAAATGATCCTCAATTTGTGTTCGACCCACAGCTAATCCCAAGTTCGGGTTTCAATCATCGCTTGTGGCTGATCTGAACTCAGGTTGAGTCGGAACAATAAAGAAAAACCGATTCTTAAAGCACTTAAAGCACAAATCCTCTTTGATCGATTACTCGATTAACCACCAGCAACAGCTCCACTCAAAATCCACTTTAATAAATGCACACTATAATCGAACATTAGCAACAACAACAACAACAACAACAACAACAGCAGCAGCAGCAGCAGCAATGAAAAATAATAATCGAGGAAATACAAATCGATTTCTGCATACTTAGAAAAACTCATTACCCCCAAAAATAATGGGGCTGCTGCTCCGAATTGCAGCAAAACTAAACTGACCACAAAATGAAGCACATCAAAAACATGCACAGCAGCTAAATAAAATTGACTGACTAGAAGATACCCTGTATTATATAATATGATCTTTGTTTAGTTCAATATTTAAGACTGAAAAAATTGAGTAAAATTCAAAAAAAAACATAAATAAATATTTTGTATATTTATGTGCTTGTGAATCGATATTTATCGATATACCAAACTAAAATCGATTTGCTTTGGCACTCTGATTTATTTGGATCTGTTAGATTCTGATATATATATTCACCGCTTCAAAATAACCCATTTTCCGCACTTTTCTACATTACAGGGTATTCAAAAAATGGAAATTACGTGCAAATTCCAATTGGATACGTATAGTTCAAAGTGGGCAGTAGCCGACTTACTGATGGGGGCGTCTGGTAACCATTTGAATGGGGCACGAGTTTTGGAAACTGTGGCTCTGCTTGCCTCGTCGTTGGCCTCCTTAAAGACATATGATTATTAATTTGATTTGTGGTTTATAGCTAGCCCCCCAATTTTGTGTGCTTTCTTGGGGAACAGCCTCCAAAAAATCCAAAATCAAACCGAATAAAATCGTAAAAGTGTTTTATGGCTTAGAAAGAAAATTTGTTTGGAAGATTTCACTTTTCATTGTTGTTTCTAGGCTGGCAGAGATTTCAATGTCAATTGGAATTTGAAGTACGGGTCTGGCCCGAAGCAGACAGACAGCTAGACAAATTGTTAATGGCTCAAACGAGTAAATTGTGATGCGTAGTTGTGGATGCTTTTCAGCTGTGCAAACACAGTTGAGATTTTACTTTCTGTGCAAATAGCCAAAAGATAAACGTGATAATGATGAGGGGTAAACAATTAGGGGCCTTCCCTAAAAGATGCGGCGGCTGCAAATGAAATCTCATTAACAACGTGGCCTAAACGACTTGTCAGCCATATTTATATATATGTAAATATGCATAAATCTTTAGCGACCAGCACTGATAGCCAAGTTACTCCAGCAATATTAATAGCCATGGGGCATATAGTGCCCACTTTCCACTGCACCCCCCTTGCTGCCCTAAATCATTCTTCTAAGATTCCTGTTTCCTGTCTTCTAACGTTCATTGCTGTTACTGGCTTGGCGGATCATAAAATATTGCAGCAGCTACCACGGCAACTTAATGACTATTTTTGCTCATCCTCTCTCTCTATTTTCCCTCTCTCTCTCCTCATCTCTTTCTCTATATTTTATCATTTGTTTTTACTGCACTGCTTCGCTGCATTTGTTTCCACTTACTTTTATGATTACGTTTGCATTTATTTGGCCCGCACTTTTGCTGCCAGCAGCTGGAAAAAGACCAGGAAAAGTTCTGCAAATGAGTTGAGGCAGGCTGCAGCTGCAAAGCTACAGCAAATATGGCTAAGGGGTAAGCACGTGTTGCACACACACACACACACACCACATGCCACATGTGGCGGCTGCTGCTGCTGCAAAAAATCTGTCAGCCAATTCCGCAAGCGCGTTTGTCATTCTAGCAGACAGCAATCAAGCGCAGCAACTGCGAGTGGGGCGTAGACACGCAAGGGTTTCTAATGCGTTAATTGAATCTGCCACCAAATGCGGAATGCTCAACATAATGCTTATCCACGCAGACAATGACAGCTCGCAAGAGACACAAAAAGTGCCTGCAACAAAGCAAACAAATATAAAATAAGAAAAGCAAAAGAAATCCGCTTTTAGATTGGGATTTTCGAAACTGAGAATTGCTTCAGTTAAAGATCTAAATCATTTTGATGGGCTTCTTGCCGCAATCCAGCCAGCTCCTATTTCAACTACAAGTTATTCAATTAAGAGCCACATCTGTTGCAAATACGAGGCATTTCAACATAACCCATAAATCTGTAGCTAGGGAAAAGTGAGTCATAAAAATTTACGCAAATTACAAAAATGCAAAAAAATAAACAAAAAAAATTTAAATTACTAAGAAGCATGAAATGCAAAAGTTAAAGCCCGAGGCACTAACTGGCCAAGAAGAACGTCCTTAAAACGGGTTTTGGGTTCCCCAAAACATAAAAAACAAGTTTTGCTTTTTGTAAACTTAACGAAATCAATTCAGTTTTGTGGACTGTGAACCTGAGGCCAAAACAGACAGACAGAAGCCGCACGTAGCACGAGTTTGCTGCGGAGACAAACTGAGAATCTTCTCGCAACACAGAGAGAGAGAGAGAGAGAGAGACAGAGAGAAAGAGAAGGAGAGCTCAACGAACTGAGCCGAAATTCAATAAGAAGCGACGATAAACAGCAGCTGATAAAAGTTTGAAAAGGTAGAGTCCGAAAATTAGTGAAGAAGCGAGGCAAGAATAAATAGAGAATCCAAGCGAGAAGCAGAAGAAGATACCAAAATGTGTGTTTACAACAAAACAGAGGGGGGACACTCAGATGAGAGAGGTGAGGGGTGGGGGAAAAGGTGCTTTGCTCGGGGTTTGGGTTAAGTGCAACAACTTGTGGCACGAGTGACAAGTTCAGAGCCTATACAAAAACTCAGGGACGAGGCCAAACACTCATAACAATTGCAACAACAACAAACATTTTGTGATGCGGGCTGGAAAATTTATTTTTATCTGCCAGTGTGTGTGTTGGTGTGTGTGGGTGGATGCAAGAGAGGCAATAAAATAATCGATGAATCTATTTTCAAGGGTTCAGCTTCTATCAACACTCAACGTCAATTATTGGAGAAGCGTTTGATTAAAGTCTGTTGAGCTAAAGCAACCACCAATATAAAAACTAACAGCCATGAAAAAAAAAAGAAAGACATAAAATAAAAGTCAGATAAACGAATAGAAAATACACTGCAGCAAAAACATTGTCAACTTTAAAATAAAATTAACTTGCGATACTTCAAAGGATATATTCATGTTGTTGATATTTTTATAGATTTTATGCTTAATTCTAGGCATTTGCCAAGACTTCTACTGAAACTGTCATGCCGCACTGCGAAAGAGTATCTAAGCTACAACCAACACCTTCACACAGCTGAGCGACCATCAAACTTAATTGCTGCGCTTTGTTGTGCCAATAGCGACAACTACAATAAAAACAGCAAATGAAAATGGCCAAGCAAGCAACCACAATGAATTGCAGCAACCCTCGCGTGGCAAATATATAAAAAAAAAAAAAAAAAAAAAAAGAAATTCGGTTGCCCAAAACACGCAACCCGGCAAAACAAAACCAAACTAAACGAATCGTCAGGAGGCAAAAAGATGCGTCGTGTTGTCAGCTAAAAAGCTGTGTGTAAAAAAAGTATCTGTAGCTGTAGCTGTCGCTGTATCTCTAGCTGCATCTGTCTTTGTATCTGTATCTGTATCTGACACTTATGTGAGCAGCTGCAGCGAGAAACTATGACGCAGATTCCGATTGGGATTGAGATTTGGCATAATCACGGTCGGTTCGCATGTGGTGTGGAAAAACTTTTAAAGACACACACACACGCTGCGGGGGGTGCACTGCTGCAGAGGGGGGTGATTCAGCATTTAAATTGTGTGTGCGTCACTCCGGTATCCTGCACATAAAACGAAGGATGTCGACCATGTATGCAACAGGATGTTGCAAATTCAACTTGAAGCCAGATGTTTAAAACGCGTACGTACAAACCAAAAAACACGCAATACAATTATTTTGATTTTCTTTTATTTATTTATTTGTTACTGGGGTTGCGACTGTGACGCTGACAAGGCTAAGGGTTAAAGTGAGGAATCTTTGTTGTTGCTGAAGGAACTCCACAATTACTCAACAAGAAGCGTTTATCGCATTAGCAAATAAATCAATTGTTGCAACATATGTGCGAAAATTTACAAAATCAAGTCAAAATCGCAGATTTAGGTAAGCTCTTTAAATCAATTATAAAAAAAAACATTATTGCAACACATGGAACACAAAAAAAAACTACGTTTAATTCGTTTAGATTCGAGATTTGATTAAATTATGCTAATCCTCAGCTGACATAGTTCTATAAAAAGTTTTCAACACTTAAAAAAAATATAATTATTAAAAAAAAATATTGAAAAAATAAAATCTATTTTTAAATATGAAAATATTCAAAAAAAAAAAAAAATTAAGAAGCAAAATTTAAAGTTAAGTATAACTATAAAGTAAAGTTAAGCTACAAAACTTAATTCACATAAAAATCGAGCATAAATATAATTTAGAATATTTTCTTAAACTTTGAACTTGAACGATATCTTTTTACTAGATTTTTACTTACTCAAAAAGAGATTTAAAAATATTGAAAAATGCTTGAATTAAGTTCAAGCACAAAAACAGCTGGCATAACTTCAATACAGTTGTGCCAATTAGTTGTCAGCATTTGAGCTCTCGATCTCTGGAAACATTTAAGAAACAGCAAACAGCTTGCCACAAAAACTGCTTTAGGATCAAGATAATGCCAGACAAAAAGTTCAACCACAGCATAATAAACACTTTCAGAGGGAAATTGCCATTTCTACACATACAAAAAGAACTATAAAATAAATGGCTGATCTTTTTTGCTGCCTAAATTGTCGCTTTAAGTACATAAAAATATTTCAAAGTATCTCCACATACACACACACAGATACATGAAGATACACAGATACGTAGATACATATATGCATATATAAATGAATGTGCGCTTTTTTGTCACTTTTATAATTAACAACGCGGCGCACACGACTTTTTTTTTAAATATATATATATATATATATATCTACATATATATATACGAGTCGAGTTATTAGCAACTAAAGCAGAGAAATATTTAATTCTGTATATGCGAAAAACTCAAAAAAAAAAAAAAATCCACAATAAAAACAGAATCGCAGCAAAAATTGTGCCTCAAAAAAAAAAATATGCTAAATGGTTAATATTAATTATGAAAAGACATACCAAGAAGAAGATTGTCTCGCTTATAAATCCAATAATACAAAAATGTATCCGCAACAAGCTGCGCGCTCAACTTGAATGTTTTTCTGCCTCGTCTTCTTCTCGTCTTTTTGTTTTTGTTTTGAGTGTGCTGGCAAAAAAGGAAGCCAAAGAGGAAGTGCCCAAAAATGAGAGACGACCGTAAATCAGAGCACAACGCTTTGATTCAAGAATGCGTAGCGTCTTTGATGAATGTATATATATATATATATAGCTCAAGTATGTATGTGTATGGTCCTTGTTGTTGTTGTTGTATATGAGTTTTATTCGGTATGTTTTTCGTACACTTTTGCGGCTGCTTCGCCAAAAGGCAGGCAAAGTAGGTAGTTTACCTTTTACTGTATATTTTGTTTTTTTTTCTCTTCTTTTTGTTTAGTTTAGTTTTTTTGTGTGTGTGTTTGTTTGGTCGACGCGAGTGTTTTTGCGCACGCACACAAAGAAAGAACGAACCAACAACGACGGCGACGACGACAACGACAACAACAAATACAGCTGCAGCTCTCGGCTCGGCTCGCTCACAAACATGCGCACATGCACGTATATGTACACGTACTGGTTCTCACTCAAATACACAATACACTCACAGGCAGGCAGGCAAGCAGGCAAACAGAAATGCCGCCTGAAACTTCTCTTTCAATATATGCACTTTTCTACAGTTGTTGCCCCGGCAAACGCGTGTATCTATGCGAGTGTGTGTGAGTGTGTTAATGTGTGTGTTGTTTCTAGGGAATTTTTATGCTGGCGTTTCGTTCTTATTCAACTTCAACTTCCACTTTAACTCCACTTTAGCAGCAGCAGCAGTTTTCAATCAATTTATATACTAGATATATTTATATTTACATAAAGTGGAAAAATGCCGGTTAAATGCATTAAAATAATACACAAATTGCACAATTTGAAATTATATTTTTTTTGTTTTGCACGTGTTGCGAAATTGAGTGGAAAAAACTCGATACAAATATATATATATATATCGATATTTGTTGTTTGGGAAAATGCGGCGAAAAACGCGCGCGCGTTTTATTTTTTTCAGTTTTGTTTAAAAACAGACATTTAATGTCCGATGTGGCGAGACGTGTGCTATTGAGTAGCGCTCGCGTGTTACTGAGGCCAACGCTCACTGCGCAGATACATTTTGCTTTGCATTGGGACGCGAGCAGACTGCGAGTTTATCTGCGCGTCAGATACACACACACACACGCGCAGATACAAGCGAACACAGCGCAGAAGAGACAGCTGCAAGGAGTTGTAGCAACTCACTTCGAACATGTTCGAGGCGAACTTGCATGTATCTCAACATGAAAATGTTGCCTAGCGCTGGCAACATTTGTTGCGCCCGCTTAGGTTTCTGAATGCAGCATTTTCCCTTTACCTGAGTGTTTTTATGACCCTTGAGGCAGGTAGGCAGGCAGGAAGCTAACCGTTAATTGCCTGCCACAATGTATCTATGCAACTGTGTATTCGCTTGTGGGTGCTAAATTGTTTCAGCAAATGGAATTTCGCGCATTAACATTTGAGTTGGAAATATTTCCTAAGACCAACTGGCAAATAAGTTGAAGAAGTTTGTAGATGGCATTATTCTCATGACTTCTCCGCACTCTCGGAGGGATCTTGACCCAAAAGGTGTTTGACCTCAAGGTGCTAACCACAATCAGCTCTGTTTAGCTGGTCTTCTTAGCGTGCCCATAAATTCAAATGAACTATTGTCTGAGGGAATAAATATTGGAATACTGGAATCGGAAGCAGAACTATAATTTTATCGATTGCTTTGACAGTTATCGATAATACACTAACGGAATCGAAACGAAATCAATTCAAAAACACTTAAAATGAAAAACATTTTGAATCAATTCAAAGAACCTTTCACTTTACGTACCCGGAACCGGATCCCAGATTTAATTCGTTTCGACACACACATTTCTCTTTTCCAAACATTTTTCAATCTGCGCCGATCTCTTAATAGCATATTTATATGCATCATAAAACTGCTGCTCGATCCTCATTTTTCACCCATCCCATTTCGTTTTTTTTAAGCATTTTTAAAGAGCTGTTTAATGTTGCCAAACAATTTGTCTCACAGCTTTTGACAAATGCTCGAAGATTCATCAGAGTTTTCCCCCGACTTGGAGAAGGCATCGAATTTGCCATAAACCTTTTTTTATACGCATTTTATATGGGAATAAATTAATGTGCTTTGGGGCACTGCAAGATCAAATTTTCGAATTTACAAGTTATCGACATTTTGTGCAATGTTTTAACAATATAAATAATTGGACCTTGTTATGAAATTTACATAAATTTTGATAACGACCTGCGTTACATATTGATGGATGGCAGAGGGGGTGGGGAAGGGGTGGGGGGGGGTTCTTTAAAGACGGAAATATGCATTGTTGTTGTTGTTGCCTGTTTTGACAGCCGCTTGCAACACGTTCTCGATTTTCAGTGTATGCCAAACTCATTTGTCATATCTTTTGTTGGTTTTTTTTACATTTTTATTTTTTTTATTTTTTTTTTTTCATTTTTTTCAAAATTGTCTTTTTTTGGATTTCGCTTTGACTGTCACCGCCCGCAGCTCGTCTGAATATTTTTCGGGCTTCCAATTTTGGCTGGCGTTAAGAGTTGTTGAAAATTAATCAGAAAAGTATTAAAAAAAGAAACACAAAAACAAAGCTAATCCCTTGCATAACATTAGCTGACTTTATTTGTTCATTTTTATTATGATTTTTATTTGACATTTTTTTGCTATAGATTTCTGTGGTTAATGTGATTAATTCGCAAAGATAATGCGATCGGCTGACATTAAAAGATCATTAGTTAAATGAGTCGAAGGCAAAACAAGAGTTACACAAAAATACTGCTGAAGGTGTTCGAATTATGCAAATGGGGAATCTCCGACGGAGAGAATTATTGCACTAGCGATATTTTTTGACACAGTTGCGGGCCTCTGATTGATGATGATTGTGGCCGCCAGCTGTTAACATCCATCAATTAAAAGTAGCGGTAAATTCGCAAAGATTTGTCGAATTTATTTGATTTTGCTTTGTGAATTTGCTAACAGGAATTTCGAATAAACAAATCAATTGTAGTTTTTGGCATGAAGAATTAACAACAAGTTTGGCAATTATCAAGTATGTCAATCATTAAAGATGTCAATCAGCAAGCATGTCAATCATCAAGGATGTCAATCATTAAGGATCAGCAAAATAATGCTTATAGAGCAAAAGTTCATTAGAATAACGGAAAATTGAATACAAATTGAGAGGTTATAGATTGAAAATGAAGAGCTAAGCATGTTTTAGAGGAGATCTTGACTGGGAGATATGCTGACCCTTATCATATCATAAGCCATATCCATCTTTGAACCTTATCATGTCATAAATCATATCTTTGAACCTTATCATATCATAAATCATATCCAACTTTGATCTTAACATTTTTAAAGTTAATCAATTATAGATCGAGCTAAGTACATTCTCGCTTAGAAAGATATAACTTTAAGATTGCGGCTTTTATTGCTAACGGAAATCGATTTGTATCGATAGTGGGCAAACATAGCAAGTTATCGATCAAATTAACTCAATTTAGTTAGCTTTTAACTTATACGAGTATTTATATTACTCTAGATCTTAGAGTCTTAGAGCCAGTCAGGAGAACATGCCTAAATCGATCAGTTTATTTAGTCTGTTCGAGAATGTATATATATATATATATATATATGCTTGCTTCTGGCTCTTACATACTTATACACAAAATCAGACCCACTTTATCCATTTTAAAAAGGGTTCATGTCATACAAATATTGTGCAATCTGTGCAGCTATTCCAACTTTAACTTAATCCAAGGTTTTGATCTCTGCTTCTTGACTTTTTCAATTTATTTTCTTGGTCAGTCTACGCCTTCCTCTCTAGCCATATCGCTCTCTCTCTCTCTCTGTCCCTCTCTCTTCCCCATTCTTTGCTGGGTTTTGTATTATAATAATATAGACATCATCAAAGCGTTTTTACGGCTTCCCCCCGCTTAAGTCCATAATTCCCGTAGCTTCCCGTCGCTCCTCCCCACTGACCCTCCCCTGCCCCTTCCGCCATATCCGCTGACCGTGTGCAGATGTGCCGCCTGATTTATGATCGTGCTACTTACGTGGCCATAAAATATGCCGAGTAAAAAGCTTCTAACATCGGCTGTGCAACTAGGTAAAAGTTGATTTTGGTTGACCACATTTTGCTTACCTGCAAACAAAAACAAACAAAAATTGGTTAAAAAAATGAAAAATAATAAAAAATTAAACAAAAACAAATTATAATTAAGAAAAAAGTTAAGAAAATTAAGAGAATTAAACAAATATAATTTATATAAATATATTTTTGTTAGACTTTTCTCGAGAGTCAAGCAAACACTTAACTTGGCCAATATGTCAATTAAACAGTAGCTTGGCCAAAACTGCAGCTAATGAGACAAGTTGAGGTGCGGGGAAAAGGTGGCTGGCTGGGGAGGGAGCATAAGTCAACAGCTTGGCCAAAAAGCAACAAAACTAAAAGTCCCGTCGTCTCTATTTGCATATCAGGCCGTAAAGTTTGAACTACTTTCGTCGTTTTGGTCGTTTGAAATGTCGCTTTGGCCTTTTTGCGCACAATTTATGCATTGTTTGCCGAGAACTGTTTTTTTTTTTCTTTTTCTTCTTCTGCTGTTGTTGTTGTTGGCCAAGTTAGCAGGAGCCTAGTGAGCCATGACGACCAACCAGAAGCAGCAGCTCAAAAGCCGAAGCGCAAACTCATTTTGCTCGTTGGCTGAAGTTGAAGCAGAAGCTTTCACAAATCGCAAACAGACGACGACGGAATGGAGCAGAAAAAAAAAAAACAGTTAAAAGTTGCGAGTTCATTGTGGCATGCAATCAAGCACCAGCCCCAGCCCCAGCCCGCTGTCTGCCCCTGCTGCTGCTCCTTAACTGTGTTTGCGTTCTAGTGAACTGCTGAACTGAACTTTGCGTTTGTTGTTATGAGTTCTTTTTTCCTTTTAGCCAGTTTGGTTGTTTTTTTTAGCAGCAGCTTCTTTATAAACACAGTTAGAATAATGGTGATTGATAAATATGTTGCAAGCACGACTCTCTCTCTCTCTCTCTGTGCCCCACTCTGTGTCCCTCTCTCCCTCACTTGTCAGCCGTTTAATTGAAGCTTCAAGCGCAAGGTCTCCCTCCCTCTCTCTCTCTCTCCCTCTCTCTTTTGATAGCCGTCTATTTGTTGGCAGCACAGTTATGGCCAAGTTCAAAACAGTTGGCCCCCAATAATGTTTTCTTCTTCTTCTTCTTTCAATTGTTGTTGCTATTGTTGTTGTTGTTGCTTTCACCCGCCCACATTGACATGGATCTGAACTCGTTGCTTGCTGGCCAGGAAGCAGCTGCCAAGCCAATTGGCCATTGGCAGTTAACTTGGCCAATTCAGTGGCTGATTCTATGCGTAATTGTTGGCCACATTTATGGCGCATTTTATGTGCGACTTGCCAATGGTTTTTCTCCTCGCATACCCTATGTTTGGAAAGGGTGAAAGGAGTCCATTAGCTTACTCAAAGTGGGAGTGGCAAAAGAGATATTTGCTTAGTGGTCGATCTATATCTATAGCTATATCTATATCTATATCTATATCTATGTCTATATCTATATCTATATTTGCAGAGCATGGCGCAGTCGGTTGACTCCTCTGCTTCATTTCTGCTGCTTCTTCTTTGCTTGTGACAACTGTTGCAACTGTTGCAACTTACAACTGCTGCAGCTCTTCTTCTTGCTCTTCTAGTTCACTTTCCTAGGCTTTAGCTGCTGCTGCAACTGCGCCAGTTTTCCATTCTATGCTTTCTTTTTTTTTTACTTTTTTCACATACGATTTAAGTTTAATTTTCCATTGCCATTTTCCACATTGCATGATAGATGGAAAAGTGAATTGCCTGCAGTGGGAAAAACTAAGCATAAACAGATCTGCAACTTTCGAGTTCTCGACAATGTGCCACTCCTCCGCCGCCTGCCTCCCCTCCTCCCACAATGTGAAAAGATGCAACAAATGATAAGAGACACATGCGTTGTAAACATTTTCCATTTCAAGGCAACAGTTTAGTCGAACAATTTTCCGCATTTTCCAGCTGCTGCCGCACAGGAGCCACAACAGCCAGCAGAGATATAAAAAATGAACACACAAAAAAGGCAGGGAAGAGAGAGAGGCGGGAGGAGCAGCAAAAGGAGCAGCAGCAGGAGGAAGTAAAGAGAAATGTTAGAGGACGTTGCAAGCAGTCAGCAGTGGCAGTTGCAGTTTGCTGGCAGCGTGGCAATAAAAATAATAATCGAGTTGCGTGGTTGGAAAGTTATGGCCAATAGAAAGAAAGGCAAACAGAATTTGAACCGGATCGGATCGGCACGGCTTGGACCAGGCCAATAGCTTTAGAACGTGCAGCAAGCAGCATGCAGCATGCCACCACGATTGTAATACGATAATGAGAATTGCACTCGCAGGAATTGCATAATATCTGGAGCAACAAGTCAAACCAAAACTTGGCGTGGCCATAAAGTCCACCAGCAAATTGCAGCCACCTGAAAAGTGGCCAATAAAATGCGAAATTGCATTGGCCACGTTAATGCCACAGTTAACATAAATGCCGATCATAAACAATAGTCAATAGAGGCCTTCTGCTTTTTTGCTGGCCACATCCGCCCCCCAACGGCAAAATGTAATAAACATTTTTTTTTTTTTTTGGGCTTTTCCAGATCCTGCGGGAAAATGCATTAAGCAAGTTGTTAAATCAATTTGAGTGCAACAGTTTTTTGTGTTCTGTTATGCAACGCTTAACATTCAACATTCAACCATATTTATTATTGCGAGCCGACTCTTAAAAATGTTACGCCAAATGCATTTTCTTTGATTTTCCATGAATTTCCACAATTTTAATATCTACCCCAAAAATTTTAAGCGTTTTCAATTTCGTTTTCGATTGCGTTTCCAGCGTGCTTTGAACTTTCAGCTCAGCTGCGCAGCTAAAATGTAATTTATAAATAAATAAAAATAATAAATAAAATAATAAATAAAAATAATAAATAAAAATAATAATTAAAACAAAAAAAATCTTTCTTATATGTTTACACTGCCAAAAACGTTGTCAAAACTTCTTTTAATCATAGTCTGACAGCTAGAGGAAAACTGCACTTAAAAAAAATAATGTAATTAAATTAAATAAAAAACTGCATAGATTTCCAATTGGAATTTTTTGATTAATTTTTAACAATTTAATTTGCTAATTTGTTTATGGTTTGATCTGGAGATCATTACTGCCGCTAACATAAGATTCATTTCTATAAAATAAAATTGTTTTCAATTTTTTTTGATAAATTATCTTAAAAATATTTCTTCTTTTTAAATTTTTAAAATTTAAATATAATTTTAAATCTTAAAAATATTTTTTCCTTTTACATTTTTAATTTTAAATATAATTTTAAACCTTAATAATATTTCTTCTTTTTAAATTTATAATTTTAAATTTTATTTTGAATTTAATTTAATTTAACTTTTCACTCTTTCAAAAAATAAATACTTTTTTATGTATTTAATCCCGCATTTATATTTTTTATATTTGCCCACTTCATAAACACAAAAAAAAATTAAATTCACATTTTTTAAATATAATAAATAGCATTTAAATGGAATTTTCATAGGAAAACTTTTTTATCTGCCAAATCATGCATTTCTACAGTCTTTTTTATAGTCTCAAGATATGCTTCCAAAATGCAGCCAAATCTAAATCAAGTTATTATTAAACCGCTCCCCAAAAAAGAAAAAGAAATATTTGTTCCCAGAAACTAATCAGAAATGCATTCAGCGCATAATCATTGAACCTTTGAACTGCAAAATGATTTACAAGAGATTTGAGATTGCTGAGATGACTGATTCGTTGTTGTTGTTGTTGTTATTGTTGTAATTTTTGTGCTGGCTTTTCACACGCCAAATTGATTTCAATCACAGCACAATAAACAATTTTCACAGAATTTTCGCAGTTGAGTGCATTTGAGACGCAGTCAGCCAGGCTGACCCAGTGCTCCACAAAGGCGGCTTTTAATCCGCAGACTGGTCAAACTCCAAAGCGACAACAACAACAACAACAGCAACAATAAAGTGGCAAACAAAACGCCAATCTGGAACAATATGAAAATCACAAATCACTCGACGCCTGCCTGCTGCTGCTGCTTGAGATTTCTGCAGCTGACAATTGCAATAAAAGAGAAACTGGCGGAGGGCGAAGGGACGAAGGAGAAAGGGGAAGCTAAGGCCAAGTTGGGGTGCCACAAGGAGCACAAGGAGTAAAAGGAGTACAGCTGTGGCAGCTGCGCCTGCGCGTAAGCTTCTAATGGACGCTGGCAACGCCCACCAGTTCAGAGTTGCCATTCGCAATGATTTATGAGCTCCTCGCGCGGCTCCTCCATCCTCCACACCAGGCTCCCAACTCAAATCGCTCTCGTGTCAAGTCCAGGGTGTGAACAAATGTGCCAAATGAGCTACACTCAGAAAAATTAATAGCTGAATATGCTAAACACTTCAAAAACTTTAAAAACTTTCAATAAATTTCTTTGACATTTTTTACAGTTACTGCAAAAGTCAGGTTTATATTTAAACTAAAATAGCCACACTTTTGGCGCAGTGTAGTCACACTGCCAAGATTCGAGATGCAAGCCCAGAATCTTGGCCAAACCGAGAAATGAGCGCAAATTGCAGATGCAGATGCAGATGCGAGGAAGCAGCGTATCCGGCAAATAAATCTATCTCGCTCTCACTACTGCCACCTCGCTCTCTCTCTCTCGCTATCTCTCTCTCTCTCTCTCTCGCTCTATCTGTCTGTCTGTCGTCGCTGGCTAAAAAGATTAATCGCTTTGCTTTGAAGTTCAGCGTGTTTGTTGCGCTGAGTGTCAAAATGGCAAAGATGGCAAAGTGACTGCTGAACAAAGAGCCGACAACAAAACTGGCAGCGAGTGTTAATGAAGCAAATGGCTCCAACACTGAATGATGAACTCGAGCTGTGGTGCAGCGGTGTAGTGGTGCAGTGGTGCAGTTGAGTTGCAGAGTGCTGTCTGCTGCCAGAGTGTGGCCCACCCACGCACTGCTGTTGCTGTTGCCACTTTACACACACATAGCAGTCAACTTATGATGAATGCAGCAGCTGTGCTTGCAACTCTCGCATAACGGCAGTTTAAAGCCACCCACACACACTATCTCTCTCTCGCTCTCTCTCTCTCTCACTATCTTTAAGAGGTATTCTCTTATTTGACTGCAACTTGCACTTGCACCACAAATCCTTAAGCAGCGCTCAGCTATCGATTTCAGAAGCAGAGCCAGCAAGTGAATACAAGTGAATGATTAATGAATCAACTCGTTGCGAGTGCTCTGATAACAAAAAAAAAACATTGAATTTGAAGCTGCAACATTATTAAGATATATAAATAGCAATAATAGTGTGATGATGGTGCATTTATTGAGAATGGTTTTAATTGCTTGCATTTAGTTGCATCATTTGCTAAAGTTTAGTTTTTAGTAATGAGAAATATATATATATAAATAAGAAGAAGAAGATAGAAATTAATATTAAGTTTAAGTTTAAGGAAACCGAAGCCACTAAAAATTAATATTGAATATAAACCATAACTAAGGAAACCGAGCCATAACCGCTAAATCTTCCAGACGCTTAGCTAGATTGCTGCTACAAGAAATATTTCAATTCATATATAATAAGTAAAATAAATAAATAAATAAAATAAATGGATAAAACAAATAAATAAAATACAAAATAAAATAAATAAACAAAATAAATAAATAAAAATAAAGAAAACAAATAAATAAAATAAATAATTAAAATAAAAAATAACATAAATAAATAAAATTAAACAAAATAAATAAATAAATAAATAAAATAAATAAAATAAATAAATAAAATCTTAATTTAGTGTAGAGTTGTGCTTTAAGTATATATCAGTTTCTAATCAGATCATTTATGCAACAAATGTTGAATCATTTTGCATTTAAAGAAATCTTGTAAATATTTCTTATTTTTTAATTTATTTATAATTTTTAATTTCTTTCTTTTCGTATTTTTTCTGCCAACTGATTTTAGTTGACACTAAATAAATAAATCAAGAAATCAAGAAATTTCCAAGTAGAAACCAAATCCTTCAACAATTCAGCTGCTCAACTCGTGTCTGGTTAACTCGTGTCTGCGTCGCCGCAATGAAGGAAGGCAGTGACCTCTATTATGTAAGCTGTCGATTAACATTAGCTGCCACAAGAGCAACACACTCGCAACACACACTCGCAACACACACTCGCAACACACACTCGCAGCACACACTCGCAACACACACTCGCAACACACACTCGCAACACACTCGTGCCACTGCGCACCACCCACAAGGCAAGAGCAACATGGCTTTGCTTAGATTTCACACCAAGAAGCCGCACAACAACAAAAAAAGCCTTTGCCTTATTGTCGCCATTGTTAGCCAAGTTGGTGCTTAGTGCAACAACTTTTACCACAAATCGGATTTCCTGCAACGATTTGTGGCAACAGCTGGCCGCCACCTTTTAGCCGCTTTGGTCAAAACTGTGCAAGTCAAAGTAGATCATAAAAGAAAAATAGAGGCATGGAAAAAGTGGCACTGAACGTTAACCGGAGCAGGAAGAAGAATCGCCGCAGTGTTGCAAGTTGGCCCGTTTGCCAGTTTTGCAGCAAGTTGCGAATCAAATCAAATCAAAGACAAATGCCACAAATATTTCCCAAGGAAATGCAACAGATTCTTTTTGTGTGTTTCCAAGAAGCAAAGCGAAAAGCAAAGGAAACGACGCGTTGCGTTGCAATGCGATGCAATGCGGTGCGGTGCGCGTTGCAAGTCGACAAGTTTTCCCTTATTTGATGATGTTGCCCCATGTTGACAACCAGTTCGGGGCCAAGTAACGAGAATAGAACCAACTCGATGTTAAGTTTGTTAAAGCAATCACGAAACAAGAGACAAAAGCGCAACAGAGCCGCGCAGAGTCGCGCAGAGCCGGGGCCAAACTTTATTAGAAAAGACAATCCATATATGCACTGCAAGAAAAAATCAAGTAGCTCTCACAAGCAAGTTCAAATACAAAAATTTTATTGATAGTTTTAACATTTAACTATTTAAATGATGGAGAATAAAAATCAGTAAAAATAAGTTTAAACAAACACAAAATTTGCACAGTGTAGCAAAAATAAAAGAAGAATATGCTGACAAAGAACAAGCCCTGCAGAAGAAGAAGAAGAGGAAGAATCAGCTAAGTCGCATTGGGCGTGGAGGAAAACTCGTTTTTCCGCTCACTTTGATAACGTGCCAAAATTATAGAAGACGCCAGTTGCCAGCAGCGAAGAGGGCCAATGGCTAATTGCACAGAGAGAGGCGCGTCCCTCGATCACTGGCCAAGCAAAACTAAGGTGGCAAGCTGGGCGCAGCAGAAGGTAGCAAGCAACAGCAAATTTGCCAAGAGCCTAAAGTTAGATCCCATCAACATTGGCTCGTTGCATATTCATAGTCATAACGAGATGAGTTGAGAAGGCTGCCTCCAGCTAGTGGCTATAATTTGCCCGGCCATGTTCACACGTCGTGTTGCTGGCTGACCCACTGTGCCCCACCACCACCCCCCGCCCAGCAGCTGCCCCAACTACTATTTACAATGCGAGCTAACTAACTGCTCATTTGCCTGGTTATTTTAATTAACCCAAAAACAATTTCAGCAAGTGTGCAAAAAAAAAAATCAGAGTTGACAACATAGAAAAAAAAAATTATGTTGTTGGCATAAATCAGTGGAGGGGGGGGGGGGAGCTGGGGCAACTACAAAAGCAGGCTAATGAATGCATCTGACAGATACATCTGCATGCAGCAACCACGACAAATAGACTTATAAAGCGGCGAGGCGGCCAAAAAAAAAACAGCCAAAACGCCAAACCATGAAAGAGGCAATAAAAAGCGTTAACAAGCCAACAACCAACAACAAGTCCATAACAACAACAACAACAACAACAACAACAACAATTGGCAAACAGTCAGACAATAAAATACACACAACTGTGGCCAAAGGGGGGATGGCTTCATTCAAAGGGGGGCCAAAATAGAGTCGCTTAAATTGTTGTTAACAATTCTGGGACCAGGCGAAACGCATAAATTTAGTTTATCATTCACGGATCTGTGAGTGGGGAAAAAGAGTATTTGTGTTCAGTGCAATTACAGCGAAAGTTTTTACACACTTTGCGGAAAACGTTAAGTTTGAAAATTTGGCCTAAACAAAAGTGGCGGAACACAAATTGAAAACACTTTTGAGCTGAGAATTGTTTGCAAGTAAGTTTCTAATTTTCCTATACTAAACTAAACCTAAATCGAAATTGGTCTTTATAGGTTTATTAATTTTTTATTTATTATAATTATTATAATTAATTATTATTATTTATTTTATTTATTAATAATAACTCTGTTCAAATTTAGAATTTCAATTCAGTTTCGTTTTCGGTTTGAGAGCCTTTTTGGGCTTACAAAAAATTATCTTAACTTAAAAAATATTATTATTATATTTTTATTATTATACTTTTATTATTATATTTTTATTATTATATTTTTATTATTATGTTTTTATCGTTATATTTTTATTATATTGTGATTTTAATTTTATTTTTATTATTATATTATTTTTATTATATTTATTATTATATTTTTATTTTTTGTATCTATTATTAAATTTTTATTATTAAATTTTTATTATTATATTTTTATTATTATATTTGTATTATTATATTTTTATTATTATGTTTTTATTATTATTATATTTTTAATATTATGTTTTTATCATTTTTTATTATTATATTATTTCAATACTTATTAGAGTATTGCCCCGTCGGCTACGTCCAACAACATTATTCAATTTCCAATTTTTTGCCTTGGCCAATGTGGGTCAATTTGGGCCAGGTAGAGCAGAACAGGAAGCGTGGCGTGATCCATGGCGGGATTCCCGCTTTGCTCTGCTTGAATTTGGCCAACTGCTGTTTCTTGGCAACTTGGCAACTTGGCGCAACTTGGCATTAATCAATTTGCAATCAGTTTGGCAACACAATATGCGTGTTCAGTTCGCAACGGATCAGCTTAAAGAAAAAGCAATATAAAAAAAACTGTTGCATCTTTTTGACTGCATTTGGCTAATGCCAAATGTTGGCAGTCAATAAACAGGCGGCCAGATGTGAATGCTGCAGCATGTGGCAAGCTGCTGCCTGCAGCGCAATTGCATTTGGTTTTTATCATCTTACGCTCAATTACAGCAAACAGAAGCAACAACAAATAAATAAACACATGCAAAGAGTTGCATGCCAGCCAAGAATACCCTGTTAAAATAGGGCAGCTCTAAAATAACTGTAAAATGTAAATCAATAAAATAAAATCTGCATTTTTAATAAACTTTTTAAGATAACAAATCAGCCTGATAAAAATTGTTTAAATTGCAATTCTGTTTGCTGTTTGACAGCCTGATTGAAACACAAATACTAAAATTTACAGGGTATCTAGAGGGTATCTTTGGTTTTCCTGTGATTATTTGGAGCATTTTGTGTTCCATTTGCAATTTTTATGATTTGAATGAAAGAACAATGCAAAAAAGTTGAGTTGATTTGAATTACAATTTCTATTTACAGTTATAGAGGGAACAATAGACTTTATAGGTCGCAGTGATGGTTCCCCAATTTATAATAATAATCTGTAGACAGATATAGATATATCCAGATTCAGATTTCATTTAGATTTCATAGCAATTTCAACAGACTATTATTTATTTTCCTGATGAACTTTATTTCACATTCATTCATTTCACATTTTTTCAATTTTGTTGCTTCCTTGGCAGTTTCAGTGGCAAGACTCAAATGAGCCGCAAGCAGGCTTGCCACTGGCCTCAGGCTTTTTCTGGTAATATGGGCAACAATTTGGGCCAATGCAAAAATTACAAATGGAATGCAAAAACTGCAGTTAAACTTTTAATGAGTTATAAGCAAATAGTCGAAATTCTGCACAACTTCTCTCAGGCGTAGCAACATTTTAACTGATTGCTGGCATTGCAGCAGCTTAGCCTTGTTTGGTGGCTATTTAAGCCAATTTAAACTTGAATTATATAAAACACTTGTGCAGCGAAAAAAGAGCTGAGTTTTGTGCACAAGTATTTTTCAATTATTTAAATGAATTTTTTTTTGGTGTGTATTGAAAACTGAAGAAAATGTTTATCGAATTTTTATAAATTCTTTGCATAAATATTTTGTAAAGCAAAACTATAAAAAAGATAAACTTGGTAGACATTTTGATGCACAGCTAAAACTTATTTATTTATATTATTTGTTTATTTATTTATACTAATTATATTATTTATTTATTTATGTACATTATTTATTTATTTAGTTATATTATTTATTTACATTATTTATTTATTTATTTATTTATGTTATTTATTTATTTATGTTATTTATTTATATTATATATTAATTTATATTATTTATTTATGTATTTATTTATTTATTTGTATTATTTATTTATTTATATTATTTATTTAATGTCAACTAAATTCATTCGACACCAAAAAACATAGAGAAAAAAATTAAATTAAATTAAATTGAAATTATATCTAAAATCAAATTTAAAATTATAAATGTAAAAAGAAGAAATATTTCTCCTATTTCTGGCAGTATTTAAAACTCAATTTATCAAAAAAGTGCACAAATTGAATATTAGTTTTAAACGCAGCGCAATTAGTCAGCAATTGGAAAATGTGCTTTTAACTTACAGTCAAATAAATCATTTTTTGTGACACTTTAAAGCCATTTTGGCCAACACTTTCTTTTGGCATTTGTTGCCAGGCTGCCAGGCTGACTATCAGCTAATCAGCTAATCATCCAGCTATCAATCATTTATAACCCTAGCAGGAGGCGGAGGCGCATCGTCAGCTTTCATTCCTTTAGTGTTTTCTTCAGTTTATCACTTTATGAGTTATTTAAAAAATTAAACACAAAAAAAGAAAAACAAAAACAAAAAGAAAAACAAGAAAGGAAAAGCGCAAAAGTCGTTAACAAGGTGGCAAAAATGAAATATTTCTGTTCATTAATCAGCTAAAAAAACGAACAACTGCTCAACCTGAGCTGAGCTGAGCTGAGCTGAGCCTCCCCCGCAACCTGCCCCAAAGCTGGCGGCTGTGGCTAAGTAATTGGCACTCATCCTTGGCCGCGTCTCGAATTTGAGCCAATTAAATGGCGACACACTCGGCAGCAAACTCTGCCACACTTGCAACTTTGCAACGTAAGGCAACGGTTGCCTTTCCCTTTTCCGCAATGCTTGCTGCTAATGATGAACCCGAATGCAACGCTTGCAACACTTGCAACATACGTGTATTTTTCATTGTGGCAAAATGTCAAAATCAAATTTTAATTGGATATGCCTGACTGCCAGTTACTCTGTAATTATTGCTTTAAATTGAAATCAAATATGTTCCTAACTAGAATTAATAGTCGGAGACAGAAACTTAACTTTACAGTTACAAATCTATATAAGTAATATGATTGAACTGACTGCTAGTTACCCTGTAACTTGCACTCAAATATATTTCTACATTTTTTTCTCCAAATTTTTATAAAACTAGAATTAAGCTTAACTTTTCAGATAATATTGACACGACTAGCAGTTACCCAGTGACATAGTCTGCTGTCCGAACATACCCCATTTACACATTTCCAATAAGTACAGGGTATTCAACACCAAATAAATTGTGCTTCAAAGCGAATTTGATGTTCAGAAGCAGGCTTTGTTTTTTTTTTATTTCTATTTTTTATTTTTATTTCACCTCATTTTTAGCGCTTTTTATTTTTATTACCAAAAGACTTTTTCTACTTAATTTTCATGGTTTTTATTTGTGTTCGATTTGATCTCAGTTTCAAGTCAGCTTTAAACAATTTATTTTGAGTTATTTCGATTGGCTTTTCAGCTGCAGCATAAAATGTAATTATGACGGCCACAAAACTGTTTTCAACTCCAACTTCGACTCTGAAAAATTGCCGATGACGAAATCATTTCGATCAGTTCGCATATATGACGTCGTTTTGGGCCTGGATTCGGTTTTGGCCATCAAAAATTGTTTGGGGCTGGGTTTGCTGTGGCTTCAACTTTGCCGTTGCCGTTGGCTTTGTTGTCTGTGGTAATGACTTCATTTTCAGAGGCTCGCTTGCTGCTTGTTTGAAGTTTTTTTCTTTTGTTTTTGTTTTGTATTGTTTTGGCCACATAATCTTTTATATATGGCTCATGAAAATTGTCGGTTACTTTGATAAATTGTTGTTATTTTTTCTACACATTTTTTATGTTTATTTTTTTTTTTTTTTTTGAGTGCTTTTTGAGCGTTGCCCTGTTGTTGTTGTTGTTGTTTTTGGCTTGTATTCGTTTTGTTAATTATCGACTTTAATTGTTAATTTAAATCACGGAAAAAATGTAATTATGGCACAATGGCAAAAAAGTGAAACTCGATTGAAATTCAAATAAACTCTTTAATATTATTTTGAGACACACCCGCTCTCTCTCTCTCTATCTCTCTCCATCTCTGTCTGTCTCCAGATGAGCTGCGATTCTCTCTGTGGCAAAAACAATGTCAAGTTTTGAGCAGGAGAAAGGTTTTTTGATACACAATTTGATGGGTTGTTCAGCGGGCGGATTCGAGATTGTTGTCGAAAATGTTTTCGTTTTTTTTTTGTATTTTATTTTTTATATTTTTTGATTGATTGTTTAAATGGCTGACAGCTGTAAACTTGTCAGTGCAAGTCAGTGCCCGTTAGAATACACAAATAAACTAGCTAAAAAAGCGACTGTTTTTTGTGCAACAATTTCAGTTTTTTAAAATCGATTACATGAAAATTTCCGCTGCGACTTAAATTAATGCGCCTGTCAACTAGTTTCATATTAAATTGCCGCTCATCAAAGATTGCCAACAACATTAAGCCAATTTAATAGTTTTCATAAATAAAGTAAAAAAAAAAATCGATTTATTTATCTCAACGATTATGCCACAAATATGTAGCAAAAAAATAAAAGCAGAAAAAACAATCGCAGTTAAATGGAAAGTTTATTTTAAGGTTCATTTGCTGGGCAACTAGATTAAGCAGCTAATTCGTTAATGTTTTATTGATCTGAACGTTTAGGCTGGCAGCCGACTGCAGTTGTTACCAACTTATTTGGGCGAAAGGTTTTTTTTTTTTTGTTTTCTTACCAGCAACTGTTATGCAAATCACGCCGAGATTGCCGGGGACAACAACAATGGTCAGCGAGTAGAATTGGACAAACAACTGGGCAACAGCAACAGATCCAAATCGAATTGTCGGCAAACTTGTAAGTTATGGCCAACATAAAGCTAAACTCGAGCACTTCCTGGGCAACCAAAATACACAAAAACCCGGACCAATTCCAATTCCAAACCCAATCCCCAAGCACAACCCGCATAATCAATTGTCATTGTCATTAGGTTACTGCTTTTTGGCCAGAGCCAGGCCAGAGCCAGACCAGAGCCAAGCCAGCCAGCGATTGGCTCTAATCCCGGCACAGCCAAATTGCGCCACCTTCACTTTTTGGCAAAGTCCACAAGACTTTTGTGTTCGCATTTTATACCCTGTAAAATGGGTGTTAAGCAGAGGGTTGTCTCTACATATGTTGACTATGGCGTCTATATAATTATTATTGCATTAACTGATACATAAGTTAATTAGAAAATAGAAAATTATTGTTTATTAAATAAAAAAAATAAAATAAAATAAATTGAATAAAATGAGTTATCAACATTATTAATATTATTATGTTTATTTTTATTATTACTATTATTATTATTCTTATTAATATTACAATTTTTATATTATATTATTATTGTTAGTTATTTTTTAATTTTTAATATTATTGATAATATTATTTTATTTTTTAAATTTTTTTTTGTTTTTTTGATTTTTTTTTTAATTTTTTTTTTTTTATTTTTTTTTTTATTATTATTGATATTACTCTTACTATTATTATTATTATTTTTTTTTTATATCATTATTATTCTTATTATTATTGTTATATTTATTTTTTTAATATTATTGTTATTATTAATATTTTATTTTATACCAATTTTTGTATTATTTCATTTTTTACACATTTTTTTATTTTTATTATATACATTAAATATATCAAAAACAATTAAAATTAAAAGAAAATAATTATTAAAAAAATATATAGAGAAATGTTTCAACTCAAAAGTTAATATCAAAACTCAAAATCAATCTAAAAATTGATTTTAATTTCATTATAGACGGAGAAAACTGAGAGAAGCTGAGCAGATTTTAGGAGCTGATTTACTGAAAGGGGTTTATATTTTTGGGAATCTGTAGAAGATCGTGGAAACTTAGATAATATATAGAATACACTATATATTAATATTAATTCCTGCTTGTAATGACTCACAGACATAGAGTATCTTTTAGCCTAGTCACGCCAACATTTTAAGGTAATCCAGTAAACAAGTCTCAAGCCAAGAGCTCAAAGATATGTCAAGTAAAGGGTATCTTTTGGTCAAGCAACTCTCTTTCTACCTATTTATCTCTCTCTCTCTCCCACTCACTCTCTATCTCTCTGCTCGCCCAACTGTTTACTCTAGTTGATAATACCATTTTTGGGTCGTTCGCCTTAACAGAGACATCCTTGTTAAGCTGAGCGTCAAAGCGACACGCAACTTGCAACTTTTGGCGGCAACATGGCAACATGGCAGCATGATTGTTAACGCGACCAGAACGAAAAGAGCCAAACGAAAAATTTCAATTAATATTTGGGAAAGTGCAGTGATTGCAATAGGATTACCCCAGAGGCTGTCCCAGCTCGAGATGAGCTGGTCAAAGGGGGGCGGAAAGGTGGGGGAGGGGGAGTGGCAGACACAACACAACTCATCCTTGCAGCGACACATAAATTCATATACTATATTTATATATATATATTATATTGATAGATTTAATGTGTATTTCTGGCCGCTGGCTGACAAATTTTACCTTTCCATTTGCCGCAAGTGGCAAGTAAAAGATTGCCTGCAACAGAGGAGGGGAGGGGAGGGCAGGATGTGGGTTGGGGTGGGCTGGGGGATAGGGGTGCAGAGAGAGCAAACACAATCGAGCGAGAGACAAACGCCAAACAGCTTATTGAAAAAATGCTTGCACCATTTTGGTCAATTGACATTTTTAGCTGCAAGTTGCAAGAGTATCTTCCCCCCACCCACCCCCCTCCACACACCCCTTCACGCCCAACACACTCTCTTTTTTGTGCAATTCTCCAATCGACAACGTGACAAAACAATTGTCGTAAATCAGTAGGCCAAAATGTAGCTGATGGAGCGGGGAGGCAGTGGCAGTGGCAGTGGCAGGGGCAGGCAAAGACATTGTTTGTTGTTTGCTGCTGCTTTGTTTGTTTGTTTTTTTTGTGTTTTGCATTTTTTGTTGTTTTTGTTTCTCTTTTTTGCGGGTGTTTTTTTACTTTCATTTGGCTCGTGGCCGCAGAGTGTTTTTTTTATTTGTTATTATTATTTTCTGTGTTGCATGAATCATTATGAAGCAGTGGCTGCGTTGCAAGTGGCAAATTCCATGCCGACACTTGCCATGGAATGTGCAATTACCGCGAAAGCTAAAGAAATATAAGCAAAGATTTCTTCTGCTGCAAGAAGAAAGACAAATAGATTCTAGATTTTAGATTCCAGACTAAGTTTGTCTGCTGAAAGTTAAAGAAAGAAATAAATTTAAAATTTCTACTTTACATATTTATTCACATTTATCTTAAAGATAAGAATTACTTTTTTAGTTGTGCTTGATTTAAAAAGAATATATATATATATATATATATATAGTATAGTTGTAGATACGATAGTAGAGCATATTGGTGTTGTGCAGAAACTAGAGGCTTGAAAATATATTCCTCTATAACTTCCGTCTGTAACAAAATATGCACAACAACTGAGAGTAAAATTGCGATTATTTATTTAATCTGTAATTATTTTTTAATTTACACTTTTTTAATGAGACTCTTGTGAACCGGCTTCAAATTACATATTATTTTTCTGTGTTATCATCGATCTAAGTTATTACATTTCAAGAAAAGTTACGCGTGATCAGATCCCTAACAAATCCATTCGATTTTCATAATCAGAGTCAGGTGACTCATGGCTCTATGTGCTCGTTGCACTCATTGGGGGGATCCTTGTGCTCGTTGTCCTGTCTCCCTTGTCGTAGGCTTCTTCGTTGTGGGTATCCCGTTGAAAACGGTAGATCTTACATTTATTGGTGAAATCTCGAATACATTTCTCGTTAAATACCCTCGCACCACAACTTGGATACAGAGCTGTGATCAACAGGCACAGAAATATTAACACTTTAAAGTCCATCCTCGCTGGCTGCAATCAATCGGTCTGTTGTAGGCTGTGTGTTGAGCAGTACTGACTTCATGTAATTATTTGGTTAACTCTCAGATGCTAAAAATATGTATTTCTGTATTTTATTGTTTTAATTCTAATCGCAGACTCAACATAATGCCCATTGTTTAAAGTTTACTTCTTGGAATGACGGAAGCTCTGATAACGAATTTTTAACGAAGCTATAGTTATTCCACAGTCACCAAACTGGGCAGGCAGATAACTCATAACATTCTTTAGAGAGTGAAAATATAGCCTCAATAAAGTTATAATCGAAAATGAAAAGGAGGACTCTGCATCCTGGATCCTGTATAGTCTCCACAGTTGGGCAACACTGCATTTGCACCTAACTGTTGCACCCACCTCTTCTTCTTTCTCTTCACGACATCTTCTATATTTATTTCGATTCTTATTTTAGTCGTACTCAATGCAATATATATATTTATTTTGGCAGATCATATTGTATATTTTTAATTTACACTGTTTATATATGTTGGATTATTCTGGATCTTAGCTGTTTTATTTCCCCGTTGCTGATTTTGTAGGATTGTCCAATTTTTTTTTGTTGGTTAAGTTTACTTGAAAATTCTCCTCATACATTCATTTGTTTTGGGGTTACGTTTACACGGGATGCTTAATGTGGTCCCAAACATTGATTTCATAATTTCTGTTGCAAAATTGATTGAATGTTGTTCGCACTCTTGGGCATCACTCGAGGGGCGACCACTGAAGCACTGCACATATTGTTCATTCTTAATCTCGTACCATAGACGCATTCGCAACTCGCAACTCTGCAAGTCCTCACTGTTGACGCCCTCGCAATTTGGATACGCGGATAGAGCTGTGTTCCTTGTGCTCGTTTCTCTCATTGGGATCTCTGTGCTCGTTGTCCTGTGTCTCTTGTCGTTGCGAAGCAACGAGGCTTTTTTGTTGTGGGGGTCCCGTGGCAAAAGCCTGCGGATACATTTATTGTTGCGATCTCGTTTACATTTTTGATCAAGTATCAACAGCGCACCACAACTTGGATACAGAGCTGTGATCAACAGGCACAGAAATATTAAAACTTTAAAGTCCATCCTCGCTGGCTGCAATCAATCGGTCTGTTGTAGGCTGTGTGTTGAGCAGTACTGACTTCATGTAATTATTTGGTTCCTTATTTATACTTTTGCTTCAAAGAGAGATTAACTCTCAGATGCTAAAAATATGTATTTCTGTATTTTATTGTTTTAATTCTAATCGCGGACTCACCATAATGTTTATTGTTTAAAGTTTACTTCTTGGAATGCCGGAAACTCTGATAACGAATTTTTAACGAAGCTATATTTATTCCACAGTCACCAAACTGGGCAGGCAGATAACTCATAACATTCTTAGAGAGTGAAAATATAGCTTCAATAAAGCTATAATCGAAAATGAAAAGGAGGACTCTGCATCCTGGATCCTGTATAGTCTCCACAGTCGGGCAACACTGCATTTTGCACCTAACTGTTGCACCCACCTCTTCTTCTTTCTCTTCACGACATCTTCTATATATATTTCGATTCTTTATTTAGTTGTACTCAATGCAATATATATATTTATTTTGGCAGATCATATTGTTTATTTTTAATTTACACTGTTTATATATGTTGGATTATTCTGGATCTTAGCTGTTTTATTTCCCCGTTGCTGATTTTGTAGGATTGTCCAATTTTTTTTTGTTGGTTAAGTTTACTCGAAAATTCTCCTCATACATTCACCTGTTTTGGGGTTACGTTTACACGGGATGCTTATGTGGCCCCATACAATGATTCCAAATATTCTGTTGCAAAATTGATTGATTGTTGTTCGCACCCTTGAGCATCACTCGAGAGGCGACTTCTGAAGCACTGCACAAAATGTTCATTCTTAATCTCGTACCATTGACGCATTTGCAACATGCAACTTTCCAAGTCCTCACTGTTGACGCCCTCGCAATTTGGATACGCGGATAGAGCTGTGTTCCTTGTGCTCGTTGTCCTGTGTCTCTTCTCGTCCCGTGGAAAACTCTTGGGGATACAATTTCTGTTGTGATCTCGACTACATTTCGGATCAAATACCGGAATCGCAGTACAACTTGCAGACTCGAACAGAGCTGTGATCAACAGGCACAGAAATATTAACACTTTAAAGTCCATCCTCGCGGGCTGCAATCAATCGGTCTGTTGTAGGCTGTGTGTTGAGCAGTACTGACTTCATGTAATTATTTGGTTCCTTATTTATACTTTTGCTTGAAAGAGAAATTAACTCTCAGATGCTAAAAATATGTTTTAATTATAATCGCAGACTCAACATAATGTTTATTGTTTAAAGTTTACTTCTTGGAATGACGAATACTCTGATAACGAATTTTTAACGAAGCTATATTTATTCCACAGTCACCAAACTGGGCAGGCAGATAACTCATAACATTCTTTAGAGAGTGAAAATATAGCTTCAATAAAGCTATAATGAAAATGAAAAGGAGGACTCTGCATCCTGGATCCTGTATAGTCTCCACAGTCGGGCAACACTGCATTTTGCACCTGAACTGTTGCACCCACCTCTTCTTCTTTCTCTTCACGACATCTTCTATATATATTTCGATTCTTTATTTAGTTGTACTCAATCGCAATATATATATTTATTTTGGCAGATCATATTGTTTATTGTTTAATTTACACTGTTTATATATGTTGGATTATTCTGGATCTTAGCTGTTTTATTTCCCCGTTGCTGATTTTGTAGGATTGTCCAATTTTTTTTTGTTGGTTAAGTTTACTCGAAAATTCTCCTCATACATTCACCTGTTTTGGGGTTACGTTTACACGGGATGCTTATGTGGCCCCATACAATGATTCCAAATATTCTGTTGCAAAATTGATTGATTGTTGTTCGCACCCTTGAGCATCACTCGAGAGGCGACTTCTGAAGCACTGCACAAAATGTTCATTCTTAATCTCGTACCATTGACGCATTTGCAACATGCAACTTTCCAAGTCCTCACTGTTGACGCCCTCGCAATTTGGATACGCGGATAGAGCTGTGTTCCTTGGTGCACGTTGTCCTGTGTCTCTTCTCGTCCCGTGGAAAACTCTTGGGGATACAATTTCTGTTGTGATCTCGACTACATTTCGGATCAAATACCGGAATCGCAGTACAACTTGCAGACTCGAACAGAGCTGTGATCAACAGGCACAGAAATATTAACACTTTAAAGTCCATCCTCGCGGGCTGCAATCAATCGGTCTGTTGTAGGCTGTGTGTTGAGCAGTACTGACTTCATGTAATTATTTGGTTCCTTATTTATACTTTTGCTTGAAAGAGAAATTAACTCTCAGATGCTAAAAATATGTTTTAATTATAATCGCAGACTCAACATAATGTTTATTGTTTAAAGTTTACTTCTTGGAATGACGGAAACTCTGATAACGAATTTTTAACGAAGCTATATTTATTCCACAGTCACCAAACTGGGCAGGCAGATAACTCATAACATTCTTTAGAGAGTGAAAATATAGCCTCAAGGACTCAGCATCCTGGATCCTGTATGGTCTCCACAGTCGGGCAACACTGCATTTGCACCTACCTGTTGCACGTACCTCTGCTTCTTTCTCGTCACGACATCTTTTATATTTCGATTCTTTATTTAGTTATATATATATATATATATATATATTCTTGAAGACTATATCAAAAAAAGAAAACTTTCAATTTCAATAAAATACTGCAAATTTCACTTGAACGTAAATGCAATCCTCGCCAGCTGGACTTGAAAAGCTTCCTTATGCAACAGTCACATAAGCACACTCACACGCCACACACACACACACTTGCACACACACACACTCGCACACACATCCCATTAGTTAAACAGCTGTCATGGTCAATGTTCAATTGTTGTCAATATTTCAAATGCTTTAGCTCAACTCTAAGTCAAACCAAGCCAAACCAAGCCGAGACAAGCCAATCCCCAATGGCGAAATGGGCCTCTTCCGTCTTAGATTTTGACTTTAGACTCGTAGTTCCGCCTCCCCCTCCCCCCTTTTGCCACCCACTCAAATTCACACTGATTTTCACAGGCTATTTTCCCATTGCATAATTTTCACGCCCAGAGCCACGCAATGAAGCGTTGCAAGCACACACACACAAACACACACGCGTCATATAAAAGTAAAATATATTTATTATATAAAAAAAAAATAAAAAAAAAAAACAGATATTCCTTAAATTGAATAATTTTAATATTTATTTAATGTTTATTTTTATTTGTTTTAATATTTAATTTATATTTATTTCTATTAAATTATTATTTAAATTAATTATTATTAATATTTTATTTTTAATATTATTATTATTATTATCATTATTTTTAATATGATTATTATCATTATTTTCATTATTATTATTTTTATTGTTATTATTATTATTAGTCCTTAAATTTAATACTTTAAATATTTATTTCTATTAGATTATTATTTAAATTGATCATTAAAATAATTATTTGATTGCGTTTAGTATTTGGATATAATTATATTTTTAATTATTTTATAATATTTTTAATTATTTTATAATATTTTTAAATATTTATTGTTTTTCAGCATTGAAATTCTTTCTTCATATTGAGGAATGCGTAATATTTTCATTGAATGCTCTTCTAGCGCTTCTATTATTTTGACCTCAGCTGTTCATATATGTACTTTAGCTAGATAATAATCCCCCCTGGAAACCACAAGTTCGGGCCACATTTGCCGACTATTCAAGTGTCGTCCAGTTGGAGGCTTTTCAGCTTTTTCAGTTTTGGGGTTATCAACGAACAAAACAATTTTATATTATTTCTTGCCAAGCAATTTTCACTTTTATTATTATTTTTTATTTTTTTTTTTTCAGCACAATAAATTTGAACGTAACGCAAATGAAAATGAAAACGAAATGCAAGGGAACATTGTACGCAGTGGTGCGGGGCGGGGCGGGGCGGGGTTAGGGGGCGTAGTTAACGCTCGATCATTGCTGCCCCCCAAACAAGTTGATATGTGCTGCCCTCCCCCTACCCCTACCCCTCCCCCACCCATCATACAAAGTTACACAATCTTCGTTACTTGTCTGTTTTTTTTTATTTATTTTTTTTTTTAGACTTTAGCAAGTGGCTGCAGTTTTCTTTTTGTGTGTGTATGTTTTTTTGTTGTTGTTGCACGCACTAACGGAAGACGTGAAAAAAAAAACGAAAAGAAATGAACAAAAAACCAAGTTGTAATGAAAAGCACATAAAGTCAAAGTCATTGCGAAATGAAAAGAAAAATGAAATTAAATGAAATGCGTATAATTTTTCTGTTCATTTCGTTACACTTTTACCTGTGATTAGTATCTCAATTTTCGTTTTTTTTTTTCTGGTTTATGGCTTGTTATCATCATTACGTATATTTGAGGGTTTTTTTTATATCACATTTGTTTTATTTAATTTAGAGTTTGATTTGAGCAGGAAGTGTGCAAGTGGCAGAAGAATCCTAATGATAATGAGAATATTTGCTGAGATTCGATAAAAATGCAGTTCAATTTTCAATAAATAATTCACGACTAAAAATAACTAAATAAATTGCCTCAATTAAAATGCGTGCGTGTTGCTGCAGCACGCATTTTGATGCAACATTTGCGCCTTAACTTATGCTACATATATTTTTGCTTTTGTATAAAATCACACTTACCGAGTGTACTGCTAGATGGCGCTGTAACTCTGCATTCGAATAGAGCGTCAATTCCGAAATGGTTGGTGAACTCTCTAGTTTGCTTTCCATGTCGCGCAGCCAGCGTCGCAACTCTTTCGGATCTTCGCACAGACCCTCCTGTCGCTGATTATCATCCAATATCTATAAAAATACACAATACGCGTTATAATACAAATAAAAACTTTAAATTTAAATATCTTACATGCTAAGTTAGGTGTGATTTAGTACATAATGGTAAGAAACTTGACTAAATAGGTCTAAGAACATATGCAACAAGCAAGTGCTACTGCGCAATAGATGGCGCAAGCTTTAAGACTCACATGAAGCTGGCTGCCCGTAAATTTGTATTCGCGTGACATTGGCTGTGCCTCCTCAATTTCAAACCGCGCCTCCTTGCACGTATCGAGCAGGTTCGTGTCCATGATGTAATTATAGTTCGTTTGTATGGCCGCCCAGAGGTCGTCTTTGCCAGACGAGCCCAGCCCAAGGGTGGCGCTGCTGTGCAGACTGGTGGAGCTGCTGTGACTGTGGCCGCTGCCCCACGAATAGCGGTGCATTTTGTTGTTGCTCGAACACTTGCTGCTTGCGCTGCTCGGTGAGTTTTTCTGCGGAAGACGGAGAGACAAAGAGAGAGAAACCATTAATAGTTGTTAATAAATAAGTAATTTAAGGCAGCCAAATATGGACGCGATAATATGCTTAGCCATCTATGGGCCGCCAGCAAAAGCTTTGACCGGTTCAAAGCCGCACCAAAAACAAAATATTGTAAAAAGCGCGCGTAATTAATTAAATTGAATTTTTATTTGTCATACAACAACAAAAAAGTCACAACAACACAAATGTTGAGGAAATTCCATATTAACACGATCTCGCAATGCTCAAACAATGCCAAAAAGCAGCAACAACAAAACAGCAAAATAAAATTGCAATTTTCATTACGACGAATCAAATCAAAATTTGTAGTTTTTGAATTGATTGAATGACTGGCGCCATGAGCAATTAATTAAACTGAATAAGCAACAACAGCTCAGACCGAGCAGACACCTCCCCACACCCCTCCCCGCTGAAT
This sequence comes from Drosophila paracracens, assembly GCA_035044025.1. NCBI lineage: Eukaryota > Metazoa > Arthropoda > Insecta > Diptera > Drosophilidae > Drosophila > Drosophila paracracens. The sequence continues at coordinate 1,630,010 of JAWNMN010000713.1, forward strand.
GACTCAAATTTCTGTGCAGTTTTCGAGTTTTGAGAGTTCAGTTTTCGGTGGCAGCTGCGAGCGAGACAATTATGCATATGAAAATCAATCGATAAATCAAGATATATTCAATAATTGAGCTTTGCGAATTGAGACGTGGGATTATTTTTCTGTTGATATTTATGATATATATATATATATACAAACTATTTGCTTAGGCAATAAATTACTAATAAAAACCATAAATCTCAAAAATTGAGCATAGAGAAATATAAGCTGTGATTTTGCAACTGGGTTTATTTGTGATTCCTCAATTTGTTGAGGTATCTTTAAGGTTTTCATTTATTTCTAGCTGATTTTTAGGCATAATACATATTTAACAGGAAGTTTTTTAATACATTGCTAACTGCTGGAAATCATTTTTTAAACAATTACATGACTGGAAACTAACAAGTTGCCAATTCAATGAGCTGCTGTCAAATTTGCACACAAATATCACATTTTGTTGATAAGGCGATGGGAAATCATAGAAAATGCATTAAATATTAATTTATTCATTTAATTAATTTACTTATTCATTTAATGCGGACAACAATAGTTGTTGCTAATAGCGTAAAAAACGATCAACATTTTCGCATAGAAATAGACAGGTTGATGCAATCGAATCGGCTGCTGATCAATAATATATATATATATGTACTCTGTGAAGTCGGAGGCGATTTCTTCAGTGGTTTACAAATATCATAACATAATGAAGACGATGTTCAGAATCTGTCAAACTTAATGGCAAATGAAAATAGTAAATATTAATACATACACTGAGCGAATTTAATGTTTTTACAATCATTTTAGATGCGCAAAACGCTGAGCAAACGCTGAGCAAAGCAACGGGGAGCGTTGTGGAATTTATGTAAAACAACTTGGCAATTTTATAACCGTTATGTGTCGCTCATTTGCATGGCAAGCCAATCAAATGAAATTTATTAATATTTTATCAGAGCAATTTCCGCTCAACACACACACACACACACAGAGAGCGAGCGAGAGAGAGAGAGAGTGTGTGTGTGTGAGTGAGTGAGAGGGAAGAACAAGAAAAAACAAGCACAATAACTAGAATCAGAACAAGAATTTCATATGCCTAACGGTGGCATGTCATTTTTAAGACACCGCCATGGCGACACATGACCATGAATGGAGCAATGACCCCCCTCACTCCTCCCGGTCGCTAGAGCAAACACAACTAGTTAGCGTGTGCTCTGAGTGTGTGCGAGAGACAGAGAGAGCGATAGGAGACAACTTTGCGACAATTGCAAATTTATGCGCAACCACCAACCAGCAGCAACAGCAGCAGTAGTAGTAATAGTAGTAGTAATAGTAGTAGAAATAGTAGTAGAAATAGTAGCAGTAATAGTAGTAGTAATAGTAGTAGAAATAGTAGCAGTAATAGTAGTAGTAATAGTAATAGTAATAGTAGTAGTAATAGTAGTAGTAATAGTAGTAGTAATAGTAGTAGTAATAGTAGTAGTAATAGTAGTAGTAATAGTAGTAGTAATAGTAGTAGAAATAGTAGTAGAAATAGTAGTAGTAATAGTAGTAGTAATAGTAGTAGTAATAGTAGTAGTAATAGTAGTAGTAATAGTAGTAGAAATAGTAGTAGTAATAGTAGTAGTAATAGTAGTAGTAATAGTAGTAGTAATAGTAGTAGTAATAGTAGTAGTAATAGTAGTAGTAATAGTAGTAGTAATAGTAGTAGTAATAGTAGTAGTAATAGTAATTGATTAGCAATGCTTTAGATATAGAAAAAATTTGTGAGTGAGAAATAAAATAGAATAAAAATCGAAGTGGCAAGAAGGGTGCAGGGAAAATCTATTGCAAAGAAAAATAATAATAATAATCAAAGAATCGAAATAAATATAAAAGATGTCGTGACAAGACAGAAGAAGAGGTACGTGCAACAGGTAGGTGCAAAATGCAGTGTTGCCCGACTGTGGAGACTATACAGGATCCAGGATGCAGAGTCCTCCTTTTCATTTTCAATTATAACTTTATTGGGGCTAGATTTTCACTCTCTAAAGAATGTTATGATTTATCTGCCTGCCCAGTTTGTTGACTGTGGAATAAATATAGCTTCGTTAAACCTTCGTCATCGAATACGAATACTCTATTCGTCATTCCAAGAAGTAAACTTTAAACAATGGGCATTATGTTGAGTCCGCAATTATAATTAAACATATTTTTAGCATCTGAGAGTTAATCTCTCTTTCAAGCAAAAGTATAAATAAGGAACCAAATAATTACATGAAGTCAGTACTGCTCAACACACAGCCTACAACAGACCGATTGATTGCAGCCAGCGAGGATGGACTTTAAAGTGTTAATATTTCTGTGCCTGTTGATCACAGCTCTGTTGTGGTGCGCAATACTTTAATCCGAAATGTAAACGAGATCGCAACTATAAATGTATCCGCAGGCTTTTGCCACGGGACCCCCACAACAAAGAAGCCTCGTTGTTTGGCTACGACAAGGGACACAGGACAACGAGCACAGAGATCCCAATGAGTGAAACGAGCACAACGATCCCAATGAGTGAAACGAGCACAAGGAACACAGCTCTACCCGCGTATCCAAATTGCGAGGGCGTCAACAGTGAGGACTTGCAGAGTTGCGAGTTGCGAATGCGTCTATGGTACGAGATTAAGAATGAACAATATGTGCAGTGCTTCAGTGGTCGCCCCTCGAGTGATGCCCAAGAGTGCGAACAACAATCAATCAATTTTGCAAAAGAAATTATGAAATCAATGTATGGGACCACATTAGGCAAACTGTGTGTACGTAACAAATCAGGTGTATGTATGAGGAGAATTTTCGAGTAAACTTAACCAACAAAAAAAAATTGGACAATCCTACAAAATCAGCAACGAGGAAATAAAACAGCTAAGATCCAGAATAATCCAATATATATAAACAGTGTAAATTAAAAATATACAATATGATCTGCCAAAGTAAATATATATAGTGCATTGAGTACGACTAAAATAAGAATCGAAATATATATAGAAGATGTCGTGAAGCGAAAGAAGAAGAGGTAGGTGCAACAGGTAGGTGCAACAGGTAGGTGCAACAGGTAGGTGCAAAATGCAGTGTTGCCCAACTTTGGAGACTATACAGGATCCAGGATGCAGAGTCCTCCTTTTCATTTTCAATTTTCGATTACAGCTAAATTGAAGCTATATTTTCACTCTCTAAAGGATGTTATGAGTAATCTGCCTGCCCAGTTTGGTGACTGTGGAATAACCTTCGTCATCAGAGTATTCGTCATTCCAAGAAGTAAACTTTAAACAATGGGCATTATGTTGAGTCTGCGATTATAATTAAAACAATATAGAAATGCATATTTTTAGCATCTGAGAGTTAATCTCTCTTTCAAGCAAAAGTATAAATAAGGAACCAAATAATTACATTGAGTCAGTACTGCTCAACACACAGCCTGCAACAGACCGATTGATTGCAGCCAGCGAGGATGGACTTTAAAGTTTTAATATTTCTGTGCCTGTTGATCGCAGCCTTGTTCGAGTCCGCAGGACTTAAGCCGGTATTTTCTCCGAACTGTGTTCTAGATCCCAACAAGATTTGTAGGCGCCGGTTCCCCGGTTCAACAAAGAAGCCTTTAAAAAGGATAACTCATTCGACTACGACAAGGAGGACACTACGAAAAGGAGGACAACGAGCACAAGGATCCCCCCAATGAATGCAACGAGCACAAGGATCCCAATGAGTACAACGAGCACATAGAGCCATGAGTCACCTGACTCTGATTATGAAAATCGAATGGACTTGTTAGGGATCTGATCACGCGTAACTTTTATTGAAATGTAATAACTTAGATCGATGATAACACAGAAAAATGATATGTAATTTGAAGCCGGTTCACAAGAGTCTCATTAAAATAGTCTCATTAAAAAAATAATTACAGATTAAATAAATAATCGCAATTTTTCTCTCAGTTGTTGTGCATATTTTATTTCAGGAGCTATAACGCTTAACAATTGTGGAAGTTATTGAGGAATATATTTTTCAAGCCTCTAGTTTCTGCACAACACCAATATGCTCCACTATCCTCGGTTTTAGGGTATCAAAGGAGGCGTTTGAATCCGTTAAAATTTTGTTGGCTTTCCAAGCACCTGTTGCACTCACCTTGAGGCTGTTGTAGGGTCGCTCCAGATGCAGTTTGGCCTGGATGACATCTCGTCGCTCCTGTTGCAGCTCATCCGCTGGCAGCGATGTCATCGATTGCGATATTTTCACATCCTTTTGCACCACCGCACCTGGACCGGCACCACCACCACCACCAGCCGCTGCACTAGCGGCACCACCTTCTGCCTGAAGATGGCCAGCATTGCGTCGCTGTTTCCGCAGCGAGCTGCTGCGACTGTTGCTGGCCGATTTGGTGGCATTGTGGCCCGTTTTGGTGGTGCGTTGTGGTGCTACTGCAGCAGCTGGCATCAGAAATGCGAAATCCTCCCGCAATCTGAGTGTATTCATAGTCATTGTGGTGCTTGCTTTAGTAGTTATATCGTTGATGGCCGCTTTATCAGTCTCTTGGTTGCTTAATGACGTCTCTCCATCTTCTGCTTCTGCTTCTGCTTCTTCTTCTCTTTCTGGTGTTGCAGTTGCAATTGCTGCTGTTTCGTTTTCATTCATGTGCTGCTTTACTTCTGTGGCAACTTCCATTTTTGTTTTGGCCGCTAATTGTTTTTGGTTCCGATTTACATGTGGTTTTTTTTTAGTTTGTTTTTGTTTATGTTAATTTAATTAATTTGCTTAAAATCTGCTTTTAGTCGCTGTTCGTGTTTCGTGTTGGTTTTTTCTTTCAGTTATTGTTGTTGTTGTTGTTGCACTTAAAATTCATCAATTTGCATGTTGGCCATCGTTGGGTGTTCGTTGGCTGCTGCATGCCACCGTTCCGCTGTGCTGAGCCTCGACCTTTTGTGGGCTCAGTTCCAGTTCCTGGATGAGATTTATTTTTTATTTTTTTATTTTCTTGGGATCCGTTTTCCCGTTCGTTGCTTTTTATGCAAAATACTTTTCTCGTTATTTTGTTAAAAAACCAAAATCTGTTGGCTTTAATTGTTGATTTCACTGTAATTATAAAAAGCAGAAACAGAAAAAAATGCGTTTAACGCAAATTAGTTCAAGGAAAATCAAAATTATGCGAAACATATGCAAATTATGGCATAAATATCAGTTAAATTGTTTTTCAATTTATTTATAACTGTAGCTAACTATTGAGGTAAGTTGATGAGTAACATTAATAATGATGGCGCATTTATGGTCAATCAAAATGGTAAATGGTAATGAGTATGTTGAAGTAGTGCAATAACATGCAACGGGCTAAAAGGAAGCATCTCCACAAACTATACATATATATTCTTGATCAGCATCAAAAGACGAGTCAGTTTAGGCAAGTTTGAATGAGAATATATTCGAGATCATTACTTCAATTTTGGTAGATAATTTAATAAGTTTCTTTTATTTGATAGATAACTGCAACCGTTTCGAATATCGACACAAATAAACATTGTGAAGATATAGACTTCTTATTTGTATATAATATACCTGGACATATTATTGATCAAAAGTGCAACTTTAATGCAGATCGGATAATAACAGCAGATGTTGTTAACCATGTTGCATGTTGACCAAACAACTAACTGCGTACAGTGTAACTTCAAGTCGAGCACTCACGACTACAGCTCTTCCATTTCATTATTAGAGAACTTTGTAAGTGCAGCAAACCAGCTGAAAAACTGAGAAACTCTACACCTAATGAATAATACATTGCAACATTATTCAGATTTAAAATAAGCCACACACAAATTGGTATTACCAAACAGCGTAATATCTTGCTCATATCTCAGTAAACACAAGAACTTGCCTTTTTATGGCTTCCAAGTGCAGCTATAACATAAATTACTTGTATATATATATATCTACATATATCTGACATCACACCCACAACAGTGGGCAACAAGCTGCAAATAGCAATTAAAGCCAACTGTAACTAAGAGCCACATAATTAAAGTGGAAGGCCAGCGACTCTTGGCTGCATAAAAGGTAAAGAGACCACAGCAAAAACCAACAAAAAATGCTAATAATAATAATAATTTCGAGTATTACTTAATAAGCAAGAATAACGTTGAACTGACTGAATGGTGGGGAGTGGAAAAGGCGCAGATTGCCGGGGCAGTTGGCTGACTTGCCGCACAATAAAAAAAAAACAATGCTAACGACGATTCTAATCGGGAGCAATCAAATTTTCAGACGAAATTAGTCGCGAAAACACTTGTGGGCCATATTTGTATGCAAATCGAGTTGTGCACGCCTAACCAAAATTGGCTGCTGGCGTTTATTTAGCCACTTAAGATACCAAACTACTACCGAACAGCAACAGCAGCAGCAGCAACAGCAGCAGCAACAGCAACAGCAGCAACAGCAACAGCAGCAGCAGCAACAGCAACAGCAGCAGCAGAAACAGCAGCAACAGCAGCAGCAGCAGAAACAGCAGCAACAGCAGCAGCAGCAGCAGCAGCAGCAGTTGTAGTAATAACAACAACAGAAACAAATACACTTTCGAATAGTACACTATTACATACCCTGTAAAACTTGACAGAGAGATTTACAAACTAATTAGCAATGCGTTTTTTAGAGATATAGAAAAAGTTTGTGAGTAAGAAATAAAATAGAATAAAAATCTAACCTGCAAATGTAAAAAAATAAAGATATAAATATATATATATATTCAACTAGATAAACAGTGCATATCAAATTTGAAATTTCGAGATACCCCACTCGGTTTGGAGCGAAAGTTGAAAACACTCGCATAATGATCCACACAAAAAGTGGGAGTTGGGAGGGGGCGGTGGGAGTGGAGGGGCGTACAGTTGTCGACAGTTGTCTGGGCTGCCAAGTGAGAGGTCGCCTCGAGTGGGTGGGTCGCTGGGAGGGGGAGTGCCACAAAAACATACAAATCGACGCTAAAAGCATTAAATAACGTTATCCCAGCCACGAAAATTGTTGATGAAAGCAGTCAGCGAAAACAGCTGATAACAGGCCGTGTCAGCTGCTTGCTTTACAGGGTATTTCTTTACATAGGCATAGCAAACCACAAGTATGAGCTGTAATCTTAATAAATATAACGCAAGCCACTTGTCTTAGTCATAGCTTGTGCTTAGGGTAAATAATTATTATAAATCGGGTGTAAAAATACTTATTTATGAAATTTATAACTTTTTTACAACAGTATTAAGCGATACACAGCCCGAAGCAGATGCCCAGCCCAGCTGCCTGCCCCAGCAAAGATGCACTTGAAAGCGGCAATATTTCTATGCCTGTTGCATACAGCTCTATCCGCGTATCCAAGTTGCGAGGGCGTCAACAGTGAGGACTTGCAGAGTTGCAAGTTGCAAATGCGTCAATGGTACGAGATCAAGGATACACATTATGTGCAGTGCTTCAGAAGTCGCCCCTCGACTGATGCCCAAGAGTGCGAACAACAATCAAGCAATATTGCAACAAAAATGTTGGAATCAATGTATGGGGCCCAAATAAGCATCCCGTGTGAACGTAACCCCAAAACAGGTGAATGTATGAGGAGAATTTTCGAGTAAACTTAACCAACAAAAAAAAATTGGACAATCCTACAAAATCAGCAACGAGGAAATAAAACAGCTAAGATCCAGAATAATCCAACATATATAAACAGTGTAAATTAAAAATATACAATATGATCTGCCAAAGTAAATATATATAGTGCATTGAGTACGACTAAATAAAGAATCGAAATATATATAGATGTCGTGACGAGAAAGAAGAAGAGGTAGGTGCAACAGGTAGGTGCAACAGGTAGGTGCAAAATGCAGTGTTGCCCAACTTTGGAGACTATACAGGATCCAGGATGCAGAGTCCTCCTTTTAATTTTCATTTTCGATTATAGCTTTATTGAGGCTATATTTTCACTCTCTAAAGGATGTTATGAGTAATCTGCCTGCCCAGTTTGGTGACTGTGGAATAACCTTCGTTATCAGAGTATTCGTCATTCCAAGAAGTAAACTTTAAACAATGGGCATTATGTTGAGCCCGCGATTATAATTAAAACATATTTTTAGCATCTGAGAGTTAATCTCTCTTTCAAGCAAAAGTATAAATAAGGAACCAAATAATTACATGAAGTCAGTACTGCTCAACACACAGCCTACAACAGACCGATTGATTGCAGCCAGCGAGGATGGACTTTAAAGTGTTAATATTTCTGTGCCTGTTGATCGCAGCTCTGTATCCAAGTTGTGGTGTGATGGCGGTATTTGATCCGAGATGTAAACGAAATGCAAACAAAATATGTATGCGCCGGGAATTCGACGATTCAACCACAACAAAGAAGCCTTTAAGAAGGATACCTCATTCGACTACGACAAGGAGGACACTACGAAAAGGAGGACAACGAGCACAAGGATTCCCCCAATGAGGACAACGAGCACAAGGATCCCCCCAATGAATGCAACGAGCACATAGAGCCATGAGTCACCTGACTCTGATTATGAAAATCGAATGGATTTGTTAGGGATCTGATCACGCGTAACTTTTCTTGAAATGTAATAACTTAGATCGATGATAACACAGAAAAATGATATGTAATTTGAAGCCGGTTCACAAGAGTCTCATTAAAAAAGTGTAAATTAAAAAATAATTACAGATTAAATAAATAATCGCAATTTTTCTCTCAGTTGTTGTGCATATTTTATTTCAGGAGCTATAACGCTTAACAATTGTGGAAGTTATTGAGGAATATATTTTTCAAGCCTCTAGTTTCTGCACAACACCAATATGCTTCACTATCCTCGGTGTTAGGGTATCAAAGGAGGCGTTTGAATCCGTTTCATCCATTTGAAAAGGCGCCTCTTCTCTCGACTTTTGAGTTGCAAGTTGCCAACTTACGAAAACAACAACAGCAAACTGACTTGTTGCTGGTCAAGCGAAAGCAAAAACGTTAACAGCCAACCTACACACAAAACAAAATGCAATTGCCAAATGAATTGGCCAAAGGCAATGGCCCAAACACACATTATATGCATGTGCATATGTATATATAAAGTGTATATATATATATATAAATATATATAAAGTATTTGTGACAAGAGGACCACACTTCTCTTGCCAGCCTTTTAGGCACTTCAACAGCTCAGCAAACACTTTGGCTTAGTCACTCGAATAATAGTCAAGAGCCAACATATCCCCTTCCCCTCCCTGCTTCCAGTTCCCTCTTCCCACTTCTCATGCAACAGTGGCTTGTCGCGCATGCAAATTACGAGAGAACGTCCGTTTTGCGAGTTGGCCTATGCAGAAATCGTCCTCTTCTTTCCACTGTTCAGGCCATGACTCATTAGGAAATACAACTTTATTGATTTAAGCTGGATTAATGTTACCTAATACCTGATAATGTTAAATTTAATTGGAGAGTTAAGTAAAGCAGATTAAAGGCTCATATAAGCTATTGACATGGCTATCGATATCAAATCTTTACTTTGTTAAGCACTGCTCAAAATTATGTTTAGTTAAAAATTTGATTTCCAAAGTACAAATAAAAAGCCATAAAATCGAAATCAATCAAACTGAAAATGACTTAATTAAACATCAAAAATTATCGAAAATGTGATGACAAAAAAACAAAAAAAAAAAAAACACTTAACCAAAAAAAAATATGCAAATTTTGTTGGGGAAATTGAGATGTAAACCAAAAAGTGCTTTAACCTTTCGCCCATAAAAGTCATAAATCAAAATGAAGCCCATTCACCCATTGGTGAGTGCCACAAAATGTGGCAGGCAAAGGGGTCGTCAGTCACCTGTCTGCTCGGTCTGTGCATTACATAAGCAAAAGCTGGCTCTGACTAAAAAGAAAAATAGATGCGGTAATAAGCGACTTAATTCCAGGAAAAGTTTTTCTGCCTCCCCCCCCCCAAAACATGTGCCATAAAAATAAATAAATGTCCACCAAAACCAAACAACGAGCACAAAACACACGCCGCAGCAAAAGACACCAAAATGAAGCTAAAGAGTGGCAAGAAGATGAAGAAGAAGAGCTAAACACTGACAACAAATATTTGGCCACACAAAAACCAAGCCAAAGACAACAAACGTGGCACGCAACACAAAGTATGAAGTCAGCTGAAAAGAAAAAAAAAACTATAAAGCGGAATTTGAATCTTTAACTATTTGTATCCATGCACAATGATTTCGTAAAACTGCAAGAGCAAAAGATTTTGGAAAAAGTTTAGAGAAAAATCAATCAACAATAGAACTCAAAACATGCGCAAATTGAATGCAAATGAAAATGAAAAACAAACTTTCATTTTCTTAAATTATCATTATTTTTTTTCTAAAAAGATCTTTGATCTTTTTTTATATATTTAATCTTATGTTTGCATTAATGCCACCGGATGTTGAGCTATGGTGCTGTTTGCTACGAGTTCTCACGCCAAATTAAGGTAAATAGAACACAATAATTGAAAGCCATTGTGTGGCATAATTGAAACGACTTTTTTCTTTCTTTAGTTAAGATAAGATAAGATAAGAGCCACTAGCGAATTGATGGCCAAAACGCTTAAATTACCATCGCATTTCAATCAATGCCAAACAAGAAAGTCGAGTGCGCAAAAGCAATAGCAACAATTGTCAGATATATACTCTATATATACTATATATAGTATAGCACATATAGTCATGCTTTTATAGTATTTTTTAACTTGAAACTTATCTGGGATTTAGTCATCAGTGAATCGCAAGTAACTAAAAATATAAGAGTGCATTTCACCGCAACTGCAAATTGCAAATTGCGAAATTCCAGATTTATGGGGCAGCTTTACTATTAGAACATAAAAATATTTGCAACCAATTTTGTAAACTTTAAACCTTAACTGGATCTACTTTTGGGGAATGCCTTAGTTAAATCAGTAAAGTCTGCCAAAATTCAAATTCCACACAGAAAAGTCACAAAAAAAATATACAAAAAATGAAATTCTAAAGTTTTCCAACTACTTTTCATAGATATTCAAATTGACTGCGAGACAAGAAAATACTTGTAATTCTAATCGATAGAACAAGTACCCACTCGATAAGGTCACGAAATGCTTAACTCAACATGTGGCATAATGATAATACCGTAGTGCAACTAGGCTATAAATCAAGTCATGAGTCATGACAAAGCGTCTAGCATATTTTGACGTCGACAAAAAGAGGGCTGCCAGCAACAGCTGACTACAGTTTAAGCCAGGCCAGACGACAGACAGACAGCATTCCAGAAGCGGACCGCCGTTTGAAAATATCTGTAAAATATTGCATAAATTATTATCGAGCGAGCTGCGAGTGAATTCTTCCAAGAATCGTTTGTGGACGGACGCTGCATTTGGTGTGCGGTTTAAGCCAAGTTTTCAACGTTGACCAACTGAGTCAAGCTTGGCCGCCAGGCAACTAACATGCCATAAATAAATGTTAGCCAGTTGCAAGCAACAACAGCGGCAACAACAACAGCCAATGCAACACCTAATGAATTGTTAACTACTTGGACTGTGCCACATGTTGGCCAGCACAAGTTGGGCACACGTGATGCAGTTGCCACAGTTGCAGTTGCAATTTGCAGTTGTGTCTTTGCTTGCCGTTTGCCAAATGACCAAATTGCAGGCAATGCGCCAAATGTGACAATAACAATAACCATATTGACTTGTAAAATACAATAACAGCAACAACAACAACAACTGCAGCAACTGCAACAACTGCAACTGCTGCAAAACACGATGCAAAATGCAGGCCAATCAAAAAAACCTTTTGCACAGCTTCCCGCCGAGGGGAGCAGAACTGGACTTTATTGGGTTCAAGCGGCATGTCAACCTCAACCGCAAAGCAACCACTAAACAACAACCACCAAACAACAACCACCAAACAACAACCACAGCAACAGCAACAACGACAACGACAACTTGCGGCCCACCTAGATAACCAGAGCACCACCAACACTGTGGTGCTGGCGAGGAGCTGCAAAAGGGGAGTTCGCAGCTCGCAGTTACCATCAAAGACAATGAATTGTTAATTTGTTGCCATTTGCGGTCGCTTGAGCAATATTTTTGTGTTGTTTTTGTTTTTGGTCAGCAGCCACATTGTTGTGAGCAGGCAAGTTGACTTCATGAAGATCTTTATGAACAATTAGAACTTGTTGCATTTACTTAAAACAAAACTTCTTATTTAAAGTTCAGTCCATGCGGCATTTTAGGGGCAGCTGACTTGATTTGGCGAGGCAATCGAAACTGGCAACAAAATGCGTTATTTTCTGCTACTTTAACAGGAATCGAAACCAGTCGAAACTCTGCACAGGAATCGAAATTTCGATTGAGTTTGATTGCCACATAAAATATCTTCTAACTTCTTCTAAAAAAAACTACAATTTAGCTGAATGCATGGAATAACCCCAGAGTTAAAGGCATTTGTACTTCAATTCTGAAGTTAATTATTATAATTTAATAAATCAAATATAAAAAAACTCAATTTTCATTTTTCTCTCTAATATTCTCAAAAGTAGTTTTTTAGATTGTTTTCTTAATTAATTGCAACATTTTCACACTTTTATCTTACAATTTGCAAATTCCTGCAGTCATAATTGAATTTATTGCACTCGGAAACTGCGGCAAGTCTGCGGCAAGTAAGAAAAGTAAGCGAAAAAACATGTGGCAAATGTCAACTGAAAATACAAACATTGCAAATTCCTTGTGCCACAGTTGTTTGCGCGCTGCTGCCAGCCACAGGAGAGGTATGCAACATGAAAAGGCAACACTGCTGTAAAATATTTGCACCCAAAAGGTGGCAAGGTGGAAAGGTGGGCCGACTGCAACTGTTATACGTGGGGCGACATGGAACACGGACGCCAAACCGAAACCGAACAAGAAACGCCACATGAAATATGGCAAATGGAGCTGAGTTGCTGAGTTGCTGGGTGCAGATGGAGGCCGAGTTGGAGGTGGAGGTGGGTTGGGATTGACACAGACACAAAGGCGACTTTTCAGGTGGTGCCGCGGCGAGCAATTAGAGAATTGCAAATGGACCAAATGCACCACCACAAAAAACGAAAGTTATCGACCAGTGTGGACAAATGTTGAACATGCAAACAACAAATGCACACACAGACACTCACACACCTGACTGCAGTTATCGACTACCCACCGCTCCCCTCTCCGCTCTCCCATTCAAATGCTCGCTAATCGACAAGTTTTTCTTTTGACCAGTAAATTTGTCTACAACTTATAAACATTTTCCACACACAGAAAATGATAAATGTGTCGTGTTTTCGTGTCTCTCGAACAAGTTTTCATTTGTTCTGCGCCTATTTACAAAATATAAAATGCAGTCTCGCCAACTAGCTACCCAAATTGCCATTAGCCACGCCCACAAATCGCCCACTCCAAAGGGAAGTCGTTTGTTATGAACCGACGACAGGTGGCGCAGCTGTAAATAACTCCCCGAACTAAGTCCAAACAACAGCAACAAGCTACCAAATTAGCGGTTTTCCATGCACCCAGCGAGCATAAATTATGAAAAACATAAAAAACATAAAAAAAACACAAAAAACAAATACACAAAAAACAAATACACAAAAAAGTCTAAGTTGATTAGACGCGACTCTTTTTCTGGAGGAATTTGGGAATGGTATATATATTTGGGTATGGAAAGTCGAGCGAACTGAAATATTAAGTTGTGTAAGTAGCTAATTATAATAGATCAAAGCATTCCTTGACTTCTATTTATAGATGGAGAGATAAAATTACATGGGTCTTGATCTGATTATGATTATAATGCATTCGTAATCAGAGCTGCTACTAATACTATGTGAGATTCAGATTCTAACTTTAATTAATCTATAAACTGATTTATCCAAACTCAGATCTTTTCAGCTATGTTAAAATTGTACCAAATTGTAATGCTTGGATCATTATTGCTAAGATTCCTCATCTATATTAAATATCCATCTAAAATTGAGGCACTTCCGTTAACTTATCTTGCCTTCTATTTTATTCCTCCTGTTCTGTCAAACATTTTGATTTAACTTCTGCAGAGTTTATTCTAGTTCCAAACAGCCTTATTTAATATAACTTCCCATTCATATCGAGCTTATACCACAAACTTTGCTAGCTGTAACTAATTTGTCTTCATCTTTTTCAAACCAGTTTCAGTTACCTTGACCTCAATACACATTTGTCAAAATCTTTGAAACCGCACTCAAATAGATGTGTCTTGTCAATGTCAAATGCATTGTGGCTGAAAGCAATCCCCATTCACTGCTATCATTAAACCATTAAAGATCTGTTTCCGCAGGCATGAGAAATATTAAAACTGAATTACGAATGTTTTTTGCTCACCTCAACTGCAAATGTGAAAAGTGGCTAAAAAGTGTTGTTTTCGAGTCGATGTTGTGTTAGCCTTTCAATTCACTTTCTGTGCCGAAATAAAAAAAAACTCTGCAATGATAAAAGTCGAAATGCGTGTTAAAAATAAATATGCAAAAATGATGTGAAGTTGTATGAAAACCAATTGGAAAAGCGAGAGCGGAAACTCGTTGCCTCCGTTGCCGCCATCGACAAATGACAACAAATGAAAATTGTTTACTGATTTTATTAGCACTTGCATAATAAAAGCAAAATATAAAAAATCGATAAAAAAAAAATGCGCTCATGGCAAACTTTTACCGCACAGCTTCATTGGCTGCGTCAACATTTGTTTAGCAACATATTTTTGTGGCAACCTTTCGCTCTGGCCACTCGAGTGATAAATCACAACTCGCTGCTGCCTCAACCCCCAACCCCAACCCCAACCCAATCTCAGCCCCAATTCCCAACTCCCACTGCAAATGAAAAACCACAAAAAAAAAAATAAAACATAAACATGATTTTCTCAAAGGTTTTGGGAGAGAAAAAAACGTCGCACGATATTTGCCTGCCGCTAAATATTAAGCTTGCCTCATTTTTGGCTCTTTTTTTTTGTGGTGGGCGTTTTGGGAAATGCGAAGCTGAAGCTGTTGGCCAGCTCAGTTCGATGGCCAAAGCAATTCATTATCATTAATTATATTTGCACTCCTTGGCGGCAAAGCATGAAAAATGCAACCAAGTCGATTAAATTGAAAACAATTTGGCCGCAAATTTCAATATTTCTTTTCATCGTTAGCCGTTAGGCGTT
Organism: Drosophila paracracens; assembly: GCA_035044025.1. NCBI lineage: Eukaryota > Metazoa > Arthropoda > Insecta > Diptera > Drosophilidae > Drosophila > Drosophila paracracens. The sequence continues at coordinate 1,645,256 of JAWNMN010000713.1, forward strand.
TACAAGCAACAACAACAACAACAAATCGCAGCTCAAAATCGACCCAAAAAAAAAAGCAAAAAACATTGCCAAAAATATGGCCCATTAAGCATCAGCGGGCTGAAATCAGCAACAACGATTTATTGACCATATTAACCCCAACGAACTCTCTCACTTCTCCAGGGCAGCGAGGGGGATGACAATGCAAAGAGGCGGGGGCGGGGGGCAACACAGCATCGGGGCAACCGATCGATGCAACTTGTGGAAATATCATTTACTAGCAATTTGTAAAAGCAACAACAAAATCAGCAAGGAAAAACTCAAATTTGTCGCACCGAAGCTGAAATTCTCTTTAATGAAAAATATTTAATAAAATTCATTAGAAAATACACTGTAACTTAAATTTCGAACCATTTTGATTTCAATATAGAAAATATGTAATAAAATTCATTATCAAACATGCTCAAACTTAAAGTTCGAACAATTTCATAGTTTCGCAGTCATTTCTTTCTAAAAACAACAAACGCTGTCCAAATTTTAAGTACAACACATAAAAATGTGTCATCATTAAACAATCAATTAAACAGTAAAAATAATAATTGCAACATAAATTTTTAACATTTCTTTTTATATTTATTAGCAAACCCTAACACAAAGTTTTAAGAGCCGCACTTGTAAAATGGCCAATAAACAGAAAATCCCAGCGAAATTTTGCACGAACAAGGCGCTGAAAAACAAATGAATGATTTACTTTGCCAAACACCACAACAACAACAACAATATATATCTCTATCTCTCTCTCTCACTCTCGCTTTCTCTCTCTCTCTCTCTTTCTGTGTCTCTTACTGACTGTGGTTGGCACTCTCGCTTTAGTTGAGTATGGTCAAGTTGAAGTCGGAAATGGGCACACAATTGCTGGCAGTCAAAGTTTTTGGTCGATCGTCAGCTTTGTTCGGTCAAACAGCAATTGGCCAAAAGCTGCTTGTTGGCCAACTCGTCGTAATGGCCAATTGACGACGTCGACATCAACATCTCCGGGCGATAATTGGGTCCCTTTCCCATGGTGGGAGGCTGGCTAACTGATTGACTAACTGACTAACTGGCTAGACTAGCTGACCAACTGCCTGGCTGCCCGCCTGCTGGCTAGCTGGGCTTAGCCTAGCTGGCTTGAATAGGTGGGGAAAATGCAATTTCAACAGCTTTCAGCAATAATTCTCAACTTTCTGCCGTCTTCCATCATCAAAACAGGTCGCCGCTTAAAGATTGGCCATAAAAGATTTGACACATGCGGGCAATGATTGGCCAAAAAAGGCCAGAAAGAAAATAAAATAAAATATATGTTGGCGTTGCACAGCTAACTGTGAAATGTGTGTGGGAAAATCAGGTGTGAAGTATTCAAATATTCGAGGGTTTCACAATTAATTAGCAATAAAACGATGCTTAACAGAAATTGGCAACAATAATAAAATAAGCTATTCAGAGAGAGAGAGGGTGTGTGAGAGAGAGACAGAATATAAATTAAAAAATGAAAAAAAAAACATGAAAAACTATCGCAAGAAGTCATCAAATTACTCCGATTCGTTCTAGCTTGAACCTCTGTTTCACACTCTTTTGCCATTGGTTTCAGCTTGCAACAAGCAACAAGTTATTTTATGCAGCATTTTTTTGTACATCTTTTGTTAATGCTGAAATGTGAGACGCAACGCTGAGTGCAGCAGAACACGGAACCAAGTTGCAAATGCTGTCAGCTGTATAAATAACAAAAAGAATGCTAAAAAGAAAAAGAAAACAAATCAAAGCACAACGCTGACATTTTGGCTGCCTGAGTGCAAACAAACAATGCAACAAGCGATATCAAAAGAAGCAGTCAGAAGTGTCTCAGCGAGCGTAACTCGAGTGTGTCTAAGAGTCAAATAAAGTCGAGTCGAGTCCAGTTGCGTCGAGTGATTTGTGTGATGAGAGGTGAGAAAATGCAACGTGCTTCAGATATCAAGTGGCAAATGGACGGCATGGGAAATTATGGCTAGATGGAAATGAATGTGTTTATTTCACGGTCAGTTCGAAATTTGCATGTGGAAAAGGAAATGCACAAAAAAACGCTAATGAAAGTGAAAAGCCAAAGCCAAGCGCGTCAAGAAGAAGAGACAATGTTGTCGATTTCGGCCCACTTGTCGTCAACAGCAGCAGCAGCAGCAGCAGCAGCAGCAGCGGCAGCAGCAACAAAAATGCATTCGAAATGCAGTAGTAGAAAGTGAAATGCGTTGGCTAACGAAAAACAAATAAAGACAGTAGGAAAAAAAAGCAGACAATATAAAAGCAAAGACAGAGCCAAATAGCAAATGAGCCAAAAGATGCTGGCTAAGATACTGAGAGTGGAGCAGGGGGGGTAGAAGTGGGGACAACAGTAGCAACAACAACAACAACAGGCAAACGACATTGTTAGTGTGTAACTCTCTCACATGACCTTGTTACATTGCATTGAATCGCAGACATGTTTGCGATATGCGATATATGCGAATTCTGTTCGCCTGTTTGCCTTTTGGGTGCAGTGCAACAACAGCAGCAGCAGCAGCAGCCAATCTTGAATGCAGCATCGTTGCACATAATCAAGAAATATTTAAGATTCACTTTCAGGAAAGACAACGACCAAGGCGAAGACGCAACTAGCACGCCAAACGAAAGTCCAAACGCAATACCAAACAATGCTCAGCCACACTGAGAAAAAATATATATGACTACAATAGTTTATTTGTTAAAACTGTCCTTAAATTAGTATTTAGGAAATTGTCACTATTTTCATATGTTTAGCGTTTTATTGACTACCCATTCATCAATGTTCTCAAATAAATAAAATTCAGTATTTATTTAATCTATTTATTCATACGTAAAGAGTTCTTAATTTGAGTATTTTATCTAAAATATTTTCCACTAGAAGTATAAAATTCTCAACACAATTAAAAGGTTCTTGATTCCAGCATATTTACCACAAATATTCATTAAAATTGATCAAAGATTTAATCAATATCAAATATTTGATCAATCTGCCTATTTTATCAACATTATACATATTTTCATTTGCTATGCATCAAACTTCATTCTTTTTCTTACAGTGCACACACACACACACAACTCATAGATAAAATATCTATGGACTTTTCATTGACGACTCCTCTTGCAAGTTGCAGTTGCACAGTTGAAAAAAAACTCGCTGCTCGCAGATGTTGTGTGGGCTGGCTGCAGAAGCAAATGAAATGAAAAATGCCACAGATTCGTTTGATAAAATGGCAGGCGACAAGTTGAGAAAGAAAAAGTGACTCAGTGCCGCCAGAGAAACAGAGCGGAGAGAGGAGAGCGGGTGACGAAGATGCCCAGTCTCTGTCTCAGTTACAGCAGTCAAAGAGGCAACTAAGCAACTCGCCCCCCCTTTTAGATTTGGTTTGATGGCTGACTCTTCGCGTATAGCTGTCAATGCAGCCATAGATAAATCTTCAAGTTGTCAATGCGGCGGTGGAATTTTTATTCATTTCAAGCAAAACAATTGGCAAAGGGGAGCGCAAAAGCAGCGTGGAAATGGGCATAGAGAGAGCGAGAGGAGAAGTGAGGAGAGAGAGGAGAGAGCTGGCCATATTAGTCGCATAATTGGGCCATGGCAAAACGCATTGTGCTGCCAGTAATTGATATGTTTGCTTACAGCTTTATTAAGAGTTTTCCACACCAGATTTTCCGCGGCTGCGTTTTCGCTCCATTTTATCTAGCTTGATTCAATTAAAATCATATCACGCTGCGGCGAGTGATGGAAATAAAAAAAAAAAAAAACGATATAAAGCTATAAAGACATTTAACAATTAGTTGCACGATTTGTTTGGCTTTAAAACACATTCGTTTTCTTGCCAAACAAGACCAAAGACAATTAAAATTGGATGCTTTGAAAAAGGATGTTTGAGTTTTAATATTATTTTCAGAATGTCAAACAAGAAACGTAAATTTATCGATTATAATTCATGATATAGAAAGAGGAACCGATATTATCAGGAAACAGAAAACAGATTAAAACTTTTACAGGAACCTTTACAATTTGAGCACCAGAACCGAGTTACGATTTCGTTAGACATGTTTTCTCACGTAGTGTTTGTGTTATAAGGTATATAATTAAACGTTTCCTTACGTCATTTATTACGTCATTTAAACACTACGCAAACACAGGTCTCACTTTTGAAAAAAGTCAGTTTGCTGATAAAGCAAGCTTATTCCCTAAAAAAGGCAGCGAATAAAAATTGGTTTTTTCTTCTTTCGTTTTTTTTTTTAGGTCAACTCGTTATATAAAGTCCTCGATCAGCATGGACATTAAAAAGTGGACACGAAAAACCGCTTTTAATTTTTTTTTTAATTTTGAACTGACTGATTGACTTAGTCATGGTCTGGTCAATTTGCGCAGAGTCTAAAACGCTGATGATAGGAGTACGACTTGACTTTTGCAATAATGAAATGAAAACATTGCAACAATTAAAGTGCATTTGAACTAGTTGCTGGCCAGCGGAAAAATGAATTGGATTGAGAGTGTGTTTCAGAGGGTTTTCATTGGAATTGGCGGCACTTGTTGGAATTTTGCAAGTGGTATCTGTGAAATGTGTGTATCTAATTGTGCAACTCTTTGCGGTGTCTTTTTTTTTCTTGTTACTTTTACTTTAAACACACACGCACAAACACACACACAAATAATTGTGTGTGTGTCGATACCGTGCAATGTTTCCTGTGCCACAAAAACAACTGCAATTGCAGGCAGCAACAACGGTAACAACAAACAAACAACAACACAAAAAAAACATCGACATGCACATTGAACACCGTATTTTCTTTAATGATTAATTGACTTTTGCACTAGTAGTAGGAAAAACTAAACAAAATAACAACAACAACAACAAAAAAAACATAGAAAACACGTTCGATCTCAGTTTTTATCGCTGGGTAAAATTGCCTTTTAATTTCCCGCAAAAGCACTCTTTCAATATTTATTCATTTGCAAATGCATCTTTTGTAAACACACCGGAGATGTGTGTGTGTGTGTTTAGGCCATTGTTTATGACGTTTGATCATGTGTGTGTGTGTGTGTGCGGCTTTCGTTCGTGTGATTAATTTATTGGCCAATACAATTGCGTATGAATTATTGAGATACCGGTCAGAAAATGACATGCAACAGAGCCGCACGTCGCCTCAGGTGGCCGCCACAACCAAAGATCTCTCATTGTTCAGTTGGAAACCAAAAAACCAAAAACCAAAAAACCCAGAGCCAGAGCAAAACCAGCTGGCCAAATCCTTTTATTGTTAATGTAAGTATCTAACAGATACAAGAGCTCTCGCACTTGCACTCGCACTCGCAGGCACTTTCACATTGAACCCCAGTCCAAAAGGCACTGGGCCAGGCGAAACGTGGCAATGAGCAGCTGAACCCAACCTCAGCCCCAATCTCTAAGGCAAGTAATCTCTAATAATCATGGGGGTTAAGTTTAATCAGATTGCAGCGCAGCAAAAAAAAAAAACACATGCGAACAGCTGCAAATGCAAAATAAAAATCATGAGCTCAACTGGAAATAAATTTAATGAAATGAAATTAACTTTAAAAAAAAATAAATGAAATGATTGACAGAAATCCCAACATAATTTATATATTTATAATGATAATAATACTTGACTTAAGCAGGATCAGTTGTTCATCAATCAAAGTTTTAATCAAATGGAATTAACTTAAGAAATATAAATAAAGTATGAATTGAGCAGGGCAAAGTGTGAAAGAATTCTCACTGAGGAAAAGATAATTTTAAAGAAATCTCAACATAATTTATGTATTTATATTAAACTTGACTTAAGTTCTCATAGAGGATCGACATCGAGCTACTATATCTTATAGCCTGCTCCTTGCTGTCATTAATTACTTAATATAATGTCTCGAGTTCTGTTAACTTAAAGTGTAAATTAATTCGTGACAATTTAACTCCGATCTACAAGAAATACTTATTTATTTTTTATTTATTTTTTTTATATTTTTTTTATTTTTTATTTATTTATTTTTGTTAAATTGAAAGACTTTGTATAAGTCTGCAATTGCAACATTTTAGTTTTAGAGTGACTGCATAATAAAGAGTAATTTGTTAGTTTGATTAGACTATTAATGGCCAACGTCACGAGATCAGTTTTGCTTCCTGTGCTGCTGTTGCTGAATCAAATTCCAAGCAAATCATTTGCTGTTGTGCCTGTTGCACTTGTTCGCCTTTAAATGAGCAGCTTGTAAAATTGCCGCTGTCAAATTAATTAAATTGCTTGTAAATGCAGCAACAACAACAACTGCAACTGCACCAACAACGATCATCAGCAACTTCGGGCTCCATTCAGTCATGATGTCGTCTTAAATCCGTCATTAACATTAACATTAGGCTAACCCCAAGACGATGGACTTTTCACCTTGGCCCCGCCGACTGCAATTTTCCAATAGCAGCAACTAACTCATTAAAGCTGCGCGAGAAGCGCTCGAAGAGAGAGTCTGAGAAATGAATGATGATTAGCGAGGAGTGGGTGGCAAAAAGAGAGACAGACGGAGAGAGAGAGAGAAGCTGCAAATGATGTAGCAGATAGCCAAGGAGTGAAAAGTGGAAGTGGATAGTGTGGCGTGTGGAGGGAGGAGGATTGCCAGGCAGATCTAAAGTCAAATCAATGCGGGTGTTGTCTTCATAGTCCGAGCCACATTCACTTGTCTCCATGCAGCTGAAAAACAGCAAGAAAAACCAGAAGCCAACATGCAATGGCAAACGGAATGCGAAGGCGGTGTTGGAGTTGCAGTTGCACTTGGTTGTGGCATGAGACAAGCAGCAGGCTGAACAGGCGTCACTGCCAACTGTTGGCTACTGTGTCTGCTCTGCTCTGCTCTGTGCCGCTGTCTCTGGTCTCTGGTCAACAGTCGCCTGCCTGCCTGACAACGAATGTGAAATGTGATTTGGTTTTACTTTATTTTTATCTATGCATATTTATTTGCATACCCTGTACTCATTTAACAAGGGTATCCCAAAGTTGTTAAACCAATCTTTCCAATATCTTAACTTTGTCAAAACTCAACTGATTCTTAATCATGTAATATAATACAATATTTAAGGTTAAAAAAGCTAAATGCCATGCCCAATATTACCACTGCTATAAGTCTGTCAAATATATATATAGATGAATACATTTCCCATAAAATTGTTATACATGTTTTTTTTTGTGTATGTTATGGCTTGGGGTAAGGAGTGACTGCTAGTCATTCACACTTGTTGCAAGTTGTTCATTTTTGGGCTGACAGCAAACGGCCAAACAATTTGGCTCTTTTGTGAGCTGTTTTCCATTAGGCAAAATGAAATTTATATCATGTAATTTAGTATGCAGTAAACTCCCACGTAATCCCAAACGTTGTCTTCTGTCCACCAAATGACATTTCCACTTGGCAGTTGTTTCCATTTTATTATTATTATTTAGTTTTTTTTTTTTGGGGAAAAACCAGTCAAGTCGACATAGAGAGACAGAGAGAAACTTCCGAATGCAAGTTATAAGCTGGCCATTTGGCTGATGGCATACTCCATCATCAAGTTCTTTGCGTAGAGCGGCGTTCGACTTACTTTCCTGCCAAACTGTATGCAATTTGTTATTTAGTTTCTTTCGTCTTGTTTGCCACTTCTAACGGTCTTTTTTAGTCATTCTCACAATTTTCACCTGATGCCTGCCAACCTGTATGGCAATTTCTCCCATCAGTTGTTGGCGCATAGCCCAAAAAGTCTTGACAAATTAATAAACAAGCCCCGTCAGCCGGCCTCGACACTCCAACAACCAACCAGCAACTCTTACTCTATACACAATCCCCCTCTCCCCTTCAACACACACACCACCCCTTTTTCCATTCCGCACAACAGTTTATCATATGTCAACCTCGTGGCGATTTTGAGCAAATTGCATTCTTAATGGACTCTGCACCCAGCTGCAATCAACCAAGTTTCTATGCAAATGACTCGGGCAGTTAGCAATTTGCTACTTTGTTGCCAAAATTGTTGCAAAGAGAGCTCAAGCTGCTTGCAACATATTTTGCATGTCTTTGGCAAATATTTAAAAAAGAAAATAAAATAACCAATGTTTAATTACTGCGGGCAACATTTACTTTCTCAATTCCCTAATGTGTTGCAGCCTTGAGTGTTGCAAATAATAATTTATGATATCATTGCACTCGTTTTGCTAAATGCAACATTGATTGCCAACTTTTTTTTTTGGATAGTATTTTTGTTTTATTACATTTTCACTTTCAATTTGCACTTGAGTCAAGTCGTTTGGGGCATCATTTAGCCTGTCATTAGTAAATATTTGTATTAACTTTACTTTCAATTTGAAGTTTCAATCGTTTTTTTTTTTTTTGTTTTTTTCTTTTCGTCTTTCATTTAATTACTTGACAATTAACAATGCAAATTGCACGAAAACGCCACCTGGCGGCGCCGGCGGCGGTCATTGAACGGTTAGTCGACACGCTATTTTTAACAATAGTAACAACAAACAACAACAGCAACAACAACAACAACAACGAAAATTACCAAAATACCTTTGTGCATTATTCAACATATGTAGACAAATATTTTGTTGTTTTGCACAAACGTTTCTTGTTGTTAGTTGTTTGTTTGTTTGCTGTTGCTGTTGTAATAATAACGTGTTAGATTTTCACGCAAAGCATTTTGAATATTTATCGCGGTTGCAGCTAAGACCGCCCACAGACAGACAGACAGACAGATAGACAGACAAGTGCTGCTAATTAAAATGCATGGCAAATGTTTTACAAGTTTTGTTTGGCTAATTTAGGGGTAACTACAACAATAACAACAACAACAGCTAAAGGCCAAAAAACGGGCAGGCGCTTTTTATAAACTTGGCCTAGGCACGCGATGACCGCGAATTTGGTGGCCAAAGGCAAACTTTGCATGTTAGAAGACCATAAAAACAGAAACGACAATGTTGACAAGAGTTTTCCAGAGAGAGAGAGTGAAAGAGAGAGAGAGAGATATGTATTGTTTGTCGAGCTTGCCACAAATGTGAGGCAGCTGTTCCTGTTTCTATTCCTTTTGGTCGTTTGGGCTTCGCTTTCGTTTTACGATTAAGTAATTGTGATGCAAATTGAGAGCATGCTGAAAGGATGCAGTCAAATTTGCATAATAGAAAGTTCCCTTTTGGGGGTGCTTAGCAAACTATTAAGTCTAAAACTTAAACTAACTCTCTTAACTCTTAGTTAACATTCTTTTGCATTATTCTAACTTCATTCTGCTTACTTAATTAAAGTTTTCCTTAACTGAAACCTCAATCATTAAAGTTTAGCTCAAATGAACCTTCAAAATTACCTTTTTTACACATTTTCTATTTTCCAAACTTCAGCTCAACTTTAAGGCAAGCTTAACCCCATTAAGTTCTGTGAATAACTACCTTTCTTATGTTCATATTTATGTCTTACCCAACTCCCCATGCAATTCAATTCCATTGACCGAAATATCATCTTGTAATAATGCACAAGGCATACTTAGAGCGGAGTAGTCTAAGAGCTGAGCTACTTTCAAATTTCCCATAGTTTAGCTTACATTATCCATATGTATGAAATAAGATCTGCGTGTCTGTCTGTGTGTATTCAGGTATTTCTCAAATTAACAAACAATAACATTGGTGCAACATTCGCTGCATCCCCCACACCGCCTACTCATACACCCACCCACCCACCCACCGATCCCCTCAACAGCCCACGCTTGAGAGTTGTGCGTTTTGGAGTTAAGGAAAACTGCGTCGAGGCAACTGACATAATTCCCAGCGGAAAATGTTAATATGCATTTAACTACAGTTATGTCTCAATTGGCCAGAAACCAGTTTTCCAACAATAACTAAATAATTAATACGAAAAACTTAAAAAAAAGAGATGGGGGGAAAACCTTTCCTGCTTGCCATTTCCCAGGCTGGCGAATACCAAAAAGTTGGTCAGTGAAAATGAATTTCCTTTTTGGGCTTGACGTGCAAGAAAAAAGGGTACGAAAAAGTTGGTAAAATAAAAAATAAATGTTAAAGTTAGGATGCAAATGCCGATAAAATCATTGGAAATTGCAGAATTTTCAGAGTTTCTCTCCCTCTTGGCACACCTTCTGCTTCCTCTTATCCCATTGTTTGCCCCTCTTTTTATGTATGTGTCGTGTTTGCCCACGCAGCGGCCTAATGGAGACTTTAAAATTAATGCGGCGCCGACAGCCATCAAGTGATCTGCACACCCCACACCAGCCCAACACCCCTCCTGCACAGCCTGCACTATTTTTTATGTGGCGCTTCAATTGTGTTTAATAGTCAGTTCCCCCTGAAATAGTTTATGGTTTCTGGACTTTTTTTTACTACTACTATGATATATATTTAGATATATTTAGAAGCAAGCGCGAAAAATATATTCAAGCAGTTCACACAAAGATGCAGTCCATTCAATCGATTAATAACCTCCACCGATATAAATATATATCGATTGTTGTTGACTTTAATTTACCCTATTCTAATCATATCTGATAGTTGACAACTGAGTACAGGGTAACCGCTAGTCGTGCACTCCACACTCTGCGCACTTTTACATGTTTTCATTTATGCGGCCTGCCTCCATTGGGGGGCCCACTCCATTGAGCTCATTGAGTGCACGCACGCTTCCCCAAAGACATACACACACAACAACAACAACAACAACAACAACAACTCGCTCGCTCGCGGGCATCTGTCTCTTTATCATGCAGCACCTCCTCCCCTCCCCTACTCTTCTCCTGCACAAGTTGCAATTAAAACGCGTGCAGTTTCCCCCTTGTCAAATGGCAGTGGAGCGTGGAGTGGTGGCGTCCACTTCCAAGACCACGATCTCTGCTCCACGCTCCACGCTCCATACTCGACTATCTCGCAAGTTGGCTCGTTAAATGCTGCGATTTGATTTACGATTCGATTGCCAACTGCCCTCCCCCACCGCCCACCGCCCAACACCACCACCCTTTCCTTTCAATTAAAGTTTGCTTTTTTCTTGTGTTACCCAATATCATTTCATATTTCAATAAACGAGTTAAAAACACACACATAACTCTCAGGGTCGTTCCGTTTGGCGTCCAAACGCACTTGGCACGCAATTAGCATATGAATTTTTTTTTTATTTTGGTTTCTGTTGGTTTCTTCGCTTCTTTTTTTTCTCAGAGCTCTGCCAAATGTCGTTTGAAATGGTTTATTAGTTGTCCATTTTAATGGGCTTGGCTTTCAAAAAAACCAACAAAAAAAACAAACAGAAACCGAAGCAAGACACGCACAGACAGACTCAGCTTGCAGAGAGAATCTTACGTGCTGAGGCCAGAAACCGGCAAGCACCTTGCCTTCGGGCCATCTAGACTCCATGGCTGACCTTAGCTGTTAAGCGGTTTAATGAGTTGTAGATCGTTCTTGTAGTAAGTAATCTGATACGAATGAATCAAATACGGTAGCCCCTCAAAAGTAACGCCAATTTAGGTAGACTTAATTGTCGTGTTTTATATTTCCTTTAAAATGATGTCATTGTGTAATGAATGAGTACCAAAATATCTTGTGTATCTCAGTCGATTGCCATCTGTACTCTAACACATTAGGTGTACTTGTAATACTACCGGAACCGGTACAGCAACTTTACAGATGGAAGTTGAAAACCACTACCGAGACTCAACATTTGTTACATTTAATATAATTACAGAAATGAATGACGAAACATGTGCAACCAATTCAAAACCCTTCCATAACTCTTTCACTTTAGGGAATACCCTTTTGGTTTGACACCCTGCCGAGTACATCTATGATAAGCATAAGATAATAATTATCGTACAGTTAAAAATTATATACTTATGATAAACAGCAGGCTTACTAATAGTGCAGGCATGACATTTCCTTCGATACTCGATTGATTTCACTATCAATCCACTGCCTTAGCACCTGCTTGGACTCCAGATAAAACCCATTCATCAAAACCTCGTGCCAAAGTGAGCTCGTCAGACTGTCTGTCAGGCCGCCAAGTCACATTTCTCAACTTACGCTGATAAAGTATATAGTAACCCAACTTTCCAATGACCCAATTTAACGGAGAGTGCAACTTCAACGCGTACCTTGGCTTATCTTGCTGCGAAACCTACTCACACTTGTCTTTTTGTCAACCCATTTTCCAGGCCAAGAGACACGCACGAATAACTTAGCCCTTTTTGGGAGACATAAAGAGAGAGAGAGACAGAGAGAGGGTGGAGAGTTGACACATTAATCTCTTTAATTGTTCCACACGCAACTTGAGGGACTTGCAAAGTAAAGAAAAAAGAGTCAAAAGGTCTCACAGGCCACAGCTATTAATTGCAGCGAGCGAGGCAAATTAATTTCATGTTTATCTCTGATCAAATCAAAATAAAATGCGCCGTTGCATCATTAACACTTTGCCAGGCCAAGCCACAAAGATCTCGCTCCAAATTATGTCTGTGTAACCAAGAGCGTGAAATCAAATTTAGATCATGGATTTGCTTAAAGGAAAACCGATAAACACATGTATTCTAAATAGATTACAAATGTGTAAAAGGGGTATAATGAAATTATGCAAAAGTATGTAGCAGGCTGCAGGAGGACATATAAATATATTTTCAATCAGGATCAACTGGCGAGTCGATGCAGCCTTGGCAAATTTGGAATATAGGTTCTTATACACCTTACGCAGATCAAGTTCAATACATTTTATCGACAAATATCGATACTAATCGATTTCCGATACCAACAAGAAGACATAACTGTAAAGATATAGCATTCCCCGGCATAATTTTGATCTACTGTAAAAATTGCATTAAGATCAAATGAAAAACACAGATTTTGTCTGTTCATATTGACCTTCTAAGTATTTAAAAGGGTATCTGCTAGTCGAGCTCACTTGCCTAGGTTATTCTATTGTGTTGTTTTACATGTCCGATGACTGCACATTAATCGATCTAACAAAATAGAAAGCTATATATTGATATAACAACAACAACAACAACAACAACAACAACAATCTATCACACAATCGAATTGAGTAATTAAAACCATGCAACTGTCACCTTCTTGAGCTCAAATGAAGTTCTAATTGAAAGCGGAGGGCGGAGCTCGAATTTCCAGCTGTTCACCTATGACCGTTAGATAAACATCACAAACCAGCATATGCCGAGTGTGTGTGTGTGTGTAAATAACGGTTGAAATTGTATCCATGACTGCATGATGCACGCATTCACGCCCCAAACCTACAACGACTCCCCCCTCCACAAGCACACACCAAAATTGCTGAATAATGGCCACGCCCCAAAGACTGGCAGGCGAACATATTAAAGCGTGTAATTAGTTTTGGATAGATACGATACGATATGCAGGCATAGGGGGGAGGGACTGGAAAAACTCAGCATGGTGCAGTTTTTCCTCTTGATTGACTGACAGCCGACATTGTCAGTTGCCTGCAGCTAAAGTTAGAGTGCTAGCTGGCATAGGAATCATAGTCGGAGGTCAAGTGCAGGCATAAAGTCTGCAATGGTTTCTGGTTTAAGGCTCTCGCTCTCTCTCTCTCTCCCTCCTCCTTTCTCCCTCTCTGTCACTCTTGCTGTCTCCTTCACTCATTGTTGTTGGCATTGTCATAGCGATATTCAATATGCACTTGAAAATAATGAAAGACAGCCCTGAAGAAAGACAGCGCCAAGTGCAGTGCCAAGTTTATATTTATTTGCCTCTTGCCTCTTGCCTCATGCCACTCGTTTTGTAGTTTCCGCATTGCATTTAATTTATTTACAATGCTGCATGCAAAGTCAAAATCAATAATAATTAGTTGGCAATTTATGCAGGCGGTCTAATGGAGTTAAGTTGAGATGGTCGTAAACTGTTGACTGATTTTAAATGCAAGCCAATTTAATGTCTGCCACAGGCAAGAAAGAAGCGAAAGCAAAGTATTTTACTCTGTTCGACATCAGAAATATTTATAATAACTATGAAAGAACTGAAGAACATCAGAATAAGTATATACATCAAAGAAGCTCCACAATCAAATGCTCTTCAATCAATGTCAATCTTCAGACGCAAGCTATTAAGTTGTTAGTGTGACGCACTTAATCCTAACGTGGCAGTTATCAAATATGTTTTCAAAAGTTCTTTAAGGAATGCAGCACACTTTCTTCTTCTTCTGTTGCAGCATTTACTTTTTTTAATCCCACACATCCAACACACACACATTCCAGCCACATTTAAGCAAACTTGAAAACATTTATCAATCAAGCTTAGCAATTATTGTTGCTATACAACGCACACCCTCGGGAAAAACACGACTCTCCCCTTGCCCACCCTCCTCCCTCTCCCGCTTATTCTACAAGACAATTTTAATGCCTTTATTTATTCATTGCTTAGCAATCCCAAAATGCATTTGCCTGCCACCAGAAACACTCAGTCAGTCCGCCCCTTCCCTCCCCCAATTCAATTCTCACATATGCCCAAATTGGGCAACATTTTGTCAGAGAGACAAAGAACTAGAAACTGAAATAAATGCGGGCTCCATTTTGGGTTTAATTTTTGTACGCCCCCAACATTAAGGTTGCTGTTCATAATTTGATTTTGAATGTTTTCTTTTTTTAATGCTTTTGTTTATTTCTTGGCAACTAATTGAATTCACACATAAGTGTTCTTTGGCGCCTTTTATTCTGTTGTAGTTATGATGTCATCATGTCTGACTGGCTGACTGTCTGGCAGTTTTTTATTTGGGTTCATTCCCACAACGTGACTCTAATGGGAGTGGCAGTCATGTAACCAAATCCTTAGCCAAAATCACAACTGCAGACACAACTCGGTATTAAATCGTATTAGCAAATTTATTGCATTTGTTTACAGACATGACAACATTTGCAATTGCAACGCAACGAGATAGATTTTGGGGAGACAGGGGAGACAGTCGTCAAGATTTGACTGAGAAACCACGCACTCGTGGAAACCAGCTGGAAGCAGTCAACACACCCACCATAAATAGTCAGATTGTGGAGAGGTGAGCATTTAAACGGCGACAGCTTGACAGAAATGTCAAATTGGCAGGCAAAACAACAGTTACCACAAATTTTGAATGAATTACTGACAATTAGAGGGGTGGGGGGACTAATGAATGAATCAGTGAGTGTGAGTGAGTGTGAGTGAGTGCGAGTGAGTGTGCCAGTTTGTGTATCTAACGTACTTTTTGTGGCCTATGCAAATGAAGCAAGTCGATTGCAAATGCAACTGGCAAACAAGGAAGCAAAACGGCTGCCTGTCAATTGAAAATGAAGGAGACGCCGTCGCCGGCAGCAGCAGCAGCAGCAAAAAAAGGTGGAGCAAAACAAACAATGCTGCTTGGGAGATGCCGCCAGCGAGGCGCCACACAGCTCACAGCAATGAGAGTTTCGACAACTCCGCTACTAACTGTAACTCTATTATCATAGCCTGGCAGAGGGGTATGATCATTTTCTCGTCAAGTTTGTAACGCATTGAGGAAGACTTCTTATATATATATATATATATATATATTCTTGATCAGCTTTACTATTCGAGTCAATATAGCCATATTCGTCTGGGACTCTGTTTCTCAGCGAAGTTGTATCTTAATTTTAAAGCTTACTTGATGAAACTCGGTCTACATTTGATTTTTTTGAGCTGAATACAGTAAATATGTCGGAACACGGTGGATCGTATCACTATATCATATATCATCTATCATATATATAGTTGTCACAGGAATAATCACTTTAAAGATGAGTTCTTGATCTAATTACATTTTTGTTTACCAGGATATTCTAACTAAACTGAACAAGTTTGGGCACAGAATCGCTTTAACATATTATATAGCTCCCATAGGAACAATATACTACAAATTTAGACTCCGATCTGCAAGGGTATTCCATTTTCAGCAGTCTTTCTTTTTTCTTTATTTTAATTTTTCTCCAACTTGCACAGAAATTAATGAAAATGCCAATGGTAAATGACATTAAACTAATGAATTGATAGCTGATTGCCAGTTTTTAAGCCAGTCTCTAAGTCAGTTTGCTTGACCAATGAGCTGTACTGTAATTAGAAGCACATACACACACCAGACACACGCACACACACAGCACACGTGTGTGTGAGTAAAGAAGACCCCAACGTGTGCTGATGACCTTTCCATTTTAGCCGCAACGAATTGGTAAACGTTGCAACATTGAGAGTTGAGTTAGCCGAGGAGAGCTCTATTTGAGCGCGACCCCCTTAATGAGATCTCATTAATATGATAAAGACAATCAAATTATGTTTCTTCGTCTGGGGCAACATGATAAATGAGCCTTGATGCGGGCCACCAAACAATTTGTAGCGCTCTGTGTGCGTAAATCGCTTTGAAGTTAAATGAATGCGATCAAAACATTGAAAGATCCGCGCTGGAAATGATGATCGATGTTTTTTCTTGCAGACTCAGTGAATTGAAGAACTCAGTGAAGCTGATAGCACTCATGACATTTATTGATCGACAGCGGCTATAATATGAACGAGAAAAGTTTTCTACGAATTGTCAGTATTTCGATTTGAGTCTTTCGTCACATTACTTATCCAGTCCCGCAATGGGCTTCATGGCAATCACACACTCCTCGCCACAAGCAGCCAGCACCGTGCACAACAGATCTTTGCCATCGCCAAAATCGAGACGGATGCCAGCGCCCAATTCACCATCGGGCACCTTGAGATCCTCACGGATATCACCATTGTCGGACATCAGGGTGACAAATCCATCATCACTGATATCAGTCAGCTGATAATCCTCGCGCTTCACATGCGGCACATCCATATTATGGGTGGAGGGGCAAATGTCCTCGTATTTCTTCTGTGTGAATATATCGATGCCAACGAGATGGACTTTGGCATGGCCATGCTTGCCGGTCTTCGAGGTGGACATGTCCACAATCTTACAGGGACGTCCCTTGAGCATCACATTTCCATTCTTGCGCAGTGCCGAGCATTGCATCGGATATGTTTTCGACGCTCCAGAATCGACGGCATCAAATTGCATGTCATCATCGTCGGCCATTGATTAAAAAAAAAGTGTATTTAAATCTTTTAAATGTTTACGATAAACAAAATTTGTAAACAATTTGTCTTTGGCCAGTTCTGTGTATTTGACACCGAACTGAACTGAAAGTCGGCTCTCCAGCAAATTGACATCAAAGTCAGCGTCGACTTGCTTCCAAGTTTATATCCATTTCCATTTCCTTTTTTCCCCCAGTCAAAATTTAAGTAGCCTCAAATTATAAGCGGATTTCGGAAATGGAAATGGAAAAGTGCTTAAAACTCCCACAGTACTATATAATTATGCAGTCGCCTAACTGCACCACAATTTATGCTTCCTATACACCAAACTTGGTCAGAAGAGCTTAGCCAATCCACATACAATAATCATTTGATTATCATAAGATAGTCATACGTATATCCGGTCTCAACTGTGATTGCACATTTCGTCATTTGCACAGCGAACGTGAGCGTAATTAACAATCGGCGATCGAGCGGATTAAACACGCTCAGAGACTTAACGTCGACTTTAGTCTAGTGCTTAAGTTGTAAATTAGTCTTGGAAAGTTGAAATTAACGCTTGAAATAAGAATGTTCTTGTCGAGAAAGCTCGACAACTTGCGGCGGCTTAATTTTGTATATATGAATATCTGAATAATCTGCGGTGTTTCTTAACCGATCTTGATGAATATTTGACAGAAATCTATAATAGCTCTGGGTATTTACATACCAGACTACAAAGATATATCTTAAAATGATATATGATATATATAAACTATTGATAAGAGAGAGTTTATAGCCCAAGTTTAAAGTCTGTAGCCCTTATAATTTCTGAGATTGGCTTATTTGTGCAGAAGGAGAGATATGCATGGCTAAATCGACTTGGATGTGATTGCTGATGAAGAATATATATCTTCAAGTGGTCAGAGCTGAGTCCATTATAGCATTTTTACCCATTTTTAAGGTGTCTTCAATCCCTTTAGTGGATTTAAGTCCTATTCTTCGCTTGACTCCTACATAAATACCAAACATGATCAGGTTTTTTCTCTTTGTGGGCGGTGTGAACAAAGTGGCACAAAGGGGTGTAACGCATTTCGCTGTTGCAATCAACGGCACGTTACGCACCTGCAACATCAACAACGAACGCACTGCCTTGGGGCAAACACACACTCCACGCACACAGCAGCAACAGCCACCGAATGTGGGCCAATAGCGCTGACCAAGTTAGTCGTCCACTTTAGTAATTAAAGCCATGGAAATCAGTGCGCAAGGTGTGCATAAGAAATGTGCAACGAGAAGCAAAAAAAATGTGCGAGGGAGAGTGAGGAAGAGGGAGTTCAACACTAGGCGCCACCCGGTGGCTTGTTGCAACCCATGCCCGCCTGAGTGATGAATTTCCTGGTAGTGCTGCAGGTTTAGATCTGTTTCTTTTTACCCAAAATAAGGTGTGTCCAAATCTCTTATGCGACCTCATTTCATACGCACATGTTTAAGTTTCCTTTGATGTACGAGGCAATCAAACAAATTGTTTACTGTGCTGCAATCACACGCCTTCACATAACATTTAGTTATGTTTGCCAGAGATATTCAGCTGGTTTACATACCTGAAAGTAAAGAGAGAACATTTTATTAATAAAGAATTGTATTTCTTGAGAAAAGTATGTTAAGATTCTCTGTATTCACAGTAAATTCAATTAAAGTTCCCCATTGTGTAGTCTTTGCCCCTTGCAGCTGCACCAACACTGCTCCTAGTTGCATTTTCAAAAATTCTGTTGCTATTATCTGCAAAAGCTTTCCCTCTACGAGTCGCGTAAATCAAGTTGAGACCCAACCCAAAGAGAAACACCACTTAACCTCCATTGCTTCTAATGTCAATTGCTTTCCGCCGTTATTTTCGCAGCATAATAAACAAAGTCAAAATGTAAACATAAATTGAGCTTAAACATTTGCAAAAACTTTTTGCAAATTGACGTATTGCCTAAAAAAAAATGTCTATCCGTCTGTCTGTCTGTCTGTCAGTTTGTCAGTGGTGCAGTGGCTTAGCTTGTTTCTGCTGCTGATTCAGTGGCTCCAATTGTGTATGTACGAGATTTGATGGCTTAAATGCTAAATTGCTTAACTGTTTTTCAAGTGCTGCGACATTAATTCACAGTCTTGTCAATACACACATATATCCATTTATATATATATCGCTTAGTCGAGAACATGAAAACTCATTAAAACATGCTGCAGATAAGCGCAAAAAAAAAAAAGAAAATGAGAAACAACTTAAACACAAAACAGCAACAAGCCATAACAACAAACAGGCAATATGAGTTGGCTATAATTCAGTTGCCAGCAACAGCCACTCACAAATACACTCAAAACGTGACACAGTCAACAATTTATTGACACTTTAAAACCAAAAAAAAACACTTGGCCAATTTGTATACTCTACTGCTAGCTAAAAAGGGGTTAAGTGAGTATTTATTCAATTTATACGATGCAAATAAAAAGTACTTGTTAAGTCAGATTAAACTTTGCCACCAGCAATAATCAATCTTTAAAATATCTATTTAAAAAAATGTCAGTTGTAAATATGATTAATTGAGGGATATATCTAAACAACATTCGATTGACTCAATCAGTTTAAAAATAAATTATCAAACTATAATATATATTGTATATGTACTTGTCAGCAATATGATCTAATCGCTAATCTTAGCAATTTTATAGCAAATTAATTAAGTTGCTTCTTCCAAGGAATTGAATTATCTTATCTGTCGAAACGATATAATTTATAATGATTTGATAATGTTTACTATAAAATATATTTATTTCAACTTATATTATTCATGGCATGAATTCATTTCTATTGCTACAGTTCAATAGGGTAAGCATGTTGCTGCATACATTTTTTCTTCAGGTTCTTGTCGCCTTTTTGTTGCCTGTACTTTGTGGCAAAAGCGGGCGACACGTTCTCAAAAGTCGGCTGACGGATTGATGTGGCTTCGCGAGGCCTACGACAGCAACGCTTTATGAGACCATGTGTGAACGGTGCTGGCAAATGTTCTGCCAAAGTGAGTCACCACCAATGTTTGTCACTTATCAACGACGCACACACACCCCTTACGCCTGCCGCCGCCACGCCCCCTCTGATGACCAATACGCGCTCAATGGCCGAATGAGCACAAAACTGAACCGCATGCAGCACGCAGCGAAACTGAAACCAAAAACAGAACAAAAAAAAAAAAGAAGAAAACAAATGCAGCAACTGCAATGGTAAGTAAGAGTACTTAGGCAGAGAGTGCTCGACTAGCAGATGCCCTAAGAGCACTCAATTATGCAAAGTGACTCGAGAAATGAACTTGAGCCTATTTTGCACAACTTAAGTTCCCACTTTTTCATTGTGTTTAACTTAATATCATTCTCTTGCTCACTTTATCACTCCCACACATTTTTATAGTTTACAGGGTATCCCAAAACAGCTATCAAAAGAGCAACGCAGAGGTGGCAAAAAAAAAAACCACGAAGACTGACAGAGAAGCTTCGTCGTCGTCCCTGAAATAATATCGATTTCGCTGTTGGACTTTGGCTGCCTGCTGCTGACTTCTGGCTCTTCTTCTTCTTATTTTTCTTCTTGATTGTTGTTGTTGTTGTTATTATTGTTGCTGTTGTGCTTGTTCCGATTGCCGCTTTGAGCACTAAGAAGGCATTCACCTCATTTCCTGGACATGCAATAAAGTGGACAGGCAGGCAGCTGCTGCTGCTGCTGACCAGTCAGTCTCACTCCCCATACTTCATACTTCCCATACACATTTCCAATTCCAATTCCAATAGCCCGCCTCACCTAACTGCAGATAGCCCGAGGGCGTTGCCGGACCACAGGAGAGAGAGAAGAGCGCAGAGTAATAGTGCGAGAGAGAGAGAGAGACAGTCTGTTGCGGTAACAGATCATTGCATAATCAAGCGTCATTGTGCGGCGACTGCAATGCTTATCTTAATATCAATCTGACTGATGACTGATGATGCTAGGATGCCTTTTTACTTTCCTTCTTTGCACACTTATTCACAAGCGAATCTTTTCAATTGATCACTCGTCGGGAGTGTGGAGCGCGGGGGGTGGGGGAAGTGCTCAGATTTATCTCATTACATGTGATTCATGATAAATGAAAGTTCCTTCATGGCAAATATAAATATCAATTTCAGAGTGCAATTTAAAGGGAGTAGCATCATTAATATTTAACTATTTTTTTTTTAATCAGAGATTTAAGTATTGAAATAGCTTATTAAATAATTAAAATAGTCCATAAATCAACTGACTAGCTTAATGATCTTAGCTTTAGAATGCTGTGAAAAGGGATCTCTAATCAATTTAGCCATTAAATTTTTAGCACCTATGAATTCTACTCAAGTCGTAGTAAAACTAGCATAGCTAAGTACTTTTTTCTTTCGACTATATTATTTAGATGTCTTATATAAGCACAGATTATATAAATTACTTAAGATCGTTGATCTACACTTGTAATTTGAGATTAAAAGAGAGCTGGTCACAGAGGAAAAACTAAATAGTTCTAAGGAGCTATAAATTACTTAACCAACGTTAGCACTAAATTTTTATATATATTTCATAAATTTTACTAATTGATGATCTAAAAACTAAAGTGCTCTACAGAGCTATAAATTATTAAAGATCATTAATCAACACTATATATTCAACTATAACTATATCATTATTGAAACCTTTACTAACCTTTGCTAACTAATCTCACTTATTATGAGTCTGAAAACTATGAACTACTTAGGATCGTTAATCAGCAATTTAACATTAGTCATCTTTCACTTATTGCTTGAACTTTGACTATATCATTATAGACCAAGTTCAGCAATTGCGAATCTAAAAACTAAAGATCTGCTCAAGTGGGAACCATTTTAATTTATACGCAACTCTCGCGTATCATCATCAAAGATTCTGCTGCCACCTCTTACTTGTTGGGAAAAAGAAAAAAATGAGCCCACCTTTCTTTTCCCATTCCTGATAAGTGTCTATAATCAACTTGTCCATAGCTAGCATTATCGACGATCTAATCCCCCAATGCCATTCAATTATCTGTGTGTGTGTAAGTGTGTGTGTAAGAGATGAGGCCAGGCCAACAGGATAATCAAAATCAGTTAACACATAATAACTGCGAAGTGCTCAAAACTTAAGCAAGCAACTGAAGACTCATCCTCTGGGGGCATGATGTCGATGATGATTAGCGGCATCATAAATTGTGCGCTTTATCTATGCGGCATGATCAGTAGTCGCAGTCAGTAGTCACAAGTCGTTGTCGTTGTTGTCGTAGAAGTCATTGCATGTTTTCAATGGCAACATAAAAATTTGTTGCGTAACGGTTCTTAAGCCACCCAGTGGAGAGTTTTTCCATTTTCCAGCTAGCTTGGTCGTAAATGGCCAGCGCTAATTGCTTTGCTCAGCAGTTCCTTGGGGCTGCAGTTTTTCTTTATGTTTTCATGCAGCACTTGCCCACATTTTATTTTATGGCCAAAAGCGCTAGCCAAATGCAAATATCAAATATCTTGGAATATGCGATAATTCCAGTGATTCCTGTTTAGCCCACAGCGCGAGGAGGGATGGGCAATAGCCGATTTATCGATTGCTTCGATTGCTGGCTCGTTAAATTGCCTGGGCTGGCCCTGTGCCTGCGGCCAACACTTTTTTTTGTGTTTTTTGGAAAGTCAGTGTGGATTGCATAAGTAGGACACAAAACGAGGCATGCAACCTGCCTTCCTTTTGATTTGGGTTACACTTTCACGCGCTGCTCCTCGGCACATAATTTATGCTAAAGAACTTTTGATTTTATGTTCACAATTTGGTTGTTGACCCAATTTACACGCTTCATTGGCATCCCATCAGACAGTGGGCGGTGTTTTTCCCCACTCAAGTCAAAAATGTTCAATTTAAATGTCAGAAAATGTCACACGAATCCAAGTTAGCGGCTGTTTTATGTGTTCCCTTTGCCCCCTGGGTGCATAAGGCCCTCTGGCTCCCCCCCACACACTCTGCTGCAACTTGGCTTGATTTAGTGCTGGCCAAAAATGTGTCTTGTGTTTATTTTTTTTGGAGCTGCTAAAAGCAACACGTTGAAAAAATGTCATTAAATTCTTTTGACTTGGTTTTCGATTTTTTCGACTGGTTTTCGATTTTTCAGGGAGTGGCGTTCTTATTTTTTTCCCCCATTAAGGTCTTGTAATTGAATTTGAAAATAAAGTGCTGAGTAATTGCACAAGAGCAGAGCTCAAACAGCATTAGCAATTTGAGTGTTGATGTGCCAACAAATAATTAGGAAATATATATATATATATATATATATATAGTAATGGGATCATGGACGGTATTTTTATAGGATGACGTCGTTAAAAGTGGGTACATATGGCTAAAATGAAGTTGTGTAAACAGGTATGCAACAGGCAAGAGGAAGCAACTCCGATTCGATAAGCTATATATATTCTTGATCAGCATCAATAGTCGAGGGGATCTAGCCATGCCTGCTGTCCATTTCAGAAACTAGAAACTTCAAATTTGTAATAAAGTTAAGTTCCTTTCTTTTCAGTTAACTGCTAGCGCAAAGGAAGGAAAATGGAAAATGCCTTTACCGAATTAACTATTCTTGTGCATCTATATCTATATACGATATGGAATCTAAGATATCTCCAACTTTGCTTTATAACAACCGCCGCCAGGCTTGAGCTGTATTTTTCGCCCAGATTTATGACTTTGCCATTAGGCTTTCCATATTTGCATATCAGGATTTAGAGTGCAATTTTGATCCTTGCCTTGCCTCGTCCGTATCAGTTGCAATCCATTTTCAATAGCCAAAGTTTTGGCCACGATGATTGAATGCCTCATTTAGATGATTTATGGACTGTGAATGGTGGGTGAAAAATTGTTATGTTGCTTGTGCTCTGGACAAACCATCGTTAAAAGGATAATCACCGTATAAAAAAAAAATGAATGTTAAACCCTCGCAGCAGACACACACTCGCAACACATTGTATACACCTGTACCCCTGCCACATTTGTGCAATTTGTGGCATGACATGCAAACTTTCACATGCCGCGCACAGCCAAATTAACAGCAACAACAACACCAATATAAAACAAAACACCCACTAACAAAATATATATATATCTATATATATATATATACTTATATGGATATATGCAACGTATTTATAGTTAGATAAATGTTGGCCTCCAAACGAAAGTGAAGTGAAGAATTGATGGACACCGTCGTGTGGCAAAAGCGATCAGCGACAGTTTTAGTTTCAGTTGCACAGCTCGCTGCTTGCAACTCGAAACGGTAGTTGCACTTAGTAGGAGGCGTGTTGCACGTTCACATGCCACACGAGCAGCAGGCAAACAAATGCGGCGCGCTTTTAATTTATGTTTCTCTCAGCAACCGAAGGAGCCCCAAATGCGAATCGCCCCTAAATCGATGATTACAATGCCTGCTGCAGCGATAACCAGCCAAGCGTAACGCCCTGTCGCAAAAAAAAAAAAACGCCAAGGCATATTCTCCAGGGGCAGCCCCCTGGCCTGCCTCCTGTACGATCACACGATAAGGAGCAGAGCTAGACATGAGCTTAGCTTTTTTTTTTGGCCAGGATCTGGCGTTCATTTGTTATCGCTTTGGTGGCGTCTCTCGTCGTCGTCGTCTGATTTGCTTAATTGCATAAATTTTTATTTGCTCCGATGGCCGATGGTGCATGCGATATGCAAATGACTTCAAAAGCTTGCACAGCCCACGGGCAGCTGCCAAAAAAAACGAAAAAAAAAAAAAAAAAAAGCGAAACCCAAACTAGCGAAAAGTCGCGCATTAAATCACACACAGAAACTGTAGCAGCAGCAGCCGCAGCAGCAGACTCCTTAGCCAGGTCCAAACCCAGAGCAAGACCAAGACCAAAACCCAGACGTCATCTATGAGACGATGCCAAACTAGCGACTTTCGCTGCCTTTGAAATGCCAGCAAAACTGCAACAATAACAACAACAACAAAAAACGTAGGAGTATGAGCTAGAAAATAGTTTAGGCCAACAAAACTGTTAGCGATAATACACTAGAAAATCGATAAAGCAGGCGCGATGTATAGAGTATAGTTAATACCCCAGAAAATGGAAAAAAAAAAAAAACACTCGATTTATTTGAAATGGTTCAAAACTCTGCAAATTTGGATATTGGATAGAGAATACAACAATTGGAAACCTCTTTCCCCTCTGGTCAGCTTTTGATATCGTTAAAAACCAGCAACTAAACCCGAAACGTATTTCAGTTCCTGTTCCGGTACATCAAGTGTAAAAGTTCCGTTACATTTTTTGAATTAAAAATCATTTCCCGCAACTGGTTCTTTAAAAAATTGTTAATTTTCGGTTACGGCTCTAAATTTTAATCGGCCAACTTGCTATTGCGATTTTTGATTCAGTTTGATGTGATGGAACTAATTGATTAAAGATTTGTTAACTTACAAAACCAAACTTGCACTCTCAATATCTTCCGCCACCCGTTGTTTTAAGTGTAATATCTCCCACAAAGGCAGTGTATGAAAAAGTGTGCAAAATATAAATGAAATGGAAATCTAAGCCGGGCACACAAAGAAATTCTTCATGTTCATAGCTGCTGCTGCTGCTGCGTGTGAATAACAGCAACAGCAACAGCCACAACAACAATTGTCTTGTTAGCCCGGCTAAAACTTACGCTTTGCTTTTGTTAACAAAATTTGACATTCAACATTTTGGATATTCGAGTTGCATCCAATGCCAAGCAAACAAAACAAAACAAAAGCATTTCTGGTTGCAAGTTGGACACGGGTCAGTGGCAATATTAAGATTCGCATTCGCATTCGCATTCGCATTCATAAACGTCTCACTGTCTCTGTTTTCAAAACCTCGCAAAGGTCATTTTTGGTGGCGACTTTTACTTTTTTTTATTTATTTATTTTTACTTTTTTTTTGGGCTTTGCATTTTGGCGAGGATTTGGTTTTGTGGCCAACACTTTGTTATGTAAAGGAAATGGAAAGTTCATGTTTGCCGCAGCAATTTGTGCAAATTGCTAAATTATTAATTTTACTTGATTATCCCTTGATGTGTGGATCCCTTTCGTTATCTTCAAGTGCTACAATTGAATCATTGTGATTATGTTGTCAAAATTAGAGTAACTTTTCTAATCTGTATGGCAAATGAGCCAAGGCGATTAAAAATCTAATCTAATCATAACTTGCCTAAAAGTGATCAGATTTTTTGTTAAACTGGGCCTTTTAGAATAATTAATGTAGAATAATCCCATATTTATCTATCTGCCTCGATTTGGAGATAGGTGTAAACTTCCCACAGTCATAACTCTGTCAAAAGTGATCTGATTTCGAAAAACTCGGGCTTCTTAGTCATGAATTGAGCCATAAAATAATACTGCATTCAAAGTTGGAAATGAGATTCCGATTCGAAGTTCTACCACATAATTTTGTCATAAATTTGTTCCCCTTTCAAGATTTGCACCAATACTTGATCACTATCCCAGACACTTACTTAGAAACTCGCACTAAAAGCGGCATAAGTAACCGAAACTTGTATAATTAGTTGGCTCATGGCAAAGAATTCTTGACAGAAATACTCTCTACTTTTTTCATGATGTCATTTACGGGGTCGGTTGCCCGGTGAATAAATTCCGAAGCCGTCCGCTATGCATTTTATCTCGTGGAATGCGCCGTAAATCAAAACCGAGGCAGAAGACTTGACTTGCTGACTTTACGAAAGAATTGTGGGGAAATCTCTTCCCCCCTCAATGTGAACCTAAATATTATGCTCATCTTTATCTGCAATTTTCTGTGGCGCACTCGAACTATTTTTAAAACACCCAAGAGGAGGAAGAAGAAGAATAAGAATAATAGGCGGCAACTTAATATAAAAGATTTCAAGTTGAGTTGCAGAAGAGAAACAAGCTGCTTCAGGCCTTATCGCTTGTGGTTGCAGAGAAACAGAAACAGAGAGCAAAGAGCAGGCAGCAATTAAAAAGGAGCGCGGATAAAGATGAGGCCAAGAACAAGAACAAGAAATGTCGACGATTATGAGCGAGAAGAAGAAGAAGCAGTTGCAGCAGCGAAGTAGACGCATAAAATGAGCAACGGCGAGGTGATAATAAAAATGGAACACTCCATGTTGGCCCCGCCAACTTCCCCCCGGTTCCAATGCACACTGCTATTGCTACACTTGGAGAAATATGTATGTATAAATATGTTATGGGTTTACTAAACATTTCTGATAATTAAAACTAAATGAATAACCTTTCAGAATATGGATTAAGAACGCGTCATATTTTCTGCGAGTGTAGTTGCTGCTGCAACTACTGCTGGCTGTTTGCTGATGGAAGGGCTTTTGGTTTATTTTTAGACCAACATGCGCTGCAGTTTGCTTTGAAATGTATCCACAAGATGCAACAAGCAGTCAGCTAGGTTAGCTAGCCAAATAATGCCAGGCCCAGTCCCAGTCCCAACAGCAGCAGCAACAGCAAGAGTAATGTGACAGCGTGCCTAATTCAGAAACAAATACACACACACAAATGTATAAACACAACACTCGCGGAGATGTGTGTTATATCCCAGCTAAACATTCCCAGATAGAAGATAGAAGACACACCAAAAATAGTTGCACATTCTAAAGATAAGCAATGAAAAATGCAAGTGTCGCCATTGGCTTGGCTCACTTCCAGCCAAGACATTCAAGTGGATGTGGATGTGGATGCCACACGAGTATCTCACAGATGCACAAACACACACAGACCATATATATATATATATATATATATATACTCGCAGCTGGCATTTTGGAGTTTTATTAATGATGCCGATTAATGTTTCGAATACTCCGCTAAAGTTAAGGACTTGTTTTCTATGCTTCTCAGCCCCAGGGGACCACATTTTTTTGGGGCCAACCAAAAAAGAAAAACACTGCAAACATTTCAGACACTAATTGCAACTATTTTTAAGCAAAATGTCTCTTTCTTTTTTATGGCAACAACAAATTTGCGTGTCCCAAATAGTTTAGCATAGCATTTGACAATGGGTAAGTTTGTGTGCTGCTTGGGATTATTTAAATTCCCGACCTCAATAGGCAGTGTTGGTAAACTTCTAGCGTTGTGGTTATTTCTGATTTATTATTATATTAATACGCCATAAGAGGCAGATTATGCATTATGATTAAGCAAATATGATTGTTGAATATATTAAATTATGAAAAAAATCAACCTCGAATTAAGGCCTTACAAAATTATCAGAAATTAGTTAAAATTAGTGAACTAATGTGGGTATTATATATTCAGCTTACTTCATTTCGCAAAATATAAAATCTAAAACCGTTTTATAAACGTTTCGTTTTGCAAAAAAAGGAAAA
This sequence comes from Drosophila paracracens, assembly GCA_035044025.1. Classification (NCBI taxonomy): domain Eukaryota; kingdom Metazoa; phylum Arthropoda; class Insecta; order Diptera; family Drosophilidae; genus Drosophila; species Drosophila paracracens. The sequence goes on from JAWNMN010000713.1 coordinate 1,673,754, forward strand.
AAACAAAGCCCTATCAAATGTTCAGAATAAAAAAAAAAATTAATTCTAAAGCCGCTTATTGAATAAACCATTCAGAAATAAAAACAAATTGAGCCGCTCCCCTCCCCACTAAAACACTTAAGAATGCGTCGCCAACTTTTTGTATAAAATTATGCGAAACTATTCGGACAACAACAAAGAAGCAACGAAAAACGTGGTTAAAAAGAGACGGAAAAGCATTTGTTAACCGGTTTGAAATTAATTTGAGTTTTCTACATTTCAAGGTTAATTGTGTATGCACAACAAAAGGCAGGCAGCGCGAACAACAAACGTTGACAGCAGCATTATAAATAGGGTCTATTTCGACTCAACTCCAATTTATTCAATTCAATTCGATCCGAAACACATTCAAGATGAGCTCAATTAATTCCATCTTTGGCAGCCGGCATTTTTTTCAATATATTTTGGCATAAAGATCGTTTAGTGCAGCACTTTGCAACACTTGACACAATTTGTAGGCGTGCTTGCTTGTTGCACCCCCTTCACTGTGTGTATCCCACCAAAAAACAACTGTGCAAACACACAAGCGGTGAAATTTACGAGAAAAGTCACAAAGTGCAGCAGTGAGAAAAAGGTGCAGCTAAGCAAAGCCAACAGCTGATTGCTCTTTGAGAAAAGCAAGTTTATTTCCTTATATCATTAACTGCCTCCGTTTCGCAAGTATCGATTAACATCGATTTCCGATAGCTATAAAACACACAATTATTAAGATATGGCTTTCATCTTGTTATACAACATGCTGAGACATATCATTGGTCAAATGTAAGCTATTATCACCAAATCTAATAAATACCCAAAAGCATATCCACTCGACTGGGGCATTTTATGGATAAACCTTCAAGTAAAATACTTGAAGCAATCAATCAACTCCAGCTAAGGATGATTAGTATGCAACACGTGATTCAAAATGCATGACAAATCAAATGCAACCGCCCACAACAACAAGGGTATTCCCACCACAAAAACAACAACAAGAAGGCACAGTTGCCTGTGCGTGCAAGGCAAAGCATAAAATAAAAAACGAGAAAAAAAAACCGATACGGAAATGCAGATAAAAATACAAAATAAAACCTTTGGAAAATTAATGAGCTGCAAACAATGCGGACATTGTTAGGCGAGATGAGGATGAGGAGAGATGGGCGGCAGTTGGGCGGGTTCAATATTTTGACACAAAATGCCAAAAGAGCAGCAGCAATTACAATAAAAAAAACGATAATATTCGCAAATGTGAAGTAATAATAAAATCCCTCAAGGAAAATAATGTCGACAAAAATGGGCGAAGAAAAGTAAAAGTGAAGACCACAAAATGAATTTGGGTAATGAAGATAATGTAAATTATTTTTTGATTGTGATAATCATGATGGGAAGAAGATTATAATGATATAGCAGACATCGATCAAAATCCAAAAGCGAAACGCATTAAAAGCAATCAAAACAAAACGGAAAATGTGTGAAAAAGTACCAGTCAGATAAAACAAAGAGCGTGAAACAGAGGTGGGGGGGGTTAGAGGAAGTCAAAGACTGGTTCACATTTTCCAGCGAAAAGTTGGGTCAAATATTGCGCCACAAAACAAAGCAGCAGCAGCAACAACAACAACAATAACGGCAGCTAAACGGTTCGCTTTTCATTTTACACCTTCCACGAAATCAACTCCACCAGCAACCCCCTCCTAATCCCCCCGCCCTTTAGCCAACAAAACGTTGTAAACAAATCAAAAGGAGGTCAAACAATAATCGCACACAACAAATCGGGACTGCAGCCAAAGCAAAAAAGCAGAAAACAACAACAACAGTAACAAGTACAGTTTTGCGCGGCGGAGGAGCTGCCAACTTATCGATAATTGCAAACAATTCTTAAGTGCTGCCATTTGCCAAACAGACGTGGGTGGTGGGGGAGTGAAGGAGAGGGAAGCACTTAACAAAAATTTACTCAAACTGATTTTTCGTTTGATGCTTTCAAATGTAAACAAAATGTAACTTTTTGTAACGCAATTGCAAGAAGCAAACAAATAAGGGAGAAGAGTGGGAAGAGAGGGAAGGGGGGGAGCTGATTGCAGAGTTTATGTTTATGTAAATGTTGCGGAATTGATTGCTGGACTTAAACAGTTAAGCGAATGTGTAAATTATCAAGAATTGCCCAAGCACAATTCTTAATGAGTCATGCATCGCTAAGATCGCCAGCCAGGCAGCCAAGCAATATACAAAATATATCTTAAATCAAGAATAGTGGAGAAATAATGGGTTAAATGTGATTATAGTGGAAGCTTTATAGTCACTATGAGATTCAACAAAAAGAAGCTTAAAAAAAGACTTTTAATTACAAAGAAGAGGGTCAATACAAAATTAAGATTTAAGGCTCTGATCTGTGGTGTAGATAAAGATAAACCTGTATACAAATAATGTAGGAATCTTTACAATGGATATTATTAGTTCCCTTGGAAGCCGATTGACTGCATATTTTAAATATATTTAATATATATAGGATTGATATAGGTACCATATCTATACCATGAAGTTAGTAAGCATATATATTTTTAGTATTGATATATATAGATTTAGATGTGGTATAGATTTTATTCCTCTAGATTGCATGTTTATTTAAATATAGTACTGTTTATATATTTTATTTTACATATTCTACAGATATAGATTCATTACAGATTGCATTTTCCCAAGAAATCAGTTCATTGCATGCTTATCTACATTTATTATATACATTACTATATTTATTTAACTTTCATTTAAGCCGCACACAATATTCGATTGAAATCCACTTGTAATGCTTATCTAGATACTTTGACCCACATTAAAACTCAGCTTGTTTTCGTCGGAGTTTTTTTTTCTTCTTTTTCAAACTCATCGATTTACGGCTTAAAGTCTTTCAAGTTCTCACGAATCATCTTTTCTCCACACACACACACAAATATAGATGCAAGAAATATACCAAAAATACTTATCTTAAACCCATTTAAGTTGCAATTAGTTGCCACTTCCTGTTGCCATAAGAAACTCTCTCCAAAAATTCAATTGGTGAACAAAAACGATTAGCTGATGAGAAATTCGATTTTTATTTTTGAGCAAGGGGTTAAAGCAGGTGTCTCCGCCCACGCCCAAAAGAGTTAAGAGGTTGCCGACGCTAAAGCCAAAAAAAAAACTCGTTAATTTCTTGGCAATTTTGTGTAATTGCCTTTGGAGCTGAACACAACGTGCCAGCAACTAATAAGCCATTAACACGCTTATCGAGCCCAAAAGCACAGCCAAGTTTGCTGGGGGGCGGAGTTCAGCCAGACACTGAAATTTGGCCACGCACATCAAAGAAATTGTTGTGCATTTTTTTTTTTTTTTGGGTCAGTGGGAAAATTATGAATTTCCTCAATTAGAGTTTTCCAGCAAGGCACGACGACCTCGACGAACATAAGGAAATGCAAATAAAAAAATTAAAATAAATAAAAATGCTAAGAAATTGACAATAACAGCTAATAAAAAATTCAAGTAAAATTCGTTATTTTTATTAACATTTATTTTTAACAACCAAATTTCTGGCTAATAAAAATACCAGTAAGTAGCTATTAAATAGCTAAAAATGGCAACACTGATTGCAGTCTGCAAAAGGTATTCCAGTCGCGCTCTCCCTCTTCGTCGCTCTCTTTCTCTCTCTTGCACATTTGGTATTGTTGTTATTGTAGCAATCGCCACAAACGCTAAACGAATCTCTTGTCTGCTGGGTCAGCGGGTCAAAAGCGAGGCGCCCAAAGCGACCAACAACAACAACCCAAAATATATGAAGAAATAAACCATGCATTAAAAACGGTTAAAAAAAAAGCGCATAAGAAATTCATCTCTTTGAGATTCTTTTGGAAAGTGACTTTACACTGGAAGTCAAACTGGAAGTGCTCTCATGCTCCCATTAGAATAGGGCCAAGACAACAACAAGTGTTAGAAGAGTGCAGCACACTTGCGCTGCTCAAGTATCGCTCTCTAGCGGCTGCTGCTGAAGGCATCAACATAAATATACTGTGCAAAAACACAAGCAAACAGTTGGAAAACAAATAGATTGGAAATTTGATGTTATTGTGTTTATCTCACCAGCACTGCTTATGAAGTGAAGAGATAAGTGTGAAAAGATGTGGGTGAAGAGAGCAGAGTGTGTGTGTGAAGAGAGCACTCAATAGTCTAATAATAACGGGATATGCTATAACAGATAATAAATCTGAATTTTGTTTGCTTGTAGTGAAAATGCATAGTCAATATACAAAAAAAATGCATAATGTCCTTGAAAGAAATGTCACATAAATAATGTAAATTATTATCATTTTGCCTTTCTTTCACTTTCTTTTGTTTTTCATGAATATTTGATTACATTAACGTTTATATCAATCGCTGCTTCAATTGCTTTGTGGCCCACGCAGTGTTTGCAGCTGATATCAATCGATAGACACACACACACATTCACAGATAAATAAAGCGCAGCCCACGCACAACAATAACTGCCATTGCACAGTTATGCGCACACAAATATACAAACCTAAACGCAAGTGTGTGTGTGAAACAGAGCAAGCGAATAATATTATCGCAGTCGGCGGTCGGCGGACAAATTCAAAGTTATTACGAAATCGCAATCGAACATAACGGTAGATAGCAAACGCAATAGGAACACATACACACTTGCAAAGATAGACAAAACGAAATAGAGGAAAAAGGCTGCGATCAGCAGACCAAATCTGTTTGATATATGTAGAAAAACAACAACAACTTAAATAAAATATAAACTAAATATAAATAACTTAATATTGCAGTTTAAGAAATTATGTTATTTTACCTAATTTTGCAGGTTCTAAATATATAACCAGAGCACATTTTGCCAGCCGAATGCGTCCATTTATGGATTAAAATTCAATGCAATTGCAGCAGAAGAAGCAGAAGCAAAGAAGAAGCAGAAGCAGCAGCAGCGGCTGCCCAAGCGAATGCTAAGACAATGGCGTAAAACACAAAACAGGCGAATAAGCGTAACTGGCAAGCAGTCAGAACAAAAAAAAATAAGAAAAAGAGTTGCCCGCAAGCAGCGAAATAGAAAAGAAAAGCCAAAGAACCAAATGTCAGAGAAAAGAGTAGCAAGCAAACTAAACACTCACACACACATGGAGTATTTTTTTTTTGCTGCTGCAGTTGCTCTTTGATGGAAGTAAATTATATGTAGTGCTCTCTTTTCGCATAAAAATTTTTAGCAAGTGTTGTAGTTTTTCATACCTTTTTTATTGCAGCAGCTGCTTCGTTGAATTACTTAATAATTTCGGCTACAAGCAACACGAGACTTTTTTTCAATGCGGCGACGCATGCGCAACCAGCACAAACACACAAAATCAAATTCAAATTGGAATTTGAACCCCGCAAAATCAAATGCAAAAATAAAGCAAAGCAAAGCAAACTTCTTCTTTGCCTCTTCCTCTTCTCACTCACTACACACACAGGCACAAGCACAGAGCGAATTTGTCGCACTCACACACACAATCGCACGCACTGCATTTGCAGTCGGTTTTTTTTGTATATGTGTGTGTGTATGTGTGTATTTTCCAGACTTTAGCTTTGGTGGTTGTTTTATGATTTCAAATTCAGCTTAATGCACACTATTTATTTCAAGAAAACACACAATTTGTAAAGATTTTCGCATTTGTTTTACGCTTGTCGCTTGCGGCACTTTATTTCCTTCCGTGCACATGCACTTTGTCGACACTTAACACGCACACAAATGATAACTTCAATAGACTCACGTACACTCACACATATAAATATGCACATGCAATAGCAAAACGGCTTTTTGCATTTACTGGGATTTTAAATTCCAAATCGAGGATTTTTTCAAGAATTAAAATCTATACGTTGTCGAACATTTTTACATTTAAAAAAAACATTTAACACGCGTCGGCGGCCATTTGTTTGAATAGAAGACAACAACAACAACACATTTCACGCGAATTACCGTCCGCAAACGCGTCCAACCCGCTCGATGTTGTTTTTGTTTATGGTAAAAACTAGGGATGTTCACAGCGCAACCGCATCGATAACTATGGCAAGTGTAGGTAAACTATCGATATCAGCTCGAGCGAAACTAACTCAAGCTAATGTTTGTATAATGAAGTGTAAGCGAAGCGTGCGACAATGTTAAGACTATAAAATATTTACTCGTTAAAGCTAAACAACAATAATCAAATATTTTGTGTAGCAATCAACCAGCGCGATAGTCGTTAAATTGGTCAAATGTGTGACACTGAACCATAACACACAGCGTTGCTTCTGACTATCGGGAATACCTGCGATTGCTCCGAGCTGGCATTGTTTATGGAAGAAAAAGAGTAATGTTGAAACATACGCAAAATTAAATTAAGTTCAGCAGCAGAGATGTATTAAACCACTTTGAAAAATAAAACAAACAATAATAATGCAGGGGTGCATCTGGCGGACGGGTGTCAGTCAGCTAACAGGCAGTGTGCGTGCAGCAGCAGCAACAACAACAAAGCGCCAAAAAGATGTTCTATGGAAATTACATAAGGCGAGCAAAGGAACACAATCGCGGCGAATTAATCAGCTGTTCGCAAACACACAAGCACACGCACACACGTCCAAACGAAGATATTCGCGTTTTTCTGCAAGCACAATCATGAATTCGCGCTGCAAAGAGTTGGATTTGATGGTTTACGATATAATTGGCTTCGATCTGGACGGGACACTGTTGCGCTATGATCTGAGGGAGATGACAACGCTGATTTACGATGCGCTCAAGCAGTTTCTGGTGGAGAACAAGAATTATTCGCCGGCGCTGTTGGAGCAAAAGTTGGACATGGATTTCCTGCAGAAGGGTCTCATGTTTGATGGGCCACGTGGCAATATCCTCAAGTTGAGCAACGAGGCGACCATTTTGCGTGCCTCGCACGGCACTCGGCCGCTCAGCGACGAGGAAATCGTGGCCATCTATGGCAGCGACAGGCGCTGGGATGTTGCCACCGCCTTCTACAATGATCCGCTGTCCACGTGGAATGGTCCCGCGTCGGACCAGATGCGCACCCTGCTCGACTATTTCGATATGCCGTGTGCCTTGGTCTTTGCCCAGGCCGTGGATATTGTGGACAAGGACGGCGCTGCTGGCCGCCGCAGGGATTACCAGGTGTGGCCTGATCTGCTGGAAGCCCTCATGCAAAACTACAGTCGGGATAACTTCAGCAATGATAAGAGCGTGTATTTCAAGGCGATGCGTGCGGAGCCGCAACGCTATGTGCTGCCCAGCAGTCGCAAGCTGCTCGAGTGGCTGCAACAGCTGCGTGCCGCGGGCAAGAAGACCTTCCTCTTGACCGGCTCCAACATTGATTTCGCCAATTTGACAGCGACGCAGGCGCTGGGCCGCGACTGGCAGCAGCAGTTTGACTTCATTGTGACGTATGCCAAGAAACCGGGTTTCTTTACACAGCAGCGTCCATTCCTATGCGTGGACGACGAGGCCAAGCAGGAGCTGCCGGGCAGCGAGATCAGTCCGCTAACGGATCTGCAAGCTGGCAGCGTTTATTCCCAGGGCAATTGGCAGCAGCTGCATCAGACGATGGCCAAACTCTTGGGCAAGGATGCCAGCGATGCAAGTGCTCTATATTTTGGTGACAACATCATCCAGGACATTTATACGCCGGTGAAGCATCGTGATTTCGATACGGTTGCCATTGCCGAGGAGTTGTTCCTGCTCGAGCAAGCCGATTATCCGTTTCGCGCTGTGCTCACCTCCAAGTTCTGGGACTCGTATTTCATCAGTGGCAGCACGCCAACACTTTGGTCTGGCTTCATTGCCAACTACGCCCAGATCTGTGTCAGTTCCATGGATCAAATCGCCCAAAAGTCGCCGCAGGAACGCTTCGTATGCACCAATGTCAACGGCTTCTATCCGGCGCTGCCCGAGCAACTGGAGTACAGCAATCTCACCAGCTCCTGGCATGGTGGCAATGTCTAAGATCCACAACGACAACTGGAAACATTCTCAAGAACAGAAAACGCATTTTCGAAATTGGACATACAAATTTTCAAAGTACAATAATACAGAAATAAACAAATTGAGCTGAGATTCTAAATTGTTTATATAGATATATATATATATATAGTATACATATATATATATATATATATATATATATATATATGTCTCTATATGTGTAGCCGACGTAAAAATCTCAAAGAGCACAAAAGAAAAAATGATTTAGAAACTGGCAAGTTTTTCAACTTAGAACTAGCAAAATTTTTTAAGTACAAAAAGGAGGCAATAAACAATAGATTCCAAACTATATATATATATATATATAGTCATTTTAGATTGATCAAGCACAACCAAAGAAAAACACATTTGAAAAATTTCAGTTTTTCAAAGTTGGTCACATAAATTTGTACAATACAGTATAATAGATTATTAATTATATATATATATATATATATATATATATATGCATGTATAGTAAAAATCAACAATTCCAATTATGCGCTTACTAATATTAACTAATTTACTAAATAAGCCAAAATAAAAACTAATTAAACTCATTTCCAGATGTTAATTATTAAATGCAACCAATAAAAACAAAACTTGTAGCTTCAACTTTTACAGATTATATTATTATATATATATATATATATATATAGCAACAATCTTGGGCACGACGAAGTTTAAATACTTTTCCAGTCTCAAGTCAAACTGATGATTTATAAGCTTCACTATAAATTTAAAAATTCGTTGATATTTTAGTCAAATACTGCTAATTTGCTATATATATATATAATCCGATATATATATATACCGATAAAGCATTATATATACTATGTTTGATCAGTTTGGTTGGTATAATTTGGTAAACAAAAAAGTTGTTCATACAAGAACTCATCTGTCATCTGGATATGGTCATCCGATCTGGCTTCGACATATATAGCAAGATATTTTATATATATATATTGCTATATATGTCGGAGCCAGATCAGATGTTTCAAGTTTCATCAGGATAGCTTTAAAACTGAGTTAACAGTTGGCATAGAAACAGAGAGACAGTCAAATTTAAGGCCACATCGATTCAAATAGTTAAACTGATCAAGTATATATATATACCATATAGACAACTTTACAATAACCTCTGCAAGTGTATCCATTAAAATCCATTTAAATTTGTAATCAGCATTTTAAATATTTCAAAAAGTAAAAAAAAATCGCACAAAATTTAAATTTTTCGATTTAAGAAGGTATTTTTGCAGTTGCTTCTCTACGAGTGATCACTGTACTTTAATTTGTTGCTAATTAAACCAGCTTTGGATGGAACCATCTTCGCAGTTTCATATATAATTACAATACATATACAAATTAATTTATTCCTTCACATTTTAACAAACAAAAACAATTTTTAAGCTTAAATCGGAAAATTTTCTTTGTACACATGGAAGAAAAGCTGGAAAAGTTTTAGGGAACTATAAAGCTGAACCATTCATGGCGTATTATTGTCGTATATAGAAATTTGGGGGAAACCCCTACTAAATTTGAGACATGTACAAACAAAGAGCATAAATTAAATGAATATTTGTGACAGAGAATACAAAATGGAAACTTTGCAAAGACCACCGATAGATATAGAGAGATATAGCTCGATAGACTCTAGAGGATGCGCTCCACGGCGAGGGCGATGCCCATGCCGCCGCCAATGCAGAGTGAGGCAATGCCACGTCGTCCGCCCGTGCGCTCCAGCGCATAGAGCAAGGTGACCAGCACACGGGCACCCGACGCACCAATGGGATGACCCAGGGCAATGGCGCCGCCATTAATGTTCACCTTGTTGGCATCCAACTGGAGGCACTGCACCACGGCCAGCGATTGAGCGGCGAATGCCTCGTTGAGCTCGTACAGATCCACATCGTCGCGTGTCCAGCCAATCTTGGTGAGCTGCGGCCAGAAAAAGGTTTCAAATTAGCGGATGGAGTCAAGTGCTCATCCTTTTACAAGGCCTACCAATGCGTCCACAGCGCTAACTGGACCCAGGCCCATCAATTTGGGTTCGATGCCCGTCTGTGTCCAGCCCACGATTTTGGCCAGCGGCTGCAGATTGCGTTGCTTGAGCTGCTCGCCGGACATGAGCAGCAGGGCTGCGGCGGCATCATTGACGCCGGATGCATTGCCGGCTGTGATGGTGCCGCCATCCTTGAAGGCGGTACGCAACTTTTGCAGTTGCTCGATGCTGCAGTTCGTCTTAATGTACTCGTCCTTGGCAAAGAGCTGCGTGCCCGACCGATCCTTGATCTCGACGGCGACAATCTCCCGCTCAAAGTGGCCCGCCAGCTGTGCCTGCGTCGCACGCTGCTGCGAATCCAATGCGCTCGCATCCTGTCGCGCTCGAGAGATGTCATATTTCTCGGCGAGATTCTCTGCAGTGATGCCCATGGGTATCTGCTCCATGGCATCCGTCAGACCATCGTTGAGCATGGAATCGACCAGTGTGCCGGGGCCCATCTTGACACCCTGCCGCAGATGCATCACGTGCGGCGCCAGCGACATATTCTCCTGCCCACCAGCAATCACAATCTGTGCATCTCCAGAACGTATCGCCTGATAACCCAGCGCAACAGTTCTGCAAAAAATATTCATCATTAATTTCCATTCCAATTGGGTGCATAGCTGATATACCCACTTGAGTCCGGAGCCGCAGAGCATGTTGATGCCGAACGCGGGCACCTCGATGGGCAGCCCAGCCTTCAGAGCTGCTTGGCGGGCGGGATTCTGGCCTTGTCCAGCTGTCAACGTCTAGCATGGAAAATAGTAGATAAATAAGTTGAACACATTTGCATAAATTAGCTACGCAAATAATATGCAAGCAAGCGATAAACGATAAGATGTGACTAATCGAAAGAAAGATCGAAGTGATCGATCAGCTGATACCCTGTAAATATGTTTTCAATCCGAAATTTATTGGTAACGATCAATTTATGTGTGTACTCTCAATCATTACAAACTTATAATCTGTGAAATATTTACTTAAAATCCTAAGTTACAGAATTGTTATTTATCGATAACAATAAACATAATGATTTGATCGAAAATATAAGTTTTAAATAAAGTATTCCTAGGCAAAAATTATAAAATAATAAATAGGCATTTGAAATTATAGTTAGAGAATTCGAATTTATAATTCAAATTCCAAACGATATTAATCGATAACATTCAAAATTAGTTAATTGATTTAAACTATACATTTAAAATTAAGTCTTCCTAGGCGTAATTTAAATGGAAATAGACATTTAACTTCTATTGACTTTGACTAATAATACAAAAAAAAAACAAGTAATCGATATTTATCGATTTTAAAAGTAAGAAGAACGAAGCAATTTGTTCGATTATTCATTACTCAAATGCATACCATATTAATCTACTCCTGTCTCTTGCCAGCATGTGTACAACTCCAATAGACCCCATTCCGCATAAGTACAGGGTATTAAGACAATTGACAGAAAAGCGGATAGCAACAATTGAAGCTTGTTATGCATTATTTATTTATTATCTTACCTGGCCCATGATCACTTCGTTGACATGCTGGGGCTCGACCTTGGCCCGTTGGAGCACCTCTTTAATGACAACGCTGCCCAGATCAGATGCCTTCAGTTTAGAAAGCGATCCATTGAAACTGCCTGCAAAGAGAAAGTTTTCACAGTTAGATAAAATTATTACATCAGCTTTCCAATTGATTAGCAGTGCTTACCAATTGGTGTTCGGGCCGCAGACACAATAAACACGTCAGACATGGCGCAGCAATTAATATTTTTAGCAAGTGTTTACGTTTTAAGTGATAAATAAGCAATAAATATAGCGCGGCGGAAATTATCGTGCTGTTGCCTCGCTGGGCGCGCTGAAACAAATGCAATCGCAGCGCGGCGAGCCTGCTGTTCACAATGATATTCGCCGCAAAGATAGGTAAATACGGTAAAGCACTCACAATGGCATGTATCGATTAAGCCGATTAGAAATAATAATAATATTTAAATTGAATGTTGTTTTAAGTTTAAGTAGAGAAGTAGAGAAAAAATAATACGTATTCTCATTTCTTGTTACTATTTAAAAATGGGAATACCATAGATAGTATTCTCAATTCTCTTTATTATTTAAAAATGGGAATACCACTGTGCCGTTTAAATACACCCATATCGATGCTAATAAATGCACACCCAGCGCAATCGATACTATCGCTTGGTGGCAGCGATTAGTTCGCTGAAGGTATCGTTGGGTTATCGATACTATATCACAGTACACAGAAAATTATTTTTTGCCTGACAAAAAACCAAAAAAAAAACGCACAAAACGCGCTTCGTAAACGCAATAAGAACAAACGCGCGACGCCTGGGACTAAAAACCAGAAGCAATAATTAGCACAAGATTAACGTTGTTTGTACAAAGGAGCCGACAGTGCAGCAGTAGCAGCAGCAGCAACAGCAACAGCCCTCGCCCAACAACAACAACAACAAAAACAACAACGCCAACACCACCACCCTAATTTACAAAAACAACAAGAAGAGCAAACGCAACAAATATGCAGGCGATTAAATGTGTTGTTGTTGGCGATGGTGCAGTGGGTAAAACCTGCCTGCTCATCAGCTATACGACAAATGCATTTCCCGGCGAATATATTCCGACCGTATTCGATAATTATTCGGCAAATGTGATGGTCGACGCGAAACCGATTAATTTGGGACTGTGGGATACGGCCGGACAGGAGGATTATGATCGTTTGCGTCCATTGTCGTATCCACAGACGGATGTCTTCCTCATCTGCTTCTCGCTGGTGAATCCGGCCTCGTTCGAGAATGTGCGCGCCAAATGGTATCCAGAGGTGCGTCATCATTGTCCGAGCACACCTATCATACTCGTTGGCACCAAGCTGGATTTGCGTGACGATAAGAACACGATTGAGAAGCTGCGCGACAAGAAGCTGGCACCCATCACCTATCCCCAGGGTTTGGCCATGGCCAAGGAGATTGGTGCTGTCAAATACTTGGAGTGCTCGGCACTGACGCAAAAGGGTCTGAAGACCGTTTTCGATGAGGCTATCAGATCGGTTTTGTGTCCCGTTCTGCAGCCCAAATCCAAGCGTAAATGCACATTGCTCTAATTTTAAGAAGCACACACACAACACACACCAAACTCACACACACACAGCACACACACACACAATACACACACACAGCACACACACAACACACCCACGAAGCATTGTATTTGTATTTGTCGTCAAGTCTATTTAATAACGTAATATTATTAACTAATAACAATTATGTAACTTAAGCCAGCAGCCAGCAGGCTGAGAGAGAATGAAAGATCGAGATTGATAGGTAGAGAGAGAGAAAGAGATAGAGAGAGAGAGAGATAGGAGTCCAGTTGTATTTTTTGCTTTGTTAAAAACTTGCCCAACTCAAAGAAAAACCGAATTTTCGAACTCAAAACATTTCTCTAGTTCTTCTGTTAAATTGTCATTAATTTTCGATTGATATTCGTGTTTGTTTTTGTACGTTACGTGTGTTTATTGTTTATCAATAATACTATATATATATATGTATATTTTTGCAAACATATATTTTCCCCATACTAATTTCAACCATGTGCATTAATTTGAACTAAAAGTTAATTAAAAATTAATGTTGTAAAACCAAAAAAAAAAAAACGAAAAACTAAAAAACTTGAAAAGAACTTACAGTGTTTGCTCGAAATGGAGAACTCTATGTTGCCACTCTTTCACCTTGTTTGTTATATATCATAATTTGAATTAAGTCATTTCAAACTTGAGAAAATGTTTAATTGTTATCTTTGTCTATGTACAATTTTTCGATTTGCGAATTTAACAAAGTTTAAATAACTCAAAACCAAAATCAACGATTCCATTTAACGAGCGATCACTGTAGTAGAAAATTGTAACTGTAAGGAGCCGATAAGTCGCAAGTGCATAAATACCGAATGTAGATGATTGTGGAAAGAGGAAGTCGCAATGAAGCAGCCACAAAACAAAACAAAACAAATCCGAAAGAAAAATTGTTGAATTGAATCGAAGGATGGCAAAGATTAGGTGTGAATTGCAGCTAAATGAAAAGAAGCAGAAGAAAACAAATACATATACACATACACATACACACACATATATATATATATATTTATATATATATATAAATGTAAAACAGTTTGATGTATGTCATGATGCTACATTTCCTAAAAGGCATCCAAAACAAAAAAATTTCCAAAACTGAAAAAATACTTGCGGAACGAAAAGAACTTTTTAAATTTGCTAGTTTCAGCAGCTACATACATACATACATACACACATATATACATACATATATAAGATAAAGTCCTTCGTATACTATGTACATGTACTGATTTAAAATACACAAAGAGAAAAAAAAGAAAAACAAAACTAAATACAAACAACTGAAACTTTGAATACTTTTTAAATATTCAAAAACGGGCAAAACAAAAAAAAAACCGGAAAACCGGAAAAGCAAATTAATAACATACATATACATAAATGTGTCAATGGAAGTCAAAATAAAGCATAAAACAATATGAAATGTCTTTACATGTTGAGTACCCCTATCGCAAGCTATATATATATGTGTAATTATATGTAAATGCATACTTTATATAGACATGAGCGATTTTCAGCGACCTCAACAGGTCTCGGGCTTTTTTCTTTGATTTTTATTTATTGATACCCTTGCTGAGAGTCTTTCAATTTTTGCATTGAAGTAGACATCGCCCAGTAAGTTTATGTATATATTGATGGACATTGATTTTTATAACGCTTAAATCGCTACATCAAATATGGTAAGTAAATTATGCATATAAATAAAGAGTATTCAAGCTTCGTCTTGCGCTCGGTCAGCTTTAGTTTCATATTGGTTTTCAATTTCAGCTTGGTGGCTATCATTGAACAAAACTGCTTATCACAGCAAGAAAGAATTGAATACCAAAATGGAAGAAGCAACAAATCAGTTCAGATTTGCGCTGCTGCCTCTCTCTCTACTCTCTCTTTCTCTGCTACTTCTTAATGATGGAATGTTCTCGCAGCTGGAAATTAATCGGGCACAGCAACAACAAAAAGCATTTTTATGTTTATGTTATGCGAACATGTGTGTAATGTGTGCAAGCGTGTGTGTGTGTGTGGGTCCGAGTGTGTGAGCGAGTGTGGTTAGTTCATCTACACAGATGACGTGTACGTAGGAGAGAACGACCCCGCATGGACCAATCATTAAAGAGTCCGTCTGCCTGTCATCTGGCTGACGTGGCTCTTTTCCTACGCACATCAATGGAATGAAATTAATACGAACGCTGATTTAAGTAAAGTTTGATTATAATGCACTTGCTGTTAGTTTTAGTTGTGTGTGTGTGTGTGTGTAGCTTAAATGGCTAAGAAGTATTTCAAGTTATTTGGCATTCGAGTTGCGTTTTGTAAACTATAGCTTAAAAAAAGATTTGTTCGCATTTTTAGAACTCGTCGTGGCGAGCGAGTGCCTCGCCAAAGTCCGTCACCTGGGAGCCGACGAAGACATCGTATTTATCGAGTATTTCCGCTTTGGTCAGCTGCTCATCGTGATCCACATCCGCCTCGAAGATCAGATGTTTGGCCTCGCTGCCTGCATGATCGAAATCATTGGGCGCTATCCATTGGCGAATCTCGTTCTCGGTCAGATAGCCATCGTTATCCAGGTCGCGATGCTTGGAGAATGACTCACGTTCGCTTAGCACCCATTCGGGTACCTCCTCATCGGGTTCGGATGGACGATACATGTCGCCGATGTATTCATCCACAGAGATTTTGCCATCCTTATCCTTGTCCAGATCATCGGTGGTCTCTTGCAGCACCACATCACTCATAGTGGGATGCTCCTCGGGATGCAAAAATGCTGTGAACTCCTCGCGTGTCAAACTGTCATCCAGATCCAGATCGGCGACAGCCCAGCGACGGCGATCGCGAGTCAACATGCTCTTGTACGAAATGCCTGTCGAGAATTCTGGATTGTTAATCTATCAAGTCCATAAGAAGATTTTGTTACATACCCTGCTCCTCATGTTCCAACTCCTCCTTGCTTAGCGTATCCATAAAGCCGTAGATGCTCTTGCGATAGACATCCCAGCTGATGGTTTTATTGTTATCCGGATTGTGTTGACGCCAAATGCGACTCACATCCTCGTCGATGTAGCGACGCTGTGTGTACTGAATCCACGCCTTCAGCTCAGCCAGTGTTATCAATCCGTTCTTATCTTCGTCAATGCGATCCACAATCAGACCCAGGCGTCGCTTGCTCTCCTCCGGCGTAAGTTCGTCAAACTTTTTGGCCTCATCGGCGCCCAGAAACGATTCGTGATCGTATTGCGAATTGTGTTCTTCGGCCTCAAAATGCTTCGCGTTCAGCGAATCGTGCTCCAGCGGATTATGTGGCAATTCTCCATTATTATCCGGTATGCTTGAGGCAGCAACCAGACTGATTATGGCTGCGGCAGCAACAAGTAAAAATGTTGCGGTTGTCATTTTTATGCCGGCTCAGAGTTCAAGTCCGCCGTCGTCCGAACGCTTTGAGTATTTGAACAAGAGTAATTTGAGTTAGAACAAAACTCAGCAATGAAGCCTCAGAGTATCGATAGTTCTTGAATGCTTTGCGCTAGAGTAAGTGTATCGATACGATGTATCGATGCCAAGTTAGAGATATCGATATGCAAAATAACGTATTTTTATTTTGATTAGCGAAAAACATTTCAAATAATTTTTTATTAGTATTATATTATTTATAATTCCGTAATAAAATGAAGGATGTTTATTTCATTTGGGTAAAATACTTAAGAGTAATTATTTGAATAAAACAAATAAATATGTGCAATTAAATTCAAGCGTTATTTACAATTTGTTTAATGGTGCAGGAAGGACATTTATTTGTTATGGGTTGGCTGCCCAGGATCATTGACATCCTGGTTGAGTGAACTAAAGTCACCCGTATTGCAGGAGATGCTTGGAATATCAAAATTGGAGAATCCCCGATAATTGGCCACCTCCGGCTTTAAGGGGGATGGCAAAAGGACACCCGTGGCGGGCACATCGCTGTCAATCAAACTATCCAACGTGGTATCCAGCACACTGGTCTCAGCTGCAACGGGATTTGGGATTCCGCGCTGCGCAAGTGGATCAAATTCATCCAGATTCAATTTGTGATCATCGGCAACGCTATTATCGCCACTCTGATCGGACAAATCGAAATCGTAGTTGATGTTTGTCAATCCACCCTGGAATTCGTGGCCCAGCATCAGGACATCAGCATGCTCCGAGGACTCCTCCAGCAGCGATACAGCATCGAAGGGCATATAATTGTTGAAGAGGGGCGAGGCGAACAACTGATCCGTTTGCGCCAACTGTTGATGCAGTGGCGACAGACGACCCACAGAGCTGACACTTGTATCCTTCAGTGAGAGCGTATGCGACGCCTCCAAGTGGGCGTCCTCGACGGGTTTCTCCTTCTCCTTGCCCTTGGCTGCTGTCAGCGTGTGCTGATTGTGTGTGGCACTTAGCAGATTGGACGAATAATGGCCAACCGCTGCCTCAACGCCATCCTGTGCCAAATGAGCACGCGCCTGGGGAATCAGATGTGGAGGCGTCTTAATGGGCAGCAGTATCAGTGGCGCCTTGGCCATCACAGTGTCCACCTTCTCCGTCACCTCACGCTGAAACTCAAGCAATTCTTGCTCAAAGTCCTTGATCCCGTTGCTAATCGCCGTATTCCGTTTCTGCAACTGTTCCATGCACTTCATATTCTCCGAGATGAGATGCAGACTCTCGCAGGCGAGCAACGCACTCTCCCAGGGAGTGCTAAACGCCTGGGCGCCCGACATCAAAGACTCGAACTCATCGGCACCAATGCTCAAGCTCTCATTATTTAGATTCTCAATGAAGGCGATGGCCGAGCAGAGATTGGTGAAATAATAGCCACCCTCGCCGCTCATCACTCGTGACGCGATCGTGAAGCGATTCACAAAATTCAGATTGCTGTGCAAGCGCACTGGATTCGCTTTGAGAACCACAAAGATTAGCGCTGGCAGGAAATCATCAGCACTCGCCGGTCCACCCTTGGAGCTCTTGAGCAGCTCGAAAATGTGACGACAACAGCGAACGGTGCACAACAGTTTCTCCTGCGGCGAATAATACGAATCGATGCCCACCAGCTCCGAGATGGCATTGTAGACCAAATCCCTGGCCTCGGCGTTTACCTCATCAATGCTGCAATCCAGATGCTTCGATGTTATCCAGCTCAATTGTCGTATGCGCTTCTGCACCTTAATATCGCTCTCCTCATCAGTGGTAAAATATGGACTGAAGAGTAAGCTGCAAGAGAACAGATATCAGTTTGTCTGGATGATTGATTTCTCCAGCGAGCAGGGAACTTATTGACTCACTAGTGATTCTGTGTCATGACGACCTTCTCAAAGAAATCGATGGCACTCTCACGATCCTCATTCGTCGCGATCTCGAAGCGTGCATCATTATGCACAATGTCCGCGAAGCGAGTGTAAGCATTCTGGACAAGATCGGACAGTTCATCGACATTCTTGCTGCTGTTATTGTTCATGTATTTGCGTATCTCGTGATCCAAACGCTGAATCTCGCTCTTCAGCTTGCGCTTGGCATCGTCCGGCAGACGCAATTGACGCAGCTGCAATATAAACTGGGATTCGGTGGCACTCGGAATGCGGGGCTGCTGTGGTTGCTGTACCACAGCAGCAGGAAATTTATTTTTTAGTGTCTTCTGGAGTACAGCCGGCACTTTGAACTTCTTCCGCGGCATGGTGCTAGCTGTGGCAACTGGTGAGGAATCGGATTCGTGCTGTTGCTGGTGCTGCTGTTGCTTCTTTTTGATACGGTCCAGCGAGAGCGAATGCTGCGGCGACCTGCGCTCCATCGAATCGCTAGCGGAATTGGCAGCTTCATGATACTCGCTAGCTCTTTCTAGGGATAGAAAGGGGAAGCACGATAGTGTGACTAATTGTCGCGTCTACAGATAAATCGAGAGAATTTCCAGCTTACGCATTTTCCGCTGCTTATCGTTGCGTTCGCGGAAACACTTCGAGCAGAGTCCATCGAACTGTGTGTTGCCATAGAAGCCGCAGCCCTGGCGGCATTTCAGATCTTGCTGCCCGATACGCAGCATCGGCGCACGGTTCGCCATGATTACGATTTACTTTTTTCTTGAATTTTGTACGACGCGAATTTATTGCGAATTCTTATTTGGGGTCCAGGCTGATAGTCGACTGATGATAAACAGCTGATAGCCGCGTAATCTCAGCGATGTGTCGATGTTTGGCGGCTCAATTGTGCGATAGTTCGATTTAATACTCACTTTGCCTATGCGGTGCTATCGATGACGATTGATAACGATTGGTTTTTGAAAAACTGTTAAAATTGTTTAAATTCGAATTTTGTAAGCAAAATAAATAAACTACACATTGTCTTCTACTAAAATTGTATTTTAGTATATTTTATTGAAATGAAAAAACATTTAAATTCGCAACTAAGAGTTATTAGACATTTTGAATACATTTTGTAAAATCGAAGTGCCTTAGGAAAACAGCTCACATATATCTTAAATCGTATTTTAAAATCAAATATTTGCAAAGCTGATATACATGTGGCTTATCATAATTTTTTATTTTTTTTTATATTTTTAGGACGGTTATACAAGTAGAATGCAACTTCTGGTATGTATAGGCAAAAATGGGTAGATTTTCAAAAAGGGGCATACAAAGAAAGTTGAAATTTTGTAAGCTAAATATGATTCACAACAACAATTGAAAAAAAGCTCAAAGGAACACATAACTATTTGTATCGCTACGGCTAGACTACAAATTTTCAAGTTTGACCTAACTGCTCTCCATCTCTCTCTCTCTTTCTTCCCGCCTCTCACGTCATTTCATTGTTTGCTAACATAATTTTGTTGTTCCCATTAATTCAGATTTTTGCAAGCCCAAAAGAAATACCCTTCATATTCTAATCAGCTTAATTGACGCACTCCGCAAATGCATATTGCATACACTATTCGAATCTCTACAAAACTTCTCTATCAACGCTAATCTATTTCATTCTAACATAGTCGACTTATTTTGTTGTTTTTAGCAGTACAAAGATTTGGAAAAACCACTCGTTCTTGTGTTTTGTTTCGTATTTAATTAATCTCACAATTGCTAATACATAATTATCGAAATGCAACCTTGTATTCGTGTGCTCAGCTACCGTTAGTTACGTATACTTCTAAGTTTTCCTACATTTTCCAATTCAACCGTTTCAATAAAGTCTCGTGAATAGTTTGTTGATTTTTCTAGCTTAGTTTCTAGGCTACTTAAGATGGATTTCTTTGGCTTCCGTTTTTTTTGCATTGTTTTGAACTCTTATTAGCTATAAAAAGTGTAATTTATCGATAACACGTTTTCAACAGTTATTCCAATTTGGTTATAAGTTTTTGATTAAACGTTCTTTTTGCTTTTGATTAAATGTTGATGGTTTTTTTTTTGTTTGTGATTTTCTAGTTTCAATTCGCTACAAAAGATTTGCATTTGGTAAAAAATTCAAGTCTAACAATTTGCTTCAATAAATTCCTTATTCCATATTGGAATCTGTTGGCCTGAAAAAACTGGTTCTTGCTTGGTTTTCAGTGTACCCTGTGTTTTTTTTTTTTTTTTTTGGTTTGTTTCTCTGCGAACTGAAAAGTTTGCGTTACACATTAAATAACATTAAAATCAAAATTAAAATTAGAACTTAGGAGCTCTCTATGAATGGCTGTTAAAAAAGTCAGCAAAGTTACAGTTAAAAGTTCTAAAAGTCCGTTTCGGCTTTTTGGTTGGCTTGTTAACTGAAATACTTCAGGCCCGCAATCAGCATAAACTTCTCTATGAATAGCTCAGAGTCCAGCACCTGGGGAATACAGAATTAAGGAAACATTTATGTTAATAAGTGGTAAAAGATGTTGAACCAAAGCATCTTCGACCTGGATATGCCTAGCTTTGATTTTCAGCATAGCAACAAAGTTACAGGGTATCTACAAAAGTATATAAATTACCGCAATGTGAGCTGCTCGGCCAATCAAGGTGTTAGCTGTGTGGGGCAGTGCATGATGCACATCGAAGCGGGCCAAAGTCAGCTCTGGTCTGGCCAAAATAGGTGCAATCACATTGTGCACCATTTCCCTGTAAATTGGCGTTAATTAGTGATATGGATGAACAGATGAATCCGTTAGGCAACCTGTAGATTGTGCCCAATGAGGAGCCATCACGCATGGCAGCCTTGCACAGCTCCAAGCGCGCCGAATGGGCGGGCACATAGCGATCCTGGCTGGAACCACAGAGCAGAATGTTGCTAAAATGATGCAGAGTACTCCGCTGGCTCAGGCGGTAGAGAAAGCTATTCCTCATGTCCGTGGTGTCCCGCATGCAAAGCTGCAGCAGCGAGCCAGACTTTTTCCACTTCTGCATGAACCACATGCCTAGGAATGGAGCAAGAGCAGACTGTAGTTCGTAATCCAATCAAGCGACTGCCACTTACCCATGTTGACCAATCCGCTGGTATTGTAGAGCGTGCCCAGATGGGGTCCCGAGAGCGAGAGAAACGTGTGCAGACGTGGCAGCAGTGGACGCATCTGTGGACGCGCCAAGGCGCTGCGCACAATGATTGTGCCCAGGGAATGTGCCACAAAGGAAATGCGAGCCGGGTTCAAGCCACAGCTGTCAATGTGGTAAAGGATCTCGGCGACGAGCCTGCGAGGATTAAAGATTGGAATTACAGATCAAAGAAGAATCATTTATTTATACATATCTACCAGCAATTTCCAATCATTCACTCACCGATCAGTCATTGTATCAAAGTCGGAGAAGGTATCGCCCTGATTGCGCTCGGACATGAGAAACTCGAGATTAACACCGGGCAGACCCAGCTCCAGATAGGTGCGCACCAGACGCAAGTCCGCTGAGTTGCCATCCAGTCCATGGACACAAATAACCAGATGCATGCCATTGGGCGAGAAGGCGCGATACTCATCACTGATATAGAAATAGGGCAGCTCCGATGCCAGCTGCACATAGTCCGAGTAGATGTTCCCCTGATATTTGATTTGTTTGCGAAACTCCTCGCGACACTTTTCGAACTCCAGCAACGAGATGCTCGGAGACGCCTCCGGTGCATTTAAAGCTTGTTGATTCTTGCGCTTGGTGTGCTTGGTCGTCGAACCATTTGATTGTTTGACACGCCCCAGGATTTGAGCATTGGCATTCTCCTTGTTCTCATCCTGCTCCGTGGCGAGAATATTCTCCTTGCATTGGTGATGCGATGGACGCTTCAGTTCGGCCAGACTGTGAGATTTGAGTACGGGCTTATTGCTAAAGATGGCCGGTGTGGACATGGGACGCAGTGACTCGTAGATGTGATAAACTGGATTGTCTATGGCGCCAATGGGCTGGCGTTCCTTTAGAGGCGGTGCTGTTGCATGCACCACATGGCAGGGCAAGGATTTAGACTTGTGTTTCGGAGCAACAGCAGCCGGAGCTGGTGCAGCTGCAGCAACAGCGGCAGGAGTTGGTGCTGGTGTCGGAGCTGGTGCTGTTGCTGGTTCTGGTACCGGTTCTGGTACCGGTGGCGGTGGATCGCGAAACTCATCGGGTGGCGGTGGTGCCACCACAGCGGACACTTCCTGCTCCTGCTCCTGATCTTGGAACTGCTGTGGCGGCGGCAGACAGACCGCATCCAGAGGTTGCATATCCTTCAGACTGGTTATGTCAAAGTCGGACTTCGATTTGCTGGCGGAGGCGCCACCACCGCCACCCTTGTGGCGACTGCGACGCGGTGGCGGACGCTCCAAATCCTCCACCTCGGTGGACTCGCCGTTGGGCAGATGGCGCAGGCGATCCAGCTGGTAGCGCGAGCGCTCCTTCTTGATGGTCAGCGTCACCGATGAGATCTTCTTGTGCACCTCCTGCTGCTGCTCCTGCTGCTGTTTCGCTGGCGTTCGACTCTGACTCGAACCCGCCGATTGTCGCTTCCGGCTGGGCTTATGTGGCTGCTGCTGCTGCTGCTCCAGCAACTTCTGGAGTCGCAGACGCAGTTGCTCGCCATTTAGGCGCGTCTCCAAGCCCATACCCATGCCCAGATTGAGTTGGGTGTGCCGCTGCTGCTGTTGCTTCGAGTGTGGACCACTGATGCTCGTTATCGTATCCGGACTGGAGATGGCCAACGAGCTGCGACGACTGCTCACCCAGCCGCTCTCCTCGCTCAGCGACGACGTCGAATTGCTGCGTTGCCGGCGCGAATCCGTATCGAACTCGGGCGGTGGCGCCAGATTCGGCAGGGATTCACTGAAACCACTCGTATTGGGATCACTGCTATTTGTATTGTTCTGACTGTTCGCTGTCGTTGTTGTCGTCGCATCCAGCCGGAAGGGCACGCTGCTCGAGCTGAGCAACTGTAGCTTTTGCATCATGTCGCTCTCCGAGCTGCTCGACTCTTTGCGCAGCGTGCCCTGTGCCCCCTGACTTCCCTGACTCCCCTGACTCGCCTGACCCACCTGACCCTGACCCTGACCCTGTCGCAGCATCTCCTTGATGTCCGAGACGCGCACCCTGGCAATCTCTACGGCTCGTGGTATTTGGGAGCTGCTGCTGCGGGGCATCGTTGTGTACTGGCTGGGCGGTGGCGGATAGGAGTTCCTTGGCGGCACCATGCTCTTGGGCAGCGAGTTGTACACTTAAAAAAAGAGGAAGGAGTTTAAGGAACTGTTAGAAACAGGTTTTGCAGATTTGGGAAGAGAACAAGTCAAAACTTACACGTTATTTGCTTAGTTCTCTCAGTGTAGCCAGACTGCTGTTGTTGTTGCTGCTGCTGCTGCTGTTGCTTGGGTGGATTGAGCAGCTTGATCTCGTGCAGATAATCAAATTTGCTGGCATTGCCATAGCGCTGGCGGAACTCGCAAATGTTGCGCATCAGATCGTCAGCTTGGAGGCGGGCCAGACCAGCTGGCAACGTGTTGTAGCTCACCTGCCGCGGATTGCAGTTGGACGTTAGCTGGGGAGGCGACTCCGCTGTCGTCTGGCAACCGTCCAGCTGATCCAAAGACTTGCTGTGGCGCGTTGGAAGCGTTAGCGCCTCACTGCCGTTCACATCGAGATCCTCGAGCAAGCCCGTCACCGAATGCCTGGAGAGATTGTGACGCAGGACGAGCGAAGGAACTGCTGCGTCCTTGATGTTGCCGTTGCTGCTGGGCGTTATGGTGAGACTGGCCTGGAGCACTTCGCCACCCAAAGCGAAACGGGGCGTAACCACGCACTTGGCATGCGGATGTGCCGGACCAGTGCCATTGCCCTGCGGATAGTCGTAGTCAAAGTGACAGGCGAGGCAATCTTTGGTGCCATTCAAACTGCTGCTCGAGTGCGTCTTATCCGCTGGCAGGGATTTCTTCTTGCCCCCTGTTCCTGTGGTGGACGTCTCCTCCAGCTGTGGATCACTGCCCGAGCGTCGTCTCGCATAGCTGGCACCTGGCACCACATACCGATCCTCGAAGATCAGCGGCAGCGATGCCGCATCGCCATCGATGGGTGTGCAATGCACTGGCAGTGGTGGCAACGATTGCAAGTAGCGACTCCTGCGCGCCAACTCTGCAATTCCCGCATAGCCCTGGCAATGACCTGGACTGCTGTTCGCCTCCTGGCACCCAGCGGCTGCGTGCCTTGGCTGCTCCAGCACAAAGAAGCCCTCGGCAAAGCGACGCACGCGCAGAATGTGATGCTTGCGAGCGAGCAGTGTGTGCACCGCCGTCGAGGATCGGGAGGCGAGCAGCACGCGACGCCACCAGAAGATGCTCTCGGCGCACAGCTGCGCAATGTCCGAGTTGGCCAGCGTCGCAAAGTCATCCTCCGCCTCGAGTAGCTATGAAAGGGTTGTGGATGGGTGTAGTTAGTAAGCGTGCTCTAGCTGGGATAACTCGACTAGGAGATGCCCTTTATTTTCTCATATTGAAATAGTTTTCACTGCAACTTCTGGAGCTCAGCTTACCTTGGCCTGTTCCATCAGTTGCTGCAGCCGCTCGCCCATATCGTTTTCTCTCAGTGGCGGCGAGCCGATCTGCGAGTTGATGCTGGGTGGAAGCACGGTGCTGAACTCGTTGAGGGTCGCCTTCAGTTGCTCGATGGCGCCGAGCAGCAGGCAGCAGATATCCCGATGTATTTGCCGGGACTGCAGTAGTCGGCCATTGGGGCCACCGCTGCATTTGGTGGTACCACCAATCTGTGGCCCGAAGAAGACCGCCTCGAGTGGACCAGGTGAGGTGTTGCCACGGCAGCTCAACTTGCTGGCGCTCCACGGCTTCGAGCTGCGCGGTGCACTGCAACAGAGATCGCAAAGGATCAGAGATCGGATGAGTTAAGAGTCCTTAGCTAAACACACACACAGAAAGAGACACACACACACACACATAGAAAGCGCTGCTAAAGTGGCCACTAAAACCAACTACAACGAGTGGAAGGATAAAGAGTTACCGAAACGGATGTTAATCTTACCATAACTTGATAAATGAGAACATGCTTTTCCTGCAATCGGTTTGGTTGTCGATGGTCGTGGGTTAAAAGTTGGTTTTCCATTCGAAACGAATCAATTTTATATTGTTTGATTTATGGGTTTATATTGATTATGGTTTTCGATTTCAGTTGGTTACATGTTGAGATTAAAATGAGATTAAAATGTAATGAAATTGATTTAAGGCAAATTAAAGATTTGGTTTTATTTTGTGGAAAGTGTATTTGACACAAGGCAAATTAAAGATTGATTTTTAAAGGGTTAAGTATTATAGTGGAAAGAAAAAGCTAAATAAAAGTATTGCGGAAAGTTACAAGAAAATGCTTAAATACTCTCGTAGACTTGGAGTCATTTAAACTCCTTCGAAAAGGTTTAGTTTAAAGAAAGAATAAATGAAAAATATATTAAAAGAAAATATTATTAAAATGAAAATCTATTGATTTAGGGCAAATTATAGATTCTTCTTAGGGTTTCAAGAAAGAACTAGGAATATTTTGGTGCTAAAGTTAGAGTAAGAAAGTAAATTCTAAATTAAAATAGCTTAAAGAAAGAACGCTTAAAGAAAAAGGAAAACACTCTAAACATATTTGCAACTTAAAGTTAAATCAAATAAGCTACATCTAATTTAAAGTTAATATATAATGCTTAAAGCAACTTTGAAGTCAAAGGCAGCGCTCATTGAATCCCTGCTGCTTACTCAGTGATTCCTTTTCAGTTTTCGGTGGCATGCGGGGTAGATAATCAGCCAATTTACAGTTGCCCCCAGCAGATGGGGCAGAGAAATGTAATCAACATCAAAATTCAGAGACGACAAGGGCCAAGGTCAGCGAGGAATTTCAATTCCAATGGGCTAATCTATTATTCATTTGGAGAATGTGCAAATCTCTGGCAATCTGAAATCCACCCACGCAAATCCCAAGTCAACTTAATTTGAAGTTAGTTCGGCCTCTATTTAAATAGTTTAAGAAGTGTGCGGCATTTAGCGACAAGTTTTAGCTTTATAAAACAAATTAAAGAATGACAACAACTGTTCCTAAAGTGATTGAAGAGTGACAAGAGGGGGGTGCAGTGGTTGGGGGGCGGGGGGAGTGGAGGCATATACAAACTTTTGCTGATTCAAATGGCGTAAAAATTGACTGCGACATGGCTGAAGAAAGTTGTGAGCTCTTGGATGTGGCCAAGCAGATGCCACGCCCCCGCCCTCAATGCCGCCCAAGTGTTGCAGGCTGTGGCAGTTGCAGTTGCTGTTGAAGTTGCAGTTGTGTGTCGCCAAAGTAAACGCGGTGCGAAGAGGAAGACAATTGAAATACGAGAGTCATTAAAATGTTTGCACACACAAGAGCCACACTCAGCGAAAAAGTGGGCAACTACCAGTGAAGTGCCAAAGTAACGAAATTCTTTACAATTTCTGGATCAAGCTGTTTAAGTTTTACTCAGGGAATCTATTCAAAACTTTGAGTATTTTGAATAAAAAAACTCAAAAACTTACTTGCAAATCTTTTATGACTCTTTTAAAATGAGAATAAATTAACTTAAAGTTAGTTTTAAATTCAGAATTGTTGATGTATTCCAAGCTGTTTAAGTTTTATTTGAAGACGATTGGGGAATCTGTTCAAAAAGTTGTGTTTTTATAAGAAAATTGAGAATAATCTAACTTAAATAATAATAAAATAAATTAAATAAAAAAAAGTTGTGCATTCCCAACTGTGCACTTGAATTAAGTACACAAATTCTCTATATATAAAATTATATAGGGATATTTGTACAAGTGTACCGCCTGGAAAAAAAAGACCAGTTGCAGTAGCCGGAAGGAATGGGTGCGTGGCTTTTGTATAATACAGACGGGAGGGGAGCGAGAGGATTTGTTGTCTGTGTGCAATTTTAATGAGTTGGAAATGATTTGTGCTGGTAATACTGGCCCCTAGAAACAGGAGAAGCAGGAGAAGCAGAATGAGCAGCAGGAGCGGGAGGAGCAGGAGGAGCAGGAGTAGGAGCTGTGGTAACAGGAGTTGAAGCTGGTGGACCCAGTTCAGCACAGCAGGACAGTGACTGCAAAAAATATATATATATGACTATCAACGTTGACATTAGAGATCATGTTGTCAACTCTGCTTTGCATAACACATTTGCAACCGCCCAGCACCACCCAAAAACCAGCACTGCACCACACGCAGCACAACGCACTCACTTGATGTAGGGCTGATGCAGGGCCACAAGACTGGCATGAATGCCCACACTGATGGCTGCCAAATGGAAATAGTCGAACAGCACTGGGAGATGATAATGCAGACCGCGTCCCGGATGAAAATTGAGCTGAAGATTGCGGCTGGAGGCCAGCGACAAGTTGCTGGTGCCATTCTGTTCGCCAAACCACAATTCCAATTGCAATGAGAACTCGGCTCGCTCTATGGACTCCTTCAGGTGACGGCTGTCAACTGTACATAGAAAGAAAGAGACAGAGAGTGTGTGTGTGTGAAAGTGAGGGAGACAGAGTATGGGCTTAGTTATAAGTTTATTGAAGCAAGTTCATTCGTAGTACTTGCAACTCGAGCGACAAATCCCCAAACACAAAAACACATTTATTTTGAGGCATTCGCAAATCTTGCGTGCAAACATATTTCAAGTGCTTTGCTGGCATTTTGTTCATTGGTTCTGTCATGCGAGGACAGCAGTAGTTGTTGCTGTTGTTGTTGCTGTTGTTGTTGTAGGCACTTTCCCGACTCCAACCACATTGATTATTGGTTTTCGCTTAGGCTTGTCGAGCCAACTCATTTGATATTGTGCTTGCTAAACTTTTGTACATATTAATATTGTTTGTACATAAACAGGGTGTCAAGCCAAATCGTATTTTGTTTCCGGTTCCGGTAGAGGTCGTCGAATGGTTCCACACTATTTTATTATTGTTCTGTCGATTCATGTAGATTAGGGGGTTGCTGGACACTAAAGTCGACTCGACTCGACTTGGGCTATTAAGCTTAGACTATTCTTTTAGTGGTTCTTAAAAGAACTTTTGGAATGTCCGGTTTGGTTTACAGAGGACAATCTTAATCTCTCTTAATACTTCTTAACTAGTGACTACTGTACTACACTCCTAACTATTTTCATAGTGTTGTTCCTTGGTCTTGGCTTAGCAGCCACACAAGCAGCTTTGAAATGGGTTAACCAAGTTAATGTTGCCGCCAGCAAGGTGAGCCAATCAATAAGTTTCTGATAAGTTCATCAACAAATTAACAGAAACTAATGCTAAATCTCATTACGAATACAATTTCCGCTTGTTGCAAGTTGACCACAGTCCACTTGCCACACATATCCCTGCTGTCATCTGCCTGCCGTCATTTAATCAAATTCAATTCACTTCACACGTCGATGCGCCCTGATAACCACGTAGTCAATACACCGAAGTGTCTTGGCTGCTACTCCTCCTCTCCTCTCTGCCCCTCTCTCCTGCTGTGCAACAAAAAATTCATTTGTTTTCATAAAATGGGGATTTGCGGCGGCTAAAGTCTCGGCGGTGGCAATCAAATAAAAAGAAGCAGATCTTATCTTGCCACAAAAAAGTCTGAGATTTGCGTTGGCCCTCTTTGGGCATCACGCATACGCCTCGTGTGACAGTTACTTGACAGCTTTTTCTTTCTCTACTTTATCTTTACGATTTTTATTTTATTTCTAGTTGAATCTACATATATCTTAAATGCTGACTCGTTTTGCATCGCATGCGTGGCAATTCGAGTCCCTTGGCATCTGACAGAGCTCTTAGGTCTCTCAGGTCTCTCAGGTCTCTCAGGTCTCTCAGCTCTCAGCTTTGCCAGTGACAATTTGCAACAGGGAGCGGTGGCAACCACAACAGCAACTTCAACCTTTGAGTTATACATGTGTAGCACAGACAAATTGTAACTAAGTAAAGTGCCGACAACAAAGTGCAAAAGGGTTTGTTTGACAATGCAATAGAGACACAACATAACAAAGTGTTGCATGGACTGACTTGCTTAGTTAACGCAGCACTTGGCCAAAAATTAAGAATTGGTTCTAGCCTACAGAAGAAGGTCTTGAGGGTTCTTGATCTGCAGTAATTAAAAAGTTATCCCTAAGCTGTCTAATCTGTCATCTGATTGCTCCATTGACAGTTATTCAAGATAGTGATCCGATCCGGTCAGCTGCAACATATCTTCTTCTGCCAGCAAGAGGGTCTCAGCTACTGATACTTATATATACTTATATGTATATATAAATATATATACTTTAGATTTTGAGACATCTCCTTCAATGCATTATAAGCCTCAAGACAATGGACTTCTCTGCTTGGGTATTAAAAAGGAAAAAGTTGCCTCACTCAACGCCTCCAGTGACAGTTGTTTGACAGCTTTTTCTTTGTCTTTGCGATTTTTATTTTATTTCTGGTATTTTTTTATTATATTTCTAGTTGAATACATTTTAAATGCTGCCTCAATTTGCGTCGAGGGCGTGACAAGTCCCTCGGCATCAGATAGAGCTCTTAGTTCTCAGCTCTCGGCTTTGCCGGTGACAATTTGCAACACGCAGTTGTTGCAACAATATCAACTCACACCTTTGAGTTGCACACGTGTAAAAGAGATAAATTGCTTAGCTACTCAAAGTTTCTACTAGATAGTGGGGAGGGGATAAGGGGGAGGGTGGGTGGTAGCTGCACTTTATGGGCACCCTCGAAAACAACAGCTGCAAAAAAAAAGCTGTCGAGCAAAAAGAAACTTTTTTGTTTTGCTGCGGTTTTGTGTTGCCACTTTACATGTTTGATGTTTTTGTTGTTGTTTTAGTTGCTGCTGTTGTTGTTTTTGTTATTGTTGTGTGTGTGTGTATGCGTGTGTGCATGTATAAGTCGAAGGACTCTCACTCACAAGCCCTGGCAAAACTTGTCCAAATGAATTAATCACTTTACCCAACAGCCGAGTGGATGATGTTGTTTTCATTGTTGTTGCGGCTGCTGTTGTTGTTGCTGCTGCTGCTGTTATTGACTTGTTGTTGCCCCAACAACAACAACAACAACTACTACTACAATGTGTCGGAGAACATGAACGGAATAACCAAACACATCGAAAAGACAGCAGCAGCAGCAGTGGCAGCAGCTCGGATATCTGATGAAGTCTGCCAAGTGCTCATCAGCAGCAGGCTATACTTATACGCTATGGTTCGAGGATGGGGAGGGGAGAGGCTTGAGGATTGGAACTAAGTCAGACAATGAGATTGAAATATAGAGTAATCAGTCAGCCGCACCTTGTTAATGTGTACAGATTGCTATGCACTAACAACCAGCTTATAAAAATAGTTGATGTAATGCTGAGTCTTTGATTATAACCAGGCTAATTTGTTTGATATTTGTGTGTGTCTTATGTGAACTGACTACGAACTGTTCGAACTACTGTTAAGATATGTTTGCTTATGCTTTACAGTTATGCAAATTAAGGCTAACTAGGTTATGTTTGGGTTGCCCTTTAAAGAAACTCTGCCTCGCTCCTAGGTACATCCTTGGTAAGGGCTGTGTAAGGATGAAAATTATCCCCCCAACGAATCACTTGAATCATGTTTTTTTTTGCCCACACTTTGTGGCCCTTGGCTATTTTACTTTTGGGCTAACTAAACATCCGTAGCTTGAATGAACATGACCAGATAGATTGGATACCGGAAAACTTTGATATGCCTGCAAGGAAGCGAGAACCCAAAATGTTCAGCCATTTCCTGCAGTGATAAGGAAAACGATGCAACAATTCTACTGCCGAGGACTGCAAATCGATGAATTGATTCTTCTGCTTCTGCCAACATCCAGTGATAACTTGGCTCACTGCTGTGTGTGCTTGGTGCTCGACATTTGCACGCACTCAGTGACTGTATGGGTATTTTCAAAGCCCCTCTCCTACCCGAATCAGAGATGAAAAAGTGCCTTAACAATTTCTGAAAATTACAGTTTAAGCCAGTAATTTAAAGACAGCTTGATTTTGTTTTTAAACTAAGTAGATTCAAGTCTATATGTCAAGTTCAGCTATTGGGCTTTCACAGTTGACCTTTAAATGGTTTTCCTTTGGGAATTATAATCATGGAAAATGCCTAAAAGCTTTTCCAGCTTAATTCCAATCAAATGTTGAAATCCCACAGGTCATATTTATTTATTCATTTATTGCTCTTTTCAATGTTGAACAAATTTAGCTATTGCTATTTTTATGCTTAGTAAATTGAATGCCAAACAAAATATTTATACTAATATATATAGATTTTTTTTTTGTTGTCTATGCCAAGTTCAAATTTATGCTTCATTTTTATTACACAATGCGGATAAGCATAAAAATAAATATGTATATAAATAAATAAATACATATATATTTGGCGCGTGGAAATTTTTTTTATTTTTCTTGTGCCGATTGCAAACCAAATATTTTGCCAGCATTTCGCTGTTTTTTTTTGTATATATTATTATTGCCATGCTCCCATTTAGATGCGCCTTAGGGCGCACCCCCTCACCCCTTTGCCGCTTTTCCCCCTCACTGGCAATGCGACCCCTGAAAATTGACTTTCAATTTGTTTTGCATTTTTGCGCCTGGTTAACTTTTTATGCCATTTTCATATTGTCTGTTTTCTTTTTTTATTTCTCATTAAAATTTTTTTTTAGCTGAGCTGTTTTTCTAGCTGCTTCTTCTTCTTCTTTTTATGTATCTTTGATGTAGTAACAATTGTAAAGGAGATGTCTTCAAATAGGGTCATTGCAACTGCTTTCCGTCCTTATTCGCAAATTGAATTTGGAGGCAAAACATTGGCAAAAGGCAAAGGGAAACTATATTTTCAAAAGAGTTGGCTAACTAATTGCCTTTGGGCGTGGCTGTGTACTAAATCCAATTAGCGCAATCGAAGTTAAATTGAAGTTGCCTCTATCTATATATATAGCTATATCTTCAGATTGCTACTCTGACAACGGTCAACAACATTTTGAACACTTTGGACAGTCGCATTTCCCAAATGCCCAAACTTTTGGGCCTGTTGACACGCGACCAAGCCAGAAAGTTCGTGCAGCGTCAAGCTTTTGATTTATATATATCCAATTGAGGAGCAAACTTTATCTTTGTGTTCGCACTAAACTTTGCCGCCCACTGAAACTCTTTTGGCTGCTGTCAGCAATGCGACATCTGATGCGGCTGCACTGCAAAAAATCTCCACAATCAAATTGAAAACAGCAAAAATCATTTTTTTTTTAAAATATAATAACAAAAAATTATTTTTTTGGTTTTCCATTTTTTTTGACTTTAGAAATTTAATTATAATATTTATATTCAAATATATATTTCTTAATTTTATATATTTTACTTACCCAGCAGATGGCTGCGGAAGTGAATGACATCGCGCAGGGGCACCTCCTCGTTGCGATAAAGTATCTGAAATATGCGTGAGGCGCCACTGCCGTTAATAATGGATGCGGATGTACAACTGCCGCTGCCCGGCGTTACATTCGCATCCTCCGGCGAGCCCAGCTCCCGTTCCCGTTCGCTATCGCTGGCCGTGTCGATGCCAGCGCCAATTCCGACTCCAATGCCGTGTCCGTTGCCAATCGGTTTGCCATTGGGCTCGGGTATGCTGGTCTCCACTTGGACGGGCAGGCGGGGCGACACACGCAATCCACAGCGCACCTGGTAGAGTCTGGAAGAGCAGAAGGAGCAGGAGGAGAACACAAAAAAGATGGTGGCAAATTAATCATCCATTCATAAATAACGCATACGCCGCGTGACGCGCATAATAAATATTATGTGCTGATTGGAAAAGTTCATAAAAAGTTTCATTTGAAAAATGCTGCATTTAATTAAACGTTTGCCTTTGTTTATAGTATTTAAAATCTGTTTGATTTTTGGCAATTTGCTTGCCAAATCGCGCTTGCCAAAAACATATGAAATATATTTTTAAAGATCACATGTGCTCTTGCTTTTTCACCTCACAAAAAACAATTGTTTTCATTTATATTCACAGTTTGTTTTTTGTCTTTTGCTCTCGTACTTTTTTGTCTTGGTCTCTTTAGGATTGTGTTGTTTACATTTGTGCGCCATTTTTATGCGAGCTTCTCCTTTTTTAGTTGTTGTTGTTGTTGTTGTTTCGTGTATTTTTAACACACGAGCTGTCCGACAGAGACTGCACTGCCCACTCTGCCCCTCCGCTACGCCTCTTTGCGTGTTGCGTCGTCTGTCGAAAAAAAAGAGTGTTTGATATTGGAAACCAATAAACGCTTGGCAGACAATTAGTGAGTACTACGGTTACTGTATATAATGCCACGCCCACTCGCTTGATTGTCCCTCTACACACACTTACACTCTCTCTGTGTGTGTGTGTGTGTGTGTGTGTTGCTTTATTGCAGTTCGCTTCCGTTTGTTTGCCCAACACTTGCACCACTCGCACAATGTCTTTAAATATTTCAACAAAAGCTAACAAAATTTTCAGCTCAGGTGTGGAATATATTTTATATGGCGTTGGCGTATTGAGCAAGTGCCTCAGCCGCTTGAAAGTTCACTCAAGTGAAATGGTATGTATTATAATTGACCCAGTTTCTCGGTTATTTAAGATTTTTGCCAAACATGTGTGAGACATGTGTAATAAGCACATTGCTTAATTTAATGACTTCAAAATGCATTTGAATGCAGAATGACCAGAAGCTATTTCAGCAATTTCACAACGTTTACATTTTTTTGCATGCAACGAAACGTGTTGCATGCTACACATGTTGCCAACGTATGCACAATGGATCATTTGCTTTGCTCCACAACAATTCCCATGAAGAATGTGAGAGCACAGATAAAAACAAAGTGAACAGACCTTAAAGTCGATTA
The DNA here is from genome assembly GCA_035044025.1 of Drosophila paracracens. NCBI lineage: Eukaryota > Metazoa > Arthropoda > Insecta > Diptera > Drosophilidae > Drosophila > Drosophila paracracens. The sequence goes on from JAWNMN010000713.1 coordinate 1,708,243, forward strand.
TTAAGCAAAAACAAAGCTTTTTATTGCTATTCCAATATATATATATATATATATATATGACATATTTATCTTCAACTTACCCGCGCTGAAAGAGATCCACATTAAAGAATTTGTGCAGCTCAACGGAAAACTCGATTGTTGCCTGTAAGTCGCCCATGGCAACTGTCGCAGTTTCGCCTGCTCTGCTCCTGCTTGCTGGCTCCTGGCTGCTGGACAACGGCTCCTCAAGCTGTCATTCAGAGTCACTTGGCTGTTGCGCTGCTCTGCGGCTGCAAGAGACAGACAGAGAGAGAGAGAGAGAGTGATGTGACATCTATGAGAATGAGAGAGTTGTTGGGTTGTTTGGTGAGCGGGGAAGTGCTCAAGTTTGTAGCGCACAAAGTTGGCACTGGACTTGTGGGCCACTTGAGAGCCAAGTTCGATTAGTTTGTAGCACAAACCGCGCTCTCAATATTTATTGCACACCATTGGCAGCTTTGGGGCCAATTGATTGCTTCGTAATTGTGCAGAAACTGTGCCAAGTGGGACTTGGCCGGAAGGGTTTTGGTTGGTGGATGGTGGGGGTTGGTTAACGAACTGCAAGTCAGCAAGCGACTGAGGTTAGCAGGTCAGCCGCGAATGAGGCCAACTGTGAGGGTAGACAATGACAACAGTAGAAACAAAATGTAAAAAGTGTCCACCCCCGATGACGGATAAAACTGTTAATCGCCCCGAAACAACAAAAGCATCTTTCGCTGTTGTTGTTCTTGTTAATGTTGTTGTTTTGCTTGTTGTTGTCAGTCAAGCGGAAAACCCACGCAGCGGCGCCCGCAATAACATTAATGTGCTGCAGTTAATGCCACAGCCAGTTCTTCTTCTGCTTCTTCGTGCAACCCTCCTCTCTGCTTGCCCCGCGGCTACAGTGGGTCACAGGCTGCCCTCGCTTGTTGACACAATGGTAACGGCAAACGTAAAAGACGCTGATGAAAGAGGCGCCGTGCTGAATCTTGTGTCTCACTCTCTTCCACTCTCCCTTTCTCCCTCTCTACCTCTCACTCTCTATCCAGCTGTGGTTGGGTTTGTGCCAGCCCCATTGTCAATGTGGGTTAACCAGACTGCGCCATTTTCAAAACAAGCAAAAGAGTGCTCGAGTCGAGAGTGCTCGACTAGGCGATGCCGTGTAAGCAGCTCTGATTAAAAATAAGTTGAGTTATCAAAATAGTTAGAGTGGAAGGTCTTAAGCGCAATTTTTTAGATATAATTTGTACTTAAATTTAAAGTTGAAATCAGGGGTTCAATTTTGAATAGGGTATTATTCTAGAGATCAAATCATGATTGAGAAGCTCAGGGCAAAAGCGCCTTGCTTTTAAAAATCACTTGAGTTTTGAGAAAGTTAAATCATTAACAAGTTGAGACCCTTGCCTATATGCGCCTTTCTAGGGTACAATTTTAACATGACTTTCAAATACGGCATGTGGTCGGATGTGTGTCTTCCTCAGCATGTTGCATGCATTAACACAGCCTCGTAACGAGCTTCAAACGCTTTTTAATGGCTACAGGGTATAATAAAGTACATTAGAAACAGAGTAAGAAGAAGAAGAAGCAACTGTGGCAGTGGCACCTGACTGAGTGAAAGTGATGACGGCATTTGTTAGCAGATCCTTAGACACAATTGCACCCTATTTGCCACAAGTTCTTGGTTTGGCCTGTCATTAAGTGAGAGGCGACTTCATCGTGTGCGCACATATTTGCTCAACATGAGCTGGAAATTTGACGAATTTGAAATTTCGCCGTTTTGCCAAATTAAAAGCAGATTTGTTTGCCAGTTGAAAGTTGTGCAAAACGTTGCAACTTGCGTTGCATTTGCAAAAATGACGCTTTTAACTTTTGCAACGAGCACAAAGCAAACATTACCCATACGCAGTGTTGTCTACTTTCGGATGCGAAATGTTCATAAACTTTGCAACTGGGTCAACTAAAGTTGCCAGATTGAAATAAGAATACAAAAATGAAATAAAAATGGAAGAAAAGAAAACAAGGAAAAGCATAACAAAAGTCCATGCCGAAATACATGATGCGAACGTCGGGGGAAACGGGGGGAGAAAGGCAAACTTTTTAAAAGCTCATCCTGCTTTTTGTAATGGCCAGCGTCAGTTTTCGAGTTGAGTGGGGCCTTTTTTTAAATTCGTTTTTTTTTTGGCAACAATTGAATACTTTTTCGGGGCTTATTATGGCGGATTCGGTGGGGTAAGTAAGTAGGTAATGCCACGAAAGCCTATAGTGTTGATAGTTTCAAGTGATTTACGCAAACTTTTTAATTGCTCACTGAGCGTAGGGCTTAGAAAGCGGATATAAAGGGGGAGTGGCTATATTTAAAGAGTGGTTAAATAAAACTCTTGATTTGTCGAATACTCACAGTTTAGTGAAATGAAATTTGATAGATCTCAGCTATTTGTACAACAATTTCAATACGATTTTCATCGAGTACATAAATCGCAAAGGACTCTTCAGTGTTTTCACTATCCGATTACGTAAAAATTGCCTAATTATATGTACTTTAGTTATTTCTGCAGCCTAAACACTTAGTTTGCTATCAAGTGCAGAAAAGACGCCACTTGTATCAATGGAACACAACAGGACACTTGCCGCAACAGAGGCAACAGATACAACAAGAACAGCAACCAAAATGGGACAAAAGCGTCAGCACTCGACGGTCATGAAGAATGGTAATGATTAAGTTAACGATAATGGCTAACGGTAATGATGTTGCTAATCATGACAAAGACATTGACTTCAATAAGGACAAGATAAAGTGGAACCTCTCCAAAGGTTTGCCAAAATGTCCTGTGTTCGGTCGTGTCCTGTCGATGACAACGAACCCATAAACGGCAAAAATCAAACCGTTCGTGCTTATCATCATAATGATAATGATGCCTAAAATGGCCAGGGCCCATCATCATCAGCATCATCATCTTCAGGATGCTACCCACTCATTTAGTCACAGTCTCGACATTCTCTCCATGCTCTCTTTTTGTCCTTCTCCTGCCCACCTTCCTTCTCATTTCAAGTTTCGTCCATCCCCCAAATAATCGTCCTTTTCTTTCTTTCTTTTTTTGTTTTTGTTTTTGTTTTTTACTTTTTGCCGTCTGGCAGCCGCTTTGAGTGAGAGTCTTACGTGGGTGATTTGGGCGAGAGATATTCGTCTACGTATGGCCCCCGTCAATGGCAGAGGCACTCGAATGTCTGCCCCTAGATGCCGATAACTTATGTGCCGCTCCGTTGCCCTGTTTTGTGTGCCACATTTATTTGCTTTATTTCTCGACCAACTTGTATTTTTGATAAATAGTGTCGTGAAGCAACCTTAATGCCTACACTTGCAGAAAATTGCTGAAAATGTCCTTGAAAGAAGCAATTTGAGTATGCTTTTCACATGATTTGTGTACAAAATTGTTTTTCTCTTTTCAGAGTGCACCTCAAACAAACACACACACACACACAGAGAGAGAGAGAGAGAGACAATGTGTGAATGAGCTAATGTCTAAGGTCATCGTCATCATCGTCCTTGCTGATGGGCTCTTGATAAATGGAAAAGCTTTCATGTTCATATTTTCAATTGAATTTGGTGCGTCGGCTCAGCTGTCTGTCCTAACAGGATTCAGCAGGCAGGCTTGACCATGGGGCTGTAAATTCAATTAAATTTTCACGAATTATTTTTTATTGTGAATTTTAATTAAAATTTTTGCCTTGTCTGGTGCATCAAAATCTAATCAATTTAATGGCAAATTGTTTGGATTGTACAATAAACCAGAGAGAAGTAGACCCAACATAGAATCAAATTGTTGCCTATGAGGTAGTATTCAATTTCACAGGCTGCTGCTTTAGGCCACGTTAAGTTCTTGGAATTTCGTTAGCTTTTCGTGGTAGACTTTGCCAGGGCAACATTCAAATGACTTTTATTTGTATTTGTGTCTTTTGATGTAATTTGAAACACGTTTGTCAACTTTTGCTTATTTGTTTTTTTTGTTTCTGAAAACGAAGCCCTCTTTTTGCGATTGCCCCTTCAGCGTTTGTTATGACAACGGTCGCAAGCCAGACAAAACAGGAAATTGACAAATTTGTGTATCGAAAGCTGGGGCAAAAGTTTCAAACGGAGCACATCTCCAATAAACAGAAATGGCTTTTATGGCTCCAGCCAAGATGATCAAACTGGAATCATTTTGAATAATTTAAAAAGCCAAAAACTTTGTGCATTTCGCTGTTTCCCAGGCATGTCATAAAGAATGCCCTCAAGTGCTCGCCCGTCCGTGAGCATGAAAATAATTTCCTCTTTTAGCCACTTGAACAGCCCCGCTACTTCCCCATTCCCGCCCCACTGCACAACACAATGAAAATTGCCAACAATTGCAGCTGTCGGCGACGTTGGCGGCGTCGGCTAAAAGGGTTGCTCTCGTCTTGGCCAAGTGCATCGCGTGCTTTTGGCCATGCCAAAGGGCGTAAAGCTCACGTGCCAGCTGGCCAAAGAGGCCAAAGCCAGAAAGAACAACAAAACAACAATCAACTCAAGTGTGGCGGCAAAAAAAACCAGCTAAAGGAAACCAGATAGCTGAATGCAATTCGGTTCGAGAACGAATCAGACCAGAATTGCAGGCGTGGATTGGGCCAAATACTTTCGACGGGTGTGTCGCATTACATGCTGAGAAAATGTTTGCTCTGGTCACGTGTCTACCAGCAGCTGGATACGGAGCTGGAAGTTCATTTTACGAGCTTCATACGAGACGGAAATAGTTACTTATTCATGAAATGAATGCTCAAGTATATATTACACAGCAAACGGAGCTCTTTTAGGCCAGTCGAAGACTATATAAAAGTTAGTCCCCTTGATACTTGTAGTCTAGTCTCACAAGTACCTAGATATTCAATTTCTATTCGCTTGGGCTAAAACGAAAAAATCATGGCTTAATCAATTTCAGATTAATACAAGTTCTATTACCAAGTTTATAGCTCTGTAGAAACGCGGCGAGCAAACCAATTGATATGATATTTATTAGGTTTATATTTTGAAGGAGTTGCTTGTTCTTTAAAAAGCGCTTAAGAAATAATACTAGAAATTTATTGAGGAAGAGAATTATCCAATTAAAAACTCTGCTATGTAAACTGTATCTTCTTTCTGAAAAGTGCTTAAGAAGTGCCACTTCTTAGCCGAAAGATCGACTTAAAAAGCAATCAATTTGTTTTATTAATATCGATGGGAGTATTTTGAATCTATTATTACTATTATTACTATTATTGCTACTACTATTAGTATTATTATTATTGGTATTGTTAGAGTCAATGCACTGAGACCACCTTGATCTACCTGCCTAATTCGGCTTTATCCAACCCTATCATGTGCAGGAGTGCACTTAATTCATTTCTCTCATTTCTTTAGCGTTGTGTTGGCAATTGAATCAGGGTAAGTAATAAAATACATTTTAAGCGACCTTAGCCAAGGGGAAGCTCTACGCAAGCAGCTTTACCCATTAAATCTGTAAAAATAGCGACATTTGCCAGATTTAATTACACTGAGGCATCGCAGAGCTTAAAGGGTTGCAGCTACTTACACAGTTACACCGCAGTCAGCTGGCTGCACTTTAACCCCATCAGGACTCTAGTGTAACAATGCACGACATCTTGGCATTGTGCGGGACATGCACCTGAGATGAGCTGAGCTGGGCGCGAGGGGTGGCTGCAACTTGAATTTGCAGCAGACCGAAAGGGCGGAACGGGACACAAAATTGAATTGCGACTTTTTATGCTAGCTGACATCAACATAGACGAGTAGCAAACGGAAGAGGGAAAGGCTCATAATGGCAACGGGATATTTCATTACATTTGTGCATGCATGACTGACGAGTGCTGCCTGCCTGCCTGCCTGCCTGGCATGGAACACGCCCATACACACACACATACACGCCCATACATACACATACGTATACTTATGCAAAAAAAGGCAACATTGTTGAAATGTGCAAATATTGGCTCAAGTGGCGGCAATAAAAGAGTCCTGACTGCTGCTCCTGCTTCCGTATCTGTGTGTGTGTGTGTGTATGTGTGTGTGTTAGTGTGTGTGTGTGAGTGTTTGCTCGTGTTCTTGTTTCTACTATGTGATACCCCCTAGTGTAATTGAGCTGCACCTGGAGAAAGACATCTAATAAACCGCTTTATTTATTTGTAGATTTTAAAGACATTTTTCTGAACTTAAAAGTATTATTTTGGCTCAATATTAAAAAAATCAGAACTAACCTAAAAATGGGAAAATTTTCGTTTCTTAGAGGCTATAAGATCTTGAGAATTTGGAAGCAGATAAAGTTTATCTTGTTTTATCGATAACAGTCCGCATTTCGCGAAAAATCGCTAAACATCGATTTGCGACTGTAGATAAAGTGTTCCAATTGATATATATATATATATATATATATCCAGACATACAGTAAGCCCACTATAATGATTTAGGATACGAAAACGAATTTTGTAAGCCAAAAAGTATTTTTTTAATAGAGCAAAACTCAATCAGACAGCCCATTATTTATTGAGCTGCGTTTAGGGTGTCATCTAGTCGAGCTCTCTACTGTTTTTTTTTTGAGTGTACTACATCGGAGGATTCTTCAGCTTTAATAGCAAGGACAGTTGGCTTTTGAGGTGCTCACAATTTAGCATTAAATTAGTCGTGAATGCCGCTGCAGCAAATTTCCATTGATTGACAGTAGAATTTGGGGACTCGAACTTGGTTAACCTTTTGGACTGCCACTCCGAGTAGGCCCATTTTCGGGTGCACGCCTCCCTTATGCATAATTGCATGTCGGCAAATATGTCGACGCCGTATTTCACTGGACTGTCGTGGATTTTGAATGGATGCGCATAAAAATACAACATAATATATGCCATGACTAACCTATGTCTGCCCCCCAAACATGATTTGCTGCGTTGCGCTTGAGGAGGGGTGGCTGTGGGTTGGGGTGTTTGTTGGGTTGTTCTTGCGGTTTCGTGTGGCAGTTAACTTTGCCGTGACATGTGGCAAGCATAAAAGACCCGTAGAATGTCATGTTTGCTGTGGGCCGAACATGACGTCGAGTGGACAACGAAACTCAACGATGATGATGATGATTACGACGACGACGAAGGCGGCTATGACAGCTACATGTGACTCACGCGGTTGGCTGTGGCAGCATAGGCAGCAGGAGCGGCAGACAGACGGAAAGGTGTGTAGGAGGTGCCTATGTCAACACATTGGTAAACTACACTATGCAACATGGATACGAGCTGTGACTTTGTTTTCAGTTGGGCAAGGTTAGGGTGAGGGTGTGGCTCCTTCGCCTTGTGCTTTGACTGCTAAAAGCAGGGTTCCCACTTTGCCTTTTTGACTGATAAGCTGAAATTTTCCTTTAGGCTCTTAAAAGCTGACAGCCAACAAGATAACAGTTATCAGACAGGTATTTAAAAGCTTTTAAATTAACCGAAAATAGCTGATATATGAAATATAAAAATAAAGTAGAGCGAATCGCTATATTTGTTCGATCCGATTCAGGTAAGTGAAGTTTAAGGGTTCCTTTATATTTTATAAATGGATTCCATATAATAACATATGAGTTTCTATAGTCAAAGTAGCGTTTCCGGTTCCTGTTCTTGGTTTGCCTACAGAGCAGGAAAATTGCCAAAAATACATTTAGGAAATCAATATTATTGAGTCTGAAGTTAATAATATATTAATATTTCAATTTGTTGTAATATACTATTATTTATTTATAATTCAAATATTATTTCAAATAATTGCCTAAAAGCAAGCCACGATTTATGCAACATTAAACATGAAAATCTTCCATTTTGCTGTTTAGTGTTTTCGTTCTTTGGGGTGGGCTTAACAGCTTGACCGGCAACAAATTTTCCTAATGACGGTCAGTTTGACAGCTTGGTTGACCTTTAATTAATATGCTCCACTGTTTCGCCATTAAACTTGCAAACTTTTAATTAAAAGTTTACGATTGCTTTTCTCTTTATCTGAGAAACGCACTTCAACAAAACATTTCGCATAACGTCACAATTTTAATTTTTCATTTTTCATGTTTTTTTTGCAATTACATTTTCACTCAGCGTATTCGCTTTTACAATTTGGTTTTCTTTTCTTTCGTTTTTTTTTTTTTTTTTTGATTTGCGTCCCTACGTATTTTATTTGCGACGATGCTTTTGCTTGGCAATGAAAAGTGTGGAAAATGTATTTTTAAAATGTCACAACAGCAACAAAGCAACAAACACTGCCCGGATTATCTGTGTCTTCGCTGTCCTCTCATTTTTTGGCTTGCTGCGTACTTACAATTTAATATTCTATTAAATTCTCGATTTAAAAATAATTGTAGCTGCCGCACAAATTCCTATGATTTATTTGTGAGCTGTTGATAAATGTAATTTAATGTTGCACTTAAATGTGGCACGCGTTGCTGCTGCTGCTGGTGCTGATGCTGTTTGTGAGATGGTTACTCGAGTACTCGACTGAATTAATTAGGCTGTGTTAAGGAGGACACTTTAAGCGCGGGCGTATCACACACTAAAACACACACACACACAGACACACACTTACTCACACACTCACACACTTTAACATACACACACACACAGAGACTAACACACGTTCTCGCACAACGATTGACTCGCTGCTGCAGAAGTATTTTGCCCTAATTTTACTTTCTGCGATGTTATCAGGACACGCCACACAGACACAGAAACAGACACAGAAACAGACACAGGCGACAAAATCCCACACAAAGCGCACGAGCAACGAAGCGATTTCCTTTTCCTTTTTTTTTTTTTTTGAATATTCCCTTCGCACCCCTCACCCGATGCCTGCCCAAAAAACCATGTCATAATTTACGCACTTTTTTCATTTGTTTGGTCGTTGTTTAAATGCGAGCCATGGTTAACATTTTGTTTGCTGGCCGCGTCCTGTTTTGCGGTTGCCCTAATGAAATTCGAGTGCCAACCTCAACCGAATTTGCGGCCAGTGCCCGAAAAAAGAAAAACCGAAAAACTCCGTTCACTGACTCGACTCGACTATTCTCAAAACGGCTGCCTTTTGGGAGCGCGCGTCCGTGCCGGGAAAATGTCTACAATGAACTGATGACAGCGTCGCTGCTCGGCAAATATTCAACGGACTAACGGGCTGCCTGCCTTGCGCCGGATACGGAGCACGCCGAGCACGGAGCACGCAACACGGAATGCGTCGCCGTCGGGTTCTTTGTCGTCGTTGCTGAGTTCATTCGCGTGTTGTGCGTTGCTATCTCTATCGATGGCTGTGGTTATGTTTTGGTTAGCTCGCTGCCTCTTACAAAGAGATCGAACTATAGAAGAGAGAGAGAGAGGTGAGTTGAGTTGGGTTCTCTTTGGAATTGTACAGTGGGTTCTAGAGCAGCTATTTGGAATAATTTTCATTCTTTATTTCAGAACTTTGACAATGTTTTTGTTAGTTGTGAATTATTTTAGCACTTGAAATGTTTTTCTTTTTAATATTTTCGAAAAATCAATGGGAAGACGCTTCTTTTTTAAAATCGCAACATTTTCTGAAAGGATATGACTATATCGAGTCGTCTAGATATACCTTATGTAGTCGGACACCTCTTCTTACTTATAATACCTTCTTTACAAACAACTTCCATACAACATTTAAAGTGGATTTGCTTACTATATTTAGTTATCATTCTTAAGATAAAACATATAGCATCTCCTCTAATTCCATAATTGAACTAACCACATTTTTTAAACTGTTAAATTTCAACATTTGCCATTTAATTTCTCTTCGCTTTGCTGTTGGGTCAGCGCATGCGTCGCTCTCTCTCTCTTTCTCTTTCTGGCCGCCTTGTTGTCTCTGCCTTTATTGAGCGCATAAACAACTAACAGCCGCAACACATTTTTTTTAAAGGCACGTTTTGCCATTTATCTGTCTGTCTGTCCCAAAGGGGGTGGGTTCGTGGGACTAGCCCTTGCCGGCGGCGGCGGCGGCAACGAGCAGGTGAACAGCAGCTCAACAGCTGGACAAATGGAGAGATAAACAGACCGTTGTTACCCAATGCACGACTGCCTGCCTGCTCTCTCTCTCTCTCTCTCTCTCCCTCACTCTCACTGCCTACATCTTCCTCCGTGTGCAGCTTGACATATATTAAAACTTGGCGGATTGTCAAGTTAGCCTCAGTTGATTATTACTTTTGGCAACATTCATTTTCTTTCCATTTTCTAGTTTCGCTGACAAACGACAGGTGGCTGCATTCTTAACAGGATTAAGAAAAGGCGACAAAGTGGGTGGCGGGCAGTGCACGAGAGTCTCCACTTGCCAAAGAGTGCCAAAAAAGAGAGTGCCGCACCTCTAGGGGCAGGGGAGGGAGTGGCAAGCTCAAAAGTTTGTCGACAGCCACTTTCAATTTTATTTGCGCGCATTATGGCCCAATGTGATTATTGAGCGTATTGCGCCTCGTTACCTCACCCCCCCAGTCGGGTGAATAAACCTGCTGAAAATTGCCAAAGATTGTAATATTTAAGTTTGAATCGTTTTTGAATTTGTTTTTGTAATGATTTATTTTATTTTTACATGAGTAAAGTGCCTACGATTTATAATTTAATTTGTTTCCCTAAGCTAAGCATTCAACATGAACTGAATCAGATTTTGTTGCTTAATTTCGAATTTTCTTTTGCAATTTTGAATTCTTTTCAAATTTTAATTTCAAAATGAACATATACATAGCAAAGTTCAGTTGCCATTTACACACACATACTTGTATCACCTTAGTCAACTAAAGACATTAAAAACTACATTTATTTCATGCACTGCTAAACTACTATTTTTCTTTGTGTGTATGCCGCAATGTCGCATATGCTCGATATATGTATATCCTATATCTCGTATATATCTATATTTATAATGGGGGGATTAACTTCTTCAGACGGGCTGCACCTCGCAGACAAAGTACGTCTCGAAGCTGCAGGGTGAATCGTTCCATTTGAGTCCTTTGCCATCGCGATTCCACAGCTCCAGGCAGTTCTCCTCCTCACCGTTCTCGTAGCGGAAATTATTGGGCTCCCCAGCATTCCAGTTGGTAAACGTGATTGGTCTTCCGGTGGCCATCCAAAAGTAATTTCCCTCATCGGCCAAATCTGTACCCGAAATCCAGAAATGCTCGTGGCCCAGGCCTGTCAATGAATGAACGAATGAATGAATGAATAAATGATAATCACCGATTGTGAGTGCAATGAGTGCACATTTCAAACAGATTAAGACATTGTGGGCATGGCAGGGCAGCCCAACTGCCCTCTTGCATTCATCGCCCATTCACTTTTAGTTTGCTGCTGCTGCTGTGGGAAAGTGCATCAAAATGGAATGCTTGGCCGCAATTCAAGTCGACCGTTGGCCAACAAAAGCAGTTGCCAGCTAGTCCCCCACCTCGTCTTGTGTCTTTCCCTTTTGTTAGTCTTGGGTTACCAACAACTTCCGCGTATTATGCACGACTCGAAAGTCAAAGCTGCCCCCAACTCGAGGCAGCCGCTTATCGAGTTCAATCGCACATTCACTTACCAAAGTCACGTATGTGTTTCTCCAGTCTATCGTTCTCTTCCTGTGATGAAATGCTAGCCAAGTGCATGCCGTGGTAGCGGCAATATTGTGTGGCTTTGAACCAATTCGCCTGTAAAGTAAAAGAAACAAAAACACAAAAAAATATGTGAGTAAATGTGCCAAGTTTTCACACCTAAAAAGTAAACTTTAAATAGCTCTGCCTTGAAGTTCAAGTGCTCTTCGTATTTGGTTTATTAAATTGGTTAGATATATAGGTATATAGGTGTTAGTAAGCTAAGGCCTTTGATTAATGACAATTGTGTTGTGAATTAACATACAGCTTACTACAAAGTGGTTAAGGTGATAAAGTAAATAATTTACATAGATGCTCTTCATATTATATATGTTATGTATTATATATATAAAGCTTATAATGCAGATATATAAAAAAAAGTACTACAAATCAGTTAAAGATTAAATTAATTAATTCAAATTAAAGAGCTAACTTTTAAAGCAGTTAAAGAATAAAACTTCAGCCTTAAGAACTTCAGACTTGTTAAAGACAACTTTACTTTAGACAATCAAAATGATTCAATAATATTTTATATATTACAAATTCTCCAACCCAAATCCTAATTCAATTTTTCAATTTAATTTCCTCAAACCAAAGTGAGTCAAATCACATAAAAACAAAACCGCCGTAAGGTTTTATAGAGCACCAAAGTCCGTAAAAGTTTTTTGGGCAAGCACAGAAGTTTTTGCATGAAATGCATGACAGGTGAGCACAAGCCGTAAGCATGTCGTTTGCCATTAAGACTGCCCCCAAGACCTTGAGGAGGGGTGGGGGGGGGGGGGGCTGGAGCAAGTTAGGGGACGGGGTGCACTTTTCTTACATCATGTATGGCAGACTAATTGACTTCTTGGCGTCAGTGGTGCGTCCTTTTACAGCCCAATAAACACTTTCACCGAGCGTGCCACAAACACAATCAGAACAACAACAGCGATAACAAAAGCAGCAGGAGCTCAAATTAAACACTTTCTACACGTCATTGGGATGCCGCAGACAGGATGCCAGGATAGCCAGGATGGCCTGGATGCTATCGGCAGGATGCTGCGTCAGTTTGCGCTTTATTCGCGCACAATTACGGCTAATACAATTAAAGCAAAGTTAATGACGATGCCGATGTTGAGTTGGGCGGCAGACCGCAGAGCCAAAGGCATGGCGAGAGCTCCAGCAACAGACAAAGTATGTGGAATCGGAGTCAGAGCAGAGCTGGCACCGGAAGAGAGGTGCAGAGAGAGAGCGAGCGGAGTTGCGGCATACATTACACTAAGAAAAACAGCTCTGGTGTTAAGCACAAAAAATAACAAACTTGGAATATATTTTGAAATTTATAAAAACAATTTTTTAAAACCAAAATAAACTCCAAAATATTTAGTTTCTTTTTAAAATTCAATTGCTAAATTTTTGCAACTAATTTTGTGAAAGTAGAAAATCAAACTCCTATTTTTGTCTTAAAACATTTCTGCATTTCTTTTGATTCCCCCATTTTCTCTAAGTGTAATTGCGTAATCGATTTAGATGCGCATCACCTGCTAGTTGAAAAGCACTCACATGGCAGCTAGGACTGCCAGAAATTGTGGCAAAGATACAAAAAATATTTCCACAGCCGCATGCTACAGAATCAACAGGCAGGCAAAGGGGAGCTGCGGGGAGCTGGCTACAAGGGAAATTCAATGGCTTGGCTAATTACCCGCAGGTTGATGCCTGGGCTTAGTTGGTGTTAACCAGAAGCCATTAGTGCTAATTGAATATCAAATTTCATTTATTGATAAACTACTAAATAGAGCAAATTTTGAAAGTATTGACAAGCTAAACTCACAGCAAAAAGGACTGCTGCGATTGGCATCATTAAAAGCTTTTGGCCAACTCAGGGCATTTGCTAATTGGCTGTCATCTAGATGGGAAATTCCAATTGCGTCGTTAAGGACACAGACGCACTCAACTATGCCACCAGGCAACACCCACTACTCGGCTGCTGAATAATTCAAAATAAAATATAAAATGCTGTCGACTTTTATTGACGTTTGTCAGAGATTTTTTACAGCCAGCTGGGTAAGAGATGGAGAGAGAGAGGGAGAAAGAGAGAGAGAGAGGGGAAGAGAGAGAGGGCACACATATGAATGTGGCAGCAGTGACATGTCGTTTAAGATCTGGATCAGTCATGCAATCGAACTGTGGATTGTCGAGTTGAGTCGAGTGCAACGTCGTGACATGTATGCCACATGTGGGCATCAACAACTGCAGCAGCAGCAGCAGCAGCAGTAGATGAAAGGATTGGCACAGAATAAGATTGAGTTGGGAGAGTTCGATTGATATTACACAATTATTAATATTACGTAAAAGAAAGAGAAAGAGAGTGTGTATAAAAAAAAATGGTTTAACTTCAGGCTTTAACATGAATAAAAGATGAGGAAAACTAGGCAGAAAAATGTTGAAAATGTTTAAGAAAATGTGTAGGCACAAAAGAAATGTGATTTTTAATCTGGACTTAATAAAAGTGTATATACACTGTGACAAAATCTAGCCTAAGACGTAACTTAAACTCGTTAAATTGATTCTGATTCGTTTAATTGAGATCCAGTTTGCAGTGTCAATAGATATTTGGGCCTAAAAACAGCTACTGATTAACGACCAGCAGCTCAATATTCTTGTTGCCACAAATGTCATGCAAATTGAATTTATCGCAACTCAATTAAGGGGTGACAACAAAATGCATGACATTTCGTAAGTGTTATTAACACAACGAATACTACCATGAATATAAAATATATATTTGATTCGAATGAGTTGCTCAATCGTTAGCTTTTCCAGCAGCAATTAGTGTCGCATTAAAAACAACATCGACAAAGTCCAATTCAATTTGGCCAACTGGCCAAGTAAACTGCCTGCCTGGCTGCCTGGCTGCCTGTCTGCCTGACTGTCTGCCTGGTGTATGCTTTTTTCTCGGGTTATTCGTGCCGCTGGCAATTTAAGTTGAGAGGGTAATTTTCTAATACCCTTGAGAAGGGTATTATAATTTGGTCGATGAGCTTGTAACGCATATATATATACTCAATATATAGTTACTAGCTAAGTTGATATAGCCAGGCCTTTGCAAACCTAGATCAGTTTTGAAGACATCTTGATTAGGTATATATTCGACCTTATGCTGCTGGCAGTATGCGAAGTCTGCCAGATCGGGTCTCTATATCATAAAGCTGTTTTAGATTTGTTCAAAAACTTAAAAGACATCCAATTCAAACTTACTCATGCGTGTTATGATGAGCCACACATTTATGCATCAAATCATTAACATGGAAAATCAAATCACTTATAGTAAATTTCAACTGTCGGCAGTTTGACTTCGTTCTGTAAGAGTATTTACTATTCGTAATGAATTTTTCCTTATTTTCCGTTCGTTTTCATTTTTCATTTTTGCTCACCGCATTTGCATTTTGCCACACGATTGCAACGCGATTGTTTACGACCAAGATTTCGCATTGCGAAAAACTTGAAGTTGATGCTTATTTATTCATGCATTCTTACAGTGATTCTTAAGTTCGCGGCGGGAAAGGACGCAGCTTCTTGTCAATAAACAAAATGGCATATTTCTAAAGAAGTGACCAAAAGTTATGAATTTGAATTTGAATAATATACAAAAAAACAGATGTTCACAAATGTATTCATGAACTGAAATGTCATCGTTAGACGGAGCGACAGAGATGGCAACAGAGTTGTTTTTACCGTTGTGTTTTCTTTTTTGGAAAACATGTTTATACCCTGAGCCCATTAAAAATGAGCAGAATGGGTATAATGGCTTTGTGAATATGTATGTAACAGGCAGGAGGAAGCATCTCCGAAGTATCAACAGAAACACACTTCAAATTTGAAATATATGCAAATCTTTTTAAATAGAAATTTGCCAATAAAAGTTGAATATATTTAACAGCTGGTATGTTGTAGTCGAGCTCACTCGACTACAGCATTCTTACATGTTTTTTGTTGTTGGTATCATCGCAAATTGTTTACTAATCAGTTGTGGCTGCCGCTCTTTAATTAATGTTCTAATAACGAATTCAATTCACAATATCAAACTGTTGGCATGCTCACAATACAAATGTTTTATGTGCCACATACCCCCGACCAACCCCTGCCGCTAGACCAACCCGCCCCCAACTTGACTCAACAGTGTGTACATAAAACCAAAAAACATGTAATTACTTTTTCGTTAGCTATGTTTTCTGCTGGGCATCATTTGGAATTGGGGTTGAGAATACCATATAAGTCAAATCCTTTGAAGTTTATAATCGATGTGAAAGATTAAAGAGTTGCTGCCAATTTGTATAACTAACTTGTTCAAAACACTTAAATACGTTACCAACTAATTGAAATGTCTAATCACCTACCATAGCTTCTATTCGGCATTCAAATGAGTAATTAATGCTAATTGAAATATGCAGCTTCCCCCCATCCCTTTCTTTCAAATTATCACTTTCGACAGTTAACATTGCTGCACTTAAGTGAACAATTTATCGATTAACAGTTTAATTAACTCGATTTGCTTCATCTAAACACCTGTTGCTGTAATTAATTGACAGCCATTTGCAGTGTTAAATCTTTTGCTGCACATTCCACAACTCATGCGAACAAACTTGCAACTGAATCAATCTATCTTTTCACCCTCTCGACATGTCGAAATTTATCAATTAGCTGTCTACTTGCTGTAGCTTCTAATAAAAAATAAAATAAAACAATTTCCTCAACAAGTTCCCCTTCGAATTCACTGAATTTTTGCTTTACTCATTTACATCGATTAATTTTCAGTTGCTGTCCGTTAAATTGGTTTGTATTGAATGCGCTTTTGGCGTGGTCTTAAAGTTCAAGGAGAGTGCTTAATATGGCATCTTAGAAAATTTATAGATATTATTATGTGAATACAGCAGACCGTTGCCAGACATTTGCATACTCGTCTCACATCTCGTCTCGCCAACAAATCGCTGCTGCGTCGCATCGTAATCGCTCGCGTTTCGGGCGCGTTTTCCTCGTGTCTTTTTTACTAATATGATTTTAATATGAATGAATAGCTGCATAAATTATGGAAAAAGTTAAAAATAACAATGCCCAGACGTCATCATATTAACCAAATTGCTCCATGCGTATCCAATTACGTTTCCCGCTACTATTATTTAAAGGCGCTACAATGTTGGCATTGATATCAATTCTAAGGCTAAAGATATTTGATATTAATGATATCTAGAAGGTTGATCATTTCGCAGGTGTGGCCTAACCTGTAAGCAGAAGTAGCGCTTATGAATCGATTTCTTTATAATATGCTTTACTTAACTCGAATTTTGAATGTCTATATTTGGAATTTACTTGTTAACTCCACAATTCGTATGTTTTAGGAGGCTCTTTTTGAGATTTTCTTGGAGATGTTTAATTTCTTGCTTAAAGTTTTGCTTAAGTATACAACTTGTATTGCATCAAAAGTTACTACATTGTCGGTCTTTAAGCACTATAAATGTTGTTGGCCATTAAGTTTTATTTACACTTATACCACATTGCTCAAACTTTACATTTTGATGGTTCGAATTTATTTTATAACTCTATAAGACGAACTTTATTGGTGGCTCTTGGCATGTTTCTTTTTTTGGAGAATTTTAACTGAACATGATCTGAAATCCGGCTTAACCTCTTGGCTAAGTTTGTGCCAAAGTACAAGTCTTGTGTATTAACACAGAAATTATTATATTGTCTTAAACTCTGCTGCTGGCCTTTAAGTATCATAAATATAGCTGCATATGTGCAATCTGCCGTTCAATTTAATGGCAAGTAAGCGAACCGGAATTGCAGAGGGACTTGGTGGGGCGGGGGAAGAGACCATTGAACCGTTGCGCGTTTTAAATGTATTTTTTTGTTGTTGTATGGTTGGCAGAATGCCGCTTACCTTGAAGAAGATGCCGAGGTAGTATCGCTTCTCACCCAGCTTCAGCAGCGGCATCGTCCACTTATTCGGCGTGTACTGTGACTCGTCCACGCAGTTGGGGCAGTCTAAAAATAAAAATAAAAAAAAAAGCAAAAAATACATATCAATAATTATACTTATCTGCCACAGAAAGGTAAACAACACAATAAAATACTTAAGTCCATTATTGCTGAAATTTAAACAGGGCAACAAAAATACCAAGGTCGATTTGCGAAATTTTTGCATATAAAATAACCGTTAACAAAAAAAAAAACGATCTTAAAATCCTGTTATGACAGCTATGCTAAAAAATCCATTAAACTTAATTTTCATTCAATTAAAAATTGTGCCTTAAATGATTAATTAACCATTGCGAATACCAACCATAAAAATCGTATTAAAATTCTAGAAATTTGGTTTTTTTCTGGAATTATGAGTGTACATCTCTAAAATTCCAAATAAAATGATTTGGTTGGCGCAGAAAACAAGTTCAACCAGCTGAAACATAGTGAAAGCTTACATAATTAATATGATAATTTAATGGCCAAGAATTGTTGTTTGGTTAAGATTATGATGATCTACAAATGATAATTATAACTACATCAAGGTCAATGCCTTTTGGCATGGGCTCTGAATATGTCAAGACCATATGTTGTATGTTCTTCCAACAATACACACGTGTCTTGGCCAAATTAACAGCGATTTCCATTGTTATATAAGTCACAACGAACAGAGACAAAAGACAATAAAAACGACACCCAAAACAAATATATGGCAAATATTTCACGAATGTTTATAATTAATCATCCTAAATGGACGCCATTACGGCGGACCCAAGGTCTGCAGAAGGCGGCACTAATGGTAATTATGAATGTTGCTTTTTTTTAAGGTTGGCATTGTTGCTTACGACGGTTTTTTTTTTTGTTTCAGCGTCTTCAGGGCAAGCGTTGAAGCGAGCCAGTCGAGTGGTATACACATGAGTTAACACTGACAATCAGGTAAACATTTTGACTGCATCATAAAAACTGTAATTTATTAAGAAATAATGCGAAATGCTGTCATTTGCGTAATGAAGTTAACGCCGTAAATTGGCTACAAAATGTCAAGATTTACATACAAGAGATATATGTGAGAAGATAAAGACATATACAGATTTTTCAATCGAATTATAATATTTTTAGTTAGTTAGATAAAGAGATGGACTGAGTGGGAGATATATAGATAGGACAGGCAGATAGTTAGATTGATGGGTGTATAGATGGTTAGATAGGATAGATAAATATGCATGGGTGGATAGATGGAAGGACTGATGAGTTTGACAGATATATAGGCAGATAGATAGATGGATAGACAGATAGATAGATATATAACAGATAGAAGGATATATATATTTACTTAGATATGTAGTTAGATATATATTTAGATAGATCTCAGATATATGTACTGTCTACAGCATCAAGAACGATATATGCAAAGTTGCACAAAGATAGCAGCAAAGCTGACCAACTAGTTTGCATAGAAACAGGCAGACAGACTCGGCTGGTGATGCCAATCAAAAATGTATATATATATATATATATATATATACTTTATGCAATGCACCGTACAAATTAAGCACGCTTTGTTAATTTTTACGGCCTGGTAACGGTGCCTAGTAACGGACCCGTCAATTTGCCCGCCAGATGGCCAACAAGTTAAAGGTGCAAATTGATTAATTTGCAGCCAAACTTTATTTATTTGGCCATAGTCTCTGGCAGTTTGTTAAACAAAAGTTTGTCACAAACAATAACTGCTCATTTATTAATAAATAAAGTCAATATTAATGGCTAACTATTTTTCGCTCCATTATTTATAACTTGTTTATAGTTCAGTGTTTTTTTTTTTTTCTGATTTCTGGCAGTCAATTAAACTACAGCAAAGTAAACCAGTTTGGATTGAAGTTTTTGGCTTACAGCAGCGGGCGGGGCAGTCTCAAAGTCAATGTCAATACTTGAACATTTTCTGGGATAAGTGAGTCCAATTAAAAGTTGAATTGCGCAAGGCTAGCAGAGATTTTTACGTGACCTTCTGTGGGAGTCGAGAGATACTTTTTGCCAAGAGGTGCTGACAGCTGGCAGCTTCCATTAGCATTTCCTTAACGTTCAGATAAACTGGCAGCCAGCAACAAGTCACTTAGACCCTCAACTCCCAAAGCATATTTTCAGACTTTAAGTGACTTCCTGTGCAAAAATAGTTTTATCTTGAATTTTAGCCAAAACTTGAATTCGTGTTATAACAAAAAAAATCGTTCGATATATAAATGTGAATGACGTTACTTTTTTTTTATTACCATATGAACCAGTTTTATCCTCTTTTATGTTTGACAACATTTATTTATTTGCTAATACTTTAACCTTTATTTCGACATTCGTTTAGAATACAGTTTTGGTTTAGATTCAATTTTATTGCCTTTAGTTTTTTGTTTAGCCTGAAGATGGTAAATCACTTCAAAATAATAAAATTTATGTTTGCTCCATGGAAGTTATCATTTTTATTAGCTTGTTTGCAAGTCAACTTAGACATTATGCATACGCCATGTTGCCGAAAATGCTTTTGGCTTTGCTTTAACATCTTGAGTAGCTGTTTTTATTGCACACCACTTGCCCCAGTTACTCAGGCATAAACTTTAAATCTTCCACAGATTTTGATTTTATTTTTATATTTTTTGCCATTATGTGAAACAACTGACCATGGCCTTCGATTTGATATGATTTTATTTATGCGTTCGTTTTAAGTGATTTGGTTTTGCTGCTTTTTGTTGTCTATACAATTTTTTTCAGAATCCATTTGCTTATTTTACAAATTTATAAACAGCCTGAAACAAACTGAAAACTTAAAAAAAAAAATAGCAACAACAATTGTACACACAAATTGGGGCAAGGTACGTTTAATCAAAGAAAGACAAATCAACTCGGTAGCAGGCCTGAGGCAACTTACGGCATCATATGTCAACAACTCCTTAATTAAATGCTAAAAGTAAATACCAATACAAGATACAAGATACCAAAGAGAAAAAAAGAAAAATTGTATAAATTTGAACTATTTTTGTTGCTGCTGCTGCTGCTGCTGCCTCATTTGGAAAGTGAAAGTGAATTTTTGATAAGCTGTCCGGAAGGATGTGCGGTCAAGTGTTATGCAATGGCCTGCCTACCTGCCACCTGTCTCAAAAAGTGGGCTAAGTTTAAGTGGGTTAACATCAACATACCAGCGATGGGACCTGCTGCTTTGCTCGGTGTCGCCAGTGTCCCATCCACGCTGCACAGCAGCTGGACGGCAAGTATCACAGACAAAATTATATATTTTTCCATGCTGTTGCGATTGTTATCTCGTTTCAAATTTAGTTTATCTATTGTTACGATGGTTTTTGAATATCTTATGTATGTTTGTTTTATTGGAATTTTTTGTTTTACAGTTATGCAAATTGGCACTTCCGTAAAGCTAGCAAACAAATCCACGCATTTTTTATCGAATACAAATTTATATTATGCCGCCGAGATGCACAGATTTCCAGATGATAAATTATAAATGCCGCGTTCCGCTTTTTGTATTGTAATCGTCCGTTGTCGTTAAGCGAGATCTTGAAACGAAATCGAAAGTTGGCGAAAAAAACAACCAAAAACTCAACTGATTTGGAGAGTCGGCTAACAATAATAATATGAAGAGCTCAAATCTCGAATACGTCGTGCGCATGCGCGCCCAAACTGACCGTCGGTTGTCGAAGAACTAACAATTTTGGTCCGCTAAAGCATCAACTAATGCTGAATCCCCGCCAGAGAGAAAACACAGCTGCCAGAGAGTCGCAGCAACTGTGGAATGAGAGCGACTCAAGAGAGTGAGAGAGAGCCGGTCGAACTGGTTGCAACCAACTTGTTTGGTCGGTCAGTTTTTTTTTTTTGTTTTCGAATTTTTTTGTATTTTTGGTGTGAAACGCTCAGAAAGATTAGCATCCGTTGAGATGCGACTGATGGGGAGCGAGGGGGATTGCGTGCAGCTGACTGACTGGCCTGTCAAACACTTGACGCAGCAGTTGGCAGCTGGCAAAAGCTGACCAAGGTAACATCAGCGAAGCGTGCGTTGATTTGCAGACGTGCCCACCGCAACCAATGCCGAAATCGAGTTCAAACTCGAGCCGGTGTGAAACAAAAACTCCAAAGTTGGGCATTCCAAAATTCTGGTTTCGCATTGCAAGTTCTGCGACGTTCTAAGATTTTGCAATTTTCCAGAAAAACAATAGCGAAACCAAATTCAGAGCTTGTTCATTGAATGATGCTTTGCTGATGCTTTCGATTTCTATTCAAATTGTTTCACAGCTGTTGCCAGCTAACTTTTGCAGCTAACTTTTGCAGCTGACCTTGAACAAGTGATACGCTGCGTATACTTTATGTGTTTACTGCTAATAAATCACTTTTTCTAAATCCAATATTTCACATTTTAAAAGCTTGAATAGATTATTTTAGCAGTGTTTTTTCTTTCAATTTGAATGAAGTTGTCACTTGTCTAGTTAACAGAACAATTTTTCATCGCTTTGGTAGATTTTTTCTAAGTGTACTCAAAGCTGTTGAAAAATACTTCAGCTCTCGCACATTCTGATCAAATCTAGCAACTAAGCTCATTTACACTTGCCTTTGGTGTCAGTCATTAAATTTGGTTGTCCAAAACTTGTCATAAGACAAGCTTACTTCAAAATAAAGAACCTCTAAGAAAACCAATAAAACCGCCTTCAAAATGGATCCACGTCCATCACGACTTTTGTCCATTGAAATTCGCACAAGTGCAGAAGTGAAGAAATGGACACCTTTTATGGAGTTACTTGGAATCGTTATACTGACATGCAGCATATTTCGCACACTCTTTGCATTCGCAGATGAGAGACGCATAGATTGTAATGCGTATCAAAATCAGAGTCTTTTTCACTGATTCTTTTGAGACTTCAAAATAAAATCTAAATGAAGTCACCCGACAGACTAAACAAGTTGGCAGTTGTACAACTAAAATTTATGTCTCTTGCAGCGATTACCATTTGCCATTGGAGCCGCTTCTAAATAAAAAACAGATCGAGCAAAATGGCCGATACTTGGCCTGGACTATGTTTTATTCAATTTATTTAAAATCAAATTTCGTGCATAATTTTAGGTTTATCTCATTAAAAGGAACTTGCTGTTGTCAGCCTAATCTAGCCTAATCTTATTTTATAATTATATATTTTATAATCTTGAGATCGAGCAAAATGGCCGATATTTCATTTCATTTCTACTTGGCCAGGGCTATGTTTTATTCAATTTATTAAAAATTAAATGTCGTGCATAATTTTAGGTCTATCTAATTCATAGGAAGTTGCTGTTGTCAGCCTAATCTGGTTTAATCTTATATTATAATTAGGCAGTTCAATCGGCCCCGATATAAGTTGCTTATAAGTTATTAATAGGCATAGATAAGGCAATAACTCACGAATGACTTAGGACCATACTTATAAGAACTAAGAATTTTTATTGTTTTCTTTGTGCAAACGTGTTTCTGGATTGAGTTTTGAAATGGCTAACTAAAATAGTGGGCAGTTTCGCAACGTGTCGCAATCGCTAAACAATTTTTGCTGGATTTATTGATGGGGCTAATTGATCAGACAGACAGACACACCATAAAAAGCTAGTAGTTTTTAAAAATACATATCGACGATTTATTGTCAGGTTGTGTTGATTTGTTAGCTTGTTATGTTGAGCTATGTTGCTTTTATGTATTTTTTATCTTAAGGATTCGTTTTTTTTTTTTAATTTGGTTAATTTGAATATTTGTTTAGTTGTTGCTAGACTGTTTTTTATTTTTAAAATTCGATTCTTTTTCTACTTGTCAAACTTTTTTTTGTCTTGTTTGTCAGTGACCTTGATGAAGACTACTATTTTGTTTTTTTAATAATTCGGTTCTTCAACCGAATATTTTTTTTTTACAAAAGTTGATGGTTAAGATTTCTCAGAAAACAATTTTATTTATTTCATTTTGAACTTAGAATTGGTTTTAATTTCGTTAATTCTAAATTGGTTAAATAATGTTAATTAACTTGGCTTTCTTATGCAAATGACCTTTCAGATTTAATCAAAAGTAATTTCTAACTGCTGAGTCGTTAAAGAATTCTTAGTCTAAATTATATCGAGCGACTCTCAGATTTATTATCAATATTAAAGTCGAGTTGGTTTTGTGGCAACAATAAGCCACATTAGCAAACAAGTTAAACGAATCAAATCGAACGATTTTTGGCATAGAAGTGTGAAATCAACGTTGCAAATCAATTGACTTAAAAGTACTCAAAAGTTAGTTAAGCAAGTTTTTATTTTTTTTGTAGTTGTTGACTATTTAAATAAGATACAAGAGGCAGTTCCATGAAGAGTTAAATGTTAAATATTGATTGTACAATTATAATTCATGGCCCTGTTTATCTTTATTGCAAGTAAAGTTGGCGAATAAAGCTTAAATTGCGTAAATAGGCTAAGGAAACAACGCATAAATTAAATTAAATACACACAGCTGCTAATGCGGCAAATGACGTTGAAAAAAATGCTGCCATCCATCATACGCCGCGTGGGCCATGAACCGAAACGGCGTGAAAATGACACTTACTAAAACAGCCCCTAAAAACGAATATTTGTAGGCAAATAAAAGGAACAAACTTTGATGGCAGATAATAAGAAGAATAAACAAGGGCAGATTTAATACCCTAATGGGATATACAAATTTTACCTCTCTCTCTGTGTGTATCTAAAGTGTGAGCTGCTGTTTAACTAAGTAGCAGCATCATCAGCCAAAACTACTTGAAAGCAAGGCCTTTAGCTGTAATATTAATGGGTGAATTATCTTTGGATTCCTGGTAGAAAGACGCGTAAAAAATGAAGTTTATTGCGTACCAAGTCGCATGCTGTGAGCATGTCTCGCTTCTTCATTGATTGGCTTCAGTCTTTAAAATGTAATCTAAAATCTCGTCAGTAAACAAGTTAAAAGTTTTTCAACAATAGTTTGCATGCAGCAGTTGCCATTGAAAGTAGATCGGTGCCGCTTCTAATCAAATACACATCGAGCATAGTAGCCGATACGTCAGCTCAACGCGAATTGGTCAGGGCTATGTTTCATTTAATGTAACAAGAAACAAACCAGTTTCGTGCATTACTTTAGAGCCAACTCAAAAAAATGCGGTAGGAAGTAGTTATTTATGGGATAGACCATTTTTTTATATTTACTATTATTATTTTGATTGATGGAGATTACTTTTCTGTTAATTTAATAATTCGGTTAAGATTTCTTAGAAAACAATAAGCTTGAAATCTATTTATTATGATTTTCAATATTTGTTTATTTTAATTAGTTAAAAAATGTTCTCATATGCTAATTGTTTTTTTTTTTTTGCTATATCCCAAAGCAATTCCTTCCTGATGACTCTTGTATTAGTCTACGTTATCCCTATCGATTGTCAAAAGTTATAAATTAAATAAAGGCAGACGCTGATGCTGTAAATGATGCTGAAAAAGAATGCTTTCATTTGTCATACGCCTCGTGGACCATAAACTAAAATGGCGTGAAAATTATATTTACTACAACAGACCCGAAAATTTGCCATTTGCATGCAAATAAATGGCTCATAACAAGAATAAACAGGGGAAGACTCAAAGTCTTATGGGGTATACAAATGTTACCATCAAAAACCCCTCTCTTCCTCTGTCTCTGTCTGTCTTATTTGTGGACTATTGTTAGACTAATAAAGGCAGCATCAGCCAAAACTACTTAAGAGCAAGGTCATTAGTTGTAAAATTGATGAGATGATTATGGAAGCTGCAGCTACTTCAAATTTCAAATTTGATTGATGGACAAGCTTAATGAAATGGATCTGTGCTCAGCAGCAGTTTCCGTGATCCATTAAAATTCAGACTTGATAACTTTATCGCTTACTGATTTGAATGCTTAATTAATGGTTTATATCTCCCACACACCTACACACACAACCACACACACACGAGCACACACACTTACCGCTATCGATTTCATTCTCACTGGGATCACGATGAAATATATTGCCATAGTATTGATCGTGTTGCTCGGATTCAACACTCTGCAGCGACTCCTGCACATCCTCATCGAACTCATCCTGTGGATTACTGTTCGCCTGCAACTGCTGATCCGTCAGCTCATCCTCCTCCTGCTCATCCTCGTAGCGCACCCCGCCCCGAGTCGAGCTCGTCGCCGCTGTTCGCTTTGCAGCTGCAGCTGCAGCTGCCAAACGATTCCGTTGCGCTCCGCCGCCGCTCTTCTTGAAGCCACCGCTGCCGGCGGAGAAGCCCCGGGGGTGTGGACGACGGCCCGCGGCGGGCTTTGGCTTGGGCAATATATCAGCGATGGTGGGCGCCTTCTGGCTGACGGTGCGATTGGGAAACAAGCGACGCTCCAGATAATTGGCAAATATCTGTTGCGTTATCTGATTCTGGCGCGCCAGCTCGCTCTGATCCAGCTGAAAGTGATTGTTTGCGCTGTTGTTGTTGTTGGTGCCTGCAATTACAATTGGGATGAAAATTGGTTGCACGATTAATCACTGTAATCACATGTGGGCCGTCGCTCAATTGCGAAATCCCCACACACAGGTGGCTGCCACTTTGGGGCAATTACATAAACGCTTCCGTGCTGTAGCCCACACTCAAATGAGGTGCAAAAAAAGCAGTAATTTAAAAACGTGTACAACCTGTACAGGCTGACTCAGGGTCTCATGTGAGACTATTTATCGAGGGTCAAGTGTTTATCATGTTTTCTTAAAAGCTTAATTGAAATGCTTGAAATTATTACGATTTAAATAATTAAATTAAGCTGGCAGTCCAGCTACGCATTTTCAGACAGTTGCAGAAGCAATCGATTTCATGGTGTAATTAAAAAACAGGTAAAAAAGCGAGAGTAAAGATAAGTTCAAATTTTCCACAGACATAACTGTGACAGAACTAAGCCGATTTTCAAAATCAATGGCGTTTCAAAAATGAAATTATTTGGGGCATCACTTTGAGTGTGAATGTTTAAAACAAGATTCTGACTTTACATTTAAGTAGTAGTCCGTGTCGAATCTGTTCACAGGCATAAAAAATGATCGTATTTTCAAAAACCAAATAATGGTCTGACTTCTGCAAATATTGTATTTCTAAATTGCATTCCAAAAAAATGCCTATATATGCAACTCCAAATAGGCAATCTATCTCAAGCACACCTCTTTAATTACACTCTGTTTGAGCAGCACTTTGGATTGACATCTGTCATCAGGCACACATCAATCAAATCTGTGACCCACAGAGACTGACTCAGTGAGGCAGAGAGAGAGGGACACAGAGAGGATGCCGGCTGCGTGTGTACTGCCTCAGGGTCGCATTTCTGCGCAGCATTTAAGATCATTAGCTGGAGCTTGAACACGTTGAGTTCATTTTTTGTTCATGATGTGCAAACTTTTTGTTTTTTGTGACTCATCCCGCTTCTTGTGCCTCATTTTTAATGAGAGATTAATCGTTTGCCATTTGGTTCCCCCTTCTTCAGTTGCAAGTGTGTCAAGGTTGAATAAAAGCATTTTACTGCTCAACATTAAAGCAGATTCGTTCGAGTTTGCGTTACAGTTCCAGTTCCATCGGCCATCCCCATTCCCTTCCCCCCCCCCCCCCCATCAAGTTAATGAGTTCAAATTGCCAAATAATTGATATAAATGCTGCTGTAAAGGGCGCACAACAAAACGACATTAAAGACTTTACAGCTCTTCAACAGCTCGCTTGATGCACACACACACAAAACATAAAAAATCATTAAAAAACAGCAACAAAAAAACAAAACCACAAAATATGTCGCGCGCCCACCGAAAATTGTTGAATGCCCCGTCGTTTTTGGGGTTTGTTTCACATTTTGAGTGCGTGTTTTTGCAACGCCTTTACAAATGTGCCTTTTACCTTCATCAGTGTGTGTAAATTGAATTAAAATTGATTACACAATTTCTGTTTATGCCTGCGGCAATTATATTATATTTTTTGAAATTATTTTTGAAATTTTGCCTCATTATGGTTCAAGAGTCATCATTTTCAGTTTTCTGGGGCAACCCCCTTGACATTTGTGTGTGCGATGATGATGCAAATCAAATTTCAGTTATGTGTACTCAAAGTGGGTTACAATTTGGGTGTGTTCAGGCTGCTATAAATATTTAAACGTAATAACTTTTGATATTGATTTGATTGAAATTACATTAAAAACTGTAAACATTTATAATATTTATAATAATTTACTCGTACTTAAACAAGATTCGTTACAAAACTTTCCACAGCCACAACTAAAAATCAGTTAAATCTGAAAAGCAAAATGGAAAGCATATTTTTCAGTTTGATTTTGATATAATCATCATAATTCACAGCAACTAAAATCTATTTGCAGAGTGTGCAGCATTTTCAGACACAATCTCTAAGTGCAATCTAAGTATAGCACTCAAAAACCAATTGTTTCCCGAGACACTCAAAGAGCCAGTCATTCATATTTATACTTTGACTGATTTCCGTGGCATTAATTATCGATTTCAAACCCAATTGCCCGGCATCCTTCAGTGAGTTATTATTGGTTTTGGGCTGCTAAGGTCAAGTAGATGTTACCAAAAACCGACAAAGAAACACAATGGGCTCTAATAGCCGTCATAATATCAGGCACCTATTGTTAACAGGCCGTCTAATTGTTCTCAACGAGCCAAACAAATTCAAAACTGAATAATCCTTGAGATACTATTATGACCATTTGTCGCTCATTATGAGCCACATTTCAATTGCTTTTGGCGCAATTTACATGCCATTGTCGAATAGTTGTTAAGCTGACCAGTTGACCAGTTGACCAATTGACCAATTGAAAGTTGGACCAGCCAGTCGTGATGGCCCCAAAATGAACAATCTATAATGCAGTTGCCCGATCACCGATCGATTTAAACGCACCGTTTTTTGTCGTATTCGATTTGAAGTTTATTAATTTCACGAGCGTGCAACGTTCAACGTGCAACTATGCAACGTAACCCAGTTCTGTCTGTGATGTGTATCTCTCTATCCAGCAGTTGCAACAACGGCATGGCCACATTGGCTAATTGTCGTCTTGGTTGCCACTCACATAAATCATGTAGACTCGTCGAGGATGTCGACTGCAAGCTGCCTTGAACAACAACAACAACAACTGCAAACAACAACAAATAGTAAATCATTTTGACTTGCATCTGTTGCAAATAGTTGCTAGCTTCAACTACAGCGCTTAATACATTTGTATCTGTATCTATATCTGTATCTGTATCTGTGTCCGTATCTGTATGTGTATCAGTAACTGTGCCTCAAGAAAAAATTGCAGCAACTTCTGCAAAGAATTGAGGGCCGCTTAATTGCCGCTTCGCTGGAAAGAGGTCAATTAGCACAGCGCACAGCATCTGCAAGTAGACTCCGCAACCTACGCCTACTCCTCTGCCCCTCCCCATCCCCCTTCCCTCATCTCTAGCAACACTTCCCCAGTACTTACCCAACACAAGCGTTTGTTTCTGCAGCGTTGCGCAAACGGAAAAAACAAACGCGATGTGCGAAAAATATGTATTCCAAAAATGTTTACGATTTCAACTTGAAACAAGACCAGATTTCGCACTTCCCTAACTGAATTAGTGTCTCAAAACTAAAATGTGAATTTCTTTGGCACAAAAAAATCATTTTTTTTTTTTTTAATTGTGCAATCAGTGCGCTCGTAATTAAATCACAAATTGTTTGTCATACTTGGCGTATGCGCAACGCAGTCGCAAAGCGCATACGCCCCGTTGGATGTTTACAAGTTGCGCTTGTTTTGGATAGAAATGTGTTTAATAAAGTTGTGCAAAAGTATGTAACAGGCGGAAGAAAGCATCTTCGACCCCATATTCCTGATCAGTATCAATGGGCGATTCGATCTAAGCAAGTCTGTCGCTCGGTCTGTTTGAACAAGTCAATCTCAGGGACTAAAGCAGCTAAAGACTTCGAATTTGGAATGATAGTGTTAGATTATCCCACGCAGATTGCCTCATCTTATTGAGAACTTTCTCCGTTTTGAGAATATCGATAAAAACCGATTATCGATCGTAATTTCTTTCTAAACAAGATCGTATAAACCTTCACATTATATTGATCATCGCTAAGAATTTCACTAACATCAGTTGGGAAACAGGTAAGAAAGTCTATAAGGATAGGATAGGTTAGGATATGGATCTCAGAGTATCTTCCAGTCGAGGTGCCTCCTCAAAGCATTCTTACTTATTTTTTTGCAATTTGATTGACATCTGGTAATTTAATACATATGTCAGATAATACTCATGTTGTAATTGTTTGTCAATGTCAAACAAGATTTTGTACAAAAAACAAATTAGTTAATTAATTATTATTAATTGTATATTAAGTTCTTCGGATTATTAACATGTTAATTGAGCCATTAGTTAATTATATAAATTGGATATAAAATGCGTTGTTTATGTGAAATAAACAAATAAATTATCAATCAGCATTTGCATAATATGCTGTAAATTAATTTTTCTATCCAAGAACTGTCATTTCAAATGTTGTAGCTATAGATTTTGAGCATATAAATTATTGGCTATCATTTGTATAATTTGCTGTATACTTTCAGCATAAGAACTAGCATTTAAATGCTATTTTTATCTGATCAATTTGCATCTATGATGATTACATAAAAGGTGATTGAACTTGAAAAAGAAGTTAGTATTAGGCATTTAAATAAATGTCATCATCATATTTAGCCATTCAAGTCAATGGCCATTAATCTTTGAGCCGACTTTGGAAATTTGTTCACCGCACGCGCTGAATTTTGTTTTGTTTTCGATAGAAAAAATTTCTCAAAAAAAAAAGTGGAAACTGAAATCAACTTTAAAGTGGCTATAATAAGTGATGGGACAAGTTTCATAATGCCTTCAATAAGAATTTGTGCATATTTTTGGTATTTGTTAATTAGCTTAACGGTAATTTGTGAGCTCATCCAGCATACCAAAATTTAAAAAATAAATTAACTATATGCGGCTGTTGAATATTTAATTATTTTGCCTATAAAGATGCCATTGACGTTTATAAGAATAATTTGGCTGGCTTTGCTCCTTCAGCAATGGCGCCAAATGGGAACAAAATCAAGTTTTAGATTATGGAAAATGATCTTCAATCGAGATATTTATAACGAAGACAAAGTGAGCAAAATTTTTATTTTAATTTGTGATCTTATCTTTTGCGTTGTGTGTATAATCACTTTTAATTAGGGATGAAGATTTTATGGGTGTGATTATATACATAAATACAAATTATATTCAACTAATCAAAAGTAGAAGTTTTTTTTTTTTTTTTGCTTTTGTGTGGGAAGATAAGCCGAATTCTGTTTGTGCATAAAATAATAAAATTTTGCTATTAAGAACTCAGTAAGCTCATCAAAACTGGAATACTTAATAAAACTGACTTTTTGTCTCAACGAACACCTTTATAGATAAACAAAGAAAAACTCAACAAATCCGATATTTACATAAACAATTTAAATCTTTTTTTTGCCAACGCAAATTCATTAAAATTTTTGCGCTTTGACTAACTTTAAGGTCAGTTTGATTAAAGGCTAGTTTCACGCCTCAACAGCTCAATAGTTGGGCAAATAATTTTCCCAAACTATTTAACGTATTTCGCTCTAAGTGCAATCTTAAATATTTGCCCCAACTATTGACGGGCAGCAGCCTCGTTAATGTATATATATCGATGGGATGACTGCGATGCCGGCGATGCCGGGGACCTTGGCATGGATTTAGGCATTCGATTGCCACTCGAGCTAGCACTTGTGGCTGGCTGGCGGGGGTGGAGGGGGAAAGAGTGATCAATAGCTACAAGTACTTACCTCTTTTATCGCGGCCATTTGTGGCAGCCGCCTCCCTCTGTTGCTCAGCTGTGGCTGCAACTGGAACATTTCCTCGTTTGATGTCAGTGCTGCTGCTGCTAATGCTGCTGTTAAAGCTTCGTGGCACATTGCGAACGGTGACGGTGTGTGGCACGTGCGCATTTTGTGGCGCATTGTTACCGGAATCGACACTGGCCAAATACGTAACGAGCACGATGAATAATAGTGTTAAACGTAGCATTTTCATTGCGCGGGATTTTTCAATGTATCCAACGATTTGGCTGGTTAAGCTTCAAGTGGCAGCTGAAACTGTAACTATAGCTGAAGTTCACGACAGCGACACAGACACACGACTGAGCCGGAGACACGCCTCAGAGAAAGCCAGGTGCAGGCTGCACGCCCCAACTACCCAAGATGTTGATGTCGCTGATGTTGATGATGGTGTTTTGTTTAGGTATTTTTAGTAGCTGCAAATTGTTTGTCACAATCCGGCCTGATAATGATATGCAGCTCGGGTCGCTTTCTAAATTGGCAATGCGACAGATCTACATAAGTGTTATGGAATATGAAAAGAGTTCACAATGGGTCGATCGAGATTGTGTTGTTTCTTGTTTTCTTTTGTTTTTGGTTTTGATATCAGTGCTTGAGTTTTCTCCTCCTAGTTTTCATGGCATCGAGAGCGCCAGGCCATTAATCTGTGCCTCCGACATTCGATTAGATAATCGCACGAACTGGTCTTGTTTACTTTCTTTCCTAGATTCGGACCCGGCTGCTGTTGCTGCTGCTGGTGCTGGTGCTGGTACTGCTGCTGCTTCGGGAGAGCGCTCGCATTAAATTACTCTCACTTTCAGTGTCGGGTTGCTCGCACTCGTGAGCTGACCGATCTCAAAAGTGGTTCGCATTTATCGCTGGACTGTCGTGGCGTCCAGAGCCTCGGCTGGTTGCTCCGTGAACGTGTTTTGTGGTGTTTTTGCTGCTGTTGCGTTAGCTTTCGGCTTGCTTACTTACAGACTAAAGCGTTTGAACGCAACTAAAACACGTTGCGCGCTCGATTCCTCTCTGGAGCCGACGATCGGTCTTTGGATATTGAATCGGTCAGCTGGCTGCGCTTATCGCTTCTCTCTCTCGCTCCCTCTCTCGTTCGCTGTGTATTCAGGCACTTCCACTTTTTCTCTACTCTCGCTCTTGGTATTCCAATCTCTCGCAACTTGT
This sequence comes from Drosophila paracracens, assembly GCA_035044025.1. Classification (NCBI taxonomy): domain Eukaryota; kingdom Metazoa; phylum Arthropoda; class Insecta; order Diptera; family Drosophilidae; genus Drosophila; species Drosophila paracracens. Next base: position 1,740,955 of record JAWNMN010000713.1, read on the forward strand.
TTCCATTGACCAAGCGTTAGCCTTAGCAAGTTTCGGTTGCATCGAGTTCTTCTTCTCCTTCTTCATTAACTTGCATCGAAGTCATCTTCTTTGAGCTGGCTCGAGAAGCGGTTTCTAATTACACCTCCGCTCAGGTGTGTGTTGGGGTGTGGTTTTTAAGCGGCTGCTTTTTTTTACTCGTCAACTGATTTAACCAGATTGTAAGTGGCCAACATGCGTTGATCGTTTGCCCTTTGCCAGGGTTGCTGGTGTGCTATAAATAAGTGGAATATTCAACTGAAATATGCTGATTGAGTTAGCATATTCATATTTATAATAAGACAAGACTGCACAGAAAGCGATTAACCAAATGGTATTTATATATTAATATCATATATTTTGAGATATCTTTATAAATACTATTTACTACGACATCTCATTCATAATTCAAATATTAAATATAACAAACCAAAATAAACTAAAACTAAATTTCCAGTTTTCGGATTTGAATTTAAATTTGGCTAACAAATCTTTAGATAATGGCCCGTGCTCCGAATTTTTTATACATGTTTCAGTTTGCTGTCGATGATCTGGTTATAACACGCACCAATAACTGTGCACCGGTAGAGTATGCGACCTGTGTGGAGGTCACCTTCCGGAATAGCGTTTATGTGGAGATTTGCGCACGTTCGTGTGCCACCCCGCCACAGTGTGGCAAGTGTTGCATCTTCGCACTGGAATCCCCAGTGACACCGGACGATCGCCTCCAGATACATGTCTATAAGAAACGTTCGAATAAATGCAAATTTCTGCTTGGCCTAACTGAACTGGAAGTATACTCACGATTTGAGAAGGTTAACGGCGACTTTGATACAAGAAATGTGAACTGGCTGCGTAACCTAGAAATGAATGTGATGCAAACTCCTACATTGAAGGATACCAATCCTGATGTACTGGACAGATGCGATTGTTTCACTGCCGCCTATCCACGCCTCGAGCAGCTGTGTCCCACATGGACAATGTTCAAAACAATGCTGCCACTGTTCAATCTCTGCCAGCAACAGACTGGAAATCTGGTGCTCATAACCCGTTTAGTCGTCCAAGGACCCAGTATAGTGTCCAGTTTTTGTAAATTGGGGAACAAGTATGTGCCTTTCGAACGTTCTCCAGATCAGGATACTTGTTTCATACGACCGGTTGATGTTCATGGCCAAAAGTGATATTGGTACTTTGCCTGCACCGCGGCAAAGTTGAGTCACTGTTGGATACACAGACGAGTTCGTTCCAGATACATAGATTGCCCCACTGTGCCGTGTAAATAATATTTTAACTTGAGCATGTGTATTCTTCCGGGTTCTTACTCTATTCCCCTATTTTTAATAATCTACTACGCAAGATGTGGCAACATATTAGCAATAGGAAGTAGATGCTACTCAAATTTTATTGTGTAATATTGTTCGATTTTCTACTACAAATGTAAAAATAAATTATTTAAAAAATTATTATTAACCTTAAACAATATTGTTGCTGACATCGAAATAAGTCGTCTTCATTTCTAAAATGGAGAAATAAATGAATAGTTGAAGAGTAAGGAGTAAAAATCTTAATTTTGCAGAGACAGACTCAAATTGATTATATTTTCTAAATGTTCGATCTTAGCAAACGTGGAACATAATGCCTTATGTGGAGTTTATAAAAATTGTATCAACGCTTCAAAATTTTCATTTTAGTTTCAACTACCGATTCGGCGTTTTCTATTTTGTCTAAAAAGGAGAAAAATTCAATCGTAATTTTTTTTACATTTATATAGTCTTAATCAATACTTGAATTGGATACAAACGGTAACCTTAATAATTGCACTTTAAGCGGACTCGCTCCTCTGAAAGCAAAGGGCAATTCTTTTGGTTCTACACAATTGAAAGTCTATAAACTATATATATATATATATATATGTATATAGATAAATATATATATAAATATCTTGTCATTTAATTTTAGCGTACAGACGAACTGTTGGGGGAAATTTGCGCCATTTACTGGTCAAGTGCAATATCCAAATTGAGTCATTAAATCTATTTATCTAAATTTAGCTAAGCGACCACATCAAGCAACATGGCCAAGAAGGGGAAGAAGGGCAAAAAAGGCAAGAAGGGCAAAAAGGCCAGCTGCCCCATCAAAATCACCGATCAAATGATACGACCATTAATGCCGCAACGTAAGTACTACTTGTAAACACGTATGATTGATCAGTCATCAATCATTATGAACCAGCGGTTTGCGATGAGTGCTGTGATGATTGTTGTCAATGCCAATACGATTGCGATTGCAGTCCAGAGATCCAGCCATGCTTTATACAACCCACTCGGCCGGATGCGGGTCCGGAGGCCTATGATGAGTTCGAGGCTTGTTTGAATGGCAGTGGTCTGACTATACGTGTCCTCAAGAATACGCACAAGGTGCACAGTGTAAATGATGGTGCCGGTTCGAATTTGGGTGCAGACGATGATCCCTGCTACAGGCAGGACATAGATGATTGTCCCTCGAACGAGTGCCTTAACGATATACTGCAGCACAGCAATTTCGCCCGGAATCATATACAGCGTCGCACCTGCGGACGCATCATCAATCATCCGAGCATACCAAAAGTGCGGGCGAATATCAAATACTCTGGCAACGATACCTGCGAGACGGATAACTTCTATGTGCCCTTCTCCAAGATCAAGGAGGCGTGCGAGAAGGAGGAGGCCAAGGTCGATTGTTATCGATCGCGTGTCTGCGATAAGCACGAAGCCAAAGTCGATTGCTATCGTCGACGCTTGTGTGGTGGCGGAGTTCCTTGCATTCCGGCCATACCACCAAATAGGAATCAACGGAGCTGCTCCATGCAGGTGGAGGCCAAGGATATCAAGGACACCATGAAGGGCGTCAATTTGGACGCACGCAAGAAGGGCATTGAGGTAAGCGAAACAGCGGCAACAACCACAACAGCAGCAGAAGCAGCGTCAGCAGTAGCAGCTAATAGCTCCCGATTGCATGCAACATTTGGAACGTGTTGCAATGCGGAATTGTAAGCATTGTAAATCAAGTCGAATGCTTCAATTGTTCCGTGTCTTGCTCTGGCTAAATGCTTTCGACAGCTGCATGGTGCACATGCTCCACATGCTGCAGCATGTGTATCTGTTGCATAACCACACACTAACTGCACCAAATATGTGGCAACCACAATTCGAATTCGCATTTGATGTGGTTGTCAGCCTGACAGCAGCCGCTTTCTACATTGCTAATTTTTTTTTTTGTTTTCCACTTCTTATTTAGGTCTGTTACAAAACATGCGAGGAGACCGATAGCGATGTGTTCCTCGTCAAGCTAGGCAGCAAGTCCAAGTCGCAGCACAAGAAGAGCACCATTGAGATCGAGCTGCGTACTCCCAAACAGCCAGTCACATTGCCCATCAGCAAGGTGACCACGGAAACGTATGTGACGGAGGCTTTGCTCGATGCCAAAAAAGGCAAGGGTAAGAAGGGCAAGAAGGGCAAGAAGGGTAAGAAAGGTAAGAAGGGCAAGGGCAAGAAGAAGAAGGCAAAATAATTGGGCAATATTGAAGGATACAAGAGTTGCCAGCGATAAATCATGGCAAAAGGAACTTGCTTAGCCTACGGCTGCCTGACATCAAAATGTAACTCTGTATAACTCTGTGGGTCGATCAAACTATAAAATATATATTACATTTTGGCTAAATCTTAACTGCTTATTAATTTACATTATACCCAATAAATTAAATAGTTGGTAGGTACAATTTTTGTCTACCCTGGTTGCGTATCTATTTGCTGCTAGTTCTTTCGGGAAAGGAACCGTTAGAAATCAAATAGCGAAAAAGTTTAGAAAATCATTTAATGCAACAAGGTGCTGTGCTGCAGCATGTCGTGGATGAATTTATTGATATATCAAGATCATTGCAACGGCCACCTTGACACCTTTTTAAAACTACAGATTTTGCTGTTCCTTAAAACTTGTACATTCAGTCGGCTATCTATACGGATGGATCAGTTTCGCAAGCTCTTCGGAGACGAGTCCCATGGCTTTGGCTTTATAAAACACGAATTGTATTCGCTTTGGCATTGACAACACTCTTTACACTTGACTTGGCTAAAAATAAAACAGTATCGGATTAAGTCAATATAAAATAATGAACGGCAAAGTAAACTCGAATTTACCTTAAGGTTTAATTATTTGATTGGATTGTACGATTGGCTGCGTCCTTGATGACTTTTAAAATGATTTGACCTACTAAACTTGTATGTTGTATTTGACCAACAAGTGTCGCAGTTGTCTTATAGCTCGACTGCGCGCTGTAAGCCAAATTATAGTCATCAATATATAGTCAAGTATTATTATAATTTAAACTTACCCAAGTCACAGCAAGTGGCATATTCGGGACAGCAGTGGCTGCAAGGATCTTTGGACCCAGCGCCATTAGCTGGTTGCGAATTGTCACCAAAGATCTCTTGCCCGTTTGCCAGCCAATCGTCATCGCAACCGGCACCACCACCGGTCTGGCGACCCTTCTTCTTTTCCTTGTCCTGAGTCTGCTTTTCCTTTCGCCCCGTATCCATGTCCTTCTGCTTCTGCACCTGTATGTAACGAGGATGGGCTGGAACGCCGCCGCATGGACCACAAGGCTCCAAGCGCTGCTCAACCTGCGACTTGCCACGACGCTTAGACGGCACAGTGGGACATTCTGTGAATGCACGACGAATTAGATGGACAGATGGACATAGACGGATCAAACAAACTTACCGCGGTCGAACTCATCCTCACAATATTCGCAAGGACACATTTTGTCCAAATTACAGGCAAAATACCGCAGACATTTCTTGGTTGATTCCGGGGGTAAATAGCAAGGATCGGGCTGCACACACTGTGGCGGCGGGCATGGCGGACACCTGCCCTTGCAGCACTTATTGTCCCTATCCATGGGACCACCGGTGGCATTAGTGTTGCCTGCGGCAATGCAGCAGGGACCGCATGGATCTTCGGGACAGCATGGCGGGGCATCGCAACACGCCTTTATCTTGCCACACGGTGGACACGGCTCACAGCAGGGTGGCGGACATGTTGGATTCCTTGAGCAGATCGAATGATTCAGCGAGAACTGGGACACGATTGTTGGACCATTGCACAGCAGTCGCATGATCAGCACCATGTTGCCCGTCTGCTGCTTGCAGAGATTGAACAGTGGCAACAGTCGCTTCGTCAGCTCCGACGTTGGACAGAGTTGTTCGCGTCGCTCAGCGCCGGGATCATAGCAGGAGCAATTATCCAACACATCCTTGTTGGGACCCTTCATTTTGGGCAGAGACTGCAGCTGTTCCGCCCAATTCTTATCCCAGTTAATGTTCTCCGCATCGAAGGACTCCTTGACACGATCGAAAATTGGCTTCATCGGCAACTCAGTCATTCCGATGAGGAACTTGCAGCGATTCGTTTTCTTCTTATACACATGTATCAGCAGACGATCCTTGTCGGTGACCGGCGATTCGAGCGCAAAGATTGCACACTTGCCGCACTTGCACTGCTTGGGATTCACACAGGTTCCAAACTCGCGATCGCAGATGTTGAGGAACACACTCGAACGGAACGTGATCTCCACACAAGTGGGATACTCCTCGGGCGCGCACAGATTCTGTTTCGTTATCAGCAGATCATCAATCACGAATTCAAACATATAGATCAAATTGTGCGACAAGGCCATAATGCGAAATGTGTTTTCTAATTAAATATTTGCAATTTTGACTGATTTTTGGAAAAAAATTTCCAAAATTTTGTAACTGAAAAATATTGATGTTGTAATTTGGGCCGAGACAAGAAACTGAACTGATACAGTTGGGCTTTCATAGCCAAAGCCTGCTGAGATGAGACGACTGCTACAAATTATTCATTTTTCTCAAATATTGTAGTATGATGTGGAAAATGAATGTGTGCCAAGTTAAAGGGGTATAAATGGAATATATTGATAATATCTGATTCATATATAAGTCTATTTTATTTAGCATAAGATAATGAATTAAGAATTTATTAAGCTGATTATTTGCTGAAGAAATTTGTCACTCAAACGTTAATTCCCCTTTGTTGTAGATATGATTTAGTTCGCTAATAATTCTAATTACTTTAATCAAGTGAAATACTGCTGCTTACTTCATCAGTTTTGGATGGCAGTCTTTTAAATATATCAGCTTAATCTCTGATAGTTTTCAATTAAGAGCAGTGAACTCATTTGCCTAGACAAGAATAGGGAACAAGACAGGCTGAGTCATTTGGTAAATACATCTGTAATATTAGCCAGAAGAATTCATGGACAACAATTGTGGCTTAAGCAAAAATCCGCCTTTCTTATTCCACATAAGATCATATAAAACTCTCTCGCCCAAAATCCTTTATTACATTTTTCAAAATTTTACCACAAGCTTTGATTGAGATACTTGTATTTTCGGTTTAGCTTAAGTTTTAAATATTTGATTCCACAATTTTTGAGCCGACTTTAAAAATGCTTTGGCCTGCTAAATTTCAATGTTGTATTTGGCCAACACTAGTCGCAATTGTCTTACAGCTCGTGCTGTAATGTAAAACAGTTGTTGTAATTATTATATAGTGAAATATGGTCAAAACTCACTCAAGTCAGAGCAACTGGCAGATTCGGCACAGCTGTGGCTGCAAGGATCTTCGGATGGTAGCGAATGGTCACCAAAGATATCTTGCGCGGTTATCAGGCAATTGTCTTCGCCACCAGTCCGGCGACCCTTCTTCTTCTTGCTCTTTTTCTTCTTCTTTTTCTTACCCTTACCCTTCTTCTCTTTTGGTTGCACCTCCACGGCCTCCTTCTTCTTCTGTACGTAACAAGGATGGGCTGGATCGCTGCCGCAGCATTTACACGGCTCTAAACGCCGCTCAATCCACGACTTGCAACAACGCTTGCAGGGCACAGGGGGACATTCTATGAATTAGAGTTAGATGGCTCTTATGTTGTCCATCATCCAAACTTACCGCTATCGGACTCATCGTCACAGCATTCGCTGGGACACGTTTTGTCCAGATTACAGGTGAAATAGCGCAGACATTTGATTGGCTGAGGAGTGGGTACACAGCAAGGATCTGGTTGCACGCACTGTCCCAGGCAGGGCACACACCTGCGCTTGCAGCACTTCTTGCACTTGGACATGGGACCAACGGTGGCACCAGTGCCACCAATGTATTTCCGATTTTGGTTAAATTATGGAATAAAATTCCAAAATTTTGTAACTAACAAATATTGATGTAATTTGGGCCGAGGCAAGAAACTGAATTGTTTCAGTTGAGCTGAGATGATGTCAAATATTTGTTGTATGCTGTGAAAAATGTATCAACTGAAACTCGTTTTGGGTTTTTGGAGGGTTTTTTCTTTTTTCTAGTAATGCATAAAACGCTTTATTCAATTTTTCGAAATTGTACTACAAACTTTGATTGAGCTACTCGTAATTGTAATTTGTATTAATTGTAATATGCCTCCTTGTTGACCCCTTACAAATCTGCGCTGCAGCGGGAAGCTTATGCATAAAAAATGATGTCAACTATAAATAAAATATGATGTCCAGGAAGGGGAAAGGAGGGAGGGATGGAAAGGAAGGTCTAAAAGATCACGTGTTGAACACAAAAATACACAATTAAGGGGAGTCGGGAGCATTGTAAACAGGAATTTTGTTCAGTATTTATTTATGACTGCGTGCACGATGATGTCTTTATATATTGGCCAAGCATGAAGAAGACTTTGAGGCTATCCATGGTAATCGTTGTGATTATTAGACGACACTAACGTCAGGCGGAATGAAACGACATGAGCGGAAAAAGCCGTGGCCATTGAACGAACTCCACACCGTAATGCATAATACCCGTGGCGCTAACCGCAATCATTGCGCCCCAGAAGAGCATGAAGAGCAGATTCTCTGTGTTAAACTCCGCCGGATATGTCATGGTGATAACGAACATGGCCACAGCAACGAGCAGCACCGAGGGGAAGGCGAAATAGCGCCAGCCATGTGGCGCCATCAGTGGCGATGGTAATACACTGCCCTCATTCTCATTGATCAGATAGTGGCCCAGGAAGAGATCGATGCCATCCTGACGTATTCCATCCGCAAAATTGTTCAAATAATAACGGATTATCGAGTTCTTGCCATCCTGCATGGCGCCCGAGTTAGTTCGTTTGCCGGTGCGGGTAAAGTCCGTTTTGAGGGCACCCGTTCCACTGTATTGCAGCGACACCAGATCCGCATTATCCGCCCAGACGCCCTTGAAGAGCGTCTCAAAGTTACCCGGGGCATGCTCGACTCGCTGACCCACATGCAGCACGCCCAGCTTTTGCAGGACAGCAGTCAGCGAGCGACGAGCGAGCATGCTCTGAACCACATTTGTTCGATCCAGACAATCGATGCAATTGGTGCGAAAGACGCCGGTCTGCGTGGACACCAGATTGCCATTGTCGAAGGCATGATAGAAACCAAAATCTTCCAATTCATGGGCCAGACGATCGATCAGTATATTCAGACGATCCCATCGCATCTTCCGACACTCGTGATGGAAATCGAAGGCCTCATATCGCACACTGGAATTGCCCAGTTCACGCACCAGGCGCGCAAACGTAGAAGCCAGTTCACCCTCGGCACCCTTTTGATCGACCAAATTGACGGCCACCTGCTGTCCGTAGATCTTCAGCTGTGCATTGAAATGCGCCGCACAGGCAGCCAAATGATCCTTGCCTGGTATGAGTCGCGGACGTGGCTTGTAACGTAGATTGGGCAACTGCTGCCAGAGGAAGGGCATGCTGCCACGCGTCTGGACGAAGCTCGTGTGTTGGCCATTGAACTCGACAATCTGTTCCGTTTCCACAAAGTTTGCCACGTGTCCCTGTTCGTTGCTGCCGCGACAGAAGAGTCGCGTGCCCGCCCGCTCCACCGATCGACGGGTGACAATGCTCCAGAAGAACGTTTGTCCATTGATCTGCACCTGATTGACGGAGACAAAGCCGAGGATTAGCGGCAGCTGAAATCGTTGCATTTTATCGCATTTGAATTGCTCGAGCACATATGCGTTCCACACAAAACGTCGATCCGCACGCTGCAGCAGACCCTGATCGCCATGGTAGGGTCCCAGTAGTTCGCGCTGGCGCTGAAGCGTGTGTGTCAGATCGTAACTATACGAGAAATAATAGAATTTGGTGTCCAGCGTTTTCCGCAACATGTTCAAATACGCTTGATTCTCGGAGCGTTGGATGGCATTCGGAATGTAGGGGATAATATCGTAGCCGGCCAGGCGCCAGACGATGGCATTGTTGAGGACGCCCACAAAGAGACGATGCGTGGCGACCAGCAGGTAATCGCAGCTCAGCAAGTGGATGGTGCCCAGCACACCACAGATGCGTCGCGTGGGACGCAGATTCGTCAGCTGAGTTGTTTTGGCCTGTACACGGGTCACTTTGTCGAGGCGGCCAATTAATAATAGCTCATCCTGACCATTTGGTTCCACAATGAAACTCTCCTGTGTTATGTACAGATTCATGTCATTGTAGACACTATTGCCTCCCATTTCGACGTCCATGTTTTGCTGGCACCTGGAATATAAAATAAAACACATAAAACCAGCAGTTGATAACTAATAAATCGTATTGTTTTTGTTTTTGCCTTACTGCGCTTTATCTCAAAGTACTGCCCACTGTGCACACACGCACAGAAACTCGAGCACCGGCAGTGGCAAAGGGAACAACGTTGATAAACTGCTTTGTTTGATTATGTCGTCACCTCTCGAGTCACCTTGTGTGTGCTGTGGTCGTCCTGGCAGTGGCAGATTTTCGTCGGTTGTTTTTTCTTATTAATAATACTTAAACACTGATGCGAACATAACAAACTTTTTTAAAACTAAAAATTTAGAACGAGGTGACGAAGGCACAAACACACATACAACAGTGCTGCAAAACAATCGATGCCTTATCGATAATTGCGTTGGCGCCAGCTGGCGGACTTTTTTTGCAGCCACGCTACTCGTTGCGCGCGATACTTGCACTCATTGTTTTTCTTTAGTTGTAAGCATAAAAGTTAAATAAATAAAATATGTGACTTAAAATGTGCTCTAACTTAAATGCTCAAAATATTTCTGTAAAATTTTGTTATATATTCACTACAACACCCTGCAAGTGTATGCACACTTAAAATACAGCTTGGCCAGTGTGTACACACCCGTAAAGTCCAAGAACACTTTTTCGCAGTATTTAAAACCGAACGGACGACGCGATCAGCAAAGCGGCTTTTGATAATTTGTCATATATTTGTAAAAAATACTTTATTTAATTTATTAATTAAAATAAAGTAACGTCATAAGATTGGCCAACTCGTGATCAGTGTGCGGTGTTTGAGAGTCACACCCTAACTGCACACACACGCACACACACATAATTAAGGAGACACAGTTATTTGTAAAAAGAGTTTGGCGTCATTTATATAGTGAAAATGGATACAACATCTGGTGCAAATGGCTCGCGAAACCAGCAGCAGCAGCCACGCAAATCGAACCAAAACATTCAGGTCTATGTGCGAGTCAGGTGAGTTAGTCGCCTTCCTTCCTTTGGTGATTCTTGTGTTGTTATTTTCTGTTGCCTTTGCAGACCTCTAAATTCGCGGGAACGCTGCATTCGCTCCGCGGAAGTGGTGGATGTGATGACGCCACGTGAGATCGTCACCAGGCACACCATTGATTCGAAGCTAACGAAAAAGTTTACATTTGATCGCACCTTTGGACCGGAATCTCGTCAATGCGATGTCTACGCAACGGTTGTGGCTCCCCTCATCGAGGAGGTCCTCTCCGGCTACAATTGCACGGTGTTCGCCTACGGCCAGACGGGCACGGGCAAAACACACACGATGGTGGGCAATGAGTGTGCCGAACTGAAGTCCTCCTGGGAAGATGTAAGTGTGATTCAAATTAGATAAAAATTCTTATTTAGGCCTGCCTGCCTGCTGGGTACAGTTGCGTTTTATTAAAAGAATAATTTTTATTTTTGACCTGCGAGGATTGCTACTAAAACAAGTTGCTCAGACAAATAAGATAGCCGGCTAACAAATACCCTGTTGAAATATTTAATATATTTGACCTGTGAGGGTAGCAAGAAAATGATAAATAGTTTAACTAGGTACATACAAAACTAGATGACCGACTAAGAAATACCCTATGTAATATATTGCAGCATAACAATTAGCATATAAACAAAATGAAGCAAAATATATTTATATAAGGTCAGATCTGTTTCTCTCATAGCACTTACCTTAATAAAACTAATATACCCCTTTATCAATTTGTAAAGGGTATGTTTGACAGCAGAGCTGATTTCTAGGAATTACAAAACCTAAACCCTTGTCTAATGTCGAAAACACGCCTCTTCTGTTTAGGACTCAGAAATTGGCATCATACCGCGAGCGCTGAGCCATTTGTTTGATGAACTTCGCTTGATGGAGCTGGAGTACACGATGCGCATCTCTTACCTGGAGCTGTACAACGAGGAGCTTTGTGATCTGCTCTCCACGGATGACAACACCAAGATACGCATCTTTGATGACAGCACGAAAAAGGGTTCGGTGATCATTCAGGGACTGGAGGAGATACCTGTCCACAGCAAGGATGATGTGTACAAGCTGCTGGAGAAGGGCAAGGAGCGTCGTAAGACGGCCACCACTTTGATGAATGCACAATCCTCACGCTCCCACACGGTCTTCTCGATTGTGGTGCACATACGTGAGAATGGCATCGATGGCGAGGAAATGCTCAAGATTGGCAAACTAAATCTGGTCGATTTGGCGGGCAGCGAGAACGTCTCTAAGGCGGGCAATGAGAAGGGCATTCGAGTGCGCGAAACTGTTAACATTAATCAGAGTCTCTTAACTCTCGGACGTGTGATAACTGCCCTAGTTGATCGTGCCCCACATGTACCCTATCGCGAGTCCAAGTTGACGCGGCTGCTCCAGGAGTCGTTGGGCGGACGCACCAAGACATCGATTATAGCCACCATCTCGCCGGGGCACAAGGATATTGAGGAGACACTCAGCACGCTGGAGTATGCGCATCGTGCCAAGAATATACAAAACAGGCCGGAGGTCAATCAAAAGCTAACGAAGAAGACGGTACTCAAGGAGTACACCGAGGAGATTGATAAACTGAAACGGGATCTGATGGCGGCTCGCGACAAGAATGGCATCTATCTCGCCGAGGAAACGTACAATGAGCTGACCCTCAAGATGGACTCGCAGACGCGCGAGTTGAACGAAAAGATGATGCTGCTCAAGGCGCTCAAGGATGAGCTGCAGAACAAGGAGAAGATTTTCAACGAGGTCAGCATGAGTCTGGTGAAGAAGACCCAAAAGTTAACACTCACCGAACAGCATCTGACCGACACCAAAGGCACCCTGCTGCTCACCAAGAAGGTGCTCAACAAGACCAAGCGACGCTACAAGGAAAAGAAACAGATCGTCGAATCGCACGTCAAGACCGAAGAGCAGTTGACCAACCAGGCGCATCAAATTCTCGAGGCAGCTGACTTGGCTGCCGGTGATACGCATCAGTTGCATGGCACCATCGAGCGACGTCGTCATGTCGACGAAAAGATTCGCAGCACATGTGCCCAATTCACGGAACGCATGCGCGATAATCTCGAGTTGCTCGACGGCAGCCTCAATCAGTATCAGGAACAGCAGGCAGGCTCCACCCAACAGCTGTCAGAGGAGCTGGGTAAGCTAGAGAATTATCATACTCCACATAATCATCTAAATTCACTCACTCCCTCCTTCTAGCCAATTGCACCATTGTGCATCAGCGTCTGGTGGCAAATGCCAGCAAAAGTATTGACAACTTGCGTTCCATTTGCACGGAGGCTTTGACGGCCCAGGGGCAGCTGCAGGCGCAGTTTGCAACAGCTGTGGCGGGTAGCGGGGATGCACATTGCCAAGCGCTGGTGGCGCAGCTCTTGAAGCACATGCAGCAGCGCAAGGTGCAGCTGTCCGAAGAGATCACGGCTAGTCTGCAGGATTTGCAGGAGAATAATCAACGCCACAAGGCGGCCTTGGATAGCATGCGTGATGGCTTCTCGCCGATCATTGATCGCAATGCCAAAGCGCTGCAGCAGCACGTGGATCAGGTGCAGCAGCAATTGCAGCAGTTGACAGCGATGCGAGCACCCGATGCAGAGCAACTGCAGCAGCTGCAGGCTGAGCTGGCCTACGAAGAGGAGTTGGCACAGCAGGAGCAGGCACTGCTGCAGCAACTGGAGCAGCTGCAGCAGCAGCGTGCCAAGAATACGATTAGTATGGGTACACATGTCGGCCAGCTGAAGCGTAGCCATGCAACGGTCGTCGAGCAGATCCAGCTAACTGGCAACAGTATGCAGGCCTATGCCATGGAGGGATCGGTAGCCGCTCAATCAGCACGCGATGAGCTGTGCAACCAGCTGCACACCGCTGTCCTATGTGTGGATCAGGGTGTGGCCAAGTGTTCGACGCTGCGGGTGCAACTCGAGAATCTCACCAAGGAGAGCGCCAAACAGGCCGAGCTCAGCACACAAACAGTGCGCAACCATGAGGTGCAACTGCGTCACATGTGCGCCGCCAGCGAGGAGCATGCCCAACAGCTGCGTCACGAGCAGCAGAATCAACTAATCGCGGCTGGCGAACAGATCAATCAGATTATCATCGATGATGTGCAGCTGGGCAGTGGTCATGCGGCCATCAGTGCCGATCTCATTGCTAAGCTCGCGGACCAGACGAAGCAGCATGCCTTGGTGCAGCGACAACAGTTCCAGACTTGCCATGAGGAGCTCTCGAACTTCCATCAGAGTGAACTGAAAACTTATGCGCCCACAGGGACTACGCCTTCGAAGCGTGACTTCATCTATCCACGCACCCTGGTGGCCACGTCGCCACATCAGGATATTGTGCGCCGCTATCGACAGGAGCAGGATTGGTCGGATCTGGACACAACGGCGACCATTGATGAGGTAAGTCGAGTACTGATTGTATATCCTCCATTCACATTTTTAATTGCCATTTGGATTCTCAGCTAAGCGAGGGTGATCTGGAACAGGACTCATCGCTGGTCTCCGTGGCGGAGCTGTCGGAGGCTGAAACCATTATGAACTCGACGCCCATTGAGGCCGTCGAAGGTGTTATTTTTAAGCAACGTGGCTCTAACAATGCCGCCCCGCCCACCTCACGCAGCTCTAACACTCTGAAGCCGCAGGTCGTCAAGCAGCGCAGCAGATCCTTATCCCGTTCCCTGACGCCCAGTAAAGGATCGCCACGCAATTCGCCGCTCAGTTCGCCAGCCTTTAATAGGGTGAGTGAAAATACATCTTTTGTTAAATATTAATGCTATCAAGTAATCATATATTCTCTTCTCTTTCACCCATACAGCATAACAAAGAGAATGTGGCCTGAATCACACTTCATACGGCATCCCAGTAATAAATATTATTATTAAGTCGCTAATTGGAGCATTTCTTCTCTGTTTACTTATTCTTTATTATTATTATTTTTATTTGTATTTTGTATTCGCAATTCAATTCTTGAAATACTTATTATTATTTCACTTTGCACATATTTCTTGTTTCTATAATTAATAAACACTTCTGTATTACAGTGAAAATTTCATCAGTGTTTATTTAATTCATTAAAAAAATACAAATTGGGTCAAAATCGGTTTTTTTCCCCGTCACAATTTTTGCGGATTTCTCTTGAGAATATCTTGTGCACGCACCAGTTACACAAATTAGGTTGCGGTCTTGACTAAATTGCGCTCGAGCTAAAAACTGAGGCATACTTTTAGGTGCGCTCAGATCAACGACTTTTGTATTTAGGAAGAAAAGATAAAATAAATATTTCCTGTATTGGATTTATAATATTGAAACCCTAATCTATTTAGCCAATCATTTTAAATACTTAAGGTACGTAAATATATAATGGTTTATTGTAATAAACATTTGAGGACGCCATCAGTCGTCTTGGTCCTCCTCATCATCCTTGAGTATGCCCAGGCGTCTTGCCACCTCTTTCACATTGGCTATGAACTCCTCCTGCACCAGATTGAAACTCATGGCGAGCAGGGCAATTCCAAAGAGCAGATACAAGGAACAGTAGGCAATGGACTGCTCCGATTCGTCCTTGACGCCCTTGGCGGGCACAAAATCGCCAAAGCCTTGAGAGAAAAATAGTTAGACTGAAAGGAGTGCGGTATCTAAAAGACACTCACCAATTGTGGTCAGCGTGATGAAGCAGAAGTAGGCGGAGTCCAGGAAGGACCAGTTCTCCCAGAAGGCAAAGAGTGCTGCACCGCCCAGAATATAGCTGACAACGAGAAAGACGCACAGCCAAATGGGCACTGGTCGATCCTTGGGCATCAGATCATATCTGTCGCCATACTCATCCCCATACATGGAATCGTCATCATCATAATCATAACTGGGCCGCCGACGAATCTGTCGCTGCACCGGAAAACCCATTGGCGACATAATACGAGGCGGTGGAAGGCGACGTTCCCGTCTCCGTTCGCGTTTTGGCTCCCGATTACGTGAACTTTGACGAACCGGATAATCTTCATAGTGACCGTTGTCATCGCTATGGGAGAACTCATCGAAGCTCTCCTCCACGTAGTCATCGTAGCGTGGCGAGCGTCCGCGTCGATTCCGTTGCGGCTGCGGTGCTCCATCATAATCCGGTGGCTCCAGATGATTGCCATAGCGCGAGGATTGACGTCCCAGGCTGCCGGCTCGTCGTACATTGGGGCGTTGCTGACGATGCTGCTGCTGTTGCTGATGCTGCTGCTGCTGATGAGGGTGAGGATGATGGTGATGATGATGATTGTGTTGTGGATGTGGGGAACGCTCGCGTTCCATTTCCCTTTGACGCTGGCGCTGCCGATGCGCCGATCTTGGCATTGATTGACTACGCGGCGCATTCCGTGCCTTGTGCCCACTGCTTGCGAAATCCTCATCATCGTCCAGTACATAACGATTGGGTATAATGGGCGTCTTGCGCACCACATCCTCATCTACATCCTCGTAGTGCGAGGACTGCGGACCATGGCGTGGATCCACAGACTTGGCGCGCCCACGACCGGGATTGGATTGCAGACGAAGCAATTCACGTGAGGCACGCGTCTCCTGACGCTGCGGGGATCGCACCGATCTGACGCTGGCGGCTCGCTTGGCCGGTGGCTGCATGTCGCTGAAGTCATCAATGGAGCCATGCATGTGTGTCTTGGAGTGCCCCAAGTAGCGTTCCCGCTCCACCGTATGACGATCTCGCATTCTGTCCCGCTGTCGCTGCCGAGTGCTGTAGCGATTGGATCGATTCAGTGTCTGGGTCTCGTACTCCGAATCGCCATAGACGGTGTGCCGCTGGCGAGGCTCATGCTGCAGCGGCACATGATAAGGCTGTTGGTGACGTGAACGTCCGCCTCCTCTTCCTCCTCCATTACCTCTATGCCCACCAAAATCACGATCTCGATCGCGATCATCATAGCCACGACCATAGGTGCGCAGCTCTGGATCAGAGTAGGCGTGACCCATCGACGGACCCAATCCGGAATCATTGTTCGAACGCTGCGTCACCTTAATGGAACGGCGGAACGAAGGTGGCGGTTGCGAACGCGACGTCACCCGCGGCTGACGCATGCGCATCGATCTCTGGCGGGAACGCGGATTGCGCGGACGCTTCGCGGATCGGGTGCACACATAACAGCAGATGCGCCAGTACAGGAAACTGCATGACAGTTTAATAATTTAATAAGGCAAACGATTAAATAGATGTATGTGTACCCACCGAAACGATGTGGCCATCACATCTCCAATGTTTGACAGACAGAGCAGCATCAGCGGAATGCCAACGATAGCGTAAAAGATCGTCGTCACCTTGCCCCAATCCGTGCGCGGTGATATGTGGCCATAGCCTGTCCACAGTTCAAGTTGCAGTTGCATCGCCAGGTCATATGTAAATAAATAATAGAGGTAGAACCATTTAAGTGATTATGCTTTAAGGTCAACATTTATTAGACTTAGCATAATTTAGAAATTGGATTTACTTTATAACACTTGAAATAAATCTGAAGAATCAGAATCAAACTTTAAGATTGGAGTGGAGCTTAAGATTTCAGCGCTGTTATACGTTTAATGATAATATCGATCTGACTCGATTTTCTTTAATACTCAAAGAAATTGTAAGCTAATACCCAATTTAATTTATATATAGTATACCCAGATTTATTATTGATCAAACGTAAAAATTGCATATAGATCGGAAAGGAAACACTAAATTTTGTTAAGCAGCGCGGATTTGCATGTCTTATTTAATTTCATTTAATTTCTATTGAAATACACATATTGTATAGTCTCCCAATAGACCCCGATAATATAGCATTGTAATATTTTGCAGACTTTATACTATTCTAGAAATACTCTTTGTATACAATTTTTAGCTTTTTAGATAATTTTGCTGACTTAAGAATTGCCTTGAATCTTATCGAATTGTGCTAGCTAGCAAATAGCCCAAAGTTTCATGAAATGCTAATGGGCGCAACGTGTCTAATCGCTCCGGTTTGGGAAGTCAGCTAATCTATTATCGCCACCTACGCGCACTGAACAACTACCAAAAAAAAAACGATGTTTCATGTATTGCCGCCTGAAGGCATTTGCGGAAATGCGGAAGTATTTCGTATATTTTGGTTGTTATTGGGGAATGGGTGTGTTGTGTTGTGCGTGTGTGTGGTGTGTGTGTGTGGTGTTTGGTATTAGCACAGACCAAACAAGCATCGGTCACTAAACTCACACTAAAGCCAAACTAGACAAGAGAAGTCATTCTAATAATTCAATATAGCCATAAGGGGAAATTCTGCAAAAAGTTAGCATCATCAATCTAAAATCTGGCAATTAAACAACTCATCTGCGGTCGGTCGTGTTTGACCTTGCGTTTGTTTTTTTTTATATTTTCGAATATAATTCAAACTTTTGATTTCAAATCAAATCCGTATCCATTTTAGAGGTCATGCACGTGGTGCCGTTCAGTGGGCCAATCAACCTGTGTGCAACAAAGTGTGTCCAAAAAAACACAAAACTAAAACTGACCTATGACTGCACGATCTGAATGATAAGCCAGAAAATATGCCATAACAATATGCAGTATCTATAAAAATCAGTTAATGGACATTCATTATGCACAATTAAGTGGTGGAGTGTAAAAATCTGTTAACTCATTTGAATTTCCAGGAAAGTGTTTTGAAATCAGAATGCGTCGGAGTCTAACGTGCAATTACAAAACGATCGTGCGGCTCTTCAATATTTATGCGTTTCGAACGTGACCATTGTCCACCTCTGTCCAACTCTGTCCAGCTGTCCATTTGTCCAATCGATTGCCGCAAGTTCCTGGGCGGCACTGCATGAATCCGTTCAGTGAACACAGAACATGGGCCTCTTAATTTGCGGTTTGGAAATTTCTTTGACATGGATGAATCAATGCTAAGTACGTGGACTGCCTGCCCGGCGATCAAACAGATCGCAGATTGATTGCCGATTTCTTATTGCTGTTAAATCTGGCGTGTCTTGTCTGCGACTGCGTCTCCGTCTGCCACGATCGTCAATCTGTCTCCCTCCCCCACTAACTCTCTCTCTCTCTCTCCCTCACACTCTGTTCCACTGTGGTTGTCTGTTTGTTTGTTTGGCTTGTTTGCGTTGATTCATTAGCTGTTTACACTGGGGCACAGTGGAGCAATGCCTATCTGGGTGTGTTCCGCAGAGCAATTTGTTTCCTAAACATGTATATAAAATGTAAGGCATTCGACAAACACATTAAATCAGCCCATAAATCACCGATGGAAGAGCAAAAAGCAATTCCTATCAATGTTGTTATTATAAATAAGAGAAGAAAATTAAAGATTAATAATAGATATAATCGCGAGGTAGTCTATAAACCGAAGCTGCACTGCGGAAAAATGATTTTAGATCATGGCAAGTATTCACAAACAAAAACAAAACAAAAATCTACAAACTGAGTAAAATTTATCAGATTGAATATAGTTTCTAGAATCTATGCTCAAATGAAATATATCTAAAGCCCAATTTGATTGACAATCTATATATGTATTCCATTTGAGCATAGATCAGATGTAATGAATATATAAGGCCAACTACGGTTTTACAGGTGATTCTCAATATTTTTATATATTCCATTTCCAACTGCAATTTGACAGCTGTTTATCAAAGTAATTCGCTATAAAATCTTAGTTGGCTTTATATATTAAATTTGAGCAGATATCATAGAAACTATTTTTTATGGAGGTGCTAAGAACAACACACTTTATATTATTTTAAAAGCATTCCGAATATTTTGTGCTTTTATACATTAAATTCATTTTTATGCTTACATTAATATTTTAACAACTCTTTTCTTTTTTTCTCGGAAGCATTTAGTGTAAATTTGATTGGCGCAATAAAGTAAAGATTGAGATTAGGGAGCAGGAGTGTTTGCTTGGTGTTCTGAACAAAGCAATGCGTCACTTTGGGCTGGTTCCACTGTGCCCATTGACGCACCTGCCTCACCTTTCGCATCTGCCTATGCCTCACCCTCCGCAACTCGGGGGTGTCTCAGGGGCCGCTGCCTCTGCTTCAGCCACAGTCGAATGATTTTGTGCGCTGTTGTCGTTTTGGGCCATTGTTATATAAGTAGCGTGTGCCGCTCGCATTGCCGAATTATTCTCTTACCAACGCTAAACACGAGTGCAAGTCGCGACCAAGCGAGAAATACGGGTCAGTGTGTGAACCACTCACAGCAACAACAGTAACAACAAAAAATAAGAATAAGAAAGGCCAATTTCGGCAAGACTGCGAAATCATGCGAAAAGATTGCCTCATCGCATTGCTGGCACTCGTCTGTCAAGTGGCCCTGGTGACAGCGGACAGATCGGATGATAATCATTGGGTCTGGCGCACCTACAGCCGAAGGCAGCGTGCATTCAAGGATGACGACATCGATCGCATTGCCACCTCCTCCTCGAGGAAGACGCACGAGCAGCAGCTGAGGCGGGAGCCTACGACGAGGAGACCGCTGCCTGGGGAGCCGGAGAACGATGAGATCGAGGATTATGTGGATGTGCACCCAACGGTGTCCAGTGTGGGCACACGCCAATACAACCCGTATCCCAGTGGCAATCCCTTTGGTGGCTTCGGTGGTGCACAGCCAGATGGTGGCCAGTTTGCAGGCGGCTTTGGTGGCAGTCCGGGCGTGCTGGTAGGTCCTGGTGGACCCACAGGGGTTATCGGTAGACAGCCTGTCTATCCCAATATCTATCAAAATGGTTTTGGCGGTGCACAAAATGGACTCGGATTCGGATTCGGACAGGGACAGGGATTGGGTGGCTATCCCGCCAGCTATGGCAACTTTGGAGGCTCAACTTTCCCTGGAGTGGGTGGTGGCTATCCGGGCGCGCAGCAGGGTCAGTTTGCCGGCGCTGGCAGTCAGTATCCATTTGGTGGCTTCCCCGGAGCAGGCACCAATTACAACAGCAATCAGTTTGCAGCGCCTGGAGGACAGTTTGCCGGAGTCGGACAGTATCCGGTACAACAGTACGGCGGACCACAATACACAGAGGGCTATGGCCTCGCAGGCTTTGGCCAAGGTCAGCCCGGTCTGCCTGTAACGGGCTATGGTGGAAACTATGGAGCGGGCGGCAATTTCGGTTCCAATCCATTTGGCTTTGACGAGAAGTCGTCAACCGTGGCGGAGGGCAAGAGTGCAAAGTCTGTCGCCATTGCACCAGCGACTGTCAACGATAAGCTCAGCAATGATAAGAAGGCTTAGCTGCAGCTATCCTCAAAATCCCCACCAACCTGTAGTATTCATTAGTGATCTAGGCTTAGCTATAGTGAATAAAAAAATAAAAATTCCTATCGAAAATTCTATAAGCATATTTAAATAATTACCGATTGTGGTTATCACGATGATGGAGTAGAAGAGTGAGCCGGCGAAGGTCCATTGGGATGTGCGATCATCCTCGTCGCCATCCCAGCCATCGGCCTTGATGGCAGTCAATATTTGCTTCTCAAAGTTGGCCAAATGTTTGCTCACATTCGACATCCAATCGTTCTCCCGCAGCACCAGTGCATCATCGGAGAGCAGCCAAATGCGTTCGGTCAGATTGAAGCGCAGATTTTGAATATCTCGCTTGACCTGCAAACGATTCTCTCAGCTCACTTCAGATGCTGGCTGCGAACTCACCTCAATCTCGTGGGGCCGCTCGAGATGCTGGAACAAGTAGGCGCCACCCACACAATAGGAGACCACGAGCGCAACGAGCAACACATGCGAAACGATGCAGGTGAGCACCTTCCACGAGAAACAGATGGCAGCCACACAGCGTCCTCGCTGCGGCTTCGCTGGCTCCAACATGTGTGGCGGCATCGATTGTGCGCGCCTCGACGACATCGCTGCTCGCCTCTCCGGCTACGCTTCGCGAGACTTTCTTTTGTGGCCAATTTCACGTTTCGCTGCACACAAATTATGAAAAGGCTTTTGAGATGGGAGGCAAAACTGCAACTGCAAATACCCTGCCTACAGTAAAATATTTAGGTCGTTTTGAATAAGTCTACACAGAGAGAATTCAGTCGGGCCAAACTAGGGTGGAATCTTAGGAAAACCTCAAATCTTAAATCGAGTAATTGTATCGAAGAATTTATAGTTAGCAAAAGAAAAATCAACTTGCAAACAATTTTCAATTCTTAGTTTCTTGCTGAAGCTGGGCATCTATCCGTATATTGCTGAAGGCAGTATATAGTTCAGAGCCGGCCAGTTCAGAACACAAACTTATATAGCTGCCCTAGGAAAAAGCAGTTGTAAGATAAATTTTAAGGTTGTAAGGGTTTCTATAAGTTTCCCTCAGTTCAGTTGTGAAATCTTATAAACAATATTTGCTTAAAGCGCACATGAGCATAATAATATTTTGAATGCATATGTCAGCAGAAAAAAACTCTGGGTAATTAATCTTCGGCGTGCCTAGGATATATGTAAGTTCATTCTTGTTTATTATTTGAGAATATGCTATATTTAAATTAATTTATGACATGTTTTGTAAGAAACACACACTTTCTATCACTAACAGGGTATATTTGTACTGACAAAAGGACCGCAAATTACACGCAGGTGTCTGAAATGGGAGTGGGAAACCCCTATCCACTATCCCCAATCCCCCGATTCCACAAACACACACAGACATGTACATTAATTTTTGTCTAAATATTTATGTAGTCGACGCGTTGTGCTAGCAAGGTCGGGGGTAAGTGGATAGGGAGGGGGAGAGAAGCTCACCGCAGTCGGTTTGTGCAAACTATTTTTGGGGGAACATCCATCCATCTCAGCATCACCGCAAACAGACAGACAAACAGACAAATACACAAGGAGACACACGGACAGACAGACAAGTGGACAGACAGACACAACAGAGAATGGATCGAGCAGCAGAACTTTTTACTTTTCATAGTCTAAATACTAGCCAAGACATAACAGATAAACTATATACATATATAGATATATGGGCACACATGTTCGATTTAAGAGAAGCACTAGCTATATAACATGCCGAAATAATTAGTTTCTTTGATTTGATTTCAATTTCCCTAATGGCCAATTAACTTTGGACAGCTTATGAACTGATTGGATTCTTTATGGCAACTCATTTACATTTATGTTCACCGATCTTTCACTATAAAACTGTTTCAAATTTTTTTTCCCCTCTAATATTTCCAAATTCGTTTCATGCTGTGTGTGTGTGTAGATTTTCCGAATATTTTCCGATAGCGGGTACACATGGACCGATCCCGACGACTCTCCAAAGATTACTGAAACATTTCTCGGATCGGCGAACGGTGCTCGAGTGTTTTATTTTTGTTTTCTTCTATGTTTAATATTTTGGAATACTTTTTTTTTTTTGTTTACTTTTTGCATTTCACGTGTTCTCCCGTGAAAAGAACAATCCGAGCAGCTGTTTTCGTGCAACTCTTCTCTCTCTTGCTCTCTTCTCTGTCTTCCGATTATATAGTTTTGTGCAATATGTTTTTACTGCACATTTCCTAAGTACAAATGCATTTCTCTATTTCGAATACACTACAATTTATCATTATCAAAACATGATAAGCTTTAGCTTAAGTTATAGATAAGACATATATATGTATGTAGTCTATTAGTCAACATTTAGTTGCCTGAAGGAACCCTCGTATCCACATAGACTCTCGAAATCGATGGGTTTGCCCAATCGCAGTCGCTCATCCGTACCATAATTGGCCTCCTCCACCCAGTAATTCCTGTATGCATTGATGCGTTCCTCCCACTCCTTGATTAGCTCTGGCACAGAGCCATTTTCACCACCGTACTCAACGGGCAAATACTTTTGTGGTATTTGCTTGTACAGTGACTCCAAATTGTTGCCGTGCACATAAAGCTAAGGGAAATAATTGTAGATTATATTAAGGATCTCTATTTAGACTGATTGCTTACCCTGCTCTGTTGTTTCTTGGACAACATCGGTTTGAACATGTTGAAGATCTTGTCAAATCCTCCGGGTGTATTTATGAAATGTGTTCCCACAGTGCGCATGGGTAAAGCCTCCTCCTGAAACACGGTCATCCTCTTGGATAACGTGGGCGTCATCTGTAGAAAGTGTCCCGTTTTAAGGTTTGTCAGATCCAACAGGTGAATGCAGCCATTGACAATGGCATCATCATCCTCATTGAGCATTATCTGATGCATTAGAGTTCCAGCCCGATTGATGTCCAGGAATTTATACAAATCCGGATTATGGGCGCCCATTCGCAAAAGGATTATACGTGGACCATTGTCATTTAGTGGGCGTGGCAGCACTATGGCGTTGCTTTATCAAGTTTATCAATTTCCACATTACCAAATTCAACAATAGTTAAGGATTACAACTCACCCAATCCGAAACAAGACGAGCAACTTATCCACATCCACATTATGACCTAAGAAGTAATCCGGATATTTGGTGCGCAGCGTATAGAATCGATCAATTTTGGATTTGGCCTTCTCCAAACTGAACTTGCAGCCACGCAGAAAGTTAACCAAAGTCTGATCATCGGTGCGCGCCTTCAAATGTGGCTGCTGCTCGATCCACAGACGCAGTGCAGCAATATCGTCATCAAGACGTTCCGGCACCTCATTCAACTGCTCGATGGCAATTGTCTGTAGCTCAGCGCGAAGCGGACGAATCGACGGCATGTTGACCAGGTTTCAATGTCGATTCACGAATGAAGATTCCATTTTCGTGGTTGATCAGTTGGACTCGAATATATAATCAAAATTAAGATAAGATAAGTAGTCTAAACAATAAGAGAGGGAGAGAGTAAGAGACAGCTAGAGTGAGAGTAGGTAGAGTGAGTTAGTCAAGTCAGTTAACGACTCATTCAATTTATTGCTTGCTTATAAAATTGAAAAGTTGGCTGAGTTCAGTCGATATCTAGCTTGCGAAATGAACCATCCAGGCCGAAGTAACTCTGGCAATTTATATTGTCAGCGTTATGTTCTCTCAGTTTTTCATTGGTGCCAAAGTGACGCGACTGCTCAAAGTAATCGCGATAGCTAAACAACTTGAGCTCCATCTCATCAATAATATCCTGCATGGTTCCTTTGCTGCCACCATATTCCTGCGGCAAATTCTCCTGACGAACACGCTCGAAAATTGCTTTCGGATCGGAGCTGACTGAGACCTATAAAAAGGTTTATTTTTGCAGACGATTTGTGGCTAATTTTTTACTTACCCGCTGCTTGATTTTGTCGGGAAATAAGGATCGCAGCGAGTTGAAGCCACTCTCGAAGAACTCCGGTGCATTTATGAAATGTATACCCTTTTGCCTGGTGGGCATCGCCTCATCCGCAAAGGTGGAAAACTTGCTTAGCAGCTGTGGCTGCAGGGCAAACAAATTGGCCGCAGTTACTCCGGCCATATCCAATATCTCGATATAGCCACTGACATTCGCATTGTCATCCTCCATCATCAGAATCTCGCCAAACATGGAGCCCACTCGAATGATGTCCTGGAACTTGAATTTATTGGTGTCATAGGCACCAGCTCGTATAATAGTCACCGCAGGACCGAGATCCTCCTCATCCAAGGGAATGCGTAGGACAATACTAAAAGGAGCGGAATCTTGACTTGGGAAGGAATGTAAGATTTTGTCTTATTACCCCATGCGTACGATTTCCAGCACCTGCAGATCGTCTGCGAGACGATGCTCGTTGAAAACTTCGGGCATAGCCACCTGGAGAGTGTAATATCGATCAATCTTGTGTTTGGCCTTCTCCAAACTAAATTTACTGCCTCGCAGAAAGCCGAGCAGAAACTGATCCGTGAGGCAGGAGCAGATATGGGGTTGCTTTTGGAGCCATTCTCGCAGAGCGGCAATATCAGAGGATGTACGAGATGGGACCTCATTCAACTCCTCACTAGCAATGCGCCGAAGACCATCTCGCAATGGACGTATGCCCGAGGAAAGATTGCTGTTGTTCATAGTGGACTTCAGATGCAGACTAATAGAAAACAGTGCAATTTGATCAGGTAAATTGTATATTTTTAATGCGATAAGATACAGGCTCAATTGCTAATCCTAATCTGTCTAGTGATTAATTATTGTTAAGTGCGTTATTAATCTTCAAAGATAACTGCTAATTAATAATAAGCTTAATCATTTATCAACATTAAGAGAGCACAATCTGAATATGTTGCAATTATAACAAGTGGGGCAGTAATATTTCTCATTATTTAATTTTTCAAAAATTTAACAAAATTTGGCAAAAGTACTTACCGATCAACCCATTGGGACCATTTAAGGGTTAACATTGCTCAGCTTTTTGAATGTTAACTAACAGGAGCAGTAAAATGCGTTCACTTCTGTTAGACGTTGCTGTGAATGGATAACTGTTAAGTCTAAATAGAAAACATGTACGAAAAGCACTTAGGCCTAAAAATTATAAACATTTATAAAATAGAGCATGTAATATAAAAACAAATCACGGTTTCTGTTAGTTTTTCGCAAACCTGACGCGATACAATTAAATCGCGGCTACAACTGACCGATGAATTAATATCGCACATCTCTAGCGTGCAACAACATAGTGAGCTAACAGCACACACACTGTAAGTTAACAGCATTACACTTTGAGTTAACAGCGCCTCTAAGCAGACGCACTCTTAACAATAAAACATATAAATAAATTAAATATCAAAATTAAAAGCGCTAATTTGTTTAAAATCTTAGCGCTCGTTATAAACTATATCAAATATAATCGAATTAAGTACACCGCAACGGTCAGCTCGAAACGCACTCGTGATTTAGTTGTGAGACGCAAAATTGCACATTGCAATTACCCCCCAAAAAAGAAAAACAGCTGCAGCATTTTGGTTTCTAATACCCCAAAAACAATGTAAGTTGTGCATAAAAGTCAACAAAAACAATGGATAAAGTGAAAGCCAGCAATGCCAGGTCATGTTGAGTAAAGCCAAAGTAAAGGGCGTTGTAAATGCCACATGCTAAGGCGGCGTCGGCAACAGCCCCGGTGGGTGGCAGCCGCCCCCCAGTAGATGGCTGGTTGGCCAGGCGACCCCCTCAAGGGCAGCATTTAACCGCTGCAAGGTGTCGTAAGTGCCGCGAATTTCCCCGAATTGCCATTCTCAACAATGTTGGCGCACTTTAAGCCCATAATGCCATTTGTTTACTGTTATACGCCGTGATTCATACGCTTACCAATTACTGTATTGACGTAATTTTGCAAATATTCAAATTAACTTTTTTATGGGTGTGTATGCGTGTGTGTGTGCTTTAATCCATATGTATATATTTTCAGCTAGCGTGAGATCAGATCAAAATGCAAAACAATCCCAGTCCACAGTTGCCCTGCAAGGGCATTTTAAAGACTTCGCGCAGCTTTGACAAGTCGGGTGCCAGGTAAAAAAATCCCTTGATTAACTTTGACCTTTCCTAATAACAACAATGACTAAAATAGTTTCTCTTTTCAATTTTGCTGTGCAGTTTTCGCAAAAGTGCCAAGTTTGATGAGCTGAACGTGCTGCAAACGTTTCATCCGGCCGATAAGGACTATGGACATATGAAAATCGATGAGCCAAAAACACCATACAACTACACGGAGCCATTCAATGAGAATAGAGACGAACTGGACACCGAGCTTCTGGTGGAGAAGTATATAATTGTGCTATATAATCATTCAGCTGAGCATTTACTAAGTTTCCTTTCTTAAATTCTATTTGTAGACTACGCATAGCGGCCACCTCACAACAGTCTTCCCAAAGCATTGACGACGAAGGTTCTTCCGGCGATGATCAGCCCCTCAGCGAAGAGGAGCGACGTAAGCTTCAATTCAGCATCAATTAAATATGCATTTAACTAGTTTATTCTCATTCAGAACGACGTCGTGAATTCGAGCGGCGTCGCAAGGCGCATTATCGCGAATTCGAGGCTGTGAAATTGGCGCGCAAGCTGATACAGGAGGAGGATGACTTTGATGTTGAAAATGATGCAGCTAATTCGGCTTCTGGGTCAGCTCAAGGCACCGCCCCCACTTCCAGCAGCTCGAAACAAGAGTCGAGTCCAAAAGCCACCACATCCGCGTCCGCCAGTGCCATTGCCCGGGCAACTGCCCCGAGCAGCAGCAGCAGCATCAGCAATATGGATCTGGATCCAACTCAGAATTAAAGGCAATATGCAATGGGGCTCTGCTCTTAACTGACGTTGTTTGTTGATGTTAATGTTGTGCGCGAAACTTAATTGAATTCTACTGTCGTGATGAATTGAATTTAAACTTATCAGGCCAAGGTTCAATCGTATATATATATATATAAATTTCAATTTAGCAGCCTTCGCTAAAATGTGCTTTCCATCAAAGAATATGAAAAGAAAAAAAAACAAAATTCAAGCAACTTGTAGCTAAAAAAATATTTTACAACAACAATGTTTGCACATGATAATTAATACGTATGTATGAGAAAATATGAAAATTTGTAGTGTTATATTATCTAGTTTAATGTCTATTGATCTGAGTTTTCCATTTGAATCACATTATAACTAAACTATTTGTCCGGCCTCCTCCAAACGCATAACGCATTGATTTGCATTTAATTTTCAATAAGTGGAAATTTAATTTCTAAACACCTACACACAAAAGTGCCACAAACATAAAAATAATAACAATAATAATACGAAACAGAAGAAGAAGAGGAAGAAGGAGAAGTAAGCGTAACGAGAAAAACAACAAAGTGGAAAACTTGTTGGTAAAATTGAGAATGAAATGAAATGAAAATTGATTTGGCCTTACTTTTAGTTATTTATTATACCAATATGTGCGATTTACTATTACTATTATAATTACGATTACGATTATTATTGTGAATATAATAGTTTTTTAGCAATGCAATGCGAAAGTTTCAATAAAGAGCAATGTGAAATCCTTTGTAAAAACCCAATAACCCAAAAACCAAAACCAAGAAAGAAAACACACTTTTCCTTCTCTCGTCGTGAGTATTCAGAAACTTGCCATTTATTTTGATTTATCAGTTTAGTCATAGTTTTCATTTGTTATTGTCGCACGATTGTGTATATATAACGTAAATCCATTTCATTGTTGAGTCAGTGTTATTTTTGTTTAATTTTCTTTTTTAAGTAAGTCTGGGAGTCATCTGAGTGGACGCCTTAGAAACTGCACAAAACTCAACTCCCTGCTAGAAACAACAGGCAAAGGCATCCTCATACTTTATATTGCCTGCCGGCAGGAAATCGGTTGATATGCGCTCCTAAGGATATCCCCCAGAGACAGTTACATGTGTGGACATGTCTGTGTGCGTATATATGCTTTTAGTACGTACGATAAACTCACGATAGTATCTGCCGTGATTCATATAACTTACTTAACGGTTCATTGACATTTTTTTTTCATATGCTCGTTAACAATAAAAATAATCGTAAATATATATAGACAAAAAATCAAGCAAACTCAAACTAGTTAAACAATTGAGACACGATTCATAAGCAGCGCCCAGACATCTAGCCAGAGGTCGAGACTGAATATGATATGTGGGCGTTTGTTTTTTTTATCGATTCAATTTACAGTTATCTAACCCAAAGCATATCATACTAAATCGGGGCCTACAGCGCGTGATACTGGGCGTGACTGCCCGATCGGTCTATATAGCAAAACATTGTGAATAAATATATATAATAATAGTTTTGATAGATATGTTAGTTCGTTTTTTTTTTTTTTTTGGTTTTTTGTTTACAAATAATATAATTATAACAAAGTTTCATTTTCCATATCATATCCGTTTTTCATTTGCTAGGTCTCGTTTCTTGCTAGTACAATTCTCAACTTAAAAATATATTTTTATTTATAAATTTGGCAAAAACATAAAGGCATACTTTCAAGTATTTGTGTATTTATGTTATGCATATGCTCCAATATTTATGCAGCATACAAAATTCAATCTTTATATTATATATCGCACATATAGCGCTCATCAAACACCGATTTCACTTGTCTAGTCTGTGATGTATGAGCTCTAAAGTGCTTGTAGAAGTACCGGGTGTACTTCGTACCCTGATAATCGTTTCGTTTGGCATAATTATATAAATAATAAGAGATAGATAGATTGATTGAGTGATAGATAGATAGATAGATAGATAGATAGATAGATAGATAGATAGATACGTATATAAAGTTGCTTTGTTAGTAGCCTTTTAAAATTAGTATAACAATATACATATATAGTTTTGTATAGTATAAAGTTTCATTTCGTTAGTTTTCGTTTTAGTAACATGTACATGATCGTTTCATTTTTAGTATTATATGAAGTGGGTTCCATTGATATAAATTTTCTTTCTTTCTTCTTTAAATCTTTTTTTTTTTTGATTTTCCTCCTTTGAGCAGCTATATATTGGGCTATAGCTGCAATTCAATTCAGACGCCAACTTAACCGAACATATGTTGGGTGCCTGGTGGCACCTTGTAGCTTGGATAACCGTTATTAAGCTGGTGCCTGGCAAAGAAGTTAGTGTAGTCCTGTGAAAGATAAAAGGAGTAGTTGGGAATTATAATAGTTATAGAGTTTTAACAGGTTAATAATTTGAGCCTATAGGATTTAACTGTAAACAAACAATTAATAAATAATTTATTTAAAATGAGAATTATTTGAATTGTAGGAATATCACTAAATTTTCAATTAAAAAGTTAGACTCAGAAAAATGGTTTAATTATATTTGATTCAGAAAAAGTCAGTTGTAAAATGAGTGCTCTCTGGAGGATAGCTTTTTTCAACAGTGTTGAGAATTATCAGAGTTCCACAAATATTGAATATTTATAATTATATAATTGAAAGTGTTATACCTCTCCATAGCGTGCATTACTTACACGATTGACCCTACGGGGACGGCAGACGGGGCCCAACGCCAACAAGCGACGCTCCTCGTTTTCCTTAACAGCAGCCTCCTTGTACTCCGGTGGTGGCCATTTTAAATCTCCGCGCAATTTGCTGCCTCCTGTAAGGCATCAACTTGTTTATTAAGCTGCCACAGTGTATATGTGGATGGCAGCAACTGCAACTTACCCTGATAGCTGACGGCGGCTGGCTGCGAAGTGTAGACAGGCTGAGGTGTCTGTGAGACGGGTGCCTCCTTGCGCAGCGTGATGATGCCAGGACTGGCGCCACGATAGCCTTGCTGCTGATCTGTCTGATCCTGCGAGTAGGGCAACTGTTGCTGCTGCTGCTGCTGCAGCTGTTGTTGTTGTTGTGGCTGCGAATAAGAATTGTATTGCGGTTGAGCATAGTTAGCGCCACCATTTTGCTGTGGATAGGATGGTTGTTGTTGCTGTTGTTGTGGCTGATATGGCGACGTCTGATAGGGAGCCTGATATTGTTGCATCTGTGGTGGCAACTGTTGCTGTGGTGGCAACTGTTGCTGCGGTGGCTGTTGCTGTTGTTGCTGTTGCCATTGCTGTTGCTGCTGCTGATGGTTATCGTAGGATGGTGCACGATATTGTTGCTGCTGCGGCTGCTGTTGTTGTAGTTGTTGTTGTGGTACAAAAACATGCGAGTCATGGATTTCAGGTGCCAAGGTTATGGATGTGTTTGTTGGTTGGTTGGTTGGTTGGTTTGGGTGCAAGTGCAACAGATAAACACAGGCAGTTACAGTTACAGTTACAGTAACAGTAACAGTTTCAGTTAACGGAAATCACAGATGTCCAAGTAAAGAGAGAAAGAAGACAAGTTATACAGTTAAAGGTATAATGACTAAAAGTGGAATAGTTAGTTAGCTAGGCAGTTGGGGGTTAAGGCAACATAACTGTAAACATTCAGTAAGCATTAGCAGCGTGTGGCGCAGTTTACAGCTAAAATGTGTGCATAGAAGAAGCAGAGCAGAATACGCAGAGAGAGAGAGAGAGAGAAAGAGTGAGATTTTTGGTTAACGGCAACTACAATGTATGCATAAGTAATATTTACATATGTATGAGTATATCTATAAGCAAGGATATAATAAGGATATAGCCTACGAAGCGTACACAACTATTTATCAGTGTGTACAGTTGTGCACTAAATATTCAAAGTGTTAAGGTTTACATGTGGCGCATTTTACGTGAATTGACAATCAAGTTGTAATAAGTAAGAATGTTCTAGAATCAAAGTCTTTAGCAATCAAATGTTGTACATGATAATCAAACCAAGAAATACTGCTTTATATCGACTTGGCTGTTAAAGCTGTTCAAGAATATATACCTTATGGGGTTGATGATGCTTCCTTCAGCTTGTTACATACTTTTGCATAGATTCACAAAACTTTTTTTTACTTATTTTTAATGGGTACAGTTTGTAAGAATTGGTTTATTATAAGCAAGAGCAAACAAAATCCCACTTGGAGGATCATTCAACTGCCGCGAGCAACTACAGAGAACGGCGGAGTTCTCAATGGCTTTACCAATACCAATTATGAGCAGCAGTCAACATTCCACATCCGCAACTTTTCGGTCGCTGATTTTAACAAATAAAATTAAGTTGTGTAAAATAAAATAAACGTATAATTTGTGTTCATAGTCTGCAATGATTGTTTGCAAAGTGTTTGAAATGCGATTAATTGCCGTGTAATTGTTTTTTGCTACGCAAGTGCAGCCAACTGCATTAAAATCGCGGGAGAGAGGGAGGGAAAGAGATTAGCTCCCTTTAAAGTTGTTATTACTACTTTTCCTTCTTAGTTCTTAGTTTGCTAAGTTGAATGAAAAATGATTTGTTGCTGCTGCATCGAAAGTGAGAAAATTAAGCAGAGGAGTACATGTGATATTGTTGCTACTTTTGATGAGTAAATTATTTTGCATTCTATGCTGAATACATTTTAAATGAAGTAAAGAATACAATAAGCATATGCCATCGATTGCAATTTTACTCGCCACTTACCTAAATAATATAAAAAGCGTAAAATAAAGCAGCTCCTACCACTTATAATATACATATATATATATATTCTTAATCAGCCACTCAGTACTTTACTCAATTGCTTTGTCAATTCG
The DNA here is from genome assembly GCA_035044025.1 of Drosophila paracracens. Classification (NCBI taxonomy): domain Eukaryota; kingdom Metazoa; phylum Arthropoda; class Insecta; order Diptera; family Drosophilidae; genus Drosophila; species Drosophila paracracens. The sequence continues at coordinate 1,773,609 of JAWNMN010000713.1, forward strand.
CGTATTGTGCACCACGCATAAACGTGTTTATCAACTAATTGTTAGTTGGTTAGATGCCGTGGGAAAAGGGATTTTCAACTTTATGTAGATAGATAGAGACAGCAGCAGCAAAAGTTTTTTGTTGCGTCGGGGCCAATGCCAGGCAAAGCCAGACAACAAATCCATACAGCCAAACTTGTACCTGCTGTTGATATTGTTGATGCTGCTCATATTGCTGCTGTTGTGGGTATTGTTGTTGCGGTTGTTGCTGTTGCTGATAATTTGAATAGGCATTGGTTGCGGGTGCAACGCCACCAGCAGTAAAATCATTGTGCGCCTTGGGCGACGGTGGGCCTATATGCTTCCAGCCAGCGCCCGCATTATGAGGGGGATGAGTGGGTTGAAATTGCTCCTGTTGCGGCTGCTGATAAGACGGTTGATACTGCTGCTGCTGCTGCAGTGGCTGTTGCTGCTGCTGCTGCTGCAGAGGCTGCTGCTGCAGAGGCTGTTGCTGCTGCTGCTGCTGTGGATAGTGGGCGTATTGTTGGTTATCAGCAATCGCAGGTGCAGGTGCAGGCTCCCTCGAGGGTTGTCTATTGAACTGAGCCTGTGTGTATTGGATGGGTTGTTGTTGTTGTTGTTGTGGTTGTTGTTGTTGTTGGGGATAGTTATAGTTATTAGATGGGTAGGTATTTTGGGTGGGTGCAACTGTTGCTGGTGCGTAACCATTTGACGCATAGTTAGTAGTCTCTTGGCCATATACATTCTGTGTGGGTTGTTGCTGGTATTGTTGTTGTTGTTGAACGTTGTTATAAATGGGACCCTGCAATGTTCGCAGTGAGTTTTCTCTGTTAGGTGGACTATGTGCATGTGAATGTGTATGTGTGTGTGTGTGTGAGTGTGTTGTGTGTGTGGGGGTGTTTAAATATATAGATATATACAGATGTGCGCCTCACCAGTTTACCCAAATGACAGTTGCAGTTACGGTTACAATTATATTTACAATATACATAATATTTACAAACTTGATAAATTCAACTATAATAGATAGGAATGTTTCTGTGTGTGTGTGTGTTGTGTATATATACAAAATATCAAGTATCTGTTTGAGGCAGGCAGCACAATTTACCTGTGGTGCAGCAACAGTCGATGGCTGTTGAGAGGGAACGGGGGCTGCGGGGGCAGAGGCAGCTGACTGTGGATAGTAGCCACCGGCGCCTGGAGCCGGGCTCTGCATTTGCGGTTGTGGCGTAAATTCTCGCACGATTCGCTCCTCCGATGCTGGCGGCCAGGCGACACGCTTGTAGCCTAAAGAGAGAGCGAGGTAGAGAGGGAGAGAGAGAGAGATGCATTAGCAAGTGTTGTTGCTGCTTATATGATGATGAATTATGTATATACACATATGTATATATACATATCGGATTGTACATAAAGCTCTGGTAGACAGACATTCAACAAAATGCGGCCAAAAGAATACACGCGCAGAGATGTGGGCGTTTTTTTTTTTTTGGCCTTGGTATGCAAACACACACACACTCACAAATACATAGATCGAAAAAGAAATATTAAAGATTTAGTGCAAGACAAATAATTTAAAAATGATTTAAGCCAATTAAAAGTGTACGATATGTGAATAAAACACACAAAGAAGCAAATTAAAGACAACTGTTGAAGAAGAAGAAGACGAAGAGTGTGAGAAATTTGATTTAATTTCGAATTGCAAATAATTCGTTGTTGTTTTTCTTGTTGTTTGTTTCTGGCTGCTGTCATTGCCTCTAAATTTAGACGGGACGATTCAAAAGAAAACTATTTGCAGCAGCAGCAGCAACAACAATAAAAGCTAGAGCAACAAACACCGTCTTTGACGACAGCATTGCCTATACGCAAAATACGTTGGCAACTGTGTTGCAATTGTTGCAGCTGTTCATGTTGCTGCATTGCGAGTAGTGTTGGAATGGGGTGGGTGCCGTTTGAACGAAATGTTGCCAGGCGAATTGCTATTGTTGTGCAGGCAACATGCTGCCAAGCTGTTACTGTTGAATGAACGAATTGTGGGTGCTCTTTAAGCAACATGTTGTTACGATTTTCAATAGTAGAATTACTATTGCTGTTGATGCAACATGTTGCCAAGTTGCTGCTGTTGAATAAGGGAATTGATTTAGCTGTCAAAGCAACAAGTTGCAAAGCATGTTGCTGAGAAAAAGTGAATTATGGGTGTTGACAAACTGTTGACTAATGGCAGCTGCCCTTGAATAAGGGAGTTGCTTTTGCTGTTCTAGCAACATTATGACAAACTGTGTTTTCAACTGTTGCTAGTTCAACAAATTTTCACAAGAACAACTTCAATCGTTGTTAATATTGTTGCTACACTTAAGAATTAAGAAAAATAAGTACTTAGAAATAAGTAAAATGTTTACCCTCCATATTCTTGTAGTTTTGGTTAATAAGTCTCCACTGGGCGACCATTTTGTGTGTGTTGGGTTGGAGTGTGTTGTGTTGTGATGTGTTGGGTTGTGTTTTCTTTAAATTCTATTTAATAGCTGCTGGCTATATAAGCTGGCTACTTTATTTATGATCGAGCGCGGCGAGTAAAAATAAATTTTATTTTTCGTTTTGCTTGTTTTTCAGATTTTAGTTTTTGGGTATAAAATAACAACAAATATATACGTGTGTGCGTGCGTGTGTGAAAAATTATAGATGCTGCTTGGATACACACACACACAGCGTGAAGAAACGCAAACGGTTATGTAATGCAAATGCAACTAATTAATTGATGCGTTTGTTTATCGAAGGTTGTTGCTTTGGAACACCACACGAAACTCAATTAAACTATATTTATATTCGTTAATTAATTGGCAACAAGAATTTATTCAGCTGGCGCGCGTTTCGTTTCAATTTCTCTAATATATTTGATTTCAATTTATTTATAAGCTTCCCTCTTTCTGCAGTTATTTTATTTATCTTTAACTTCGTCGATTTTCGTATATTGATCGTTGCAGAAAAAAAATGAGGAAAGGCGATGAAATGTTTTGATAAAAAATCAATTTGAATTTAATTTGCTATGTTCTATTGTCGAATTGTTCGTTCTTCGTTCTTCGTTCGCGTTGGCCGCGCCGATATCTTTGTGCCTTCGATGTATGCTACTAAGTGAGCCAGCCCCCCAAAAATGCTAAGGAGAATTATTCGACACGCCAACAAATCACACAATCCGAAAACTAATCCCCACTAGTATGGGTGTCTCTATTTGTGTGTGTATAGAGAGTGCGAGAATAAAAACCAAGTGTGCGTCTGTGTGTGTGTGTGTGTGTGTATGAGTGTATTTTTCGCAAAATGAAAATTACTTGTGGTGTATGGTGAAAATCGCTGTGCGCTAAATACGTGCAATTTAAATTGTTGTTAATGATGCTTTAGTATCTATCCAAGGCAGCTGTTTGTCTAATTCAGTCTGCTTCTGCTTTGTTTACACCATCGATTTGTGCCGCACCTTGAAATGATGCACAAGGGTGTAGATCACACACACACACCTACACCTACACCTACACAACAATACATATTCGGAATAGATCATGTTTTTCATTGCTTTTGTTCTTCTTTTCAATTATATAAATCGCTTATAGATTGACGATTGCAGTATTTGACATTATGGTTACTGTTCCCTCAAAATGTAAATCATGTGGGTGGACAACAAATTGAAACTTGTCGCCTCAAGTGTCATGACTCAAGTGTGTCTGTATGTATAGCTATGTCACAAGATATATAGGCGATCTATAGCCATCTATCTATCCTGACTAGTTTTTGTTCTAAAATTAAATGAAAAACTGTCGCTAACAACACTGCATTAAATAAATCTGTTTTTAAACGTATTCTCACAGGTGTACGACAAATGTTGGCTCATTAAAATTATTAGCAATCTTGTAAAACACACTCATTATATACTATATACATTTCTGTAGTATATAGTATCGTATATGCATAATGAAATAAGTGTCTAGTGCGCTTGTTAAACGCTTGTTATGTACATGACTTATGTTCCTCTGGCTGCCAACAATCATCCGACTAATTGGATGGCATGGATTTAACTTAATAGATAATACCAAAGTACAAAAATATTAGCTGTGAGTAATAGTTAAATGCGAGATTTAGATTGAATATATAATATATATCTACACTTAAACAGAATGAATTTTTACAACAATTGTACTTGTGACTAATATTTCAATGTGCTTTCCGTTTGGGATTCGAAATTTAAATTTGCCATAAACATTATCTGGCAAATTCCCTTTGATATTAATGACTAAAAATGCTAAGAATGTATCAAAAGAAATACAGACTGTTAAACTGGCATTGATTGAATAGCTTTATATACATTATTCAGAATATCAAAAGAAAATAATCAAATGAACAATTTGATGTACATTTGATTTTGTGCTGCTTTGAAATACCTGCAACTCTAATAATATTAATTTATGCCAAATAGTTGCAACCTTTATTAACTATATATATATAAATAGTTCGATCTTCGCATTTAAAATTCTTCAACCGTTCTGACCTAGTCTGTGCCTTGAAACCACCTGGCTGGCTATCTTTGAAATTTGTCGTTTTTCCTTCAATATTTTTGTCTTTCTGCTTTCTTTCTGTCAATTTCTCAGCCACACTATAAATAACAGAACGAATAATTAGTTATAGTTCTGACAATTGGGTATATAACAAAGAATTTGCAACGCATGCTCAGATTTTAGAATATAAATCATTTGAATTTAAACTTTTCTATTGAATTTAGATAGTTATTTTCAGAGAAGGTTTTCGTGAACAAAATGTTATTCAACATTTGAATTAAGGATAAATGTATAACTGATTTCAGATAAGCTAAGATCTCAAATATCCTTATTATATACTTTAAATATCCTCATATATAACTCACTGTTTCATTGCTTAAAGTTAAACACTTTTCACGATAACACTTTGACTGACAGAAGGATACACATTACGGAAGTACTTCTCATCATGCCACACAGAAAGTTACACATCACTTGGGGTTTATTCAAGACGCACCTTCAATGCCCAAATAGGGGCGTGGCGAAGCATTATCAAAGCAACGATTAACGCTGAAATCGCGAGTGGCCTGCGGCAAATCCTCGCCAGCTGCGAGCGACTTGAAACCGGCCAGATCCAGCTGGGAGCTGCTCAAGCTTGGTGCTTCGGGTTGCATGCCCAAGCCATGTTGCATGAGGAACTCAAAGGGCGGCGGCTGTGAGTTGCAGCGGGGCGTAGCAGGCGGTGTGGCAGCCAGCAAGGACGATGAATTGGACATGCACAGCTGCAACGGTTCAGTGGCGGTGCGTACGAGTAAACCAATATTGTGGCCCTCCAGCTGTGGCACATGACTGTACTTGGCCTCCACAGGAGCAGGAGTTGGAGTTGGGGAGGATCCCAGCTGGACGGCATTTAGCCCAAAGGGGGAGCTGCAACGTTGCGCCGTGTCAATCAGCGGGGCAGGATATTTGCGCAGGGACAACGGACAAGGACTTGGCGAGCGACTCAGTTGCCAATCCCTGGCATCTGGTGGAGCAAGTGCAGCAAGTGTGGTAGCTGCTGTCGGTGTGGTCACAATCTCAATTTCACTGCGCTGACGTTGCAACGTCTTCTTTGAGTCCAGCGGCTGCTGTTCCTGCTGCTGTTGCTGTGCATCCTCCCAGGATATCTGGCGGGAGATGTAAGGACTGCGAACCTCATACGTCGATTTGTAATTAGCCAACGGCTCATTATGTAGATTATCGAGGCGCCACTGATCTGCCTTGGTCAGCTTGCCCCAGCCGTGTGGCGAGTCGCGACACTCGCCACAAACCGAGCAGTGACTGCTGCGACTAAAATCCGTACTGTGAATTGCCTCGTGTGCACAGCCAGCACTGCCCGTCTGGGTAGCTTCTGTTGCAGTGACTTGCTCTGGCTCCCTTTCCAGATTTCTCTCATTCTGGACTTCTTGCTCCTTTATTTCCTTCTCCCTTTCCTGCTCCCTTCTCTTCCTCTCCTGCTCCTCCAGCTGCTCCTTGATTGCCTTTTCTTGCTCCCTTTTCCTACCCTCTTGCTCCTTTCTTTGCTGCTCCTCCAACTGTTTCTCTCTCGCCTTCTCCTGCTCCTTTCTTTGCTGCTCCTCCAACTGCTCCTGTCTCGCCTTCTCCTGTTCCTTCTTTTGCTGCTCTTCCAGCTGCTCTTTAATTTCTTCCTCTCGCTTCCTTCTTTCACTCTCCTCAACTTTCTCGTTTGACTTTTGCTCCTCCAGGCGCTCCTGCTCCTGTTTCCTCACCAGCAGTTGTGCCTGCTCCAGATACAGCTTGAATTTGCGCCTCTGTTCCTGCCTTCGCTCTACCTCCTCTTTCCTCTCCTGCTCCTCCTTTCGCTTCTGCTCCTCCTTTCGCTCCTGCTCATGCCTCAACTGCTCCTCCTCCTGCTCACATTCGTTGCCAAATTCAGCTGCTTTTGTTTCCTTCCGTTCCTCGCTGTCCTTTGCCTTAAACAGCGACAATTGTTCTTGGTTGTTTTCCTGCTGATTTTGTTGATTTGTGGCTTTCAATTTGTCTGCAGCCGGCAGCATCAGGTCCTGTCGATTTACTGCACTTGTCTTGCCCTGCGTGGACAGCTGTTCATAGTTGGCAATAACATCCGACACATGCCTGTAGTCCAAACTGAAATCCTCGTCCGCCTCTTTCTCCTCCGCCTCTTTATCCTTCTCCTCTTTGGCACTCACGTGCGAGGCATCCTCAGCATTCTGCGCCTCCCGCTCCTCCTCCTCCTCGATGAGTACGTGCTGTGCCCGCGCTGCAATTGGCGTCGTCTGATGCTCGATATGGAGTAGCGCGTGCTCATCGCCATCCAGGGCCACGGCAATCTTGTGCAGGTCCTCCAGGGCCCGCTCCACAATCGGCACGTTCTCGGCGGGCACTTGGAGCGCTTCGAGTGGCGTTGTCGCCTCCTCCTGATCCTTGGTCGACACGTGTACGCCAGCGGCACGGCAATAAATCTGCCGTAGTATAGCCTGCAAGGGACTCTCCACGGCCAGGATGGGAGATTGGCGCGAGGCAAACATATCCCAGGACTCGTTGTTGCTATTAGCGCTGGATGGGGCTTTGGTTGGCTTTGCTGGCGCCGTTTCTATTGGTCTGGCCTGCACTGTGCGCTGCAGCGCCGTCTTTGCATTCTCCATGTACGCATCAATCTGACGCAGATGCTCCGTAATCGACTGCTGGATGTGTACATATTTCGCCTCCAGTTGAGCTATCTCCACATGCGCCTCGTGCTGCAGGTCCTGCCCAAAGATGCCGCCCTGGCGTCGCTTGTCCTGTGCAGCCCTCGCCTCCTTCGCATCCTCGCGTGACTTGGCGCGCAGTAGTAGAGATGGAGGCGGCAGTGGCGGAGGAGTTGGTATACTTGGAGTATTGCTGGTTGGCTTGGCTTTGGGTGCACTATCCTGCCGCTGCAGCTTGATGCCACCGGTGGCACTCACATATGTGGCAGGCGGATTGCCCTCATCCGCGCTGTTGTTGCCAGTTGTCGTTATGGGTGGCGTCATCTTCTTCTGCTGCTGATCCTGTTGCAGATAGCTGCAGGCGTCGTCGTAGATCCGCTGAGCAGTTTCAACGTGAACTGTTATGGGTATAATGTGTTCACAGCTTGCAGCCTGCTGTTGCAGTGTGGCACCACCTATTGTGGCCAGCGCCAGAGCCATCTGCTGCTGCTGCTTAAGTGCCAGGCTGCTGTCAATTACCGTTGCTGGCTTTCTTGGCAAGCTCATCGACTTGGTGGCAGCTATGCCAACTATGGCAACTGTCTTCTTTTCTTTTGGTGTCTCGGGCAGCGGCACCGTTTCCAAATCGATGTCATCTGTGCATTTGGGACTCTCGCCAACCTTGGGCTCCTCCTCGCTGTCGCCGTCATAACAGATTTTCAGCTCGGTGGCCAATTTAATGCTGCGTCGCTGCACTTTGGGTGTACCACTTCCACTTCCATTTCCACTTCGATTTTCCCTTCCATTTCCCCCTCCATTTTCAGTGCCTTTGCCAGCAACATTTCCATTTCGTGGCTTGGGTGGTGGCAGCTCTGTGGCACCACTCAAGATCGTGGCACGTTTGCGCGCCCGTCCACGCTCCAGCGAATACGATTGGCGCTTGAGTCGTGGACGTGTAGGCGTGGCAGTTTTTGGGCGCTGCTGCATCAACTGTTCGTAGTACTCACATTTGGGCGCTACCAAACCGAGATCAGCATCAGCTGCCTTAGTCTCAGGCGCGGAGAAGCCTTTCGCTTGTGGTGTGGGATTAATCTGCTCCTGCTGCAGCTGCAGCTGCTCCTCCATTTTGGGTGTTCTGGGTCGTTGCTGGCGCTGCTCTCGCGGGGAGAGCTCCACAATACGCGTGGGACTATTGAATTTCTCGCGAAGCACATCAATGCTGTGCGTGGGCGATGCAATGACACCTCCTGCTCCTGCTGCTGCTAGCTGCTCCACTGGTGGCCAGCTGTGATCTCGCTTGAGCAGGCTACGACGCGACGTGGACAAGCGATTGATGCGCAACACGGTGTCCCGATCGATGACAATGTCATGCTGATGGCTCAGATACTGTGTCTTGATCTGGTCCAGCAGCTGCTGGTGCAGCGCATGATGAGGCGCATCCAACTGATTGCCACGTTCCGCATGCCGCTGACGCGACCGACTCTGACGCGCATTAGCGAAAAACTCATGTGCTTAAGGGTTAAGGTTTGGGTTTTGTTTTAAATGAAGTGATTAATATTCATACTAAGTCTAGACAGTAAACACTTGACGAAGGCGTCTGTGTGTCTGTGTGTGTGTGTGGGCGTGGCATAATTTTGTTGAATGTCTAACACAAGGTTTCTCGATGTTGTTGTTGTTTCTGTCTGTTCATACACTGTAACAAAAATACAATCACAGTTTGAGGAGCTGTTGTTCACCTACCGCATTTGACTTGCTGCTCCTCCTCCTCGACGGCACGCAGAACAGCCGAGTTGGCCAAGTTAAGTGGCTTTGTGATCTGTTCGTCGATTTCAATCCTACAAATTAAAACAACATCATGTTTAGAAATGAGTTAGATAATGTTTTCTGTTCTTAATTAGCTTAGGTATACAAAAATGCCATCAAGATAACGCCGCACAACAATTTACACTTGTGTCAACAAATAATTATGATAAGCTTTTTATAACGCCCCATTTTGAGGTTGTCGTTGCCAGAGATAAGTAATTTCAGACAATAAATCCAGAAATGTAAGACTGATTAACTTTTGATTGAAAAACTAGCTTGAATATTCTAAACTGTAGAAATTGTAATCATTTTAATGCCTTGCACAAATTGCAGAAAATGTTTTTGAATTTATATTAATTTTGCAAATTTTCTCCATAAACTAGCTGCCAGAATCTCAAAAATAACCTACAATAATATTAATCATGAAAGTCACCTTATTTTTGAACAAGTTCTGGCGCAAAATCAAATCTGCTGTGTAAATAATAATCGCAGGCCAACCAAAATTGTTTAAATTTAAACATAAACACTTTCCAGCTGCGGAGTACTCAGAGAGAGGGAGACAGAGAGATACTTGAGTGTTAAAAGTGGATCTCAATTTATGAAAAAGATATTCGTGTCAAATGTTTAAAAATAGAAATTCTGCTGTCATTACAGTTGTGGAAGCACTGCTTGACAGTTTGGATATGACTGTGGAACTGCTTGCTGCGTTGTGCGCGCACTGCTTGCGCCAGCTGTGCAATATAAATAAAACATTTTGGCGCGCTGTAAACCGCTTAAGTGCGCAACCAGACGACTCAATCCAACAAGACCGTGTGGCCTAATGGATAAGGCGTCGGACTTCGGATCCGAAGATTGCAGGTTCGAGTCCTGTCACGGTCGAATAGAATAATTTTTTTTTCAAATTTTTTTTCTTATTTCCATCTATTTCTACATTTATTTTGCTGCGTTTATTCCAAGGTAATTTCATGTTATTGTCGTTTTTCGAGTCTTGTTTACTTCTAATTATATAAATATTTAGCTTGAGGACGCGCCTCGTCGCCATCGTCTTGGGCATAAATTAGTACGACCCACGTATGGTTGACCCAAAACACGTGCGCCACAGGTAATACTAATCGAGTCTGACAAGCGGCGGCGAGAGCCGGCCAACTTGGATATAAAAGCGATTGCTGCTCTAGGAGAATATAACACATCCTGTGCAGCATTTAACCAGGCAACAATATATCAACAATATCCAAGCAGAAAATGTTGAAAGTGAGCAAACAAACACAGCTGCAACAGTTGCCGATGCTAATGTTGCTGCTGATGGTGGCATTCAACAGTGTGGATGCTGTGTCCACCATTCAGGCCTGCGGCTCTTCGCTTTCGGATCTACTCTACTTTGCCTGCAAGGGACGTTTCGAAACCTTTCAATACCCAAAACGCGGCTCGTGTGAGTATTTTTGTAAAAAACAGCAGTTGGAGCAGCAGCTGGGAATTGAGATTAACCCAGTTTTTTATTTGGCCTTGCAGTGGATCTCTTTGACTATGTGGAACAGCAGCAGAACGAGATTAGCGATGGTATTAATGGAGATGAGATTGGCTTGGTCTGGCCACAGAACTCGATAATGGCCACCAGGCGTTTGTCGCGTGGCGTTGTCGACGAATGTTGCCGCAAGCCCTGCCAGAGGGTGACAATGGTCAAGTATTGCTTTAACTAAACGGTACAACACAATTATTCTCTGTATTCTAATTCATATTTTCTATATATATCTATATATATATCTGAATATGTGTATGTTTATGTATGTAGTCCTATTAAAGCAAATGTTCAACACAAAAGAACCTCTTCTTTCTAGTCATGTAACGGTGTATGCAACGAAATCTAAGCACAAAAAAAAAATGAAATTAGATACAACTGAAGTCAGAGAACGAATGGGTGAATAAAGAATGACTTTCAGGGCCAGAGAGAGACAAATTGAGAGAATGAGAGAGGGGATAAAGATAAAGAAAGAACGGTAGAACAGCTCTTGGTTTGCTTATGTTAATAGGTTTTTGATTTTAACTCAATAAAATAAAGGGAAACCAGATACAACTGAAGTCGGACAGATATATGTATATATATATATATATATAGACAGAGAGAGACAGCGAATGAGAGAGTTTGATTCTCTTGAAAGCTTTATTTTGCCTATGTTAATTGGTCTTTGATTTCAATTCAATAAATAGCTCAATTATAGGGAACGAGAAGGAGTGCAAAAGAGAGAAAGAGAAAGGGAGAGATAGAGACAGAGCTCAATCCAGCTGAGACACCCTGTAGCAGTGTAGAGCAACCTTTAGTTTGCTTATGATAATTGGTATTCGATTTCAGTTCAATTATTTAAATGGAAATCAAATACAGCTGAAGTCGGACAACAAATGCTTAATTTAAAACTTGGTCTTTAATTTAACTTTAATAGAGACAGAGAGAGAGAGAGAGAGCGAGAGAGAGCTTGCTACAATACTCGTTAAAAATATGAAGTAAGTTCAATTCTTATGTTCCGTGTGGTAATTTGAATGGTCCGTTTGACTTTTCACAATGCTTTTCGATTTGAATGATTTATTAAGAGCACTTCACTTCTTTGAAGCACTTGTCAACTTTTTTTTTGGATTGAAAATCAAGTTTGGCAGCTGCTATTTTATTTAATAGCCCACTTCCGCACTTGTTAAGTGTTGATATTCAAAACTTCCGCCCCGAAACAAGTTTTTCGATTTTATTATTATTTTTTTTGCTCTTCAAACTGTTTTATGGACATAATATGCTATGGATTTTTGCTCTTATTTGAACTTTTTCAGTTTAATTGCAAAGAGTTGGCGCACTTCGTATACTTCCTAAACACTATAGCGATGCTTCACTGTCCATTTTAGAGCAGCTACTATGAGTCACTTGCGCAATGGCAGCCAGTCAAAAGATGCATCACAACTTTTTTGGCTAGGCGCCTGCATTGTTGTGTTTGTTGACATTGTTGTTGTTGCTAATGCAATATACCCACAACCCCCTCTCCCCCCAACACTCTATCGAGTGAGTCATCGATCGTTAAAGTATTGTTCAGCACTTATATAAAATGTTTAGCCAAGTATCTTAAGTAGATACTTATTAACATACATTGTGAAAGGCGGCGCTGGAGTTATGTGGTTATTGTTGTTGCTGTTGTTGCTGTTGCTGTTGCTGTTTGTTATTTTTGTTGGTCCACAGAGCAGCAGCTAAAGACTTGATAAGTTGTGTGCACACGCGAACACGTTTAAAGTATGTTTGCGTTTCTGCTGGGCGATTATTTTCACTTGCTCTCTGTAATTAAATTGTTAAGATACTTTTGCTGCTGCTGCTTGTTGCTGCCACAACTGCCACTGCCGCTGCTACTACTGCTGCTGCTGCTGCTGCTGCTTGGTGTTGCTACTTGCTGTTGCTGTTTGCTGCTTGTTGCACACGTTTTGTCGCACGCATAGACACCGTATAACTGAAAAAGCTACTTGGCGCAGTTTAGGCCGGTTTATTCAAACAACACTAAAACTTTTGCTAACAACACAAAATACCAGAGATAATAATGGGCTTGTTGTTGCCCATTTTGGCGGCGACAGCAACAACTACACTCACACACACACACACGCATACACATACAAATTTCAAGTATACAGCATCTTTCAGATAGACGTCTTTATTGTTGCTGTTGCTGTTGTTGCTGCTACTTATGTCTAGCACTTGATAATCACAATTAAAAGTCAGCGAATTAAATTGTGCGCTCTCTGTGTGTGTATGTGTGTTTGTGTGTGTGTGTGTGTGCGTGAGATACAAATTGTAAAGCAACTGCAACTACAAATCGCCAACAGTTGTCGTTTTCGCTGCTCGCCTCGCTGCTGGCGTCGCTGCTTGCGCTTCGCTGCAGTGCACAAAATGAGCTTCACAGTTGCGCTATATCATTCACCAGATATATATATATATATATTTATATCTATCTGTACATTAACGTATATATGTAGCATATTCTATATACTCGGCGCATTAATGTCTTTTCGTGTGCACCTGTGCAGGCAGCCAGCTAGAAGGCAGCTGTAGCTTCAGCTTTAGCTTCAGCTTTAGCCTTAGCTATAGCCATGGCTAATAGATACAAGATGTAATAGCTACCTTGGATGTAGAATACCTTTTTTATTTTCTAATTTATACGCGGATGGGGGAAGCTAACTAAGGGTATGACTTGTGTCTTGGCACCCTTTTTATACCCAGCATCCATTCAAAATGGGAGAGAGGGTCTGATGAAGTTGGAGATAAGTTTGTGGCGTACCGTATCGATAACTGTCGCCATTAGGTGAATATCGATAGGTTTTCGATAGCAATAAAAAACAATATTATAAAGATATAGTCTTCTCAGCAAGCCTATTATGCATTTAACAACTGAACTGAGGGTATCTTCTAGCTGAGCTCAGCCACAGCATTCTAACTGTATTATTATACCCTGCAGCTATTTCCAAGGAATAATAAAGCTGTCATCAAATTGTTTGAAGGCAAAAGTAGACATTAACGGCTCTTTAAGTCAGTTTCTAATCAGCATCTCTCTCTCTCTCTCTCTCTCTATATATATATATATATATAAATGGTATCTGTATGCACTTAATGTTCAATGTTAGCTTTGCAGATATCTTGTAGTAACTTTAAGTACAGGGTAAGTGTTAGTTGAGCACTCTCTATCTGTCGCTCTCTGGCCAGGAGCAGCTTTTGTTATTATCTCGCCGGTTACTACTAGCGGCCTTTCATCTTTCATCTTTCACTTTCGCTGGCGCTTACGCTCTGGCTTTGTCGGTGGCCCGTTTTCTATGAAATTATGCATTTAAATGTATATGGGAATCATTAGGCTGAACTTACCCGTCGGCCCCAAAGGCCTTCAGTTCGCGATTCAACGTTGCCTTCACGTTCTCCTGGGAGTAGAGGCCCATGGGTGAATTGAATTGCTTGTGCACAAGTTTACGTTGTACGGCAGCCATTTTGTTGTTGTTGTTTAAGTTGTTGTTGCTGTTTTGGATTTTCTTCAGTTGAGCTTCTGTTGCTGCTCTTTCTTAGCTGTTTGCTTTTTTCAGTTTGTTGTCCGGCTTGTGTTCGAAAAACTTTTAAATTATTGTTGATAAAAATATTTGAAAATTTCAACTGTGGCTAAGAGAGAGGCTAGACCACTTATCGACTGCTACACTTGACTTTCTATGTTGTGGTTGTTGTTGTTGTTGTTGTTGTTGCTGTTCTACTTCTAGTCCTAAACAATTTTCCCAGCTTCTGCTTAATTTAAATCGTTAATCGTAGTTCGTTGTTCGTTCTGAAAATTGAAATAAGTGAAAATTAATATAATATGATTTGGTAAAATGAATTTAATAATCATTTAAGATTCGTGTGTTTTGTGTTCAATTACATACGACTGATATGCGTAAAGTGAATGCCTGAAGACTCATTTCCGGCTCATCAAGTTCCGTTTTGCAATATATATTTTAAATATTCATGTCATCTGCAATGTGCAACACACACACACAAACATACAGACATACAGGCACACAAGGTTAAATTAAGAGCCGCCCTGCTGACAATTTAATCCCCACATTACGTTGGCAATTTATTGTCATGCCTTCAGGAGTTGAGAATTCAGAGCTGAAAGTTGAGCGACTTTTTTTCTTTTTGTATATTCATTATAATAATAATAATAATAATAAGATAAGTCACTTTCTTTAAGCTGATAGGCCATTTAATTGCAATTTGCTTTTTGCGCATCATTAATTATTAATGACTTTAATCAGCAGGCAATGGTTGAAATAAGTATACATAATTCCATTTATAAATTGCTGCAAATCCAAATATTTCATCTAAAAATAAATGTGAACAATATATAATTGAGCACAAACACAATCAGCAATTTCGAATTGATTAAATATAATAAATGCACGTTATCAAAAATTTATTGGTTAAAACATGTTTGCTTTGAACAAATTGTATGAAAAGCCAATTTAGTATCCCAAATACATAAAAAACAAATTGAATGTGTGAAATATTTATGATTGCAAATGGCTCCAATCAGCCGCAAAATAGTTTCAATGTCAGTTTTTTTTTTTGTAGCTATATGTCTCTATATATGAAATATATATAATTCCATATAAATTTATTTATATACATAATATATATTCACTGGAAGCATTCTCAATCAGATATAGACTACACAATGTGCATTTTATAAGTATTTTTCGTGTGGTTTTCTTTATTTTTGGGTGACATAAATCTTTTTGTAATTATGATTCTCATTATTTGTGCTGGCTTACAACAGCTGCAAGCTAATTACAAAATATTTCTGTCGTTTGTTTTTTCAAATTTCTTATAGAGAACACTCACTACTGTCACATTTAAAAATGTATCTTAAACTAATTTGAAAGGCACTTTTTGGCCTGCTGAAATATTATTATATTTATATGTTAAATATTTGTGCTTGCTGCTTTTTTGTTGTTGTTGTTGTTGTTAGTTAAAAATAGATGCAACAACACAGTCTTCACATTGAGATATGCTCACTTTTTTGCTATTCTAATATTTTCCACACACACACACACACACATGGATTTAAATGCTCATTCGAGTTGTGCCTGTCCTCTCCCGCCCTCTCCTCTCGTGCACAAATAAATTCCCGCCTTGTGTGTCACCTCAAATAAAATTAGCAACATTGAGCGAATGGCATTATATAGATTTGCGTCATTTCTGTCTGTCCATTTGTCGATATGTCTATAGCTCATGTCTAGCTGTGTGTGTGTGTGTCAGTTCTTCTTTTGTGTATGTATAAATATAAATATAAAAATATATATACGTATGTGTGTGTGCGTGTGTGTAGACTATTAACGAACATAATTCCAATTTGAAGTCTAGTTGTGCTTATTGCATTGCAGATCCAAGAATATTAAAAATATATATATATATATATGTTGCAAGAGCAACATGGCCAAAATGATGCAGCAGATTGTGATGCACTTTAAAATAACATTGGGTTGTTGAGCGCAATTTATTGGAATTTGCACACACACACTTAATAAAATAACATTTGTATAAAATCATATAAAGTAACATTTTGTATATACAGTTCAGCTTTTGTGTGTGAGTCTTAAAGTCCTTTAACCCACAAAAGTACATCTAACATTGCTCTCAATGTTAAGGCAAGATCTCTTTATGTTACTTAAAAGAACTGTTGTCTGCACATTTAACTCTCCAGCCCTGTTAATGGCATTTAACAGTGAAAAATTGTGGGTGTCTGTATTAATGCGTTAAATTATTTTATTGTAAATAAAAGGTTAATTCTTTGAACATGTGTCTCGAAAATATTTATATACAATTCAAATTTTGATCTCATTATGTTACGGTTTGCTCTCCCTCTTTGTCTCTCGCGAAAATTTTACTTTCCAGGCATGCTAATGGCTTTTGACTGTCTCACAATGTGAATGGTATTATGTTAATGCGATTAATTATTGATTGGATGCTCTGTAAAATAGTGCTTTGTAAATAAAATGTACATTTCATGCAGATGTGCGCAAATAACATGCGTCAGACTTCACCAAATAGCAATTAAGCGGACATCTCGACCAAAAGCCATTTGTCTGAAAAGAATTCAATAAACGTGCAACATTCTTGCAGCCGTATATGTGTGTCCGCGTGTGTGTGTATACCGCTAGCGCCAATTGGATGTAGAGCAGACAAAATGTGGCAGCAAAATGCAATAAAATGCTTAGCTCGTATGCTTGAAAATACCTAAATACACACACACACACACACATGTGAGTTAATATGCGTGTGTTTATTTTATTTTTTGTGTGTGTGTGTGTGGGTGTGCTCGTTGATTCGTAATTTGTGCGTTTTAATTGAGCTGATCGCAACTGTTGCCTGCAGCTGTTCGTTCAAATTGCCAACTTATGAGCAACAATTTTGCATATGAATGGATGCACCCAAAAGCACGCAACACTCCTTTTCTCTGTGTGTGTTTGTGTGTGTGTGTGTGCGCTTGTGCGGAGAAAATTAATCAGAATTTAATAAAATATTATGCAAATCACACACACACACACCCACACCCACACACTGAGAGAAGTAGCCTTTATAATGCATTTGTGCTGGCCACTTGATGTCCCAATTAAAGTTTTACACTCGCCCACACACACGCACCCAAATATATACACACACACACACACATAAGGCAGGTGTACTTTGCATGGGATTAAAAGTGCTCCTGCATTGTGCGAGAAAATTCGCATAAAAATTGCAGGCACACAAAAAAAAAATTTTGTTTGCTTCCAAAAAGTTGCTGTTGCGTGCGTGCCTTGTGGGCGTGGCCACCCACTGAGCAAATACACAGAGAAATACACACAGAGAGGCTACAGGCTGCAGCTGCCATATGCAGAACCCATTAAAAAATTGTTAAAAGGGTATAATGAAGTTGTGGAGAGGTGTGCAGCAAGCAGAATGAAGCAGCCGCAGGCTCATAAAGTAAATTATATATTCCTGATCAGCAACAACAGACGAGTCGGTTTGTTCGTCTGTATAAATAATAGAGTTAGTTCAAATTATTCATAAAAATTATTGCATAAAAGAAGTGCACTTAAATCCAGCACCAGTTTGAAGAACATCGATCAAATTAGATATATATCATTTTTTGTTATTTTTATTTGATATATTTCTATCTCAGTGTGACAAGCTAAAACTGATATGAATTAACTAAAGACATTAAAATTAGTTTCAATTATTTTCCTACTTAGTTTTAGATATGTTAAATTAGTTATTCCCTTATTTCATTTAATTTATTTTCCTATCATTTTATTTATTTATGGATTTTCCCTTATAGCCATCCAATATACCCTGACATATTATTCATCAACTGTGGAAATTTCAATAAGATCTGTTGGAAACACAATCAATAACCAACACTGAGTTTAATATTTAACAAACTGTTACTGGAATATTGGTATTTGCCTCGTCGAGCGCTCTCGACTGTAGCCTTCTAACTTATTTTTTGCATGGCGCGTGTAGAAACAATAAAGAGGAGCATTGCATTAAAACCAGGTGGAAATATGGTTGCTGTTGCACTGGAACGCATAAATTAAACATATATTCTGTGTATCGATGTATCTATTTATGCAGCAGTATGTGGCAGAGTGGGAGAGTAGCGAATTGCAGATTATTTGATTTGATTATTAGCCAAGAGTGTTTTGTTTGCGTTATACTTTCGGTTGAATTGTTTAATTATTCAATGGTAAATCTAATTTGCTGCGACCACCTCGGGCGCTTTCGAGTTCTAATTAAAGCATATCATTAAACTTAATATTGTTTTGTTATTTTTTTGTTTACTTACCGTCTTTTGCAAATGCACTCCGCTTAATCCAATAATAATGCGCGCAAAAAAAAGATGAAGTTCGCCTGGTGTCCTTGCGCCTGTTTGCCTGTTTGCCTGCTTGCCTTTTTGCCTTTTACATTGGTTGCTCTTGTGCAATTTCGGTTCGCCATTCGCAATTGCATTTCAATTGCAAATATGAACACGACGCGGCAAGTGGCACAAAAAAACTGAAATCCCGGACACGTTTTATTTTTTAGTGGCGAAGGGGGGGGTAGGAATAGGGCGGGGATTTTGGGGCGCCACACGATTCTTGCGCGGCCGGCACGGCCAACCGGCGTTTTATGAGCGCACCATAAGCGAACTGAACAGAACAGAACTGAACTGAACTGAACTGAACAGAACTGAATTGAATATAACACGGCGTCGTCGAACTCGACCGCAACTCAATTCAACTGGTCGCATGCGGCTGCCACTGCCACTGGTGCTGCTGCTGCTGTTGCTGCTGCTGCTGCTGTGGCAGCCACTGTGGCTACAATGGCGATAGTGTTGGACGATAGCAAAGACTAGACTCAAATTGAAAATGAACATTCAAATAAAAATGAAGAAAAACTTTACGCAATGATCATGCGTTTTGAGTGAGAGTCGTTTTTCACCATATCGCAACCTCATCTATCTATATGTAGAAGAATGTGTATGCATGTGTGCGTGTATGATGCTCGCACAGTGGCGTCCATAAATAAAGTGCCGGATCATGAGGAATATAATCTATTGCAGCTGTTGCAGTTCTAAATAGTCTGAAATACTCTTAAAAATAAACTAATTACATTTTGCTTGCCTTGCATTCAAATTCCAGCTAATCCACATTAAATTAAATTTTGTACTATGATGAAAAGCGAACATACCAAAATGAACAGTGGTGTCCACAAATATAGTATCTGCTCATTGGGCATACAAATGATATGGTCAATTAGGCACATCACTCAAAAGCAAACACATCTATCAAAAGTGTGCCCATTTGCGAGTACTTTGAAAAGTGAAATGTTTGATGATTCCTATTTCAAAAGTTGGCAGCTGTTTTGTATTATAAACATAGCGCTTCTTAGAAGTCTAAAAAACGCCCAGAAATATGCTCAATGTTTTTTTGAATGCATCTAATCCCAATTTAATTCAAAAGAACTACGTTTATGTGATCATAAAACAAACGAACATGACGCTCTCAAAATTAGCTTTGATGAAATGTATCAAAATATTTGGCAAGCTGTCAAGAAGAGTCTGATTAATGTTACTGGTTGGACATATCCATGTATCGGTCTGCTACCTATGAGAAATGACTCAATTGTATTTTCTTTATAGCTGATTGCCAGCTTTATGCAGTACACCTCACCCATCCACCCCACGCATCCCACCCCATCCCTGCAGACTGATTCATATACGAGATACATTTGTATCTTGGCCCAGTGCAACTCGTGGCGTACGCTACTGTAGCCATCTGAAAAGCACTCACACAGATAAATGAAATTGATATATATATACATCTGTTTTTGCCACACTTCGACAACAACAGCAAAAGCCGAAACAACATCAAGAACAACAACCACAATTCAGACACTTGAAAGTAGTTTTGGGAATATAGTTCACAAATGCGATGAAAAAAGCATAAATGAAATATGAAAAGGAAAATATGTTTTGCAGCTGAAGAATTGCGGTCCGTCAATGGACTTGTGGCAGTCAGATACAGATGCATTCAAAAGACACATCTCTATGTATGTATGTATCCATCTAGCTGTGCGTGCTGTGTGTGTGCTCTGTGTGTGTGCTGTGTGTGTGTGTTTGTTTTTGTGTGTGTATCTTTTCGGTGGCCTCGTGGTCTATTACAGCAGTTTTTACTTGTGGGCAGCTCCACAAAAAACAAAAACACGTCTCAAAAATTCTATTTTTGAGTTCAATTCGTTATTTTTGTGCTTGTCTTTTTCCGTCTTTCTGGTCCACGTCGCAGCGTTTTTTTTTCGGCCATTTTTTTGTCCACATCCAACAAAAAACAAACACCAGCATTATTTTTAAGCATTTCAGTTTTCTTCACAGGTTTTTCCTCAACGTAAATAGAAATGAAAAACGTCAAATTTCGCTTCTAGCAATATACATCCATTTTTTTATCTCTGCTGTTAAATGCTAATTAGCTATTATGACTTCAAGTGTTATTTCCTTAATTTCCTTAATTTGTGGTTTTATCTTTAATATTATTATTTATTTTTGCGTATATATTTTTTTGTTGGTTTTGAGTTAATTTAATTAAATTTTGATTGCACGCTCGCGCATCTCTGCACTTTGCAACAACTCTTGGCTTGTTGGCAACGTCTGCTTTTTCCTGCTTCGCACAGTAACACAATGCACAAATGCACAATGCATTTACACACACGCACACACGCATGAGGAGTTGATTGGCACACACAATCATACACAGTCACACACAGTCACACACACACAGGCACACCTACACACAAGCACACCTGCGTTGTCAGCGAGTACGAATGCGAAACTACGAGATATTCTTCACAGCCTGCTGAGGTGATTCTGTGTGTGGTTCTGTGAGCTGGTCTATGTGGTGGTGCAAGGTGTGGTGCGGTGTGTGGTGACCACGTTCGCGTTGCGTTTGCGTTGCGAATTATTATTCTTACTCGCCGTTCACCGTTCACCGTTCGTTATTCGTGTGGCAGTGTTCTCAAGCAGCATTCAACACTTTTGCCCCCAAGTCATTTTCATCCACAAAATGTTTGCAAAAGCAGCGAGAAAAAAAAGTCGCTGCTGCTGCTGCTGCTGTTGCTGCGGGTTGCTCTTTTCTTCATGGAAAATGGAAAATGATGACACACACACATACACACACACACTGGCAAAATATTCATGCTGAGACAACATCTACTTAGTACTTATACTACCTACTAACAAAATCATCCATCGCCCACACACATGCTTTCAAATTAGTCTCTCCGCCTGAAGCTAATCGCGTATTTTGATATAGCCTCCAAACTAAAGAGCCTCCTGCACAATCGCAATAAATATTAGCCATACACACACACTAGCACACTCACTCACACTCGCACACACACACACACTATCATACACACCTAATTAAGTACACTATAAAACAGCGATATATGTTCGATATATGTTTGTAGTTGTACACATGTATTTATTTGCGTGCTTTTTTAAACATTCAATATTTATTTTTGGCCTTTGGAAAGCCATTTTAAAACTGATTCCCATACACTACAAGGCATTGGGGTTTATGGATTAGTTGAAACAGTTTGTGTTCTTTGGCTAATTAGAAGTTGCTATTGGCTTTGTTTTGTAGTTAACAAAAGTTTATTTATTTTTATAAGCTTTCGAGTTTATGACTACATTTATTATGAGGCAGAGCTAGCTGAGAATAAGACTCATTTCTTATGCATCACTTCTAGAAGCAAGAGTTTTTCTTGATCAAATTAGAAGTGGAAACTAAGCAAACTGAGAGTGCTCAAGTAATTTTCAAGGCTATCTTCCAGATGTTCTTCCAGCCAATGCTTGAGGCTCTTCCAAGATTATGCATCGGTATCATATATACTTAAACAGTTTTATAGAGTCAAATCGAGCTAAAATGAGTACGTTCAATATCATGTTCAATCAATGCTCGAGGGCATCTTTCAGAGGGAGCTCTTTCAGATAACAAACACAAGATTCCTTCAAGAGATTATGTAAAAATATATATAGTATACAAAGTGGATCTAACAGTTGCATGAGGACCTCTCAATAATGGTCATAGTAAATTATATATAAATCGATATATGTATATATATTAGGATAACCTAATAAACTAATTCCATCAATCTTTATTTCAATTTTAACTTTATAAACAAACAAACTGCTTAGTTTTCCAGAGCATCTGGCAGTCGTGCCACTCCATCACTCCTCCTCCCCCCTGATGAGGATTAATATTGTTTTTCTTAATCGCATTGCTGTCATATATTTAAGTTTAATGTGCTTATATATATATGTTTTTGGATGTGTTTTGTTTAATGTTGCTCAAATGAAGCACATTTCACACAAACAAACAAACACACACACACACACAGACACACACACACACAAACACACACATCTCGGTTTATTATGTGGTTTTACGGGATGCAGTTGAAAATGCAGTGCGGTCAAGCGCATCAATTAGTGCATGCGAAATGTCTGTTGTGCCTGTGTGTGACGTATAGAGGAATAGACACACACCCACACACACACACGCACAGACGCACACACATTGAAATTCATCGGTGGCACTCTATCGGCAGTCAGGTGATCAATCCCCACAGCCAAAGAACCAAAGAGCCACAGAGCCATTTAGCCGCAGAGCACCTGACAGCGAACTAAGCTTCTCGAAATTGTATTTTAGTATTTCAAGCTACAAGGCAAAACAAAAATATAAATACAAGAAAAAATAAACCAAAAAAACACACATATGTATATGTATGTATATATGCTTAATGTTTGTGAATGATTAATGGGGCATTAGAATTGAAATTGTTTTGCTCCGGTGGCAATGGGGCAGCGAGCCATATTGCAGAGAGCAACTCTTTGCCAAGCGCAGCAGCAGCAGCCGCAGCAGCAGCAGCAGCAGCAGCAGAGTATACTACATTTGCCATAATATACAAATATTTATATGCCGTTTTTTTTGCCGCTTGCCCAGCCGCAGTATATTTGTGCCCCCCCCCTTAAAACCCACTCACCAGGCAGTGCCAAATGGATGTGGCCTTCTATGAGCATACCGAGCAGCTGGCGGCCAACAGCCAGCAGCCAACAGTCAACCTGCTACCTGCTACCTGCTACCTGCTGCCTGCTGGCAAGAAGCACCGAGCCAAACAGGTGAGTGTTTATAATATGCATGCCAAAGTGCGCAAGCTGCAAAAAAAATGCTGGTGAGAATACTAACACCGAAACACACATATAGCAAATAACACACTCACATACACACACACACACACACACTTTTACACCCACTATCGTACACACCTTTTACACTCATGGCTAGCATAGTATGTGCTTAGGGTATATCCGTAGTTATAGTTATTGTTTTGCGGTTGCTGAGAGTTGAAAGGTTTCTTATTGTTGTGCAAAACTTGCTAACAAGCTGAGATGTGCTGCTTCTAAACTATATTGTTTATATATATATATATTCTTGATCAGCTTAAGCCGTCCACATTTGCCAGGCATAGCTGGCATAGCTAGAGTTTGGTAACTATGCAGTCACCTCAAACTTAAACTTTTGCTCTAATTGAGCTCAACTTGCATTTGAAGATATAATGAACAAAATGAACAAATGAAATTATTTATAGTTTATCATTTAATTTATAACCTTTTTTCTTTTTCAGCTTCAATTTTCTAATTGCACAAACTTAATATTTAAATTAAATTTATAGCTCATAAATCATAAGATAAATGGCAACTTTGAAGACATAGCTTGTGAATAAGTTGAATAAGAAACAGAGACTTAACTTAAGTAACTTTAATTTATTAATTGCAATTTTATACAAATATTCTGCTGAATAAACTGAAGATTCACAGTTTAATCAAAAGCAAAAGCACAGCTGCAGCTCAATCGAATATTCATTTCTTATACACATATGTTTTGGCAATGATTGTTGAGCAGCTCATTAAAATGGAGTTAACGAGGAGAAGAAGGGAAACTGTAATTAATATTCGATTTAATTGCTGTGTGAAACTCATATTGTGGCATTTGAGCAAATAAACAAGCATATTGAATCACTCTCCACAATGTGTGGCATGTTTGTCTACCACTCAAGATGAACACAAGTTGAGTCCTACTTGGTTTAATGCAGATGATTATTAAACCACAAGTGAAATGTGAAGAGTTCACAATTGTTTACAGAGTATCTAATAGTCTGGCAGTCGCGATGAATACCATTCTTAATAGTTGTTTATGCTTATGGGTGAGCATTTGCAAAAGTTGTCTGCGTTGTTGCATTACACATATATTTGTTTAGTTAGGTGTTGTAGGTGTTGTTGCTCCTATTGCTGTTGTTGTCTGCACAACTGTGCGCAGAAGCCAAATGAATGGGCAAATACGATGTGATGGGTAACCAAGACGATTCTCAACCGAAAACCCCAAATCCAATCTCAGATGGACCAGGACAGTAGAGAGTTGCGGGGGGGCAGGGAGGGCGGCGTTTGGGAATAGCAGAAAACTTTTGCCAAATTGCAGAAGCCGCAAAAGCCAGCAAACAGTTTTGTCCTCGTCTTCAGCAGCGAATTGGGATGAACAAGTGATTGCGGTGAAGGGCGGGTGCGGAGTTGAGTTTTCAATCTAAGATTGACTAAGAGTTGTTGGAAATTTCTTAATAAACTTTAATGACTGCGGGCTGTGTTGCAGTGACAGTTGCTGCTGTTGATGTTGTTGTTGTTGCAAGTGCAACTTTGATAGACCTGATAAAATGAAGCGCCTGAAAGTATGCAATAAGGAGCCCCACATTTATCAGGTATGGTGCAGGGTAAGCGGAGAGAGTTTTTGGGGTCTTGGTGGTTGGTGGTTGATGGTTGCTGGTTGAGGATTGTGGACTATAAAAGCAGGCTGTCGAACAAATTCGCCAATATCAAATGCTAGCGTAGATTTCGCCAATAATTTAGTTGGACAGCACGTAGCACAGAGTGTCACGCATGCAGCAGCAACAACAGCAGCAAATTGGAGACAGTCAGTCGAGCCGTTGCGAACGGGGCATGCAACAAGCTGCGGCAGGGTCGGTTGGTTGGTTACAACATGCTCATGCATTACTCATGATGTGTACGTCAACGGGCTGAAGCTTGAAGCAGGCCCCGAATTGTCTTTGCCACAGCCCAAACACACACACTTGCCACACACAGTTGCTGCTTTAATATGGACGCTGCGGTTTTTGCCCAGTTTAATGGAGTAGGCCATAAAAAACAGGCATGCAGGCAGAACGAATGTTTATTTGACTGGCTGACTTGTTTGCGCAAATTAATGCATTTGTTTACAACAACCAATCCTTAAATATTTATCGAAAAACAAGCCCAAAAAATAACATTAAAAATTTTTGCGTTTATTTTCATATGTATAGTATATAATACATTTAAATATAATAATCATAGTAATATTAATAGACGAATTTTATCACACACACATATGATATGGCTGTACCACACAGGCGCACACAAGCACCCAGCACACACACGCAAACACACACAAACACACACAGAAGCACACTCATACACACACACACAGCATACAGCATAAGTTGAGTTTTGATTAGCGCATTATATATTTGACATTAGGAAAAGTGTGCGCCTGCATGCAGCTTAAGATGGGAGTGGAGGAAACTTTTCCAAGTCATCCTCTGTACTTCTTTCTAAACTCATCATTTCGTTATTCACTTATAAATTCGTGATCGTTGTCGTCTCCGGCTGCTGCAACAGCGAACAGCGGAGAAAGCTCAGTGTCAACAGCAGCAGCAGCGAGACGAGAGCACAGCAGTTGCTCAACCGTGCCCTGCCTGTGGCATGCCCCTGCAACGGCAGCTGCTCCGTCTCCAGACACAGCCGGAACTCGTCATAATCCAGGCGTGTGATGGCGCAATAATGATTGAGCATGCAGTGACCCAAGCAGGCGGAACCCGACTGAAACCGAACAGCGTTCGCACGTTGATATCTAAGTGGGGTGTGGGGAGGCGAAAGATTAGAGATGGCATCAGAGGGTTCGACTTGATTACACACCTGCCAAACCAGGAGGCATCTTTGCCCGTAAAGCGCTCCACAAAGTTGTGCAACGCTATCGCTGAGATCTCGCCCAATCCATAATAGTGGGTCAGATTGTATTCGGGCTGCCAGAGTGGTTCATGCACCCGGTTTGCCAGTGGCAGATCCAACCAATACTGTGTGTAGTCCAACACCTGTCCGCTGCCTGTATCAAACTTGTACAGGCGCAGTGCCGGATTATTGGAGGCACCAATTCCCTCCTTGCGTGGCACCACAGATGGCGCCGTCATCAGCCAAGATATGGGTGTGCCTGTCCAATCGAAATTCATTAATCTACTCCAATTAACACCAGTTACTCTTGATCTTCACCTTGCTCATCGTAGATCAGCCGAAAGGTGTCCGAGTGCAGATGCCCAAAGAACTGGCCCTGTATAACCGAGGCGTACTTGCGCACTATGTCCAGATATCGTTGGTTATTCCGCTCCGTAAAGATCAGCTGGCCATGGTGTGGTGTGCCCAGGTAGCGCTCATCGACTCCAGGCGGCATGTGACCCACTATGTAGACCTGCAATTGGAAATTAAGGCATAAATGATGAAGTGAGGGACAAAAGATACAAATCTAACAGATTAATCCAAGATTAAGAGAGGAAGGTTTTGGATAGTTAAGCTAAGTTGCGTTATTCAAGTTGGCTTACCGTCTCTTGCTTATCCCTCGACTTGGTAAGGATCTCATCCAGCCAGAGCCACTGCTGCTCAGCCTGCAGCTGATCCTGTGCGGTGGTTGCGCGACTGGATGTCTTCGATTCCGCATAGTATTCGACTGGCCAACGTAGACTCTGCGCATGCTTGGAGTCCACATCGTAGTCGTGTCGCATGAAGTTGGTGTTCAGAGCAACGATGCGCAGGCGACTCCTGGTTTGCTCGATGGAATAATAGCCACCCTGCTCGAAGGTGACAAGTGCCTCGGTGGGCAGCCAGTGGCGCCAGAGCTCGCCCATTTGTTTGTACTTGTGCAGGCCGCCATCCTCGTGCCCCAGCACCGGGAAGATGAAGGGCGAGGAGAAGCTGCGGCCGAGTAGTTCGGTAATGTTGCGCAAAATCTCGTGCTGCCGCTGCTCGGAGAGCGCTTGAGCGGAATGGGAGAGGGCATCGCCTGTCCAGAGTACGAACTCCACGTTGTCGCCCTGTTTGGCCTTCATGGTCTTCACCGCTGACTCTACCAGACTCCAGGGACTGTCGCAGTTGTAGTTGCCAAAGGGACCCGGTGACTCCAGCTCCTGCACGGCGACAGAGGAGGGCGGGTTGCGGGCTGCCAGCTGCCAGCAACTTTTGTAAATGTCGCCCTGTGTGGAGTAGAAAGTGTCCAGATGCAGGTCACTCATGTGCCAAAAGTAGCCTGCAAATGAGAATTGTGAAGGTTGAAAAGTCAGTCAGAAGAGGGATTAAAGGGGAAGTTCGATTTTCCAAACACGAAAAAACCGGGGAAGACCACAAGCCAGCTGGCTGTGAAAAACCCTAGCCACAACACACACATTTCCCCGACCCCGACCTGAACTGCTACCTGACCGGAAGGCGAGAGAGTGAGACAGATCTCAAGAAGCCATTCTGAGCCTTTGAGGTGAGTGAGGAACCGTTCTTGCAATCAGTTTGGCGGTGGCATGCGCATTGAACAATTGTTTTTCGAGAGTCGTCGAGTCGAGAGTGGAACGACAGCATATAGGGAACGGGATATTCAGAGAGAGTGAGGATCTGGGATTGGGGGATTTGGTCGGGAGCAAGATGAGCTTGCGATTCAGTCTATCGCTGCTGCTGATGGTCGCCATGTGGCAGCTGGTGCAGCAGGTCGAAGGTCGCCGCAAACTGTGCGGCGATGCACTCAACGAGGCACTTGACTTGATTTGTGTTAATGGATTCACACGCAGGATTAAGCGCTCAATCAATTGTAAGTATAGATTGCCATTCCCACCCAACTGTGGCCTGAATTAACATCAGTTTTAAGCGGATAGAAGCCCCAGGACACCCGAGCAGGCGTTGCGCCACAAGTGGCAACTGTTGGCATTAAGGAAACAACTGGAACAGGACGCCATCAATGAGGCGGGCAATGATCGCGAACTGCGACGTCCGCGTCGAAGGATAACCCATGAATGCTGCAAGCAAGGCTGCTCCTACGACGACATCCTGGAATATTGCGCCTAACCTTAACTTGGACGCGGACTTTGACTTGAACTTGGCCTGGCTCATACCATCAATGGACTATCCCCAAACAGAAACATTGAAACAAAACGCAAGTTTTGCAATTCATTCAATTACACTTACCCTCTGCCTAAAAAAGGCAAATAATTAATTTACACATACATATACATATATATATATATTTATATATATAATTATATACATACTCTTTAATAATTCGCAATGTTTTATTGTAATATTTCAAGGAAGCAATAAAGTTACTCGATAACAAAACAAAACAGCAAACAAAAGGCAACTC
Organism: Drosophila paracracens; assembly: GCA_035044025.1. Lineage (NCBI taxonomy): Eukaryota > Metazoa > Arthropoda > Insecta > Diptera > Drosophilidae > Drosophila > Drosophila paracracens. Next base: position 1,802,194 of record JAWNMN010000713.1, read on the forward strand.
ATAGCATCAAATGCCTTGAGCTTAGTGCTCTTCATTGTCAACCCCCCCTTTCCCCTCTCTGCTACTGCTTCTGCTCCCACCCGTTTGGGCCACCAACTGTGTGCTTCTGGGTACTTCGCCACCATTTACTCGTCCCTCCCTCCCCCCGTCCGGTAAATGAGAAAATGCTTGCGCCCTTGCATTCTCGAAAACAGTAATGAAAATTTTGAATTTTTAATTAGATGACGTTGTGTTTTTGTGCAAACAACATTTTGGATGCTGCTCAATTGGCAACGAATCTTGTATACTCTATAAAACCAATATTAAAATCAAAGAAATCACTTTCGTTTGCCAACAAATTCCACTTTGTTTTGGCGTCGAGCGGAGAGTGCTATTGATAGCAATTGATCTAAAAATAGACGATATCTTTTGTAAACACAATTATTGAAAAAATATACAAATTGATGTTAATATTGTTTACTTGGCATCAACCATATCAACTATATAGTCAGTGGCCTGATATCCAGCTGGGCGTACCAATTCTTTTCAGAGTATGCGTAAACAACAATAGCTGCAAGTTGTGGTGCCGACGGGGGTGCAGTGGGTGGCAGAGGGGCACTTGACTTTGTTTTTCAACAGTTGTGATCTACGCGTTATTATTTTGCACGGCACAACATAAACAAAAGACGTCAGCTGATATGAGTAAACCCGAACCCAAACCACCCACACACCTCCGCTCCTCGCAGTCTGTGGCAATCTGGCTGTCTGGTTGGTCGCCTCAACTAACTGACACAACACCTAACACACCCTGACACACTCTCTCTGTGTGTGTGTGTGTGTGTTTGTGTATTCTCCGGTGTATGTTCCTCTCTGTAGTGCAAACGTTATCGTATAAAGCGCTGCGGTGCCGCCGCACGGGGCACAGTTCTCGTTAGCCACCAATTCACTGTGGTTCAGTGTGGTGCGTGTGTGTAGAGTCAGCAAAGGATTAAAAGCCAAACAGCATAATGCATTTGGAGAACGTTAAGGTGCAGTGTTTGCTCTGCAGCCTGGCATTTCTGGTGCTGCAAGTGGACGCGATTCGTCTGTGTGGCACCGAGCTGCCCGAAATGCTGGAAAGGATTTGCTCCTACGGCTATAATACGCAAATGAAGCATGCCAACGGTAAGCACCACGACGCCACCTTGACCAGCTCGTATAATTGCATTTCTGTGTTTGTCAGCGCCTCCTCCAATACAGAACAATGGCATCAGCAGTGAGTATGCCGGCTCCTATTCAAATCTGGATTCCAATTCACAGCCATTGCTTCAGAGGCTCCATCTGGTGAATAGCCGACATCGTCGTTTCGGTGCCTACGATGATTGCTGCGCCAAGTCTTGCACCTATACAGAACTCTCCTCCTACTGCAAGCCGAGTCCCTGAATCTCGGCAGCTCTCTGCTTAGAGTGCTCTAGATCTTGATTGGAAACCATTTGGACTAGATTTAAGCCAGCTCATCTTTACTAGCTCCTAACTGTATAAATACTTATAAATAAAGCATTAGCCTTAAGCATAGAACAACAAAATTATAAAATAAAAAATAAATGTACGTATTTATTTATGAATATTATTTGTTATTATTATTATGTTTGTTTAAATTACTTTAAGTTGCTTTAGACTTGTGAAAGTTTGTTGGGGAACTTAGATCAACCCATTATCTTTGATAAATAGTTGATTCTTTCAGTTCATGATTCACTCTATAAATATTATTATTATATAGTTATTGGTATAATATATATTTTTTCACTAAGTTCCTATGGATTTTTGGCGTGGTGTTCAACTGTTAGTCCCATTATAAATCCTCATTATTATAATCTTAACAATCATTTATGCGGCTTGGCTTTTTATTGAAAGCATCTATAATATAAATACAACTTGTGGATTTGCAGTATAGGATTAGGGCGTAACAATTCTAAGGTTCTATCAATTTCAAAATGTACTCTGATCACGGTGCTTCAACAGGGTTATCTACTGCCCCATGTCTTGGACTTAGGCGGCACAGTAATTAGTCAGTTCTTCAATTTGGCAAGACCTCCTGCAGCATTCATCAACAATTCCTTCCCGAGTGCGACGTCTGGTGGACGTCAGAGAGTTGAGGACGTTGTCCTGGTAGATGTTGCGCAGGCGTCCATTGCTCACACGATAGGGAAGCAGCTCGGCAGAGGAAGACTCCTTCTCCTCAATATATTGAAGGGGATCGAGAGGGTCCATGTCCATGAGGGCTGCAGTGCATCCAAAATGGGGAAGTTTATGATTGCCTTTGCAAACTTTAAATTGGACTTACGTGAGCCGCGTTTCTGGATGAGTCGATTATATCCTGTGCCACCACAGAGTCGGCGCAATACATCGTTGAGTCCGTCGCTGCAATGGCGCATCGCAAGTGGCGATTTGGCAGATGCCACAACGCACAGGGCGAACAGGAAGGCCAGCGAGAGGGAAATTGACTTGCACATTGTATTAACTGGGATTAGATGCTTTGATGCGAAGGAACTGATGCCAGCACACTCGCTGCCGCATGCTTATATACTCTGCAATGACACTTTGGGTTGGGGTGGCATGCCAATTTTGTGGCATGTGGTAAGGCAAACTACATCGGTGTCAAATTGCGTTACAGGTTATTGGGACACGTTGAGTGCATTTCCGAGTAGCTGGAGCAGCTTGCTAAACCCATTCAATGTCAACGTTCACTTTTCGTTGGCTTATGCAAATTTCACCCACTGCTGAGGGTGGCTTGTGGGCGTAGGTTGCGTGGTGCCACGCCCACAACATTTTCCGTCTTTGTCAGCCAATTAAACAATTTCGGTATAAAATAACAACGCAAGGTTCTGGCGTGTGCGAACCTAAGGCCTTTCCTTGCCTGGCCGTGCCTTGCCTTGTCTGCATTTATGAATACCAAATGAGTTGTTGCTCAAACTATACCCTGCAAAAGGTTGAGGGAAAGGGATGTGATTTTCACGAGCTTAACAATGTATTAAATTTGACTCTTCACGATATTAAAAATGGTTTATTATATAGAATGACAAGCAGAAAAAGTTTCTTACTTGTTTTGCTAATCATGCAAATAAAAATGAAGGTTCGAGTTGAGCATGAAGTGTTCCTATATCAGGTACTACTTCTATGCTCTGCGACTGAACCGTACCCACTCCCATCTCCTATACAATACAATGGCAGCGATAATGAGGATACGGACAAGGGCTTCGGCAACTACGGTCCCTACTCAGATCTGGATTTTAATTAACAGTCAATGCTGCAAAGTCTTCTGGGCGAGACTGCCCATCATCGGCTGACAACCCGAGTTTAGTGCACTGAATGCTGCCTCAGCTCTTGAACCCCTATAAATGCTCTAGATCTTGATTTAGACTCGGTACGGCATTCAATTGTGCATATACATTTAGACATATAAACATTATCTACTTGTGAGCATTGAAAAAAGTTTTTAGATATGAGAAAGTTATATGTGAAGGGTTTCCCATTTCTCATTGTTCTCCATTATACCGACTAAGTTGGTTCTTGGTACGACTATATCCGAGCAAAAACTATTTATCAAAATGCTTTTTTAAGTCATAATTATTGCATGCCTAGACTTTTCAAAAATTCTGTAATTAAAAAGTCTTTTATATTGGTTGACCATAGCTCCTTAATTGTGAAAGCTATAGGCATTTCCGATTATTCGAGCGTTCAAGATGGGAGTGGCTGGACTTTGCAGACATCTCCAGCAATATGTACACAGAATTTGATAACTCCAGCTTGAAAGCACTGGGAGATATATGGCTAAATCGATATGTATTTATCTTGTATGGACTGCTGAAGTAAATAAAACAAGCATCGAAAGTCATTTAAACAGATGTTATAAAAGGACTTTTTAATATATATATAATAATTTTTAATATATTTAATATATGCATATCCTGCATAGACCTGTGTTCAAAATATTTCATCGATAGTTGTCGAGCAAATAAGGATTTTCCGGTTTCAATTCAGCGTTGGAGGTTTTTTCTTAAAAACCAATTGTCTTTGTATTGTAACTCTTGATTTTCTGAGACTCGTCAGCACCTGCGATTTTTATGGTTCTCCCCAGAAACATTTTTATTTGAAGCATATATGTATTTAAAATCCTATTTATTTATATTATTGAAAAATCACGTTCAGCCTTGGCCCTTAACTTAGACAAAATATCATCCATAAGCCAGCCAGGTATCAAGATTGTAGTCCTCGTTCTTAAGTTGAAATATTTGCAGTGTTCTTCCGATTCTGTATTAATTCTGATTATCATAGTTTTAACATTGGTTTATGCGGCTTGACTTTTATTAAAAGCATTTATAATTTAAATACAATTCGTTGGATTGCGTAATGTAAATACAATATAAGGGATAACAATTCGAAGGCTCTATGAATTCAGTAGATTCACCTCCTAGGACTTAGGCACAGTAATCAAGGAGATCATTTGTATTGCAAACCCTTCTGCAGCATGCGTCCACAATTCCTTCCCTAGTGCGTCGTCGGATGGAGCTTAAAGAGTTCATCATGTTGTGCATGCGGCCGTTTGTTAAAGGATATGGAAACAGCTCGGCGGAGGAAGACTCCTTCTCCTCAATATATTGAAGGGGATCGAGAGGGTCCATGTCCATGAGGGCTGCAGTGCATCCAAAATGGGGAAGTTTATGATTGCCTTTGCAAACTCTAAATTGGACTTACGTGAGCCGCGTTTCTGGATGAGTCGATTATATCCTGTGCCACCACAGAGTCTGCGCAATACATCGTCGAGTCCGACGCTGCACAGGCGCATCGAACGGGGCGAGTTGGCAGATGCCACAACGCACAGGGCGAAGAGGAGGGCCAGCGAGAGGGAAGTTGACTTGCACATTGTATTAACTGGGATTAGATGCTCTGATGCGAAGGAACTGTTGCCGGCACACTCGCTGCCGCATGCTTATATACTCTGCAATGACACTTTGGGTTGGGGTGGCATGCCACACCTGTCCAAGCGGAACTACATCGGTGTCAAATTGCGTTACAGGTTATTGGGACAAGTTGAGTGCATTTCCGAGTAGCTGGAGCAGCTTGCTAAACCCATTCAATGTCAACCTTCACTTTTCGTTGGCTTATGCAAATTTCACCCATTGGCGAGGGTGGCTCGTTGGCGACCACGCATTGCCACGCCCACTACGGTTTGCGTCTTTGTCAGCCAATTAAACAATTTCGGTGTGAAAAGACAACGCAAGGTTCTGGCCTGTGCGGACCGCAGGCCTTTCCTTGCCTTGACTTGTCTTGCCTTGTCTGCATTTATGAATACCAAATGAGTTGTGTCTCAAACCATACCCTGCATACCGTTGAGGGAAAGGGTTATTTATTACAACGAGCTTAAATGTATATTAAATGCGACCAAGAGAATATTTAATTCAGTGGTCTTGTAAAGAATGACAAGCAGAGTGGGACATCGCATATTAAGCGATTTAAATGTGTAAACATAGATTAATGATTGCTCTTTTCAGTTGAGAATTTAGTAAACAATCGATGCTTACAATCGATGTTAAAGTATATTCACGGCTTGTTTTGTTGTTTCATACACACAAATTACTTTTTCAGGAATCTGGTAGCATTTCAGCCTTGGGGCTAGTTACATTTTTCAATCTCATTACCGTTTGTTGTCCTCACTTTAAACCTGTCTTCCTCCCCTTCCACCCATTCGCCCAAGAACATGTCTCCAGCCTTAGGCACAATCCAATGATGCCATTATCGCAAAATTTAATGATTGTCCCTCGAGGGATAGATTTAAGGAATAAACAAAAAAAAAAAAACAAACCAACAGAAAAATACATTCTGGCTAACCGCCATTGCAAGGCATAATGTCTTTTTCTTACTTTTATTAAGAACATTAATTTAAATTCTAAGTTTGGGAATTCGCATTCCAAGATTCCGAGAGCACCAAGCACTTTAATATCCCCGAGGCACAAATGTACATATGGATAAAATACGTTTTGAGTATGTTTTAAGCAACATGCATAAATCTATTCAAACAACTGGACACAGGGTAGCTGTTAGTTGGTCATTCATTGGGGTCTCTATTTACTTACCGATGCGGGCGTTGGCATCATCTGGCATCCACAGAAATGGCAGAAGCGCGGTTAACAACCAGCTGAAGCTGAAGCTGGAGCCAAAGTTAGTCATTTAGCTGCTGCTGATTTTGCTGCGTGTGGAGTATGGAAATAACGGTAGGAGTTGCTATTTGGGGTCGGGATTTGGGGGGAGAGGGTCTTTTACACTTTGAGTTGGTATGCAAATTTTCTTAGTAACTTTTGACTTAGCTTTTGCTGAGCTGTGAAACTTTTTTGTTACAATTTTGTCTTTTGTTGCACAGTTCTACTTTTTATTCATTAGCTAAAATTTGTGCTGCATAAATAAGTGGGTACGATAATGATAACGATTACGATTACGATTACGAGTATATGAGTACAATATCGCTTGCGAGTATGAGTTTAAGTATGCGTGCGTGCGTGTGCGTGTGAGTGCGTGCGTGTGTGTTTGTGTGTGCGTATGACGATTACGAGCGACAATAGGCCAAGAGTTCCGGATAGCTGCATGAATTGACACAGCATTCATCATAAATGCCGGCACGCTGCCGCCGCATGCGCCGCGTTTTGATGAGCACCTCCGTTCCATAAATGCTAGACAACAATGGACTCAACGCGTAGCCTTCATCGCCGCCATGCGGCTGCTGTAATTGCGCTTGCTCCGCTTCCACAACACCATCGACATCGATGAGCGATGCCTGATTGGCATCCATGCGTTTTTTGGGTATCGTATTATAGCCATTTACACAGACCATTGACATGGCCTCATTGAGGGCGGGACCGCACAGCTTGTGTTTGCCCTCACGCAACGGATGGGTGTTGGGAGCGGCACTGAAGCCGCGAATGCCATCGGCGCAACAGCCGCTGCCCATGATGGCTATCAGCAGGGCCAGCAGCAACACCAATTGCCTCCCATCTAACGATGCGCTTTTGTTAAACATTTTGCCAACTGCCAACTGCTGACTGCCTACCGCTGAGTTTGCGAACGTTTGCATGCCTGCTGCAGGCAACTGGCGCTATTTATACGGCGGTAAACGAATGCAACAACAGCAACAAATAAACAAACCCTCTAGCGGTAGTTCAATGCACTTTTTGGGTGCATACATAATTCCATATACACACACATACACTTACACATACACATATATGTGTGGCATGCCAAAGTTGTTGCTACTTTTGTAAACATAACAACAACAACTCACACCATCAGCAGCTGCCTTTTTACTTAACGGTAAAAGGCTGTGACTGCTGTCCCAAAGGATTAGCGCAAGTGTTGCTTGACACACGCCCTAACACACAAACACACAATGCGGGCGTGTGTGTGTGCGATAGTGACAGCTTCATTAGCATGCATGTAAGCAAAAAGTATGCTTCATTTGGCTGCTAACGCGCTCTGGCGGCCGTGCGTGTAATCACACTTCGATCTGTCTCTCACTAAATCGATAAGTCACGCACAGTTCGATTGCAAGCTGCTCGCTTATCGAGTCAACAGTTAGTCGCCAGCAGCGCAGCAAACGGTCGCAGTTTCGGAGTTTTTATTGTCATTGAGAGAGGGTGGCAGACAGAGAGAGCGAGAGTGATTGTAATAATGGTGATCGATATTAAAATGTGTCGCTTTGATAATGTGCCGTGGGGCTTTCGGCTTGTCGGTGGCGCCGACTACGAATACCCATTGACTGTGGTTAAGGTTAGGGGCACGTTCATTACAATAATAATAATAATAATGATACTAATAATATCGCTTGCAGCACACCTTTGTGGTATTTGCACCTATGTGGTTGGCATTTGCCAAAACTAACCAAAGCGGACGCAGCGGCTGCAGCTGCAGCAGCAGCAGCATTAACTTTTGCAACAAAATGTACCGCAAATTAATTGAAAATATTTCATTGTTTCAAGCCCATTATGCAACACACAGTGCTTATGTGTGTTTTTATTTATTTTCCCTCTGTGTCTGTGTGTGTGTGTTTTTTCATTTTTTTGTTGGGATTATTTGCGAATTGTGTTAATTAAAGCAAACTTGTCAGGGAAAGTGAATATCGCTCAGCCATTTGTCTAATCGTCCGAATGTATTTTCTGCTAATTAACCGCATAATGTGAGTGCAATAAATTAAATTCAATATTAATGGTGCCTCATCTGCCATTCATCAGCCGTCGTCGACAAATTAGCAAATGTGCTGAAAGCCCAGCAGTTAAAACCATTAGCCAACAACAATATTATTGTATTTAAGCATTGGCGCAAATACCAACAAAACGCAAAATTTTAATTGGCAAACTAAGCGCAACACACTTACACACACGCACACACACACACACACACAAAACACACAATGTAAAATCTATCGAGGGCTGCTGCGTAATTACAGCTAGTTTGTGGTAATCAAATTTAATTTAGTTAATATAGTTTCAATTAGCTTTTCGCTTTCAATTTGGCAATTCTTTTCTAAAGTAATTAAACATATATTTCAAATATCAAAAGCTGCACGTGTTTAGAATACAGAAATTCTAATATGGAAAAAAATCCCTAGCCAAATACGGCTTAAAACTTTTGTATCATAAGACGATTTAATGTTTTCCACTTTTATTCAAAAATCCTAAGTAATTAAAATGTGTTCTAAAATATTAAGAGCTTCAAATCTTTAAAAACACATTAATTCCGCTTAGAGAAAATTAACATTTTTAAAAACAGTTCTAAACTGATTTCGAAATGTAACATTTCCATATTCAAAAACACAAACTCCATTAAATATTCTCCTGTTTGCTTTGAAAATTATGGAATGAGTGGAAACTTTTCTGTACAGCAAAGGGGGGAGTGAAGGGGGAGTGGGGTGAACAACTTGCGCATTAAATTGATTTCAAGAAACTTTTATTATTCCTATGATGCTGCTAGCTTGTTAATTTATGGGGCAACCCTCACGCAACGTGCTACATTCGGTAGCATGTCTCTCTCTATCTCTATCTCACTTTCTCTCTTTATCTCTCTCTTTCTCTCTCTATCTTTCTCGTTCCTGGTTTCGTTTTATCTGTGCATATTTTTTTGTTGACATTTTGCGCGCATTTTATTTATATGCACTTTGCGCGCGACGCCAGATAATTGATTTTTTATCCGCAACAGTAGCTATGTAGCCTACACTCAGCGAAAAACTGTGTTTTAGAACACAGATAATATGCCAAAGACAGCTTGTCTTATTTTTGCAGAATATGTATTTGCCGATGCACGATTTTGAGTTTTCAAAAAATCAGAACTGTTATAGTTTTAGCTAAGATTTCAAATTCAAATTTCTATATTATTTAAAAATAAAATTTGAATAATTTTTAGCATTAAATTGGTAATTAAAATATATTTTTCCAGTCTCCAGCGGAAGACATATTGAACTTATAATAATAATATTTTTTTTTTCAGAGTTGTAGCATATTTTTCTGCAAGTGTAGCAACTGATTCTTTCTATTTTTTCGCTGCCAGGTCGCCGAGGGCAGCATCGCTGAGGAGGCAGGCCTGTGCGTCGAGGATGTGATTGTGCGAATCAATGACACGGCTGCGATGCCTTTAACCCATGACGAGGCTCATAACCTAATCCTGAGCAGCGGAAGTGTTTTCTACTTTGGTGTCTATCGGTAAGTCGTCGCCCGCTGTTTCCTCCATGCCCCCCCAAACATTAATCATGGCTATAATTTCTGGTGGTGACACACATGTCGCAAGCAGCGAGCACGAGGAGGAGCTCGATGAAGCTCCAAGGCGGTTTCCAGTGCGGGCAAGTTCGTTGACCAAGTCCGCAACGCCAACGCCTGAACGGTCGGCAACCGCATCCGCATCCGCCTCGCCGCTGCCGTCATTAACGGAAGTAACAAAAGCGCTCATACCGGAACAGGAGCAGGTCGAGGTTGCGCAACTGGAGGAACTGGAATGTCGCAGTGCCGCAATGACGGAAATGCATTCGCATGCCAACGACAAAGAGCTGGGGCAGGCAAAGAAGGAGGAGAATGCGAATGCGAATGCGAATGAGAATGGGGACAACACCCAATATTTGCCCGAGCTGCCCGATCGTCCTTGCTCGGCGATGTCAGAGCGGTCGGAAATGAAGCTGGTCGAGGAGGAAATTGCCGCCGTGCTGTCTGGCGAATCGGAGGTTCTCAAGGAGCACAATGTGCTTGGGTGCGTTCCAAGAGTGCCGACTCGTCTTGAGTAAACCTAAGTTTCCCTCTCACTCCCAATCTCAATATATATTTATATGTGTAATAGCGTTAATTTTTACAGAATCTTCCCCAAGCCGGGCGTCTGCATGACCAGCGATGTGCTGCGCTCCCTCAACGAGGAGGTGACCAAAACGAAACTCGAAAAGGAGAAGGAGAATCGCAAATGGTCAACCTTCCTGCAGCGACCCGATCGCCCCGTGCCGAAGAGCAAACAACAACTGGAGGCGGAGCGGCGGGCCGCAAATGCTTACAAGGTGAAGATTCAAAAGTCTGTGCCGCGGGACAAATCGCCCATGGTGAGTAGCGTTGCATGAAACCCCATCCCCCCCAAAAAAAAGAACACTGAACAGGCACCAACTTAAGCCTGTGACAGCCGGAAGCAAAGCCGAAGGAAGTCACCCCACCACCCAAGGAGCCAACACCACCAGCAAGCGAGGAGCCGCAGGAGGAGAAGGTGGAGGAGGAGGAGCCTCTGCCCACGGACAGTGAAGTGCCGAATTTGGAACAATTGCCAGACATTGACAACATTAACAACAACAATGAGCTGCCCGAGGATGCGGAAGGTGAGCAGTTGGAGAAGGCGGATGCCACCAAAGACGAGAAAGAGGAGGAGCGGGCGCAGCTGACAGAGTTGAAGGCACAACAAGCAGAAGAAGAACAGCAAACAGGAGCAGCATCCGCAACTGAGCCTAACGAGCCAGCCGAGACAGCAGCAGAGAAAACTGATGAGGAACTGGCACTGGAAAAACAATTGGCCGATGTGCAAAAACAGCTAGCGGCATTGTCGACGCTCCCCTCAACCATACAGTCAACACTGGATGCGGTGACCAAGCAGTTGGCCGAACTGCTGCCCACATTTAAGCTGCAGCAGAAGGAGGACTTGCCACAAATCGATGAGCAGCAGCAGCAGGAGCAGGAGGAGCAGGGTGAATATGAAGGTGCGCTTCGTTGGCAAAGTTATGGCCGAGGTTACAGTAATTAAATTTTTCTAATGGCACACTTTGCATATGCCGCCCACTTCCCTCCCGCCCCCCGCTCTGCCCACTCTCTATCTCTCTGCAGATACTGTGGAGAAGCAGCAGCCGGATGAAGCAGGAGCAGCATGTGAAAATAATGAGGATAAATGCGACGCCAATGACCTGAAAGTGCCTGAAATTCCTCTCTCAAATGGCGACAACCGTCAACGGGAGGAGAGGGAAGCCGGGCCAAATGTGCCAGATGAGGAGCAATGCCTCAAGAAGCAAAAGGTAAGTGCGCACTACAAAAAAAATAAAATAAAAATAAGTTAGTAACGAAAAACTAAATGAAAAATGTAGAAAAATGTTGCGTATTTATATTTGGCAGAGCACATTGCAGCGCATGTGGTTGCGCCACTTGAAAGACTCTCAGACAGAAGCTGGACAAGTTCTTAATGGGTATAAGGTCCACTTGACATGCAATTTAAACTTAATCTCCAAATTTGTCAAAGTCATGCATAAAAAGTCGAGCTGTTTTCCGCAACTACCAAAACGCACCGAAAGCTGCATAATAATTGTAGTTAACCATTGAGGTTATCTTCCAGTTGTTTACCAACTTGAGTTCGAGTCAAGTCGGTTGTCATGCAATGCAAATTGAATCCTGTCCAGATGTCAGTCAGAGCTGTCTTTGCTCAAAATCTAAAACAGAAAACATGTTCTGTCGACTTCAGTTAGCCAAACCATGGAACATTTAAATTTCCCTGCCTTGGGGCCGGTTGTTGCAACATGCGCTTGCTTAAATCAATGGGCATTTAGTTTAGACCAAGTTCGATTTTCCGATTTTCAGACAGCTACCAAATTAAATAAATCATTTAGCAATATCTATTTGGCAAACTTGAAGAGTTATTCGCCCTCAAAAGGGCTTAAATCGCTTTGCAAACCTGAATAGCTAAAATCTGTTAGCTATATACACAAACCGCACATTTTGTGTTTTGCTTAAGCCATGTTGCTTGTTGGCAATTAAAAAATAAATAACCAACTTTCTCCAAAGCCAGGCAGCTTAAAAACCTTGTTGTTGCCAACTAAAACAGCTAACAAAAAAAGAAGAAGAAAGAAAAGAGGAAAAACCCACTTGCACTTGCCATAACCGAATACAGTTGAAGTCCACTTTTCGTGTGCAGTTTCTGTAATAATCAGCAGCGATTAGTGTAACATTTGAAAACTGGGGCATTTTTAGTTTATTATTAACGTTTGCGTGTTTTTCAAAGACTCAACTTATGATTAGAACCGAAATTGCTAACCATAAATGCTGCTCTGCTGCTACAACTTAAATCAAGTCAAGTCCAATCAATTCAAGTCGAATTAATTCAAGTCTAATCAATTCAAATCTAATCAATTCAAGTCCAATCAATTCAAGTCGTATCTTATGCCACACCAGCTGAGTTTTAATCATCTGCTCCACTTTATGTGTGGCAAACTTGAATCCGTGCCAAAAACAGTTTACAAACCAGCTCTGCGCCAAAAATTAAACCTTTTTTGTGTCCAATATTTATAGGCCTCAAATTTATAGGCTATCTGTTAGTCGTTCAGCACGAACCTAGTTTTGAGTTAGAGTTCAATTTATTTTTTTCCGTTCGTTGCTGGCCAGCTGAGCCCCATCTCAAGTCTCCTCCTTTTTGCTGCTACCGTTTCCTCTTCAGTTTTCTTCTGTGTTCTCTATATGTGTGCGTGTGTGTGTGTGTGTGTGTGTGTGTTTTTTGGGCTCATTGCTGGCTGCAACATTTTCCATAGCCCAAACTCCACAAATCAAATTAACTAAAACGCCATTTGGTTTTTGTCTTTTTCTACTTGCAGCATAATGTGCGCTTTCAAGACTAGTTCGCTTAGTTAGCTTAAATCGAGTTTAAATTTTGATAAATTGCCACCAAAATCTTCACACACACGCACACACACACACACACACACTTGAGTGTGTGTGTTTTGTGCCTTACTGCCAGTTAAATAAATGAGTCCAAAAAACACCAAAATCACAGTGGAGTCTTCGAGTCTCGTGCGCCTGGGTCTTATTTGGAGTCACAGTTCGTGGCGTGGGAGTGGGCGTGGACAGGGATGGGGGATGGGGGCGGCGCAGCAAAAAGCCAGAAACCAAAAGACAATTAGTAGGCAGCAGTGACAGTCGAAAGACCAACGCATGTAAACCCGAAACCATTGCATAATTTTTACAATACACTCAGAGAAAATGACTAGAACTGCGCAGAGTTGCACTCAAATCAAGTACAGATACAAAGAACGAAGTTCTTAATTTTATTGCAATTCATTTAATTTAAGTTCTTGAAAGTCTTAAAAAAAGTTAATTTGTAGTTAACTCAGAAATGTTCAATAAACAAGACAAATTTTTATTTAAAATCAGAAATTCGCTCGAGATTTTTCAATAATATTTAGAAGCGTAGAAAGAATAATTGTTTACTTTTTCTCTGAGTGTACCAAGACCCACAACTCTCTCACTCCCTGCCTCGGTCTCTTTCTCTTAACATTTTCTCTTGTGTGTTTCTCTGGGCTCTGGTGTATTCCGTTTGCGTTTGCTTTGCGTTGGATGGAATGGAATGGGATTGGATTGGATGGGATGGGATGGTTATGGTGCTTGCGACGATGATGACATGCCAGAAACACAATGTTATTGAGGAGCTCGAAGAGCATTTGGTGCGCAAAAACAATCCGAGGCGTTCGAAGCGCGCTTTTGGTCCCCTGACGCCATCATCGGAGCGTCCTTTGGTGCTGCCCGGCGGCAGGCGCTGGTATCGACCCAAGGATGCCTACAATGATGAATTCATTGCCGAAACGCTCAGCGCCCAGGCAGAGCTTATAACTGGCAGCACTCTGGGGTGCGTATCTATCCATCTACCCATCTATCTATCCATCTAGCCACTCAAAACAAAAAAAAAAAAAAAAAAAATTGTCTGTGTCGAAATTGCCCTATAAACCGCCACCCTTCCCCACTCAGCAGTTGCTACCACCTCCATTCTGGCAGCTCATCAACAGCATTGCAATTGACATTACTAAAACCATGTTGTGTGTGTGTGTGTGTGTGTGTGAGTGCCTTGGCATATTGTCATAATGCCATATTGCCATGGTCACAGTCACAGTCCCAGTCCCAGTCCAACTCAGCCTTACAGCCCAGCTCATCCTGCTCATCATTGTCATATACTCATCTCCATTTCTCATTTTCCATGGGCTTCATCAACGCACTGCACCATGTCAACGGGGCCAACAACAATCATTTTGCGCATTAACAGCTGTCCGTATGAGAGCCCGTTGCTCGGCTACGATGCCAGGTATTATTATTGTTGCCACAATGCTGCTGCTCTCTGACAGCCAAAGCAGGCAGCGCTAAAAGGATGCACTTTCATTAACATGATCATATTGAACGGACCCGTCTTTTCCCCATCTTGTCTCTCTCAATCTGCCTGTCTTCCAGTACTTTGCCTGTCTCCCAGTCCTCTTTGCCTGTCTCCCAGTCCTCTTTGCCTGTCTCCCAGTCCTCTTTGCCTGTCTCCCAGTCCATTGCCTGCCTCAGTTCATTTTGGTGTTTGTTGGCTTGAAGTTGATTTGACTTTACCCATTTACCCACATCCCAGTTCTTTGAATGCATGCTTTTGGCTTTTGTTTCTCCAGTCTTCTTCGTTTCTTTTATAGAATGCATGTTGGAGTCGTGTGTCCAATGGTGGGCACACACATTACCCGCCAGCATTTCAGGTAAGTTAGCACAGCTGGCTTTGATTTTGTCTGCAACTTCAATTGCAACGGCTAATAAGTGGCCAACGGCGCACGTTGCAGCTTGCACTTTTTGGACCGCCCTTGTCTTGTAGTGCTTAACCAGCGGGAGCTTTGATTGCATTCCCTTGAATGTTAGCAAAACCTTGGCTCTTTTGCTGGCGCTCTTAATACACTGCACTTAATAAAGGTAAACGATTCTAATGGCTTTAACTCTGTGTATACTTGGATTTCAATTTATTTTACATCCTCATCAAAGTATTTTTTTTTTTTGTGCTAGATCAAAGAAGCTTGTCATTCAGTCATAATAAACCACTGCTTTTAGATTAACTCTTAGTTGACATCCTTTGAGCATCAACTTAATCATTTTGCAGCATTCTGCTACATTGTCAATAATGTAATTTATTGTCAACGCCCACTGACAATGCAAAAGCGTACAAAATCCGTGTCAGTCGCAGTGTCAAAGGTAGATTTCTGCAGAACTTATTTAAAGGTCGACGAAACAATTTTCCCCCAACATTTTCATAACAGCAAAAAAGACGCAAAAAGGAAAAGAGATAGCGAGGAAATAACTTGACTGTCACTGAAGAGCACATTTTGTTGTTGTGTGCTCAGTTAAGGCCCAAAAGGTCGAAACTATTTATTTCTATACATTTTTATGAAAATCAACACGCAAAAAAGAACAAAACAAAAAAAAAGGCAGCTGTCACAATGTAAACAAACGCCATTCTTTGGCTCGAATCGATAGACATTTAACTTAAAGTTGAGTGAAATTAAGCAGCTTAGCGCCAACTGAACACTGTGCAAATAGAAACTTTGCAACTCCAAATAGACTTTCGCTGGAATTGAAATGTTGCTGAAAAAACCCAAACTAAACATGTGAAAAATGAGATTTCTACTTACAGTTTTAAGCTATTAAGTGAGAAAACTAAATTGGCTTTAATCACATTTGATAATAGCAGCAAAAAAAACATAGCTGAACACAAAAAGTTTTGCAGTGAGTGGAAAAGTTGTCCTTTTATCAACTAAATTCTAGCATTAATTGTACTTCCTACAGAGTATTCCACTAACGTTTATGCTCGACTGCAATGTCCTTTCCTGTTCCTTTTTTTTGTGCTTTTTTATTCCTTTGGTTTGGCTCGTTTTCGGTTCAATTCATCGCCCGCAGGGAGCAACAGAGCCTCAGTGTGGCAAAGGCAATGCACAGGTTAGTTTGTCACATGGTTCATTGCATGTTTCTTTTGCCCCAGAGAGGGAAACGGCGACGAAGGAACAGCAGCAGGGGGAGGAGCAGGAGCTCCACAGTTCCAGTGAGCTCAAGAGCTTCAACGTGACCAGGAGCACTTATTTAAATGCACTTGCATGTCCACCCTACTCGATGTGCCCCATTTTCCCTCACTCTGCCACTGTGTCTCCGTAGCTTGCTTGCCTCCCTGCTAGCTAACGTTGGCTGTTGCGTTTTCGCAGGGTCAACTTTATGAAGTACCAGAAACCGGAGCGCAAACTCGACTACAATCGGAGCGAGGTATACAAAGTCATCCATCATCTGGATCGTGCACCAATCCGGGGCATCGAAGTGCGTGCCCCCCTTGTGGCAGCCGAATCAGATATACGCCAATCTTTGCAATCATCATAGTTTAATATATATATACATATCTACACCGTTATATACAGCGTTAT
The DNA here is from genome assembly GCA_035044025.1 of Drosophila paracracens. Classification (NCBI taxonomy): domain Eukaryota; kingdom Metazoa; phylum Arthropoda; class Insecta; order Diptera; family Drosophilidae; genus Drosophila; species Drosophila paracracens. Next base: position 1,818,881 of record JAWNMN010000713.1, read on the forward strand.
TATTGTGTTACAACAAAAGACACTCGAAATGATATTACAATAAGCAGCTCAAGATGAAATAAATACAAGAAACTATGAATATGTCGAACAGGTCAACATCATTATGCTTATCATCGGCATCGTCATCGTTATCATTGTTAATGTGGTTGTGGTTGTTGTTGTTGTTGTGGTTGTTGTCTGTAAGACGCACCCTAATGTATGTTCTTACATAACTTGTGTGTGTCTGCGGGGTATGTGCAACATGCCGTATGTGTAATGTAATGTGTGGCAAAGTGTCGAGGCGGTCTTTTGAGTCTCCGAGTCGTGTGCATTTCATAGCCGCAGGGCTGCAATTTTCTTTTGCATAAACACGCGTCACCAGCTGTGTGTGCCTGTTGTGTGTGCTGTGTGTGTGTTGTGTGTGTGTGTGTGTGTGTGTGTGTGCGACAAGTTCTTTTGACATTTGCATATGTTAAACCAAATGAATTTGTCTTGTAAACGAAATGAAAATGAAAATTTGCTAAATGACAGGCGAGGCCAGCATAATGTAATGTAACAATAAACTCGATTTTAGTTATGAGCAAAAACACCAAACACACACAACACACACAGCACATCACACACACACAGTACATCGCACACACTGGAAACACATTAAATTTAGATTGGGAATGGTTGTCACGTTATGCCGGGTCGCTGGCTGCGAGCATATCACTTGCCCCCGAATACAGTTACGCTCATGCTCACGTTAACGGTTACGAAATTATTAGCCATTTTGCAAGACCAAGTTAAAAGTCGTCGATGGCTGGCCATAAAAACGCGCCAAGTACGACGCGTACTGCTTTCGGCCCGAAGCGTCTTCTTTATCAGTTACGTAGTTTTTCCCGACTGTTTTAGCTGTATTTTTTCGCTCAGCGAGTTCTTGCGAAAGTTGTCCTCGACGCGACGTTGATGGCGTCCCGTCCTGAACTGTCACTGTCACAATATTGTTGGCATTTTGACTTCGCATTATCATTGCTATCCAAGTCCTCACCACACTCGCACACACACTCACACACACACACTCGTACACACACATACCTTGTTGGCATAGTCCTTTGAGTGGAGTTGGATTGCTGGCAACTCTCGAGTCTTGGGACAGCTTTTTTGGACAACATTTCGAGCTTTTGCACGCATCGAGCTTGAGCCAAATTTGATTTGGAGCTTTGGTTGTGGCCAACTGATAAGCGGCTGAAATCAAGCGTCAATACTGCTTCAGCCTTAAGGTAAGCAGGTTGCTCGGCAAAATGGCGAATATGTATTTATGATGCTTATTTATTTCTCTAATATTTATACAAATTTTAGTATTAGTTTTAGATAAATTAATAAGCATGGTATTATGTAAGAAATTCATGAAATTTGAAGAGCTTGAATTTCGACAACATTTTAGGTTTTCAGATTTAATTGTAATAATAATTTAAGGATCAAACACTGTTCAAAAAGTTACTGCATTTGAAAATCGGTTTGGTTTTGACAAGTCTCAGATGGCTGTGGAGATTTTGATCCCACGCCCTAAGGATTCTGGCTGTCAACTGTGCGGCGGACATCTTGGACACCATCAGTTAACCAGAATCAAATTGGCCGAGCTTGTCGGCATAAGTGAGAGACATGAGTACCAACATAACGCTACAAAAAAATCGAAATTCGAATATACGTAACCCGCGAAAATTCAAAATTCGCGATACTTTTTTGAACACACCTCGTATGTGAAAAATTGATTTTTATTTTCATGGGAGCCTGCTCCACTAAATTGCATACTTTGAAGGTCGTGTATTTGAGTTTATTCTTCAATTAAATCGTTTAACTAAACATTTCTGTACGCCTGTTATTTTAGCGGGGGAACAATACGAAAACTCGAAGAAAAAAGCGCTCATATGTGAAATATTGATTTTTATTTTCATAGCATTGGATAGTTAGTAGTAGTATACTTTAGGTAAATCGTTTAACTAAACATTTCTGTTCGCCTGTTATTTTGATTGGGGGAACAATACAAAAACTCGAAGAAAAAAGGGCTCACATGTGAAATATTGGTTATTATTTTCATAGCATTGGATAGTTAGTAGTAGTATACTTTAGGTAAATCGTTTAACTAAACATTTCTGTTCGCCTGTTATTTTGATTGGGGGAACAATACAAAAACTCGAAGAAAAAAGGGCTCACATGTGAAATATTGGTTATTATTTTCATAGCATTGGATAGTTAGTAGTAGTATACTTTAGGTAAATCGTTTAACTAAACATTTCTGTTCGCCTGTTATTTTGATTGGGGGAACAATACAAAAACTCGAAGAAAAAAGGGCTCACATGTGAAATATTGGTTATTATTTTCATAGCATTGGATAGTTAGTAGTAGTATACTTTAGGTAAATCGTTTAACTAAACATTTCTGTTCGCCTGTTATTTTGATTGGGGGAACAATACAAAAACTCGAAGAAAAAAGGGCTCACATGTGAAATATTGGTTATTATTTTCATAGCATTGGATAGTTAGTAGTAGTATACTTTAGGTAAATCGTTTAACTAAACATTTCTGTTCGCCTGTTATTTTGATTGGGGGAACAATACGAAAACTCGAAGAAAAAAGCGTTCACATGTGAAAATTCTAACTTGAAGCATTTTTAAATCTTTGCAAAAATGTTTTGACGAAATTATGGCATTTTGAAGTTTCGACCTATGCCCATATATGGATATATGGATTTTCAGGCTATAATTTTTACTTGTCTTCCGACTCAAAATCACGTTTTCAACTTTAAATGTACGATTGATTTAGGGGCAAAACTATGATCAAAAAGCCCTCGCTTTTTAATCTAAGTTGATTTTTGACGAAGTTATGGCATTTTGAAGTTTCGACCCATGCCCATACATCGATATTTGGATTTTTAGGCTATAATTTTTACTTGTCTTCCGACTCAAAATCACGTTTTCAACTTTGAATGTACGATTGATTTAGGGGCAAAACTATGATCAAAAAGCCCTCGCTTTTTAATCTAAGTTGATTTTTGACGAAGTTATGGCATTTTGAAGTTTCGACCCATGCCCATACATCGATATTTGGATTTTTAGGCTATAATTTTTACTTGTCTTCCGACTCAAAATCACGTTTTCAACTTTGAATGTACGATTGATATCTAGGGGCAAAACTATGATCAAAAAGCCCTCGCTTTTTAATCTAAGTTGAGTTTTGACGAAGTTATGGCATTTTGAAGTTCCGACCTAAGCCCATATATGGATATATGGATTTTCAGGCGGCAAATCGTTTATCTAAACATTTCTGCTCGCCTGTTATTTTGATTGGGGGAACAATACAAAAACTCGAAGAAAAAAGGGCTCACATGTGAAATATTGGTTATTATTTTCATAGCATTGGATAGTTAGTAGTAGTATACTTTAGGTAAATCGTTTAACTAAACATTTCTGTTCGCCTGTTATTTTGATTGGGGGAACAATACGAAAACTCAAAGAAAAAAGGGCTCACATGTGAAATATTGGTTATTATTTTCATAGCATTGGATAGTTAGTAGTAGTATACTTTAGGTAAATCGTTTAACTAAACATTTCTGTTCGCCTGTTATTTTGATTGGGGGAACAATACGAAAACTCGAAGAAAAAAGCGTTCACATGTGAAATTCTAACTTGAAGCATTTTTAAATCTTTTTTGCAAAAATGTTTTGACGAAATTATGGCATTTTGAAGTTTCGACCTATGCCCATATATGGATATATGGATTTTCAGGCTATAATTTTTACTTGTCTTCCGAGTCAAAATCACGTTTTCAACTTTAAATGTACGATTGATTTAGGGGCAAAACTATGATCAAAAAGCCCTCGCTTTTTAATCTAAGTTGATTTTTGACGAAGTTATGGCATTTTGAAGTTTCGACCCATGCCCATACATCGATATTTGGATTTTTAGGCTATAATTTTTACTTGTCTTCCGACTCAAAATCACGTTTTCAACTTTAAGTGTACGATTGATTTAGGGGCAAAACTATGATCAAAAAGCCCTCGCTTTTTAATCTAAGTTGAGTTTTGACGAAGTTATGGCATTTTGAAGTTTCGACCCATGCCCATACATCGATATTTGGATTTTTAGGCTATAATTTTTACTTGTCTTCCGAGTCAAAATCACGTTTTCAACTTTAAATGTACGATTGATTTAGGGGCAAAACTATGATCAAAAAGCCCCTCGCTTTTTAATCTAAGTTGAGTTTTGACGAAGTTATGGCATTTTGAAGTTCCGACCTAAGCCCATATATGGATATATGGATTTACAGGCGGCAAATCGTTTATCTAAACATTTCTGCTCGCCTGTTATTTTGAGTGGGAAAAAAAGCGATCAAATGTGAAATATTGATTTTTATTTTCATAGGAGCTTGCTGCACCTCTGTCGCGGGTTGGCCTGGTATTGCAGTACCGCCAGGATTCGGCCCAACTTAATAATAAATGAAACCGTTCTTGAATGATAGCTGCGAACATCGGACTGCCGAAGTGTTGCATACTTCTAAGCGGTTCGATTCAAATGCTAAATTGAAAAGAAATTGTTGCATACTTTGAATAGCGTGTATTTGAGGTTATTCTCCAGGTAAATCGTTTATCTAAACATTTCTGTTCGCCTGTTATTTTAGTCGGGGAACAATACAAAAACTCGAAGAAAAAAGGGCTCACATGTGAAATATTAATTTTTATTTTCATAGCATTGGTTAATTAGTATTATTAGTATATTTTAGGTAAATCGTTTAACTAAACATTTCTGTTCGCCTGTTATTTTGATTGGGGGAACAATACAAAAACTCGAAGAAAAAAGGGCTCACATGTGAAATATTGGTTATTATTTTCATAGCATTGGATAGTTAGTAGTAGTATACTTTAGGTAAATCGTTTAACTAAACATTTCTGTTCGCCTGTTATTTTGATTGGGGGAACAATACAAAAACTCGAAGAAAAAAGGGCTCACATGTGAAATATTGATTTTTATTTTCATAGCATTGGATAGTTAGTAGTAGTATACTTTAGGTAAATCGTTTAACTAAACATTTCTGTTCGCCTGTTATTTTGATTGGGGGAACAATACGAAAACTCGAAGAAAAAAGCGTTCACATGTGAAATTCTAACTTGAAGCATTTTTAAATCTTTGCAAAAATGTTTTGACGAAATTATGGCATTTTGAAGTTTCGACCTATGCCCATATATGGATATATGGATTTTCAGGCTATAATTTTTACTTGTCTTCCGACTCAAAATTCACGTTTTCAACTTTAAATGTACGATTGATTTAGGGGCAAAACTATGATCAAAAAGCCCTCGCTTTTTAATCTAAGTTGATTTTTGACGAAGTTATGGCATTTTGAAGTTTCGACCTAAGACCATACATCGATATATGGATTTTCAGGCTATAATTTTTACTTGTCTTCCGACTCAAAATCACATTTTCAACTTTAAATGTACGATTGATTTAGGGGCAAAACTATGATCAAAAAGCCCTCGCTTTTTAATCTAAGTTGAGTTTTGACGAAGTTATGGCATTTTGAAGTTTCGACCCATGCCCATACATCGATATTTGGATTTTTAGGCTATAATTTTTACTTGTCTTCCGACTCAAAATCACGTTTTCAACTTTGAATGTACGATTGATTTAGGGGCAAAACTATGATCAAAAAGCCCTCGCTTTTTAATCTAAGTTGAGTTTTGACGAAGTTATGGCATTTTGAAGTTCCGACCTAAGCCCATATATGGATATATGGATTTACAGGCGGCAAATCGTTTATCTAAAACATTTCTGCTCGCCTGTTATTTTGAGTGGGAAAAAAAGCGATCAAATGTGAAATATTGATTTTTATTTTCATAGGAGCTTGCTGCACCTTTGTCGCGGGTTGGCCTGGTATTGCAGTACCGCCAGGATTCGGCCCAACTTAATAATAAATGAAACCGTTCTTGAATGATAGCTGCGAACATCGGACTGCCGAAGTGTTGCATACTTCTAAGCGGTTCGATTCAAATGCTAAATTGAAAAGAAATTGTTGCATACTTTGAATAGCGTGTATTTGAGGTTATTCTCCAGGTAAATCGTTTATCTAAACATTTCTGTACGCCTGTTATTTTAGTCGGGGAACAATACGAAAACTCGAAGTGTGTTCAAAAAGTATCGCGAATTTTGAATTTTCGTAAAAGTGTCATAAAGTATGGTGATAATTGCTGAGTGCGTTTAATTGGGTGTGTGTGTGTTTGAGTCAGTGTGAGTGGTAATTAAGGTATGTTAGTATTACAGCATTAATAACCACAGTACTTAAGTTGCTGTTTGCCACGTTTTAAGAACGGTCTCACTTCTGTTAAATATATGATTATGTATATATGCAGGTGTGTATAGTCATTTAACATCAACATAATCTGTGAGCCGGAAGCATACACATTTAATTATTCATAATGTTCATTGTCACTTTTAAATATTTCAGTCTGCAAACAGTACCTAATTATATGCAAACATTTTTCCGCTACTCTCTGCATCATATATATATATTTATATAATGTAGTGTGTGCACCTCAACAAATTCAGACAAGATAATTAAATTTTTTAATGTACACAAAAAATTATAGCATAGATTTCAGCGCAGCAGCTGTGTCGAGTTGTCGTTGTCGCATGGATATGCTAATTGTTTAAATAAACACCATTAACTATCCATATTTTCTAGGAAATCGCAAAATGATTGGATGACGTGAATAATAATTCGTGACAATGTTGTTGAGTGCCGCTGAAGAGCGCCATAAAATGTAAGAGACCCAAAGGACCTATAGGCGAACAAATGAAAAACATATGATTTTGCTTCCCCAGAACCCGTTTTTGCGACCACCCACAAAAGAGAAAAGCTTGAATATAACTATGTGCAATAAGGTTAATAACATGTTACTATTATCTCTTTCAGCTCATAATCCTTGTCCAGCTCAGCTCTGTTGTGCAGTTCCGGGCACAGTACAGTCGTACTACTGTATTTATTTCTAGATATATATCATTAGCTAATATTTTCTTGTTCTTCCAATAGGATCATCAACAATGACTACCAGGAAACCCCTATGGCAAAAGCAACAAGCAGCCAGCAACATCTTAAAAATTATAAAGAAATGTATATTCTTATAAATATAATATATGTCCAATATTAATTAAGCAATGCTATGAAAATAAAAATCAATATTTCACATGTGAGCCCTTTTTTCTTCGAGTTTTCGTATTGTCTCCCCTCTCAAAATAACAGGCGAACAGAAATGTTTAGTTAAACGATTTATTAGGAGAATAACCTAAAATACACGCTCTTCAAAGTATGCAACAATTTCTTTTCAATTTATTTAAATCGAACTGCCCTAAAAGTATACTAATACTAATTAACAAATGCTATGAAAATAAAAATCAATATTTCACATGTGATCGCTTTTTTCTTCGAGTTTTCGTATTGTTCCCCGACTAAAATAACAGGCGAACAGAAATGTTTAGTTAAACGATTTAATTGTAGAATAACCTCAAATACACGCTATTCAAAGTATGCAACAATTTCTTTTCAATTTAGCATTTAAATCGAACCGCTTAGAAGTATGCAACACTTCGGCAGTCCGATGTTCAAGAACGGTTTCATTTATTATTAAGTTGGGCCGAATCCTGGCGGTACTGCAATACCAGGCCAACCCGCGACAGAGGTGCAGCAAGCTCCTATGAAAATAAAAATCAATATTTCACATTTGATCGCTTTTTTTCCCACTCAAAATAACAGGCGAGCAGAAATGTTTAGATAAACGATTTGCCGCCTGAAAATCCATATATCCATATATGGGCTTAGGTCGGAACTTCAAAATGCCATAACTTCGTCAAAACTCAACTTAGATTAAAAAGCGAGGGCTTTTTGATCATAGTTTTGCCCCTAAATCAATCGTACATTCAAAGTTGAAAACGTGATTTTGGTTCGGAAGACAAGTAAAAATTATAGCCTGAAAATCGGTATACCGATATCTGGGCATAGGTCGAAACTTCAAAATGCAATAACTTCGTCAAAATTCAACTTAGATTAAAAAGCGAGGGCTTTTTGATCATAGTTTTGCCCCTAAATCAATCGTACATTTAAAGTTGAAAACGTGATTTTGACTCGGAAGACAAGTAAAAATTATAGCCTGAAAATCCATATATCGATGTATGGTCTTAGGTCGAAACTTCAAAATGCCATAACTTCGTCAAAAATCAACTTAGATTAAAAAGCGAGGGCTTTTTGATCATAGTTTTGCCCCTAAATCAATCGTACATTCAAAGTTGAAAACGTGATTTTGGTTCGGAAGACAAGTAAAAATTATAGCCTGAAAATCGGTATACCGATATCTGGGCATAGGTCGAAACTTCAAAATGCAATAACTTCGTCAAAATTCAACTTAGATTAAAAAGCGAGGGCTTTTTGATCATAGTTTTGCCCCTAAATCAATCGTACATTTAAAGTTGAAAACGTGATTTTGAGTCGGAAGACAAGTAAAAATTATAGCCTGAAAATCCATATATCCATATATGGGCATAGGTCGAAACTTCAAAATGCCATAATTTCGTCAAAACATTTTTGCAAAGATTTAAAAATGCTTCAAGTTAGAATTTCACATGTGAACGCTTTTTTCTTCGAGTTTTCGTATTGTTCCCCCAATCAAAATAACAGGCGAACAGAAATGTTTAGTTAAACGATTTACCTAAAGTATACTACTACTAACTATCCAATGCTATGAAAATAATAACCAATATTTCACATGTGAGCCCTTTTTTCTTCGAGTTTTCGAATTGTTCCCCCGCTAAAATAACAAGCGTACAGAAATGTTTAGTTAAACGATTTACCTGGAGAATAACCTCAAATACACGCTATTCAAAGTATGCAACAATTTCTTTTCAATTTAGTGGAGCTAGCTCCTTAGCTCGTATGGACCGCATGGACCGCACGGTCTGTGCAGGACAATGCAGACGACAGGTCAGATCCTGCCAGGGCGACTTTGGTAAGCCATGGCCGGTTGATGGCAAACAGTCTGGCGTTTGACGGCCTTTGCGTGGGTGTCCAGAGATCCTGGCTGATACGAAAAGCATTTTGCTTAAATTATGATAATAAATATTCAGCGGCTAACGAACACGATTAAGCTGTACAATAAAATAAATTTTAAATCAGTAACTTAGGTGTTTTACTCTAGATGACCCTAGATGACTCCTAGATGACCCAATTAGGAATATTCTTGGAATATCCGCAAGCATTTGTACAAGTTAGATCCTATTTTCGCCCTTTTGATTGTTTGCTCCTAAAAGTATGCCTCAATTTTTTTTACTGGATGGCAATTTAGCCAATGCAGCAACCATATTTTTATCCTTACCATTCGATATAATTAAAGCCGTCCGATTTGATATAGTTTTGTATTTTTATTTGAATTTCAATAAAACAAACTAGACAACAACTACTTAAGAGTAAGTATCGTTCGAGTACAATTAAATACATACAAGTTACATAAAATTAGGTTAGAATTGCTCCGAACGGATTATCTAATGAATTGGATTACAACTAATACAAATATCGTAAGTGTATAATAGGTAATTTCAAAATAAAGGCAAAACTTACAGCGGCTACGTCACAAAGGAGCATTCACTTTAAAAGTGTGCGCGCAAACATTTATTATTTTAAACTTTAATTACATAATTTTGTGTTTTTTTTTGTTTTTTTTAGGGTTTTGGGGTTTGTTTTGTGTGTGTTTGACACTAATTATCACTACGTCAGTTTGAAGCTAAATAGTTGTAAGATTTTTTTTCGAAACATGCTGCTTCTTCCTCATGTTCATTGCTCTTTCGATGAGAGTAAACCGATTTCATTATTGTAAACACATCTATATATATATAGATGTGTGTAAGATGTATGCATATGCAAAACTATTTATTTATTGCTAATAATACGCGCGAAACGAGAAAATATTCAACAACCGAACCAAATAAATATTTACTCGATTTATTTGTTTGTTTTTTTGTGTGATGCAATTGTTATTTTGTGTTTCTTGTTTAGATATATATTTTCGCTAAGCAAACATCTTGTCATAAGGCATAATGTACGTTCCTAGCTTAACGAATTAAGAGTCTTTTGCTTGTATATTATCAGGATTAGAATCGGAATTGGTTAAGGGTAATCGCTTATCATTTATCGATAATACACGAGTAGAGTTTTACATATTTTGTTCAAATACAGATTCTGTATACATATATACTTATATCGCTCTCTTGCAAAACATATATATTCATATACTTTCGTTACTTTGCTCTACCAAACATCATGTCATGTTTCATTTTAGGTACAACGTTTACATATTCCTCTTAACTTTCAGCTTTTGTTTTAGATGACTTTACTTTCAATTATCTCTAATAGGTATTCAGGTATGTTTTGTTTGTTTGTTTGTTATATATGCTACATCTTTGTCTCTAAATACTAATGCAGGTAGTTCGTTAACACGATCACCAGAATTTTTGTCACAAACATGTTCGTTATGCGTTTCTTGATTATTTTTTTTTGTTGCTGTTGTTGCAGTTGTTGTATTTGTTGGGACGCGGCTTCTAATACTTTCAATACGACTAATTTATGTTTAGTTTTGGCCAAAATCCGTGCCTGGCTAAATGTCGGCATCTATTGATGGGTAAGTCACTAGGCTGGTATGTTTGTCTGCTCGTAGAAATCGGGCTCATCATCGCCATTATTTTTTACCTCGTTGCCATCCAGCTGCATAAAAAGGATTCGATTATATTTTAAGTTATATTTCGATTTTCAAATTATACTTACCGCTTGCAATTCCTCTTGGTTGTATAAGGAATTCAATCGGAACCGTATGGGCACCATCATGATGAGGAAGAAGGGGAAGGCCAACGAGAACTTGGATGACTTCACAGTCCACAGGATGACGAGACACATCACCTGAATGGTGGTAAACATGTGCAGTTTCCACGGTCGCAAACGTTTCACATAGTTCGTGGGCGGATAATGCTTCACCGGCATGAAATACAGTCTTATGCTACAGAAAAGGATGAGTTGAAATGATTAGTTGGCATACATAGAAAGGAATGAATGTTTTTAGATTGTTTGCTTACCGTTCAAAGAGCTGCACGCCGCTCATCGACGCAACGCCCATGTAGAGAAAGACGCCGAAGAGCACCGCCATGGGGATGAGGCGCAACAGAGGCGACATCAGCACCGACAGCCCAATCATGACGCATACAAAGAAGCCGGACAAACGCTGCTCCTTCACATCAATGATTCGCGGCGATTCACCGGGTGCATGTGTGCTGTGCCCAAGAAACCAACAAATGTTCAAGCAACGAAGCCAGAAAACATAATAAATAAATACGGGTTCACTTACCGTGACATAATCGTGACGGAGGACACATGAGTGACCGATCGGACTGTGGCCGCACAATGCCAGGGCATGCCGAAGAGACCGCAGAAGGTGTTCAGTAGGCAGAGCAGCACAATGTCCCAGTGCAGGCCGGAACCCTTCTTGAGGCCGCGTTCCGGCTTGTCCACGATCAACTCCGATATCTGTGACTCCATGAAGATGAGTATATAGACGAGGAGAGCGGGCACCACGCAGGCGAATGGCACCCAAGTCTCCAGATTTGTGTTGAAGCCAATAAACCAGCCACGTCGCGTCGGATCGCTGGGCGAGAGACCCTCTGGCACGACCAGTTTCTCGGTGTACACCGATGGCACCAGGTAATCCACAAGCACAAATATCGCTATGGAAATGGGCACACCGAAGTCACCCAGTGCTCGTCTCGCATTGCGGCCCAAAAAGTGCGAATTACGGAATAGTTTCAGATAGTAGGCCACAACAAAGGTGGCCAAGGTGAGTATGGTGCAGAAGAGAGCCGTATTGGGTTGATTGGTGGGCAGCTTGTTCGAGGACGCTGGCGGTGCAAAGGTCGACGAGATGTTCGCAAAACTAAGGCTCATGTTCGTCGCATTCTCGTATTCCAGCAGCGTGGGTGGCGGCAAATTATAATCGGCTCGTAGCGGATTCAGTTTGTAAATCGAGACGAGCTTCTCCATTGTCTCCACGATATAGATGAGTGTGATGAGGGCGGAGAAGATCTCCTGGGTGAAGCGCGTCAGGAGACGCACATAGACACTGCCCTCAAAGGCGGAGACGCACAGCGCAATGACGATCAGCCAGATGCCGACATAAACTCGCAACGATAGGAAATCAAAATTGTTCTCCGTACAGAAGACCATCAGAGCCTCGTCAAAGAGCAGCAGGGGTCCCGTGGTGCCAATGATGACCAATGGCTGGCAGGATAAGCAATGAAAGACGATGCCGACCAGTGAGCAGGATATCAACGTTTCCGATATGCCAATCCAGCTGTCCGTCTTCGCCGAGACCAGGCCACCAAATGTGATCGCCGTGGAGAGGCAGGCAAAGTACATGAAGATGGTCGCTGCCAGGGTCTCCGTGTTGACGCCATCGAGTATATCACTCTTGTACATGGGCATGCGTCGCTTCAGATCGTTGCGTAGTCCGCCCCACAAGCGATGCGTTTTGTCCATGGGACTTAGTTTCTTTTTCTTGCCATCGGAACTATCATCGTCGCCGCCATCGTCACCCGGATCACCGCCGGGTGCCGCTCGAATGGGACGCAGCCCCGCCTGCTTCTCGAGCAGCGCCTTCTCCTCGTCGCGTCCGATTTTGATCATCTCGCTGTCACGCTTCACACGCAACGCCTTAATCTTGCGCGTGCGAATCCAGTCTTTCTTGGCCTTCAGCTCCTCGAAGGGCAACAGATCGTGCCGATCCCAATTGCCGGGCGGCAGCACAATCGAATCATCCAGGAACTCATTGATGGCAGACAGAAGATCGCGACGATCGTCGGCCTTGTAGGCAATCGCATGAAAGTGCTCGTTGGCCATCAGCGTGGAGATGGAACGACCCACCTCATGGTAGTCCAGATCAAAGTTACGCGGACCCAACAGCACAAACATAAACCTCACCGGCACCGGCACCTCCGTCAGCGTGGGCATTAACACACCCTCCGACAGACGCACAAAGGCAATCGTTGGCTGGTCCAGAAACTCAACGGCACCAACCTGCAAAAGGATTGATGGGTTAACTCTATACAAGATTAGAGATTTGATTGATGGCTTACCAAGACAGTGGTCGCCTCAGCGCCCGCTGGTATGCGCTTGAGTATGGTGTCATTCTGCAGCTTCTTGAGGTCCTCTTGCGACGAGGAGTAGATGTCATCCTTCATGTCAATCTTGAGCTCATTGCTGCGCTTGCTGCCACCAATATCGTTGGCTGGCATAATCCGGATCTTCTTGTCATCGGTGCCCGCCAGGTTCTGTGAATTACAATCCAAGCAGCTTAGCATCAAAGAGTTCCGCACAATTACATTTTGGATTAGATTGAAAATTAACAAAAGCACAACATGCTCAACATTTAACACAGGCGTGCACTTAAGGGTTAACAAGTTTGATATTTGGTGCAGTTAATGTTAAGGGTTAAAGGATACAGCATTTAAACGGACTAACTTACGAGTAAGCTTTTTTTGTTTTTGTTTTTTTCTTATTATTTGTTTTTTTTTTTTAAATAAACAAACAGAACACAATTGAGAACTTGCCAATCGTGTAGTTGGAGTTGGAGAGCGTTTAAAGTGGTTCTAAGAGGGAGGAGGGCTACTTGGTGGTGGTGGTGGCTATAATGTGGACTAGGTGGGCTAAAAAGAAACGGCTCGTATTCTAAAGCGCTTTAAACCGAGACAGGGAATGAAACCGCTCCACTAACTGATCAACTCAATGCAACGCTGCTTGCATATGATAAATATGAGCATTGTTGGATTATATATTTTTAATTCGAATAATTATAGATAATATTTTTGAACTGTTGTATTAAAATAACGGACGTTAATAGTATAAAAATGCCCATTTTGAGTTATCTACATTTAGCAAAAAAAAAAAACATATTTTAAAAATATTAACAAAAGATAACCTAACAATAAATAATCTACATTTATTTGATTCCACATTTTCAAGAGTTTCCATCAAAAAACAATTCAGCTAAACCTAACTTTAGTTGGGAATATTCGGCTTTCTTGAATAAGTTTTGAAACTAAAAAAAAGTGAATTCAAATTATTTAATCTTTCCGATTTATTTTCTCAAACTATAAACATTAATTTCATTGGTTTTGTAAAGTTTTTGTTAGTGACAATGTTATGGTAGTAATGAACTCTGCTCATGCCAAAAATAATCAGGGTGTCAAAACCGTATCGCAAAGTTTAAAGGTCAAGGTTACGAATTGGTTCCACATTTTCACGGTATTCGGATTCGCCAATCTGGACTAATAATACAGTTTCCTGCGACTGATTCTTTAAACATTTCTCAATTTCGGTTCCGTTTCAAGTTTCAATCGCTGAAGCTGCGTTTCCGGTTCGACACACTGCTTTGTAATCTTTAACTCATTTACAGATATAACAAATCAGATAAGGATAAGGATAAGATCCTCATATATATATATACAAAATAGCATTCAGTTAACACAGTTTCATTCCCTGACTTCCAGTTTGTGGTTGAATGTGGGGAATTTTAGAATTTGTGGTCAAAACTAGGGCTATAAACTTATTACACCCAGATACGATGTGGTCGAGTGTCGCCGATGATCTGTGGCACCCACATTGAGCACGGCTGCTGACGGCACAGTGGATGCCACACAGATGCTGCGTCTCGCTTTTGAAGTTCGTTGCAGGTATTGTTGCTGATGTTGTTGCTGCTGCTGTTGTTGCTGCTGCTGCAGCTGCTGTGTCGCCTCGGCGCCCATCCAAAGTAGCTTTTTTTTTTTATTTGGTGTGGTGCGCAATTGTGTGAGACACAGTGTGTTCAGTTATAAATATATTTGTATATATATATATATGTATTTGTATATACACTCAGAAAAATAATCGCCCTAAAATGAAAGTCGCCCTAAGAAATATAAAGTTTTTCTGATTTTTAGAAATAATTTCTAATAGAAGAAAAAATTTTTCTTTAAATTAGAAAAAGCTTTCTCAAAATCGACAATCCCAAAAAAAAACTTTGTGTATTTTTCTACTTTTAGAAATATTTTCTATCATTGCTAACAAAAAAAAATTAAAACTCTGAAAAACTCCATTCTCAAATACACAAAAAAAATTGTCAACTAAAGTTTTACAAATTTATAATTATTATATTTATATTTTTATTTACATTTTCGAAAAAAACACCCTAAAATTAGCTAAACCTTCAAATTTTTGGAAAATTTACTTTCTGAACTACCTTTTCTTGGCAAATTTCTACAATTCAGAGCGATTTTTGTCTGAGTGTATCGAAACGATTGTTGAACAATAACAAAACGATAGAAACGAAGAATTGAAATGAAACGCAGAACATTTTGGTGGATAAAAAAGCAGCTCTGATAAGATATGCCTGTGTTGTTATGCTAGATAGTATATCTAGTATAATTTATGTATCTATATATATATATATAAATGTCTATATAGCCGTTTATTACCGATTTGGGTATTAGATGCTGTTGGTGTAGTAGTAGTTGTTGTTGTTGTTGTAGTAGTTGTTATACGAGTTGTTAAAGTCGATTGGTGTTTAACGAGAATGGTTGATGAAATGTAGCACAGTTATGGGCGCAGAAATAGACAAGAGCATAATATGACAACGATCGTAAATGATTAACAAACATTATTTTTGGAAAAGAAACCAGATTATATATATATATTTAAAGCCAATTTATGTACACGCAGCACTGGAGTAATGCAAGGGAACTGGAGACTGAATGAATCACTGGTTATCACTGGATGGGTGGATGGGTGTGTCCAGCTTACCTGGAGACTGGTGTAGCTGCTGTGTTTGCGCTTGGTGAACGGCAGCACACCCTGATGCTCGTTCACATGGCGATGGCGCAACAGCAGCGAACGCATCACCGAAGGCTTATCATTGATATCGATAAGATCATCGACGACCATCTGCGGGAAACAGAAGAAAGATTAGATGAGTCACCTTGAAGAAGAATGCGACTTATACCTGCTCGACAACGCGATAGGCAACCGCGGGCAGATCCTTCTCGTTGAGGTCGAGGAGCACAACGCCCGTTTCCAAGCAGCGACGCAAATTGAGCAGCGAGTGGAATGAGAGAGAGGCAACATGCGGTTTGCCCCAGCGATCGGAGCCCTCCTCCACATCCTCCTCATACTTGATCCAGCGTGCCGTCTCCTTCCACTCACGTTCATCGCCAACGCCAATAAGCTCATCCAATTGAACGAAGATCTAAACAGAGACAAAGGAAACTTAAGAAGCAGCTCCAAGAGAGAGAGAGAGAGAGTTCTCCATTTAATACTCACCTCATGTGGACTGTGATCGATCTCGGCCTTCTTGTTTAGAAACGGTGAAATTGTGATTTGGGGCAGATCGCGCAGCTTGATGGATGAATGATGGATTTTGTGGCGTCGCAGAGCGCGCGGATCATCCGAACGATGTGATCTCAGCTCATTGAGATCAGCTTCCTAAGTGAGTAAAGAGAGACACATTAGTAAAATCCAAATCCAAGACAAGTTCAGTGAGGGAGGCAAACTAAAGACTCAAAGGATTGGGTGGTGGTAAATTGTGGTCAACCTGTGTGGCCGGCGTTTGGGCATTTCTCTACGGGATGTGAATCCGTGAGCGGCAGCAAAGAAAAGCAAAGGTATTTTGACTGGTTTAGTTTCATTGTTAGTTTCAAGTTCAACTAAAAACCTTGGTCAAGTTCAGGATGTGAATAGTCTAGCTAGAGTTACGGCTGGCCTACCTCCAATGCCGTGTCCTCAGGCTGCACAGAGATCCTACGCGCACCTGCATCACCGTTCTCCTCGAGTGTCTTTTTGGCTTCCACGCTGTCCTGATGTGAGAATTTACGTTGTCTATAATACTGATGGCGGCTGTAAATAACGGGATAAATATATTATAAATCATATATATCAAACAGATTTTTGGGGCCGAACCTTTTTCTGCGTTTGCGTTCGTGCGATTGATCCGTCGGCTGTTCATCATAGGTCAGACTGGGCGATGTGATGACAATCTTCTTTTTGGCATCCCCGAACTGCACGTGCTTCTCATCGGCCGAGTTGTCCGAGTGATCGCCGTGACCAGCACGCTCCGAGACTAGTGGAAAATCTTCGGGTATATCATCATAGTTTTGTGCATTATTATTTAATGGCTCTGTTTGGCTCTCGTATTCCGAGTCCTCCTCTATATTAAGATCATTTGCGCGAACTGTGAACAAGCGGAATGTTTAATGTTGATAAAGGTTGTTATATGAGTAGAAGAGATATCATAGAAGCAGCAGTTAAGATATGCCTACTAAAACTCTATCAATCAAGTTAGAATACGCTAGTCGAGAGTGCTCGACCAGGATATACAACTTACCGCTCTTTTTACGCGAACCAATCGGCAGCTGGCTGTTGTCCTGGAAAGTGTTTACATCGAACTTTTCTTTGCGCTTACTTGAGCCGGCAAAGACCTTGTCCATTTCCGAGTCCAGCAACACTTCATCGGGATCCTCATTGCCGGACTGCAAATGCAAGTAAAAGTGAAAGAAGAAGATGTGCAAAGGTTACTCAATTGCTTCAATGTATCTAGACACACAACACACACACACAACATACACACACAACACACACACAGAACACTTTCTGGTCACGTTATGTGACTCAAGACAAAATACTTTTCAATTAAGAATCTATAAAAACAAAACAAATGAAATAACAACAGAAAATGCAGTCATGTGACTTGGCAGCGACAACACTCAGCATCATGCCGCTCATCATCATCATCATCATCATTGTTGTTGTTGTTATTGCATGACGTCGTCTTCGTCTTGCGTTGACTTGTCTCATGTGTAAATAGAATTCTCAAAATATTGACAAAGGCTAGACTGGGTGCGGAAAACGCTGCCCAACAAATTCATCATCGAGTGACGATCACCAAACAGTCACCCTGCCCTGCACCTGCCCCTGGCCCCATACCCATCCCCTTACCCATTCCTTTGCCGCTCCCGATCCAATTCCCAGTCTAAATAAGTGATCATATTTGTCTACGCACCAGAAACACTTGAAACTTAAACGAGATGGGGGCCATGTCCCATCATCATATATCATATCTCAAACGATCTTTGGAATCGTCGACATAGGATCGCAACAAATAATTATATATATATAAATATATATATATATATATTTAATGGCGTTATTGTTGATTGCTTTTAATCGAACTCAATTGATTCCCATAGTGACGAAGGCATTGATTGCGCCATTTAACATTTGACGCTCTTTTCGTAGTTGTTGTTGTTGTTGTTGTTGTTATGATATATTCACAATTCGAAATCAGTGCGAAGGCTAAAGCCAGTTCATAGCCAGTTTAATCGAGTTACAAATATGATCTACGAGACAATATTTGAGTAACGAAGGTTTTTCCAGAAGCAAGATTTACTGAAAACAGGAAACATGAACCGGAACCGAAACTCAATTCTTTTTTAATTGGTCAGTTATAGAGCACTATATATTTAGTTACTAAAAAAAAACTACTCTACTTTTGGAACTGTTTATGATAAGTTATTCAGTTTCTAATAAAACTATAGTACCATAAAAATCAAGGTATGCTAAACGAATTTACACTTTACGTACGAAACGAATTACGATTCGATTTGACAACCTGATCAAAATATATTACATATATAATATTATCTCAAACTCCGAACTAAGTCAGTTCTCAATTTAGTTACACTTTAACCGAGTCCCACATAAGATCAAAATTATTTCGTAAGTTGAGCATTTTTCTGGGCATTTCATTTATGTGAAATAAGTTTTTACTTTTTCAAAAAGTATTTTAAATAACTTTATAATCATATAAAATAACCAATAAAAATATATAATACATAAAGTGAAGTGAAATTGTGAATGTGCGAATTATTATAATATTATATATATTTTAAATAATAAGATTTAATAACTATGCGCCCAGCAGAGCTGCAAAATAACTCTAGTTTCTATATAAATCCAAAAGTCCATTAATCTTTGTTAAAAGTCAACTTTAAGGCTGTTCTTCCTCAGCATAAAGCCCAACATTAGCCAGCAAAGCCTTGAACATATCTCAGATATGTTTACTCCCAGCAAGCTGCTCATTTAAATAACAATTCCGTTCAATCTGTATAAATTGCAGCACAATTCGAGCCAACATTACACATGTTATATATAATATATATATACAGCTGATGTGACATATGTAAATGCATTCGTCACAATTTAAGTCCACATTTAATGTGTTTGGGGCCATTAGCTGTACAAACCGGTGTTGAAGCCATTGTGTTAGCCACGTGTTTAACATTTCCTCAATTTCCCCTTGATTTTCCCCCATTTTCCTACAACTACAACTTCTCTCTCTGTACATGTATACATATATGTATGTACGTCAGTCAACAAAATGAAATCCATCTTCGACTAAGCACACACATAAATGAAAATGCGAATGAAATTAACTTTCTACCCCCCGCCACATTTTCCATTTGTGCACACAATGCGCACCTGCACAAGTGAAAAGCCATCGTGCCACGCCCATCAGTTTACACACGCGCCCTCACTTTATGCTAAATTTCCCTAATAACTTTAGAGCGTATCCTTGACAATGGCGCATCTGATTAGCCAAGCGTGATAAGCGACAACAGACAACAGACAGCGCCAAATAAATGTAAACACAATAACAAAAAAAAGAATATAGAAAATATAATAAATAATGGAAACAATAGTCGAGAAGGCAAACCAAGAAAAAAACAACAACAAAAAAAAGAATGTGTTCAATTCAGTTCGCATTTATAAATAGCAATTTAATAACGCTGAGAGCAGCGACCACGTGGGAATATCAAATGTGTTTGTGGGCAAAAAAAACATTACAATTGTCCTGGCTGTGTCTGATGTGTCTACTGATGTGTGTCTGTGTGTGTGTGTGTAAGTGTGTGTGGGTGTGTCTCTGTCTGATAAGTCAAAAGCGTAACACGGCCCGTTACATTAATTAATCGATAAGCGCGCAGCGCATACAAAATAAAATTATAATGATGATGACATTGATGATAATCGAGTTGATGTTGTTGCCATTTTTGATTAGTATTTTCTCTTCTTTTTTTTTATCATCTGGCCATTAGACAAGGCCATCATTATGAGTTAAATGCGTTTCCAGGTAGGTAACAAACCACTCAACCACCCACCCACCCACTGAACCACCACCCATCCAATCAAGCAGCCATCGCTTATAGCTGATACCGGTTCGTTGGAGCAGAGAACGCACTTTAACTAAATATGGTTGTTGTTGCTGCAGTGTCAGCTTTGTCGTCGCTCCGCTCACTTATCAAAATAATCGAATAATAATAATCACCTGCAACACGCCCTCCTCTCCTCCCCTCCCTCCCACCAACGCCCACTCCACTTTATTGTTGGCCACGCCCACAGCTGTCTGAGCTGTCAGTTTTCATTTGTTGTTTTTCTGTTTGCTTCGCGTTTTCCCTAAATTAATATGAAAATGCCGACAACACAAGTCCCTTGCAACAACAACAATAACAACAACAACAACAACAACAACAACAATATCAACAATGACAAATGACAACAACAAATCGAACTTTGAAAATCCCTTAAGAATTCAATTCCCTAAAATATCATTTACTCGACGGATGCCATATTTGGGGCCTGCTGCTAGCCTTCAAATATACGTGACAACGTTTTGGGGCACAACTTAAGTATTTAGCAGTGCAGCTTCTCCCGACTCTAAGCAAATATTTGTTATTAGATTAAAATAGAATTCGCAAAGAAAATATTTGAATATTTGAGTAGGCATCTTTCATGTTTTATTGCCGACTTTGCATATTAATAAGGAATGAACCTTGTCTGTTAATTTATGACAATTAAGTTAGAATGCTCAACTGGGAGGCGCAACCTGAAGCCAGCTGTTGGACATATTGATGATGATATAATATGAATATACGGTTTGGTTACAAAATCGATCTATAATGGATAATTAGGACTAATATTTCAGAGTAGATGTATAATTATATTAATTTATTTACACTTGTGTGCTTTATTGTTGTCGGCAATCGATATTTATCGATAATTAATAAATAAAAGTAACTTGATCTACTTAAGGCATACGGGAATATATATATTTCTCTTGCTCTTATAGTCTCTGAGATCGACTTGTTCAAAATATAGGCAGACGAAGCTGGTTCGATAAGTGATCAAGCATATATATACTTTATAAGTTGTCAGAAGCTACCTTCTATTATCATTATCATTATCGTAACCTTTAACTCATTTTTCTACTTGTTCACTGAATTGGCCACCCAAGTCAAGTTGCCTCTGAAAAAAGTCATCTCGAAGTCATCCAAATGGGAAAAGAACTTGAATTAGCTATCGCTTCGACAACTTGAGAAACCCACTTGTAAGAATTGCACAAAATTGCAAATTGGGTATTGAGTTTTACTCGTCTGCCCAGTTGGGTGTGCAACAACATACGCACAACCAATTTGGGGGGCACTCAAATTCAAACATTTGGGGAGACACTTGCAGCTTAAAGAGCCAGTCGTGCATGTGGCAGTTGCCAGCCGGTTGTTGAATGTTTCTGATTCGATTTGACAAACATTTAACTGTTGAGATCGAGTGCCCAAGGGCAGCTGGCAGCGCCCAGGGGAAGGGGAGACAGCGGCACGTGACTTATTTGTCAGCGTCAAGTTTTGTGGTCGTGGTCTAAGCAATTTTTTCTTGCCACATTGCATGTTGTCGTCAGTCAAATTGAATCAAATTGTGGCAAACAACTTGAACAGATTCAAGTGTCTGTTGCCACTGACTGCTACTGTTCCTATTGTTGTTGTTGTTGTTGTTGTTGCTATTGCCACAAGTTTATATAAGCAGCTGGAGCCAATAAGTTTTCAAGTCAAGCTCAAGTCAGTTTTGTTCGTGCTCAACTTTTCATCACCTCTTCAGCAATAAAAGCGCCTTCGTCTCAAGTTCTTTGGCACTTTCCACGACATGTCCTTCTTCGAGTCCGTGTCCGTGTTGTCCATGTCAGCGTCACATTCCCAGTCGGATTCCCAGCCCCTCAACACCTCACCACCAACCTCCCCCGTTTGTGCTACAGCCTTTTTGGCTTAACTTCCGCACAAATTTTCCGGGTAAAATGGGCTTGAGTTGCAAATAAAACAAATACATGTCCAAAAGGTATGCTGGACTTAAGAAATATTATTTTAGATTAATTACAAAGTAATTTACTTATTATAATTAAATTAAAAATAATTATCCAATCATCTTCGCAATACAAAATTGACCTAAACTTAATTTAGGATAATTACAAAGTTATTTCAGAGTAATTATCGAAGAATTAGAGTGTAATTTCATTGCCATGATTAAAATCAAAACATCTCTCACAAATATGCCCCACATAATATACCCCATTACGTTGTTAAACGTGCCGCAGAGCATCAATAAAGGCAGAACCAAAAATATGCCACACAATGCAGCACCTCTTGGAAAACTTTACATTTCACTTTTGACTTGGAAGCCGTCTAACAGTAATAAACCAAACTCAATAATATACAAATAAATAAAAAAAAAAAATGTTGCCACGCGTTGCGCATAATTTGCCTCGATTTTGTTGGATCCTTTTTGGTGCAAGCTATTTTCGTATACATATATATCTTTGTTTGCACAAATTAACGATGCTTCAATTCGTTTCAAGCTACCTCTCTCTGTCACCCACCCTCCCACTCTCCCTCTCTTCCTCTCCCTCTCTCTCTTTCTCTCATTGTCTGATGTGTGTGTATGTCTCTTTGTTAATTTAATGGGAATTTTCGCAGCGGAAATGCTTTGCTGAAGCACAGGAAAGGCCTGAGACATTAGGAAGTGAATGTGGACAGTGGGTGGATTTGGGGCTGGAGGTCAAGGGTTGGGTGTGGGGTAAAGTGGGAATGGGCGCTTCAGAACAAGTGACACGTGCAAAGGTTAAAGCGCTCATTGTTCGCTTAAAGGCGTACAAAACCATAACGCCATTTGTGCTGACAATGTTTTATTGCAGTGTAGTGTCTGCTCTCTTGTTGCTCGAAAGTGTTGCATACTTCAAGGTCAACATAATGATACTAAAATCGAGCATGATTTCCACTTGGGTAGCCCGCACTGTGTGTCTGTATGTGTGTGTGTGTGGTGTTGGAATTATGCTGGGAATGCGAAATGTATTCAAAGTCACTTATACACACACATTTACAGCTTTTACATTTACGACCGCAGAAAGTGTGCCGCATTGATGTGCCGCAAGAGGCGACTGCGGCCCCTTGGCCGCGCCCCTTCCTTGGCCCATCTGCTCATTTTATGAGCACCAAAATAGTATGCAGTAGGTGAATATCCATGTGTCTGAGTAGGTGCTGTGTGTGTGTGTGTGTGTATAAAATGGCCAGGCTGCTCACTTGTTGTGTACTGGCGGCCAGCAAGAATTTTATTCGAATTATCTACATGTGGGTGACAATATATATGCATATATACATATATATAAATATATAAAAGATCCAATGTGTATCTGTGTCCGTTATTTTTCAAGGTTGTGTGTTCTTGAAAAACTTTTCAGGTGTGTGTGTGTGTGCGTGTATGTTAGGAATTTTTAATATGTGCAAGTTTTTGATAGATCGAACATTTACGTGGGCGTCTTCTTTATTTTACCTGTATTATTTAATTGATGGCTGAAAGTTTTCACATATAATTTTTGATTGGCAACTTTTTGGCCAGGCACACAAGCTTTGGTGTTTTGTGCAGGCTTTCGTAACAGTTGCTGCCTGTTGCACTTTGACCCGCTGGCTATTTAACAGTTCAGTGCAGTCAGATTCACACACACACACACACGCGCTGAAGAATGCAGAACGCGTGCGAATATGGCAAAAGCGAGCTTTTCGAGCCCTAACAAAATGTTCGTTGTGGCTTCGGGGAAGGCTTCCCAGCAAATGTCGCTGCTGCTGCTGCTGCTGTTGCTGCTGCTGATGCTTTCGCTTCTGCTGCGGCACACACATGCTGCGTGTTATTTGCGCCGGCGCACAATTGAGAGACTCTTGGGGTATAACTGTAGCATAGTTAACAGCTGCTGCCGGCTGCGCTGTCCGCGGCACTCACAGCTGTTCTCTCTCTCTCTCTCTCTCTCTCGCTGTCATGGTCAAAGCGAAAGACTATTTTACTATTGCTGACGTAAATCAAAATGCACACAAACGAAAAAAAGCTTTCATCAAAGCTCTAGCGTAACTGCATCTACGCACTGCTGCAGTCCACAAGCACAGGCTATACTCAAAAGCACCGACAGAGAGTGAGTGAGAGAGAGAGAGAGAGAGAGAGAGAGGGAGGGGGAGCCTTGCACACGGTCAAGGTCAGCGCGTTTGCTTGTGTCGATTATGTGGCTTTGAGTGAGTGGGTGAGGGAGAAAGGCAGAGGCGATGGACCTGCACAAAAAGCTGCTGCCAAAAAAAGCTTCTGCTTCTTTGGGTGCTAAAAATATTCGCATTATAAACTCATCGTTGCACACAGCATAAAAAACAGGCTCAAAGCTAAGACCTACAGATTTAAGTGGTTAATTAAAAAATAATATTTAGGCAATGTAAATGAGCAAAACAATTAAGTGCTTAAAAATGGTTGCGTTTCAATTAAATATGATTTAATGTGTATACCATAAGCTTGAAGATTAATAAATAAATAAATTGCTGTCTGTTTGCAAAAGAAATTAAATATAATTTATTTATTTAAATTAAATTCCAATTATTATTTAGTATACTAAGTAGAAAAGTATAACGCAGCAAAATAAAATTTTAATTGGGTTTTGTAAAGTCGTCTAAGCTTCAGTAAGCAATCTACAGTCTTTAAGAATTACTTAGAAAAATGAAGGGGTCTTAATCGAGACGGTTATTAATCACCTAGGCGACAACAACACATCACCTTGTTAGCTGCCAAGAGTTCAACTGTTTTGGCCACACTGTGTCTCGTTTGGTGGCACATAACAATGTGCGTGTTTGAGGCATCAACGGCAATTACGAACAACGATAACAGGTTGCTGGCTAAGTGCCCAACATATATATATATATATATATATGTAAACAGTAGTAGGTGTAGCTAACGGAATAATTGAAATGTAGCTAGCCTAAATCATTGCCTACTTACTCGTCAGAGGGCGGGCGGGCTGGCAGGAAGATGCCACCTTGACAATTAAGTTAATGACCAGGCTAAATTGTTGCTCTAGTGTCGCTTTCACTTCAGGTGTGAACGATTTCATTACGAGCTCACACTTTCTGACCAATGTCAATGCCAACACAATTGTTGCTCTTGTTGTTGTTGCTTGCTGTTGTTGTTGCTACTGCTGTTTGTTGCCTTTATTATTACTGCAGTTGCAGTTTGCAACCTTGACCACGAATATTGATTTCCTGTTGTGTTGTTGACTGTGTGTCGATGGCTGTGTGAGTTGCCGTACGCTTATATATATTGTGTATGTGTGTGTGTGTCAGTGTGGGACACTGTGTCTGTGTCTCTGTCTGTGTCGTCCGCATGCTTTGAATGTCTAACTAGCTTCCGGAGCTGGCCGTTAACTGTTCCTCGACGCATAATTAAAAGTGCGTTTTTGTTTTTGTTTATGTTGTTGGCCTGCTTTGTGTCAAGTGTTTGCTGTTGTTGTTGCTGTTACAGTTGTTGTTGTTGTTGTTGTTATACCCATTTGGCTTTGGCCTTAAAGCCACCCTCTCTCGTCTGTGTGCCAAAGCGGCGTATACGTAATGTTCTCGCTTTTTTTCCGCCTAGCTTATAAACACATACACTCGGAAAAAAGGCTGCTTTCATTTCAAGTATAAAATTCGCAAAGCCAAATAAAATACGTAAAAGTATAAAATGCTTATATTAATTAGATTAGATTTAAGATAACAATTTGCAGAAATTTTAACTTTTGTTCTCACTTATATGCTTCAAATAAATTTAGAAGGTTCTAGATTTTATTTTAAGATCTAAATAACTAACTCCAAGTAGTGCTACTCTATTAAGCTTGTCTTTCAGCCTATATCGACTTGTTTTTATTATTGCTTGATCTATTTTTGACTTTTGCTTAATCGTTTCTTCGAGTGTACAATATCCGAGTGAACGGCTAACGGGTCTATCCGTAAATGTGGCTCTGTCGTAGCTGGCGTGTGCGATGTTTTGAATGAATGAGTGTGTGATTATGCGAAACCCCCCATAAAACGACCTCAAAACACCAGCTCCCTCCCCTCCCCCACACACACACACATATCCCATAATCACCCTCGCCCTCTACACAGCCCCCCCGGTATTTTGTAGGGTATTTTGGCACACGATATTCGCCAACTGTAAATGAAATCGAAACCAAGTCGAATCCAAATACGAAACTGGTTTCTAAATTGTGTCACTGACTGACTTGCGGGCATGCCCAGGCCAACTATCTGGCTAACACAAGTATCCGGCTATCACACACACACATGCCAGCCACAACAACAACAACAGTAAGTGCGGAAATGTATAGAAAAAAAACAAAATAAAATTTGTGATAGCAACAATACAAAATCAATAACAATTACTTGACATTACTGGCGCGTAAATTCAACACAAACAAAAAAAAAGTCATAAAAAAATAACATAAAAAAAAACATACCAAAAATATAAGTGAATTAACGAATTCACAGAAATAAATACATTAAAAAAATTGTCGAAAGTCAACGTATTTTGTAAACGTTATTTTTTTACAGTTCCCGAGTTAATACACGATAAATTTAATAACAGAACATTAGAAAGCATTTTCAAAGCCATTTACACGATGACCACATTTGATAAATCGATTTTCGTAAGATTAAACAGAGAATCTGATGTGTCCCCGAGATAATTACTATTTTTTTTCGAAATATCAATTGCGAAAATTGATTACAAAAAATTACAAATTTAAATTGGCTGTTTTTTTACATCTCAATGATATGCAAATTTTTCAAAATGGATTTTTAATTTGTAATGCTAATTTCAACTTTGTAAAAATGGAATTTAATTATGAATGTTTCCAAAAAAGCAAAATGAATCATTTTGATTTACAAAAAAAAACTCAAAATGTATTTTTTTGAATCGATTAAAAATTAATTATTTGACAAAGTTAATTAAATAAATATGCCCAATTTCGACTTTTGTTACTCGAAACAAAGTTTTTCTTATTTTTTCATCAAGTTTATTTGACAAAATATATGGGCAATAAATATGCCCAGATTCTTCCATATTGTTCATGAATATTTATAATTGTTTCTTATAATTTCACATAAGTTGTGAAAATATTCGTTTTTTACTTTTACTTTTCCAATGGAAAACATTGAGTAGATTAAAAAAAAGTTACAGAATTGCAGTAAGCTAATTTAAAATCCAAAAGATTTTAGGGTTACAAGAAATTTTTTTTTTCTTTCTGCGTTACTTGTTTTGTTCTCTTTGCCTAACACATTTCCGTTCAAGTTGAAAGTCTCATCCAAGATTACTTAATTAAATTATATGTTTTTTTGGGGTACTGACCTTTTTCTTGGTGTTGAAGCCCAAAAAGGACAATTTGCGAACATTGTTCTCACGGCCACTGGCCGAACTGAAGCTCATTTTGTCGCCGTCGTCGTCGTCTCCTTAACGGTTCAAAGTATTATACGATCCTGATTGGGGAATGCTTTGGGCTGCTGTTTATTTGATGATTTCCAGACGGCTGGACCCGGGCACTTGCATTGGGCTCTGTTTGAATTTACGCTCCAAGAATCTCGGCATTCGATGGGCAAGGGTGCCGGGAGGGGGGAGGGAGAGGAGCCGCTGCAAAGAGTAGAAGAAGAAGAATGCTCAATTAGAACGCAATTTCATTAATAAACAATAAAGTTATAAGAGCCCACAATTGAGAGACACACACACACACACTCATACATAATTCGAGCAATAAAAATGCGCGCCGCGACTTTATTAAAGCCAACTGCCAGCAACACGCACATCCGAGTGGCTGAATGGGGGCTGGGTGGGGGGTGGCTGGGTATTTGTGTTTCAGCACGCGACTTTCAGTTGCGGTTTGTCACTTGATCAATTGTGGCGTTGAAGAGAGCTAATGATGATGCTGTTGCTGATGAGGGCGGCATCTCTCTGATCGCTATTTAATAGTGCAGCAACATTAGCCGCTTCCATTTTCGGTGGCAGTTTCTGTTCTGAGTTATTTTTTATATTTTATTTTGCATTTTAATTGCAAATTGTATAATTTTGAATGACACAAGCCAAAGTGTGCGACTGACTCAGTGGAACACAAACGCGTAACTGAGCTGCTGACAGATAGGTCGCACAATATGCAAAGTGCCTACAGTGAACGCTCGATAATTAGTAATTAAGATTATTTACAAGCAGAGGTTTTTTTTTATTATTATTCTTTTAGTTTTTATAGGAGTTGGGAATTCTACTATATTTTTCTTTCACTCTCTGCAAATATTATTTATTACAAACATTTTAAAAAAGCCAGAGAAATTTTCCCGTTTAAAAATTTGGATTATTTACAATTGAAAAATATTTTTTAGTTACTTATTACAAAATGTAATCAATAAATTATTTATTTTAAGTCAGAAATTCTACTGAACTCTTTGCTCACTTTCTTCATAAAAACAAATTCGGAGTTTACAAATATTATTTTTTACTTAAGTTTTATTCCAGTAAAAACCATTTCTCTTATTAATTTTCAGCATAAAAACAAATACGCGGTTTCAAAATATGAATACAATAAAGCGACAGTTTTTCGAATATTAGGAACGATTTTTTTCGAACTTCAGAACCTAAAATATATTTTTCACTAAACAGACTTTTTATTTTATTATTATTATTATTTGTATCACATTTTCCAATTATCGAACGTTCTCTGTACTCGAGAGCTGCGTGTCGATGGCTCCTTTAAAAAAGGCGCGTGCATAAATTGATTAGGTACCTTTTTGGGTATTTGATATTCTATATCCAGCCAATTGGCAAATTGAATTATTGAAATAGACGCGAGCTAAACGGATACGTATCCGTAGTAGGACAACAGTAGAGTGACAGAGAGACGGGCGAGAGGAGATGGCGGCAAGTGCCAAAATCGCGAAACGCGCTCAATGACAAACGAAAGCCGTGTGAACCTGTTGCGGCAACGATGGCGCTGATTTATGCCAGCCACGAGAACATTGACAGCCGAAAGCGCAGTGCCCAAACCCGAAGTGCACTTCGTGTCGCAACGAAACGAAACGAAACGAAAGTGTTATTGGCATGGTGTTAATGAAAGAGTCGCAAGTAACGGAAATCGAGTGTGGCGACTTTTTACAGAGAATCCGACATGAGTCTCGTGATTAAATTGGGCTTCCAATACAGAGCTATAGCTATAGTTATTTCCAGCGATTTCAGCCAGGAAAACTGGTTATGTAAGCGAAATGTCTGTAAAATGTTTAAATGGTTTTTTTTTGCGTTTGGATTTTCTATGTTTACTCAAGCAACCTGTGATAAAATTGATGTGTGTCCGTAGTATTTGTATTTATCTAGAGTTTGGCAATGGGATTACAGTTGAGCCACTAAACACACACACACACACACACACTGAGAGTGATTTGGCAACCTTGACAAAACGCGTGCACTATTTGGCAGCAGTTATTAACTCATAAACGCGTCTGATATATTGAGCAAATAATGAAAAGTGGAAAAGCGTTCTTAACAACGATCGATCATGTGGCAAGTTGTGGGACTGATTTTATAAAATTGATAATAAAATACGTGTAATAAATTTAAGCGCTTTATATAACAATGCTTATACTTCTTAGATTCTAACCTATGTTGGCCTAATGAGTTTATTATTTGTTAACAAAATGATTCTTTTAATAGGTTGGGCGAACAGTCAACGCTTTTTTGGTGCTTAAGAATTGGCTGTGAAATGTTTGGCCTTCAGCCAAATTGGCATTTTTATGGACGAGCTTTACAGACTGGAATTTCGACCGAGAATCGTGTGGTCAGATATGAATGCTGTATTAATCTACGGTCTAAACGATGAAGGCCTTGGTTATAGTAGGTTGCTCAACACTACAGATACCACTTGGAATGGGATACGTTTCTTTGCTTCTCTGACTAATCCCAATTTAATAAAAATGATTAGCTTTGCCATATACGAAACTCAATTATCAGTAGAAGTCACATTATTTATACAACTGTGCTGAAATCGATAGATTAAGTTGTGTGTGCAAACATTGAACATTTTCGTGCGTTTCTTTTATATTTCGATCAGCTGATATACTGTATGGTATATCTAAGTAATTAATTAATTTTCTTTTATGTTTAATCTAATCGTAAATCAATTTCCAAGTATAGAATAGACTGCACTTCATCAATCTTAAAATACACCGACAGTCACTTGGAGAAGTTGAGGGTTATTTATAAATTCGCTCAACTGATCGAATCGAACGCGTGACGCTTTCTCGGCCAGTTTCTGACGACGGTGTTATCAACAAAAAAAATTAGAGAGACAACAAAGATTGGGCGGTATCAGAAGGTGGCAGTGGGTGGTTGGGCGGAATGGAAACAAACGAAAAAATAAAATAAAGCAGAAGGTGCTCAAAGCCGTAAGCAAATAAATTCACACCACACAAAAATCAACTGGAAACAGAGGCAGAAGAAGAGCTCTCGTAAATTAACGTGGTGATCAATTTTATGGGTTCATTATCAAACGGTGAACGATCGATCGATCGTTCGAGTGTCTCGACTTAGTTGTGATTTAAATTATTATTTGTATACGAATTGTGTCGGCATTAAAAACTGTCTGCGCTGACTGCTAGCGATAAGGAGAGTACACAGAGTAAACATCCATTAGACCGGTCAACTGTCAAGTGATCGCTTACCAATGATTTAGGCACGATTGACACTAATGTATGGCTCTGCTGACCCATCATAAATAATACCCACATAATTGTCTATCGAGTGTCGTCCACAACAAATTGATTTCTATATAAAGAATAATGAATACAATACATTATTAGTGATAAAAACACGCGACTAAATTGCGTCATAATTATTGTTTAAATAATTGACTTATCAGCAGGCATTCCTGGGCGGAGTTTTCAAGTGGATCTCTTTATCTTTAAAATGTATCACATGCTCGAATACTGTCTGCCTTATCGAAGACAGAAACGATGAACAACTCGAGATCAAGCCGGTTCTACACTCAGAAAAATATACACTGTTAATATAAATATAAAAAAATGAAGAGCTTTGCTAGGCACGCCCAAGTTTATAAACCCCTGCAGATATCTAAATTTCTGAAGGGAAATAATGATTCACAAACCTAGAACTACAGTCATTTTGAGAACGCTTGATTCTTATTCTTACACAGTCGTATATATATGTCGTGGTCAACTTTTATTTGGTTCAGTGTAAACAATATTTCATAATAATGCTCGGCTAAGAACAGCTGCCACTCGCAGCAGTTGCTGCTGATCATGACCGACTACGAGTGCAACTTCAGCTGGAGAAGAACCGGTTTAAGCGATTGCAACAGTTAAGAGGCAGCTGCCACTGCTAATGCCACAAACTGCAACAGAAAACTGCAACTGCAACTGACATTGAACTTGAAGCACTTCAAAGCAGCGCTGGCAGCGAACTAGACATAGAGGGAGAGAGAGAGGTTGACTGAGAGAGAGAGACAGCGCATTTCCTGTTTCGCTGAACGGCAAAAAAAAAAACACTTGAACATTAAATCATCAGCCATGAACTATAACTGGACAATCAATGCGGGCGCCATATATATATATATATATATATATATATATTTTATATTGAAGTGCCTCCCATATATATGTATATCTAAGAAAATATGAAATACATAATGAAGTGCAGCCCGTAAACTAAGAAACTTTGCGACCAGCACAAAAATGATTTGCAGTGTGCAAAAAAGAGAAAAAATGAGGAAAATAATGGTGTTAGTAGCGAGGGTAGTTTAATGAGTTATAGAAAGTGATCACATGACAAATTGTCGATAGGCGTGCATTGAAGGATAGAGCATACTTGATTCGGTATTAGGAATAAATAATATATTCTAACTTCTGTAAGAATTTCTAATAATTTCATTCAATAATAGAAAGTATTTTTAATCCTACTTTCGCTTCATATTCATAATTCATTCATAATTCCCAAATTATTTCGTATTTTATGCAATCTTTGTTGTTCGCATACCAATGGAAAGTTTCGACGCAGTAAGGTCAGTTTTATGAGTAACGAGTAGTCCATGATTATTGCATATGAGTAATCAAAACAGCGTAATCTTTATAATCTAATCAATTCGTCATTACATTTTCTTCTTACTCATATCTTATTTCATATAAGTCTTTCACAAGCCAGACAACCATTCAAACCACCCTCGCACTGCGCGTTCTCATTTCATAAACTATACAATTGAATTTTATAGAATTGTTGACCTAGCTCGGGGAGCAGTAGTCGAAAGTAGTTTCCATTACCACTTGAATGCAAGTGGAACCCGTTGCACTTGGTGAAGGATTTATGGTGAGCTAGGCGAATACTTATGGCGGCAAGGGTTCACAGCGCACTTGAAAAGTAACTGCACTTGAAGTGATCTAATGCCAGCTAGCATTTATGGCAATCGTACGCTCCAACGATTCTCAAACATATGTTTATCGGAATTCAGAACGCCATGAAAACCAATTGCGAGTCGACAACCCAACTGTAAATACTTCAAAACGCCAAAACAAACACTTTGAAACAGCGAATTCTAATTGAACTACCAACTGACCAAGTTAACGAGCAACTGATACGACTATTGAACAATTAACAGGCGCTGGTACACGGGAAAAAAAGCACGTACTTCCAAATTTGAGTTACGGTATTTGAATCAAGGCTGACAAGGAATGTAAAATGTGAAATAGAGAAATAGAAAGCAGCAGGGAATCAAACCGAAATGAATTAGTGAACGGGTTTTGATAATGAATTTCAATCGGTTCCGGTTTAATTCTCTGGAAAGAAGAGTAAATTTATCAAGTAGTTTGTCTATAAATATAATAATAATAATATCCCGAAACCATTGATTAGGGGTGAATACAGTATAATACAAAAGTAGAAGAAAGGAAACATATATATTCTTGAACAGAGGAGTCGATCGAACCATCTGTTGATCTGTATGTCCGATCTCACAGAATAAAAGAGCTAAAGACAAAATCAATATAAGATAATTACCGATAACAATAAAAGGCACAATTTGCCAATCCGCTGGATATATGTATATGTCAACATTAATCAACTGTATGAATTGCATTAAGATCACTTAATCTTTATTACTTCTGCTTTTTTCCTCTGTACGTTC
This sequence comes from Drosophila paracracens, assembly GCA_035044025.1. Taxonomy (NCBI): domain Eukaryota; kingdom Metazoa; phylum Arthropoda; class Insecta; order Diptera; family Drosophilidae; genus Drosophila; species Drosophila paracracens. The sequence continues at coordinate 1,852,328 of JAWNMN010000713.1, forward strand.
GCTGAGTCACACCAATTTGCGTAGGGGACTTTATCAATACGTCCGTAATAGGAACCAGAAGCAGAGTTCATTGATTTTAGTTTAGTTCCTTCTCTAGTTTTGCTTTCTTCGTATTAGGTAAGCAAGCATTTTTAAATATCCGATATGAATAAGTGTAGTGTATTTTTTCTTTTTGTTTTTTCTTAGATACTCTGGGGTTTTGCTTCAAAAGCAAAGTCCACCACACACTTACACAGAGAGAGAGAGAGTGCAATGAACCAAATGACTAATTGCTGTTTTTGACGAATACAATTGCTACTGCTATTGCTATTCTCAGTTTCATTCTCAGTGATTACGCAGCAAAAAAGAAGAGAAAAGAATAAATGTTTACTTATCAGTCCCCATATCGAGTTATCTGAAGGGCAACTTAATACATGAGCAAATTTTAAGAATTGTAACTGATTAATAATAATAATAATGCAGCTGCGAGTGTTTGTTTGTGTACTTATATAACTCTGATTAATCACGAATAAATCTTGAGGCGTTGACTTGAGGGAGTTGAGAGAGTATTGCATTACACTTAGAAAAATTGAAGCCGCGATCAAAATTTAACGTTTTTCAATTACTTAAAGTACATTCGCACCAAGCACCAAGCACCGCCCAACCACCACCCATTGACACCCACTCGTAGGGCAGCCATTTGTTATTACATACTCGGCTGCATACTTTAAATTGCAGTCGTTGCAAATTCTGTGAACCGTGCACAGGAACAATAAATACTGCTAAACTGGAAAACAAAACATGAGAGCTTCGCTTCCCCCGCAACTTGTGTAAACAAAACTGCTAAAAACCAACCAACAACAATGCCAAACAACAACAACAACAGCAGGAACAACAACAACCATCAACTTTAGGCGTCATGATACATTTCGGTTAAATATCAAAGCACCGACAGAGGCAGAGAGAGCGAGAGAAAGAGAGAGAGGGACAGAGAAAAGAAAAATACAAAAAAACTGCACACAAGTCAAGATAAACAAATTCTGGTTACCATTGTACAACAACGCTTAACAGAGGGGGGAGGGAATGGGACCGAGAAGCACATAGTTGGCGACTCAAGTGAGAACGGCAGCCAAATTATTGAGCCATTACTCACACACACACCCACACACACACACACACCCACACACTAAGAGACTGTCCAAATACTGTCAAATATATTGCAATACAAGCCGCGAATATTCACGTGCAGCTTAAAGAGCAACCTTAACGGTGCTGATAACGTTCCACGTCCAAGTCACTGTCAACGCAAGCAAGACACAAAAACAGTTTGCCATTGTTACAATAGTTTTGCATAAGAACAGCAGACAAACAGAGGGCGAGAGGGAGAGAAACAAAGTGAGAGAAAAGTAAACTATGTTTGCTTTGGCGAAACAAAAAGAATGAAATGAAATGAAATGAAAGACATGTAAGAAAAGGTGAATGTTGAATGGGCAGGCAGGAGGCAAACAAGCAAGCAAGCCAAAAACTATATGGAACCAGTTTCAAGCAGAAAGAACGGCAGAGAGAGAGAGATGGAAGACACATGCTGCATTTTCGATTCTTGATTTGTTTTTTTTTCATATATTTTATGTGCTTCAAAATACACTTGCTTGTTGACGGCAGCAAATCAACATCAAAATACACTTGGCAAAAAAGTTGGCCATTGAAATATTAAGAAAATCTCGTAATTTTCTCCGAGTGTAGCTGTGTACATTTCTGGTTATTTTCAAGTATAGAATACGTAAATTACTTTGTTTCGCTGCTTTGACGACACTTTTGTTTTTCCGAATTGTACTCGAAATAAATGCCATAAGAAGAAACAAGAGGAAGCACAACATATCAGCGTCATGGCCGAATAGGAGAAAAAGTCAAAGCGTTGAAAATATTCCAATTTTTAAAAATTGGCACACAAATAGCCCGAGTGTAACAAGAACAACAACAATAAATTTAATAATACATTCATTTTGGCCCAGACGCAGCCGCAAGTCGTTAAAAGTATATAATAATTGACACGTACTTTAAAAGAGCTCTTTATTTTACCTACCGGACTATGTTTATTTTCTTTCTTTCGTTTGTTTTTTTCCGTTGATGGGTTACTGTAAAATTTCACATCTGCCTTTGCGAAAATTTTCCACTGTGTGCAATGCGATCTCTGGCAAAAGGTCCGCGCGGGGTGTGACGTGTCGATGCAAGGGGGTGGGGTGTGTGCTTGTAACAGAAAACAAATCACTTTTGCGACGAACCAATTAATATTTGAAAGAAACGCGACGATAACAAAAACAGCAAGAAAAATAGAGAGAGGCGATCAAAAACCGATGACGAACGGAGATCTCCGCAACGGGAACGGCCGAAAAAAAAACCAACAAACACACACACACACAAAATGGCAACAACAACCACAAGGAAAACGTTTCTTGCGTATTGTTTATGGACTTATGTCCGTTTTATCGTTTTTAACTTATTTCTTTTTTTTCTTTTTTATGGTTCTTTTTGGACTTTGATAGCCAAACGATGACAGAATTCGTCAATGTTTGATAAAACTAGAAGTTATACGATCGAATATAATCCGCGATCGCAGTGTCTTTCCGGTCGCACGCTTCTGGACGTAATAATTTACTGTTCCTGTCGCAGCACGTTTTTAAGCGGAGAGCAATCGACAGCAGCACAACAGCAGCGACAGCAGCAGAGCACAACAACAACAAACACAGTTTGAAACAGAGCGAGAGCATTGTTTTAATATAATACCATGTGGACTTAGGAGATACCCTGTAGAAGGTTTTTGATATATTTTATGTATTATTCATAGATATATTACAAAACTTAAACAACGCAATTGCTTTCATCAAGCAAAATATATATATAAATATTTATTTACCATAGCTATTGCTTACAATATTCATTATACTCCCCACACGTGTGCATTGTAAATAGAGGGTGTTTGCAAAGCATGAAACGGGTCTTTTGTGAAGAGCACGTGAACACTGATGAGCGAGCATTTTTACAGTGAGCCCACCCTCATTGGACGATCGGTTCGCGCTCACTCTCTCACTCTCTCTCTCTCTCTCTCACTCTCTCACTGGACTGGCGCAGTCTCGTGCGCAATCTACTTATGTGATGGACTGTGAGGATATTGAGTGTGAATTTTAGACGTCAGCTGATAATGCACTGCCGCTGCTGATGCAGGTGAAAGTGAGATAGCATGAACAAATGCGCTCATCTATTAATAGTTATCGAGAAGCATGTTTAAAGAGACGCTAAATCGAAGGATGAAACCGTTAAATGGGAGCAGACAGATTTAGGGGGGAGGGGGATTTGTTTATACAGTAATTGACACAATGCAAATTAACCGATTTGGTTGTTCTAATTGATTGACTACCGTTTTCCTCACACACGCACACATAGAGAAAAGGTGTGAAGCTTTGTGTGATTTTTTGACGTATTCCATAATATTTTACCAGCGTATAAATGTCAAATTATTTTGAACAATTCTGAACAAACTTTTCAGATATTAAACGCTGCTAAATATGCCGCTTGAAGGTGTGAGATTTTTTGTATTATATTTCTTATTTGCAGATAATTATGAAAAAAAAATTCCACACAAAAAATTAAGTCATTTTTTTTATTTTTCTTATTAACTCTTTTGTAGACTTTACTCTTGTATACATTTTCATATTCCGATTAGTGACGTTAGCATAAAGTTGGTTGAATAAATTGACAAATCTATCAATTTAACAGTTGCTGTTGATGATAACAATTTGTGGCATAACGTTAATTGCTGATAAATTGCCACTTGAATTGACTGCGAAATATTTTCAGATTGCTGATCTATTTTGATCGCGTGCTAATTTGTGTGTGATTCGCGATTAATGGGAATGCCAATGGGAAAATTTTTAGCCTCCAGCGATTAGCATGTGTCGAAATTGAATACCGAATGAAATAGGCGACACACGTATTGAGCCAATTAAAATTCAGTTAATTGATAAGCGCAAAAAAATGTCAATTAGTCATGCAAAAGTTCGGCAAGTGCTAATTAGACGGGCCAGCGCAAGGGTTAATTAGCCAGCTTCAACCTAGAAGCATGCAACGATTTTCGCAACTTCAGTCGCCTGAAAGTATGTGTGCAAAAAATATACAACAGCAACCACACTCCAACCAAAGTTTTTGCGCCTAAGAATCACTCAAAAGTGTTGAGTGCTTTTGTCTCTCTGTGTGTGAGTGCTAGCAGCGCGTCGCTGCTGTGGTGAAAAGCTCTACATTGTCCCAAGGCTGCTCTGCTGGCAAACTCAGTCGCAGTCGCAGTCGCCGCAGCTCCTGTTGCTTTTGTTCTGATTTTGTTACTGTTGCAGATGTTGTTCTTGTTGTTGTTGTTATGTTTGCTTGTTCACTTTCTGAAAGCAGGCCAAAAGAGGACTACAACTTCATTTTTTATCATTTGATTTACCTCTGCTCAGTTGTACAATGCGCACTTCCGCCAAACCGAAAACTGAATTTTTCTTACCTTTGTCGCGTTTTTATGTTGGCCTTTAAATCCCGTTAGGTGTTGGGAAGGAGGGGAGACGTGTGGGGTTAATGGATATGTGGGTTTTGCCATTTGGTTCACCTAACTATGTGCAACTATCTATTTTCAATTTCCCTGTATGGTTGCCAACCTGGCCAATGGATGTTACACCGCAAAAAAGTGGGATGTACTTTAATAGGAAATCACTTGGGGGGAACTCGCCTGACTTTTATGAGAACTTTAATTTTTAAGCTTTTCAAAAACCAGGAGTGTCATTAGAAAGAATTTTCTAATATTTAGAAAAAAGGAGACTACAAATTTCCAGGAAGTACATTAAACCCTTTTTTGTTTGTAAGAAAAAAGTTCCTATAAATAAAAAAAAAATTTGTAGACATAGACATAGATTTTTTTAATAATATTTTTAACAATTGTCACTTAAGATAAACAGGATAATTTTAAACTTGTCGATTAAGTTGAACTGCTTTTAAATTCCTTTTAAATTATACATTTTATTATTATTAAACAATTTAGCTGCTTTTCAGTAGTGTTTTCTACATTATAGCTTCTTTTTATGTGTCATATTTTTTTGAAGTGCACCCAGCGAGCCCATACAAAACGGAAATAGAAGTTTTGTAAATGTTTTCCTTTGTGTGTTTCTTTTCCCAGTTCTTCCATCGCTGACTGTCTGCCTCTCTTTCTCACACATATAAACCAGCACACAGATGTATATATGTATATGTATATTGTATCTGTGCAGCAATAACAGCCAAGACTAACACTTACGCAATACGATGCCTTTGAAAGATGAGCGCGTAACACACCAAAATGGGTGCCAACACAACGGTACACAAAACAAGAAAAACGAAAGGAACAAGAAGAGCATCAGCACCAGCACCAGCAGCAGCAGTAGCAGCGGCAGCAGCAGCAGCGCAGCAGCAGCAGCAGTAGCAGCATATGGGCAAAAGGACCTGCACTTTAGTTTTTGCTACTTGCAAGTGTTATTCCCGGTTGTTGTTGTTCTTGCTGTTGTTGTTGTTGTTTTTATATGGCACTTGACGCTCTGCCAAACTCAAACTCAAACTCAAGCCAAAGGCGGGTGAAGAAGAAGGAGACGAAGAAGCAAAAGACCGAAGCCATTTGTAACAGAAGAAGAAGAAGCAGAAGCAGCAGACCAAAGCCATTTGGCGGGCAAGTAGTTCCATGCAGGTGGTAGTTTGGAAGGGGGTGGGGGGGAGAGGGGTAGTATTCTCTCTCACACTAACTACAAACTATCTGCTCCATTTCTTGTTTGTCTTTATTTTACACACATGTTTGGGGTTGGGGTTGGGGCATTTGACGTTTTAGCACCTTTTTGTCACTGTTCATCGTGTGGAATTTCACTTTGGGTTTTCCACTCTATTCTTTTTGCTTGCTTGCTCGACATAAGAGATAAGAAAATTCCATTTTAATAGCTGCAACAGTTATGCGTATTGATAAATAGTGCGACAATGTGTGCGTTCAATTTTCATAGACACTGTGGGAGCAATTAGAAAAGCTGTACAGATCCAGATAACAACGGGACGCAGCACAAGTAGTGTGTGTGCGTGAGAGAGAGAGAGAGATAGAGTGCTTTTGAGATTTTAGTATTATTAAGTGCAAAGTTGACTCTAGCAAAACTGTATTTGTTTGATTATATTTGCTAGAGGAAATTGGGAAATCGAATTGCGTACTTATGAAAGGCAAGCAGAGAGAGAGAGAGAGGGAGGGAGCAAGAAAAGGTTGAGATTTATGTTAGACAGAAAAAAAGAAACACAGACAGAGGGAGAGGGAAGATTGCGCATTTGAGAGCATGAAATCTTCACTATCAATTTTTAAAAAATTTAAATAACTACTTTATCTGTCTGATTTCTTATCTTCTATTTTTTTATAGTGCTAGTCCCTACAAAACGAAATGAAAATAAATTCAAATGCAATTAAAATTTCTCTCTGTGCAGAGGCCGTGGGATTATCGGTTAAGTAAACAAAAAGCACAACGCTCGCAAGCTTTACGCTCAGCTGCCCAGCTGCCCAGCTGCTCGGCTGCTCGACTGCTCACCTGTTGTTTGAAGCTTTCGCTTTCGAGCTTTGGCTACTTGGCTTTGACGATCTCAATTCTAAATATGCTCGCTCCGAATGCGTAGCTGCTTCCCAGTCAGTTGCCATTGACGCTCTTGGCTAATAATAATAACAAATATGACGCCAGCGTGAGTCAACTAATGTTATAAAGACTTAAAGCCGATAAAAAAATAAAAAAAACTTGGACATGTGAGTGAAGGCTTCAATCAAGGTCAGAGCCATTTCAAGAGGAATTAAAGTAAAAAGTAAAAAGTGGTGGACAACGGACAATAAACACAAAGTTAATGATACAAAGTGCAGTTGGCGGAAGTGCAGTGCTTTTAACTTGGCCAACAGTCTGTAAGTGCATTGCAATCCACGACAATTGCACAAAGTGCTCGAACCAAGTCAAAAGAGTGCTCGAAAGTCGCAAATTTAATTACGTGACGTACAAAATATAACAAAAAAACAGCAACAATTACACAAGCAAAAATATCTAATTAAAAGTAAACCCAAAAGCAAAGTGATAAGATAAGCGAACGGAACAGAAACCGAAACCGAAACAGAAACAGAAACGGAAAGCAAACAACAAAAAAAGTAATAATAAAAAAAATAAGGTGGGTTCATTTCATAGAAATTTGCATCTCATCATTTGCAAAACTGATACCACAAGTTGGCAGCGAGACAACGGTTCATGTTCGAGATCTCGCACATACACTCAGAGAAAACATCCTTACTAAATCAAGTTTAATGTTAGCAGGAAATACATACTCTTTAAAATACTTGATTCGAAAGAACTGTTAGAAAATTTCTAAAGTTCTTCAAATCTCAAATTCAGTTTGATCTTAAATATTCATTCTTAAATTACAAAAATATATTTTTATATTAAAAACTTTTCATATCAGTACTACATTCTCTAACTTTTCTCTCAGTGCACACATAAATAATACTTGAATTAATAGCAAGTGTCGATTTTCAAGTTTTTAGTGTGGCAAGGGGGTTGGGGGTCTGGTGGATTCGCGCTTGAGTTGACGCGTGCACATACATTTGCCACACATTGTTACACATAATACAGTGTACTACACACACACACAGACACAGATATCGCACAGTTATGCATATTAAATATCTCGGCTCGTAATACCCAAACAATAACGGGCCAACAGCAACTGACGGCATTTGCATGCCAAGGCGTTAAAGTGCCCGCAAAGCCACTTACCAAACACAAGCACATGGCTCAATCCACTGGGCCAAGTTAACGAACCGCGTTTCTAATTGAGCAAAATAAGAATGCGAGCAAAATGGCTCGCGGGCATACAAATTGGCTAGAAGGAGGCATACATTAAGCATACGACGTGTTTGCCGCAAACTAAAACTACGAACTTAGCCAGAAATACGGCTACTCAATATACATACATATATATATATATATGTTTATGTAAATACTCCGAAAGTGTGTACTTAATTGTTTTAAGTGCATGTCCATATCAATTTGTTATGCCAAAACTTAAAATTGTTATTGTGACGAAATCATTTCATAATTAATTCACAACTCATTTGTTATGATTTATGTGAAATACAAATAGATTTGAGTGTACTCCAAAAATGGGCAGATTTATAATGAACTTTTGATTCGTATCGCTAGCCAATAAATTGACAAAAGCCCATCAATAATTGAGCACTTGATGGACGATTTTGTTTGCCGGAAAAGTCAACGTAGAATTTTGGAATTGAATAATTACAATTCCGAACAGGCATCGAATACAAATAGCAGCCAAATAAAAAGGGCTGTGTAAATAAATACACACACACACACACATATATACTTTCATACAAAGAGCTGCGCTTACAGGGTGCTGTCTAAGGGGGGATGTAAAGATGAGGGGGGGTTAGAATTGACAGAAGCTGTCAATTGCGTAATTGCTAGGTGCACATACATACCCTATATGGTTGGGCTGCTGTTTACACACACATACACAGCATACACACACACACACACACAGCATACACACACACACAGCATACACACACACACAGCACACACACACACACAGCACACACATATACATATATTCAAAGTGCGCAAATTGGCAAACAAGCCTCGAGAGTTGTGAGCTTCAAAAAGGCCAACAACAACAGCAACAACAACTATGTTAACAACAACAACAACAACTACGTTAACAACAACAACAACAACTATGTTAACAACAACAATTTGCAATTATGCGACTTGATTATGGAGCTTGTCAATTGCGTGTAGTTTGCACGCTCGACTGCTAAAAAGAGTCGTTGCAAAAAAAAAAACCAACTTTAACTTTCAAGTTAAAGACCAACAGCAACAGCCACAGCAGCAATAATGACTGCCCAAAAGTTATAATTAAAGTAAATTGAAATATATAAAGGTCTCTCCCATTGCCTTGTACCTGCACTCACACACGCACACTCACTCGTATTCACATGCATTCACATGTTGCCATTGGGCTACTCACTCAAGTGTTCAACGCATGCAAATGTGAAAGAAGTCGCTTGTTAATTGCAGGTAAGAGTTCAACTTGTGTATTACCGTTACTAAGTGCACTCAACTAAACAAACACATTTCTGCCTTCCAGTCATCATTTGACTTAACAACAATTCCTAAGCTCAATTAGCTTTCAGCCTGTCTTCAAATATGACAATGATATTGTTATTCAAATTTCCATAATAATTTCGATGACATCATTTGCACATTATTTGTTAGCTGTGTACGAAAATTGCTAATAAATTGAAATTGTTAAACATATTTTTGGCAAATGTATTTAAGAGTTGAGCAAAAAACTTTTCTCTCACTTTAAGCCAGCAATTTTATGCGAAGCTTTGCAAATGCCACAAACAAATTCAAAATAGTTTCATACAAATGCATAAAATTAAAATGTCAAAGGAAAACTATTGTGCAAGTTGCCGAAAAGGCATAAGCGACTAATGAATACTCTGCTACCAGCTGATAAGAGGTAAATACACTTTCTACATGAGGTTGTTGAACTTTTGAAGAGCTCACTGGAAGTGGCTCTTGCCACTTGACTTTACCTTGGCCATTATGGGAGGTATGTGCCGACCGAAAGTCGAAAAGCATTTTAGATTAATAAACTATTAAATTATTTATTATTGGCTACATCGAATCGAGTAGTCATGCTGATAAGGAATATATATATTTCAATTTTTTAATTTTTTCATTTGATTAAATGATGACATTCTGACATTCTCGAGCTTATTTAATTTCTATAAATATAAAATCAAATAATTGTTGTGAAAATTCATTAGGCAAAGTGAAGATTAAAATCAGCTTAAAGTAGCTCATTTTAAGCTCAAACTACACATAAAATGCAACAATTGCTTTGCTTAAAGTTGTTTGCCAAACACAAAACTGATATTTGCTGCATATGTACATATATATATATATATATATATGGTCATGTGCATGAAGAGAACGAAAAGAACACATTGAACTCTCAATGGAATTCAATTCGCTTCAATATACACATTCAAATTCCTATCAAGTATCCTTTCTCTCTCTCTCCCTCTCCCTCTCTCTCTCTCTCCCTCTTTCTCTCTCTCTTTCTCTGTGTTTGTCAGTGTCTCCTTTTCATTGACATGCATTCATTTTGGCATGTATAGTTGCAGTTTTTGAATTTCAGTTTCGGCATCCATTCGCTTCCTGTCGCATCCTGGCTGACAACGCCTTGAACTATTAACGTGCTCTTTTTCACATTTTCCTTTGCATGCATTGTCCGAAAAAGGAGGGTAAAATGTACAAACAAGCTAGAATGAGGAGAGAGAGCGCGACTGGCAGATACTCTGTAGCCAGCTGTTAAATATTTAGTTAACTGAAAGAAGTAAGCAAAAGTAAGTTTTGGTTGACAAAATCTGTGTTTCATGTACAGGTGATTAATCGATTATTATCAATATACACATTAGGGGTTGCAATACTGATCTGCATATGTTAGACAAGTGCTTAAATGCCAAAATTTGAAGACTCTAGCTCTTAAAGACTGCTCAGCTTGCTCAGACCATAATGCTGATCAAATATATATATGTATATATATATATATATATCCACCCGCCTGTTAGATACACTTGCACCGCTTCATGATATCTTTTTAAGCCATTCGCATTGGATTTAGGGCAGCAAAATGTGTGATGACAAAACTTTCAACGCCAGCTGCAAAAGATTTGCAGTCCAAAATACAAGTAAAAATTTATTCATTTTTTATGTGCGTCGATGGGTTTAACGCAGAGCTCAGCATGTGTGTGTGTGTGTGTGTGTGTGTGGGTGTGTGCACATATAGAAAACTCTGATGAGAGGCTGGTCACAGTTTTGAGCTTACTTTTTCCATTTCCCAGTGTCAGTTTTTGAAAAATTGATTTATGGCCAATAGTACGGGGCTTTTCTTCCTCTTGTTGTTGTTGTTGCTATTGCCAATTTGATTGTTGTTGTTGTTGTTGCTTCAATCCGCAAAGCGCCAGAAAAACCTATCAAATATCCTGGACTCTTGTTGCTGTTGTTTTGTCCGCTGTGTGGAGAAATATTTTGGTTGAGGCTTTGCACCGTCCGCTTTTGGAAACTGAAACATTTCCAATAACTCAAACAGATCCGTTTTTTAACACAAAAAACTTAAAGCACTTGCTTAAAATAACGCACATGCGTGCATGTATGTGCATTTCTTTGTATGTATGTGCATTTCTTTGTATGTATGTGTATTTATATGTATTGAATCGATTTTGTGTGTCTCTGCGGCAGACAGATTGAGTCCTCAATTAAAATGCAACAGCAAAAGAGTAGCAATTGAAGCGACTTGCACGACTTGCAGATATGCTGTAGAATCGCGCACAGTGGCTGCCAAAAGTGTTTGCTTCGTGGTCACATTTTTAATTGGATTGCCTTCTCGAATTTTGTATACTTCTAAAGTAGTCGTGGTCATGAGTAGTAAGAGAAATTGACTGACTTGGAGATAGCCTGTAAAGTATGTGTAAATTTATGTAAGTCTAAATTTCGGTTCCGGTTCCAGTTCCGCTACATTTTTTACATTTTGCCTAAGGCTTCTGGTTCATCTTAATTGTATCCATAATTTTATGGTCATTCGATTTATATGAACCAATATTATTCGGTTCCTTTAATTTGCGCTCAAAACAAAGTTAAATTTTAGTTACAGTTCCGGTTCCGGTTTTGCTTTTTTTATTTGACTTTCCATTGCAAATATTTGTATATTTTTTTAAAGACTCATTTAGAGTTGTACTCAAGATATGCAATTAGGAATCGACTCGGTTTGTTGACGAAACATTTATTGATTATCAATATTGATTTGAATAATATTTGGAATCGAGTCTTGTTTGTTTGTTGACGTTGTTGTGTGTTGCCTTGTTGCAAGCTTTATTTTATTGCTTCTTGATAAGAAAATTTGGCTTTAGTTTGATTCAGCCCTAAACAAACAGGGAATGTTGAATTTGGGGCAACTGTTGAGCTTGTTGCAAGATTCCATTGCTTAATTTCTATTAACGGCTTCGATTCCAATTCCGCTTTGATTTGCTGGCTATAACTTTATGTTAAGATATTTATTTCAAGGCGAAATCAAGCAAATATGAAACCAAGTCAAAAAGCATTAATTCAAATTTTAGTTGCTGGCAATTTCTGTGCACAAAAAACTCATTTTATATACCCCATGCAGTCAAGTAAATTATAAGGGGTATAACGACAGCCACAACATGTTCGGTCCAACAAAAGGGACAACAGCAACAACAGCAACAACAGCAGCAACAACAGCAACAACAACAACAGTTATAACAAAAGCCATTGCTCATTTTTGCACATTTTCTGCGGCATGCAAATGCATTCCCCAACCTTCTTGCCTCTCCCCCTGCCCCAACCTTCACCTGTCTCATTCATGAATACAACAGAAGTTCGTTCGACTCGCCGTTCAACTGTTGCCACACAACTCCCCCCACGCCCGCCCATCAAGCGTGCAACTGTTTGTGGCAGTGCAGCCAGACGGTTTGTCTGGCTTGTCGTTTTTTGGTTTTGTGCAGTGTACAACAATAATTAAGCGTTGACTTGTCCAATTACCAAAATGCAATTGCTTTTAACCACGCAACTCGTTGGACAACCCCCGACTCCGACCCATCCGGACTGCTTGACACCTTAAGCGCATTTCTGCGCCAATGAGTATTTACTGTAGTTGCGGTAACTTTATTGTTATACCCTGAACCCATTACAAAATCTGCGCAACGGGTATAGTGAACTGGCGGAACAGTTGGAGGCAAGCTTGATGCACTCTATTAAATATATATACATATATATATATTCTTGATCAGCATTGAGAGTCGATTCGATTTGGCTAATGAGCGAGCCGAACTCAGAGCCTACAAAAGGTGCATAATTTAAATATTCATTCTAAATTTCCGTATGCCTAGTGCAGATCAAGTTTCAATGTCGATAGCTGCAATCTGTTACGCGTATATCGATACATATCGATTTTCGATAGCAGTAAAAGATATCGGATTAAAGATACATCCTGCAAATTTAGATTTTATCTATTATTTATCAACTGTAAAACTTTCATTCAAAAGCAGTTTTTATATTGATCCATAAACATCATTTAACAGGGTATCGTCTAGTCGTGCTTTTGCCTGTCGCCTAGCGCATTCTAAGTTGTTGCATGGCAAATGCATAAAGTTGGGCGGCAAACTTTTATTTTGACGCCTTGTATTAAAACTGTCAGCAACTGTTTAAATTTTTGTGCGCGTATTTTAATCATGGCTGGCTGGGGCAACTTTGCTGTTGGCCAACAGCTAAACTGTTTTCTTTGTAGCCCGGACTCATCGCATTCATTTGTAACTGTGCAGCTGTTGCATGCCACATCGATTTGCCACGTAATGGTAATGGCAATGGGCATTGTTATGCTTATGCATAAGCTACGTGCCACAAACACACACACACATACGTGCACACATACGAATAGGTGTCCTTGCAGCCAGTTACTGTTATCTGTGGCATCCTCGTCGATTAAGCCAAGTTGCAGGCACAACGCTTACGACGCTTATTTATGCGCATAATTGCTCACATGCTGAATTTACATATGCGTCGCATCGAAGCCAGAAAGGATTTGTTCGCATACAAGCTGGCCGCATTAAAGACGGCTTAAATTGCAACCTGGCATGCACTTGGCCACTGTGCAACTGTGTGTTGCAACTGCCACTCGCAGTGGCGAACAGAATTGCCTCATTATGTTGAATAGTTGAAGAACGCATCAAATAAAAACGCGGCACTTAACACAAAAGGGACACGTACTCTGTGGAGGGGGCGTGCGGGGGTGTGGCAGTGCATCAGCTATGCAACGTTGCAGCGGGTCAGTCATTAAAGCAGCGCACAAAACACCGAAGACTGTGCGAGACGAGAGTGCGCGACTAACAGATGCGCTAAGTACCAGAATATTGACAGGAATAAAAATGTGTTTGAAATATTAAATGTGATAAAATATAAATGTGATTTATAAAAAGATCAGAGTGGGATCAGGAAGGTGTAGCTTTTAAAAATCGGTTCAGTTTTGATGAGGTAAGTGATGTGAGAAAATAGAAGTCATGTAAATAATTGACCCATTTACAATGGGTAAGAAGTGAGTGAAGTAGAAACAAACTCCGACTCTAGTATATATATTCTTGATCAGCATAGACAGTAGAGTCAACTTAGCCATGTGAACTCAGAGACTAAAAGAGCAAGCGACTTGAAATTTTGAATATACTTTCTCGCGTACCAGATCAAGTTTATTTAACTTAATTTTAAATCGTAGATGAGAACTTACATAGTCCAGAAAGTGGAGTATATTTAGCTCCATTTTTACATCTATATATTATACTATTTATATTATATATAAGTATTCTCCATAAAACTCTATGAAATATTAGCCAAACAAAGTTAAATTTTAAACGTGACCAAATCGCAAAAGCAAAATTTGGCAGTTTTTTTGCTGTTTTACTGCCCTTCAAAGGGAACAAATAACACGTTCGCGAACATGAAAAATGGATTTATATATATAAAATATATAAATAAATATATATATATATATACATATTTACTATGTACTATCTATATAATATTTGTAATCATATGTAGACATGCAAAAACAAATGTTAATTGAGCTGTGCAAGACGTGTGAGAGTTATGACAAGTGAAGACTTCTCTTTTGGCCATCTTCCAGTCGAGCTCTTTCGACTACAATATTCTTACTTATTGTGGAATTCAATTTTTATGAGTTGTATTATAAAAAATCGTTTTAAAGAATTAAATCTGATATTTATATAGAACACAAGCCACATTCCTAAGGTTTTAGCTCTTTAAAATCATTTCGGTGTTGACAAAGTGATGGCTGCTTAATGGCTAAATCCATATTATTTGGTCTGTTGCATAAATACGCACAACTTCATCATGGCCACGCTTACTGCCCGTTTTCGGTGGGTGCACAGGGTATGCAAGGGGCGTGCCAGTGAAATTTATGCGGCACAAAGCCGCGTGGCAAATGTGAGTAAGCCAAACGACATAAGCAGGCATAAATAGCGCAACTGCTAAAGCAGCAACACACACACAAACACACACACTTACACACACACTAACACACACACACACACATAGAGTTGTTGTGGGTGTAAATTTTGTTATGCGGCAAATGCGCCATAAAGCTAGCAGCCAGGATCAGGATGCGTCCTCCCAAAGGCATCTACATACATTTGCCACATGCCCCTAACCCAATCTCTTTCCATCTCTCTCTCTCTCTCTCTGTGTGTGTGTGTGTGCTGTTGCTGTTTTTGTGGTGCGCTTCTGGGAGCTGCTTGCTGCTTACTGCTTGCTGCACGCTGCATGCGCCACTCTAATAAAATTTAATAAAAAACGTGTTGCCTCGCTTGCTGCATCCACAAAGAGCAGTTCGCTGTTGCATTACGCAAAATAGAAAAAAATGAAGCACATTTGGCAAAAAACAGCGAGCACAGCTCAATATTGATTACAGCTTGAGTGCTGCGTACTTTTCAACGAATTTTGAATAGATTAAATACTTTTTTTTGATTCAGCTTAAAGACAGATCGCCGATTGTGGCAAGTTCTCATTAAACCCTGGTGGAGAGTGTTATAATGTTGTGGCAAGGTTTTTGAAGTGGTTCCATTTGAAATGAGTTCTTTTGCTTACAAGGTTATTCCAAACAAATATGGATTAATGGAAAGTTCTTTGAGATCGTTCTACTATATCATCTAGCGTTCAGCGAAACAATCTTTCGATTGTTGAGTTCTTTTTTGAAAACCTTTTTGTTGATCAATTTTTACTAATCAAACTCTCTAAATTTGTTACACTTCACACATTGATTTGATTGTATATATCTAAGTCAGGGTATTAAGCCGATTCGCATATTATCTTTGATGCCTATTCCAAATTTCAGTCGGCTAATTTCGATTCCAGTTTCAGTTCCGGTTTGATTGGCCGTCATCAGCATGTCAAACCTCTACTCAGCGATAACATTGCGGTTCCACTTGGATACACTGCTCAAAATAATACCACAACAATAAACCTAAATGAAACTTAAAATAACTGCTAAATATTGTTCAGTGTAAAGTGTTTTTTATGACACAAACTTTAGCTATTTGTGCTGGTCTTTTGTTGAGTTTTATTAGCTCACTCCCAATTTCTGCAAGTGTAGTCAGTTGTTGGCGGTTAACCGCAGTGTCAGCCACGCTCGCAGCATATCAATATGCAGCGCTGAGTGTCAAACACTAATATGATAACCCCGTCACTCATGCGATTATAACTAATTTTCAACAGGCAAGTGTGTGGCAAGTGTGGCAAGTGTGGCAAGTGGCGCTAAAAACAGATCAAAGGCGAGAAGTCAGGAGCGGATTACGTGTGGGTGTAGCAATAAGGGAACTCAAATGGACATCAAAATGTGGAACCGAATCAAAATCAGCTAATGCAGACGGCAGCGAGACGACTCCATGGGCAAGTGTGTGTCCCGGCAGACGGGGGCAGTGGGTAGCTGCAACAGTTTGGCGGCGGCAGCGGCAGCACATCATCAATCTGTGCTGACATTGTCGCTGTCCCACCAAGATTTGGCCCAGGCCCACAAAATATGGCAACGGTTGACAGCGAGTAATGAATATATAGCTGCAACAGCAGAGCAGCCATTTTATTACCACATAAGCCGCAGCCACACAAGGCATACACCAGAGGAGCCGGAGTCGAGCCAAGCAACGGCTGTGCTGCACATTGAGTCTGTCTATAATCATTTGGATGCCCATGTGGATGCCGAAGTGAATGTGGATGATATTATTGGCAATACGTTGACAGGCAACAACAACAACAACTACAGCAACAACAACAACAACAACAACAACAACTACAGCAATAACAACTGCAACAACAACGAGGACAACGCGTTTGCCACTTGCCAGGACTTTTTGCTGCAGGAACTCGCCCAGACACTCGCAGAGTATCATCAAGTGCCACTCGCAACTCCTTCCCAGCGCCAGCAGTGCAACTGGAGTGGCTTCATCACACATGACACATCCATCTGGCAGCCGATTGATGGCTTCAGCGATAACAATTCCGACTATGAACATGAAAATGAACACTTCCAACTGCAGCAGCAGCAGCACCAGCAATTGCTACTCCAGGTGAGTGCTGCTCCTTCATTTACGATTATGGCTCGATCTGTTATGCCAATCTCATAATCACAATAGCTCTACAATAATCATGGCCATCATAAAGTTAACAGTATCCCACGCACATAAAGTGCTACCAAAAATATGTTTTCCTTTTGAAATGTTCTAATCAAATAACCTCTGCAAAACTCACCCATTTAACTTTTATGCACTCAGGAAAAGAGCAGCTTTGTTTGTTACTCTAGAAAGTTCCGCTAAATGAAATACAAAATTAATAATTTGTATGCTAACTTTTAATGATTTTAAACTACATTTATCATGTCATATATAGAAATATATAGAACTTGTACTTACTTACTTACTTTTGGATGCCCAGAAAAAATAGAATTCAAATTTGTTCAATGGTCAAAAAACCTGAAACCAGAAAAAATGCATTCATTGAAAAGCATATTTCAAACATAATAAATGTTTTTTACTGATTTGGAAACTAAAATGCATACTTTTGAGTAACATATAATATATAATTCAATTTTTTTGAATATACTTTTAATGCACACTTTTTTAGGAAACATTAAAATTTTTTTATAGCTTGATTTTCGCTAATTAAAATCCTTTCTAAGCTCTATTTTAAATAAAACTCTGTACTTCATAAACTCAGATTACAGAGTATCTGCTCGTCACGCACACTCTTACTTTGCACAACCTCTTCTCTTAAGTTTCCTCATAACACGTTTCAAAAAACCGTTACTAAGCCATTCACAGGCGCACACTCGCTATTACACCAAGCACACCCTGTGCACAAGCACGCACGAACGCTAGATGGCGCCAGCGGCAAACCACCCTCCAATTTGGCTGCGGCAAACACTTGTTTCGGCGTCTGGTGGTTGTGCGCATGTTTGTTGGCACTCTCAAGGCATACACTCGATTGAGCAAGCCACAGCTCGCCAGAATTTTCAGCAAACGCATTCAATTTTCCGAGTGCTGCTGTTTCACAAGTGAAAAAATCTCCAAGGAATATTAGCCAACAAAAGCAAAACATTCAAGAAAAATTTGACAAAGAAAAAGTAGAAAAGCAAATCAAAAACTTTAATCAGAAAAGTGAATTGCATACTTTGAGGCAGTGTGTGGAAGCTGTGGCAATTAATTGTGCAGCAGTTGTGAAATTTATTTTCCGCATCGAAAACTTTTTCAAGGACCTTCAAAAAGTCGGCGTACACACGGCTTTGGGTGGGTGGCAATACATATATATTACAGAGTGTGTGTGTATGCGTGTGTTTGTGTGAGAGAGAGTTTTTTTCAATAGGTATAACGATATTTGCTTGCCTCCAGATTCAGTGGCAGGCAGCAGACGCAGTTTAAATGTCGTAATTTGTGCGCAGCTGTGTAATGAAAATTGCATTAAACTCGACGCAATTGAAGAAACCATCGCTACTTGCTACGGAATCTTTTTTGGTGGCATTCAACAAAACGGCAACCGTGCAGATTTCAAATAGCGCTGCCCCACACGCCAACGGAGGAGACTCGCGAACAGAGCGAGTGCCTCCACGCCGCCGACGTGCAACATGGATGAATGCGACAACCTCGTCGTCGTCACATTAGCCGCACACGAGGAGGCCAACGCAGCCGAAGTTGAAGCCATCCAGCACGAGTTGCAACAATCGCACAAGGAATCACAGGAGCAACATCAGCAACACCAGCAACTGCAACAACAACACAACAGAGACAGATCCACAGTTGAGGAGGACGCAGCAGTTGACGCGGAAGTTGAGGCAGTCATCATGGTAAAGACAGTGCCGCAAAGGATACACATGCTGGCTATTTAGTATATATAGTACACTGTGCGAAAAATTACGTTCTAAGACGCTATTTATTTATTTTTTTTAAGCAAGAACAAAATATTCTCAAGTATAAAAAAATCCAAAGTGGAAACAATTTTTCTGCTTGTCAGACTTGTCTCAAGGAAGAACGTATATTTTTTTCACAGTGTAGTTACATGTATCTGTTAGATAGTTTTGTGCAGCAGCTGCGTTGACTCATGTATTTGTAGTAGTTTTTCGTTTTAGTTTTGCTGCTTTTGTCGTACAAACTTAGATTTGCATATGAATAACCATTGCACCCAATAACCACCCACTCACTGCACCCACCACCCACTCACTGCACCCACCACCCACCATTCAGCATGTATTTGTTTTGTATTGTTTGAGTGAGGCTCCGGCTCAAAGGCTGTGTGCCTCATTTGTGCTCATCCAGCTCATCCTATTGTGCGCTCATCTGTTGACCCATTTTTCGCAATCACATCTTAATCGTTTGCCTAACCCGCTTGTGCAACCACTCAACCACAGGGTCAGACGGAGAGCAAGAAACATGGAGGGAAGTCGCATCGACGTCACAATGGCAACGGTCCGCCACAGGAGCTGACCGAGCGGGAGCAGCAGGAGCAGCTCCACACCAAAGGCACAGCGATGTCCTTTGGCTTTCGCAAGAAGCTCAATGGTACGCCCAAAAAGTTCAAGAAACTCCTGGAAGGAGGCACACAGCCGAACAAAATCCAAACAGACACAAAGGACGACAATGGCAATGCGGGTAAGAGTAATGATTACCAACAGCAAAGGGAGCAAAAATAGCAAAGGGAGCAAAAATAGTAAAAGGAGCAAAGGGAGCAAAGGAAGCAAAGGGCGCAAAGGGTGCAAAAGGAGCTCTCTCTAATTGGCTATCGTTATGGCTTTTTAATTTGCGGCAATTTGCCCTTGTCTTCACCACCACACTCCTAACTCACCCACTCCTCACTGCTCTCTCTCTATCTGTCCTCCCTAGCACCCCCAATACACTTTGAGAAAGTGGGCGTTGCCGCTTCCAAGACAACAACAAATGCGTGCAACAATCGCACAGGTGCGGCTGGCAAGCGTTTTGGCTATCGTGGCGCCCTCGTGCCACGCCCCGCATCCACAAGCCTCACAACAACAACCACAACCAGTGCCAGCGAAGACTCCGAGGAGTCGGCAGCAAATGCTCAAAACAACAACCACAACAACAACAATGGCAACAATGGAACCACAACAACTGGCCAGGGACTGGTTAGCAATTGTAAGTAGCCCGGAATGAGAATGACAAGAAGTAATTAAGTGTGGAGTGCCGAAGGTTAAATACCCTATGCAGACAAAGGATATTTACTTGCTCTTAGTCAGAGGAGAAGTAACTCTATGGGAGCTACGATTAGAAAGGAGTCTAGTAAAAGGGGTGAATTGAAGATCAGATTTTACTATATACAATAAATTGCAAGAAGAAGTAGGCCTAGAAGCAGATGGACGGATGAACAGGGATATATCCACTCGACTAATATTGCTGATCCAAAAGATATAGGCTTAGGGTATACAAAAGTACCTCTGGGAACTATTAGATAATAATTAGTATGATAACCTATTTTATATGGTATAATAGAAAACATGTGCGTAATATTTAACCAATAGTTCATATGTAAGCTACATACTATATATACATATATATTATATATATATATATATTATTGCTCAAGTGTTAAGAACAGTTTGAAGCGGAATAATTGCTGAGATTAGACAAGATATGTAAAATTAAAAAACTTTTATGATTCGATTCGTTGGTTCCAACTTATTTATAAACCAACCAAAAAATCAAATTTACTGGATGAATGGGCAAACAGACAGTCGGACGGACATATATATAACAACTCAATTCATTCAATCAACAAAATATATATTTGATGGAGTTGTAGAAGTCGCTTTCACACATTGCCAGCAGTTTATCATGCCCAAGGGCATAGATGAAAGACCGGCAACTCTTTGACACATCTCTCAATGACATCTCTTCCTCTGACTCCACTCCTCTGCTCTCTGCTCCGGCATGCTGCATGTACAGTGAAGCGTCGCTCGAAGAGCGCACACACAGGTCGCACAATTGATGGGGAGCCGAAAATAGCGCAGCCCAAACAGCTGACGTTCAATCTGAACCAGAACACAACCATCGAGTATCAGCGCCGCCAGTTCTTTGGCGAGATTGCCGATGAGGCAAACACAGCGGCAACTGCAACAGCAACAGCAACCGCTACGATTGCCAACCGACACCGCTACAACTACAACAATCTGGCCAACATGCATGCGAATGTCATGTGAGTAAACCAAATCATATATAAATATCCATACCATTCCGAGTATAACTTCCATTTTAAATCCCGATAATCCCAAATCTTCTATCTATTTTTAAGCTTTATCTTTTATCTATGTCTAAGATAAAGTTGGAGCTAAAGTTTCAATATTGATTGAAGATAAAGTTTACGGATTGATTGAAGATTTGGAATACTCTAGATTGGAGTGCTTGTTTCTGGAACTCTAGACTTAAGTTATCTTTAATCTATTCCTAAAGTTGAAGAAAAGATACTTCCAGTTTTCTCTCCAAGTATTTTATATATTTTTTATATTATTTTCTTTTTTTTATATTTTTTTTTATATTATTTTTTTATGCCTAATCAATAACTGTTGCCTGCTTTCTTCTCTCCGTCAGCGTTCGTCCCACGCCGCGTGCCGCGCCCGCCAGCTTTGCCAAGTTTACGTTGCAAACCGTTAGTCTGCCTCGGCCGGAGTATCCGGTGGCTATTAGTCTTACGGCCACCACACCCACAACGCCCAGCAGCAGCGTGCAATCGCCAGTTCCGGCACACAACAGCACCGGTGCCCGGGCCAAGGATATTCCGACGGCTTCGAGGCCACATCCGTTGACCTCGATACATGTGCAGCCCAGTCGACAGTTGGATCAGAAGAGCGTCAAGCAGATCACAAACAATTCGACGCGGCGCGGTTTCTCGGGCAGTCGGGAGATTAGCGCCGATTCGGGCATTGCCAGCATGGATATGGCTGTGGATTCGGGCAGCAGCTCTGGCGGCAGTGCATCCAGCTCAAAGCGCAGTCGCAGTCGGCCGAGGAATCTGCAGATGGTCATGAGTGGACGGCACACATTCGAGGTGCGCGACGTGGATGATCCACTGTCCAGCGAGTCGAACTCTTTTGTGGAGACACTGGCGCTGCCCAAGTTGCCCACGGATAACAGCCAGACGGCTCAGTTGCCGCTGCTGGGATTAGTGCGTTCCAATACGGTGCTCAGCCGTGAGAGCTACGAGCGACGACAGGCGACGGCTGGACACGATCAGGAAACGCCGGAGACTCCACCCAAGCCCAGTGGCTCGGATGACAGCGAGAGCGTGGACGAGGAGAAGTTGTATCTGGACTCGTCCACCTCCGAGAAGAGTGCCAAACAGCAGAGTCACAGCCAATCGTCGTCAATGTCCTGGCGCTGCCAGGCGGGCGAATCCCTGGCCGCCAAGGATTGCAGCAGCATGAGCATCACCAGCAGCGACACTCAAGCGACCACCAAGGTGGAGGACAAGGAGGAGGACATGTCCCTGGGCATGGATGATATCAGCTTGATCAATACCGAAATGCAATTTAGCACAATTTGTAAGTAATAAATTTCTGAGATTTAAGTTGGATGAGAAAAGTAGAAGATGAAGAGTGGGATTTTGAAGGTAGGCTTAAGTTCATCCTAGACTAAGCCATCCTTTCGCAAAACAGGAAATTCCTTCAAAATCTGAGCTATCAATTGCAAACCTTATTTCATCCCACCATTCTAACTATAATCTCAACTCTCTGCCCGCAGCTTCAATGACGGAAACGACACCAAAGCCGAGCAGCAGCAGCAGCGGTTATGCGGCCACTGATCCGGGACACTTGCTCAACATGCACATTGTGGACAATCGCGAGGCTGTCATCGATCGGCTGCCCCTGGAGCGTCCTCGCTCCTTCAACAATGCGCTCAACGAATCGAAGTTTGCCGAGCTGGCGCTGGCCAACAGCAGTTGTCTGCTCTTGGATGACGAGACCTCGCCCACAGACAGCTTGGTCAGCAGCACTGAGGAGGCGGAGTCCGAGGAAGCGGGTGGCAAGCTCAAGAAGCACAAGTTGAATGCGGAGTTGCAGCAGAAGGATAACAACGAGGTGGACATTGATGATATATCGCCGTTGCTGGAACTGGAACTCGACATGGTCAGCCACAGTCCCCACTCGCCGGGCTCGCCCACACACGCTTCCCACTCGCTTTCCCTCGGCTCGGATTGTGGCAATCTGATCGATGACGAGATTGCCGATCAGCCGGCGTTGCTGTGCAACAGTGAGGCACCCGATCTTGCCACCGATACGCCCACCCTAATGGAGACACACACACACAACACCCAAACCGGATCGCTGCGTTCCCTGAAGAGTCAGTCCAAGGCACGCACAGCACTCCAGCAGGCCATCGAGCTGAGCCTGAGAACGCCGGCTGCGGTGCGACGAGCTGTCCTCGAGAGTGCCGAGTCCTTGGACACGTTGTCGCCCTGCGAATCCATCTGCTCCGATGATCTCATGATGGACTTTGATATCAATAGCAGTGTGGATTCCATCGATCGCACGCTCTCCGTGCGCAGTCGCAGTGGCTCCGATCTGCACAAGCTGGGCGCCGACCTGGAAGCGGATCAGGCCGAGACCGAAGCGGAGCTGCTCGCCCAGCTCGAGTGCAAGGGCAGCGATGTGATGAAGGAGCTCAACAGTCTGCTCCGCGTGCGTATGCAGCGCTCTGCACCCAGTCCCAGGGAGCGCATCAGGTGAGTTGTTGCCACACCTCGAAATTTAATCCACTTTTCCACATTTCCATTACCAAAACTAATTGAATTGGCTGCCCGAAAAAATGGGCATCTTGCCAATATGCCCAAATGCTGCTTTTGACTTTTCCTTTGATATTCGCCTGCTTTTTTGATTAAGTCAACTGGCACATGGCCAGCAATTGGCAGTTGCAATCTCGGCGCAGTCCCTGCAACACACCCAGCACCACTCGAAAGTAATACAACAACTTCTGCCCAATCAATCAGCAATGCAACCATGTGCTCTCTCTCTCCCTCCCTCTCCCTCTCTCTCTCTTGCTCGCTCTGTTTGCCGGCGTCTTTACTTTTATTTAACACCAGAAAGACTTTTGAATTTCTTTCCCCCAACTAATCCATCATAGAAATTGTGTTTTTTCAAGAGTTCAAATCTCAAGAGTTGGGGCTAAAAATAATTTGTACTTGAAATACTTTCCAAAAATGAAATCACAGAAAATTGAATCTTTGCTGTTCAAAAAACTAAATGAATTAAATTCAATTTAGACTAAATTTTAGGCAATTTAGTTTTGATTTATATATCTTCCTAGTTGATCACAAGTTGCAACTGAATATTGCACCTCCTGCTGAAAGTTCTAATCATAATTATATATTAAAATTCTATCAATTCTATGAACTGATGTAAAATGTGTAGATAAATCTCAATAAAATCAAACACTGCTGCTTCGCTATAAATACCTCAAGTATCAAGTATATATATAGCAATCTAAGAAGCAGTTGCAGCTGTGCGCATCAAAGTATCTAGATACAAATCTCATCACTTTTAGCTTACTTATCAGAAAATGAAAGCTTAGCTAAAATCGTGCAACCTGGAAACGATTTGTATCTAGATACTTAGCTATACTTAGATAGTTAGCAATTTTGTTGTATCTAGATACTTAGA
The DNA here is from genome assembly GCA_035044025.1 of Drosophila paracracens. Taxonomy (NCBI): domain Eukaryota; kingdom Metazoa; phylum Arthropoda; class Insecta; order Diptera; family Drosophilidae; genus Drosophila; species Drosophila paracracens. Next base: position 1,877,183 of record JAWNMN010000713.1, read on the forward strand.
TAACCACAGATAGATAGCAATAGATTTGTATCTAGATATCTTTATCTTCTTCATCATTATCTTATTTTTTATACTTCCATTGGTTTGCCCACAACTTTCGGCACTTGTAGTGTTAATAAATTGCCATTTGCCAGCTCAGAGATTTGGAATTGGTTGGAGGCCTTTGCCACATCTACGCCGAAGATTGCAAATTGAAATTAGCCCAAAATTAGACAGACAGCCAGACAGATAGACAGACATGCATGCGGCACAGGTTGAAACTTAAAAGTATTTTGCTGTTTGTTGGCTTTTCTCTCTCTCTCTCTCTCTCTCAAACTCTATCTCTATCTCTATGTCGCTGTCTGTCTGGTCGTTTTGTTTTAGCCAAAAGGTCGTTCCATTTGGCATGGCCAACAGAAATTCCCATTGCCGTTACCAATTGCAATGTTTAAGCGCCTGTTACCACGAAACCATGTTCAAGGGTTTGTCCGAAACGTGGGGAGTGGAAGGGGGGGTCTACTGCAGAGGTTTTATAGCCAAAATGGCAACGGCACTTGGCATTTGCCAAGCGAGCCTGATCGGATACGGGTCTGGGGTCTAGTTGGGGGTCTGGTTGACTTGGTCTGGCCAAATCGTGGCCGTAGTTAAGATAACATTTTGACTTTGCGCTGAGACTTGATGGCGAGTGCCGCATTCTTTTGTCATGGCAACCACGACAACAGCAACAACAACAACAACCGGCAACGGCACGACATCAGCAGCAACAGCAGCAGCAACAGCAACAGCAGCAGCAACAATGTTGTCGTTGCGAAAAAGCCGTTTCTTGTTCCAGCCAAAAGTTGAAAACAGAGTTTTTTACATTTTTTTTTTGTTGTTTTTATTGCATTGGCAAGGAAAAATCAATTGTCTGCCCATGTGAACCTGTTCCGGACCTGCTGCTAGCTGGAAAAGCCAGCAACAACAACAACAGCAACTTCAACGAGGCAAACAAAATAACTGCAAAATGCCGCTGGCCTCCGCGAACTGCATTTAGTCGCGGTTTTATACGCATGCTCCACGGGATTGCCTTTCATAAACGTACATATGTTTATACATATTTATGTATTTTCGTACATACATCGAATTGGTCAATGTCCCCATAAATTGTTGCCTAGCAAATGCGTCTATAACTACACGCAGCGAATCGCAGCCCGCCTAGAATCAGAAAGTCAAATTTCCTGTCATCAAAATTTAATGCGCTGGTTTAAGGATTTTGCGCATTGAAAGTGGCTAAAAAGAGTATCTTGAATTTGTAGAACAGTATCGGTATATATATATATATATAGTCTATATATAGTCAAGCCTAGAACTCAAACTTGTTTTCTCGTAGTGCATGCAGCAGCCCACACACTGGCTGTCACACAATTGCGGACAATCGGCAAATCTTTTAATCGTTTGGGAAACCATAATTCATATGCAACATGACTGTGCTTCAACCTTGGGGCAGCAGCCACAAGTGCCTACTTATGGGCCGCAATAAGTCAGTGAGTCAAACAAGTCTGCAAAACAACAACAAAAAGTGCTGAGTCAGCTGTTGGCCAACTGCTGCAGCGGCCTCATCTTGGGGCATTTGCGATCTTCATTGATCTGGGCTGAAATATGATGGCTCAATAAACTATCGCCTATCAGTGACGACTCGAAAGCTTTCTATTCTAACGGCAATGCCACACACAAAGCTCCAAAACAACAACAGCAACAACAACAACAACAATAACAACAGCAACAACAACATTCTTATCGCTGGTTGATGTTTTGTTGTTGCTGTGGAATCGAAACATTTGCACATTGGAACAGAATCAATAGCGGGAAATGTTGTGCCTTGCACCCATAAAAAGATATTTATAATTCTGAATGAATATAATGAGTGGTAATGAGTATTGATTATGCGCTGGATGGGAACTCAAATGAATGACAGGAATTATATATTTGTGAATGGGAGTGCAAATGGAAGACAAGAAAAATATGTTTGTTATGAATGTTTAATGCAGGATAATTAACTAAATGAACTAGGAACTATTTATATTGGACACTGAACGAACCTCAAACTATTTGAAACTCCTAAAACAGGTGCTAAAAAATTCTAAATTGGAGTAAAAAAAAATAAATAATTCTTTGCTCTTAGAAATGTTTATGATAGGAATAAATTAGAGACATGAAAAGTTGAAGACAAGTTTGAATTGAATTATTGCAATGACAAATTAAATAAATATTAATATTGCATAGAAAATTATATTTTCGATGAATATTTAATAAGAAATACTAGAATTGATTTGTAAATTTCAACCGGAAAGGAAAAGAACATTTTTTCCTATTGAAGCAAAATCAAAACAAACTTAAATTCAGTTCGATTCGAGATAATAATATTATAATAATATAATTTATAAAATATTAAATTCGATTTGATTTATAATAATATAATTTATAAAATATTAAATTGGACTTAATATATAATAACATAATTTATATAATACATAATTTTAAACGGTTGCCTATACTTTTTGGCCCACTGTGCGCTGTTCCATTCCCAGTTTGTTGCTGGCAGCCTTGACTTGCTGTCTGCCAACTTCAGCAGAGTTTAGTATTAAACAAGATCTCAAAGCGTTCGCTTCGCTTCCAAACGAGTTGTTTCAGCTTGCGTGGGTTGCTCTGCACACAGTAAATGATAGAGTGTACATTAGTTTAATAGAAATAGAATTGGTTTAATCATACTGCCTGACTGGCTAATCAACACGCTGTGTTGGGTTGTGTTGAGTGTGTTGAGTGTGTTGCAAGTGTTTTGAGCTGCGTGGGTTCAGCTGCTTAACCTCTCCTCTCTCAAGCCAAGTTAATTGCGCTGGTTAATAATCAAAAGCCACCCACAAAATGTAAAAAAACAACCAAAAAAAAAAAGTAAAAATAGAAACAAAAAGTTAAACAAAAGCCAGTGACCGAATAGACCGCCCTAGCTAACGCCGTCGCCGTCGATACGCACTGTTGCCTTTTCCATGCCACAAATACCAGCAACAAACACAACAACAACATCAATAGCAACAGCAACACTGGCAACACTAGCAACAAACACAGGCAACGTTTATTATAAAGACGCGCCGCAGGCACAAGTGTCAATGCTTTTTGTGTGAATTTTGTTGTGCAGAAAAAAATATTAAATAACATTCCAAAAAAGCCGAGGCAAGAAAAAAATTCAAAAAGAAAGGGAAGAGCCGACAAAAAAAAAACAAACTCTTAACTGGTTTGGTTTTGGTCAAAAAGTGAGTTTAACAAAAAATAAAAATAAAAAGAAAAACGAAAAATATTTGAAAATTATATACCAAAAATTGCGGAATGCTCAGACGTAAGCCCAAAACCACAAGTGGGTGCCGATTTCCGCCCCCTGCCACTCCCCCCACCCCCTACTCCGCTCATTTGCGTCATTTGATATGCAGCGGAAGACAATAGAAGAAGAAATAAAAGTGTGTCACATGCAAATGCATTCTTTTTTTTTTTTTGGTATGAAAATCGCTTGGAATTTGATGCCCATAAACGTAACAACAATTACAACAACAACAGCAACAACAACAACAACGACAGTGGCAACAAAATGAGCTGCCATGTAAACTGAGCCCCTTTTATGGCCAGAAGCTGAAGCCAGTTGACGCTTCAAGTTCAGGCTTTGCTTTAGTTGTGCTGAGTTGTTCGAGCAATCCATCTGTGGCCACTGAAATGGGCCTCTAAGTGCTGTCAGTACTTAGATAGGTCTCCGCTCCAGACATGCATAATTCAACAGAATGCCAGACCGTTGACCACAAACTACACTGACAAAAAATGGGCACATTTCCACCAAAGAAACCAGCTAAAATGTTTTAGTTGGGCGAGCTCGACTGGCAGTTACCTAGAAGTTAAATATATGGCAAGCTTGCTGATTTTAGTTTATTCAGTATAAAAATCTGCGTTTCTTATTCGATTTTAATCAAATATATATAAATATATATGTATATACTTGATCAATATCAATATGAATATGGCAACAGAGAACTTTTATTTCAAAGTTGAAGTGTTTAAATCTTCTAGTCTCTGAGATCAGCTCGTTGGCTTTATTGAGTCTGCTGTTTAACCTGATCAAGAATATGAATATTTAATATGTATATTATATATATGTATATTATGTATATATCTGAGACATGCATAACTTAATTCCTAATAAGTGGCTTAAGCCATTCCACATTTTGGTGTTTCTGTTATCAACTTTTTCTTTGAGTGTAGCATTGAGTGCACATACGACTAAGGCTAAAGCTACAGATACAGATACGTAGCTACCAATCTAGCTATCTACCTACCTGCCTGTCTGTCTCTCCGTCTGTCTGTCTATCTGTCTGTCGTCATTGCCGCCTCTTCCTCTGTCTGCCAGGCCTCGTTGATCTTCGTCATCATCATCTTTAGCTGCGCAAACAAAACTTCTCTGGCATGCCACAAGTTATATGCACAAGCCACACGCTACAAGATACACACAACAACAGCAACAACAACAGCGGATTCCGATTCTCAGCGCAGATTTGTGTATGTTGTGTGTGTGTGTATGTGTGTGTTGTGTATGCTGTATCTTACTTTTATGGTTATTACCATTACGACGGCAAACAGTCATCGCCTTTTGCCAGTCTCCCAATCATCTCAGCGTCTCTAATGAAGCGCCCTTTGCTACCTGTTCCGTCTCCCCTCAAGCTGCCCCAACCCGTGTCCAACTGAAACTTTGGCCGTGTTTTGTGTGCACTTCCGTTTGGCTATGACAAATGACGTTGCACCATAGAAAATTGATAAGTGCCGTTAGGCTTGGCTCGAGCTTGTCGACGCCTCTGCAACTGATTGTAAATTGTGATTGCTTGTCATCATCAGTTAACAGTTGCAGGTTGCGGTTGCGGTTGTCGTTTGCTGTTTGCAGGCTATCTATGCAGGTTGCAACAGCCCACTGGCGACAGGCAGACAACACTCGACCCTCTGGCATTGTAGCTGCCACAATGTTGGCTCCACATCATCAGCAGCAGCAACAAACAAATAGTTAAGTCTAAGCGACTCTTCAACTCCACGTTAATTCCAGCAAGTCCATTAGCTGTTTTAATGTTGCAACTGTTGCAATAATGAACATTTTGTCGTCCACATATATATACTTATATATGTATATATACTCATAAATATATACATATCTATGTTTGTACAGGTTTCAAGTTTCCGGTGCTGTTTGCAGTTGTGCAAAGTGCTCGGCATTGTTTTGATTTCAGCGCGTCTCTTTCACAGTTGATTTCTGCATACTGCATACTTAAGTGCCACATAAGGCATATATATATACTCGATCCACACACTGCACTCCAGCACAGCGTGCGAATTATGAATATTTGTCTTCAGCTTGGCCAAGATTTGCATAAGAAAGCCAAGTTAACAAAATGTGCTGCTGGGAAAACTGGCAGGCCTTCAACACCAGCTGCAACCATATTTCCTATAATTATTATGGCGAGAGTGTGCATTATTTATATCACTATATAGTCGAGTCTAGCTAGTTGTTAGACAGAACATGCCATTTTTATGGGCTACATTTTCACCGATAGTCATGTTCATGTTGCTTTTGAAAATGGATTAACTTTTGAGAAACTTATGGCAATTTAAAGTTAAGATTGGTTCCCAAACACTAATTTTCTGGATAGCATTTTAGGATGTATTTTGAGCTTAAATATTGTTTCCAACTTCAAATGTTGAATTATTTAAGAGTCCAAAAACGCCCTTACTTGAAAATCGGTTAAAATTTGTCAAAGTATTGGTTTTTGGAAAGTTAAGGTCAGTTAAGACCTCCAACACCTTTTGGGGGTATCATATTAGAATAAATCTCTTGTTTCAAACTTTAAATGCTGACTCAATCTAAATCTCAAGCCATGATTAAAAATGCTTGTTTTTTTAATAATCAGATAAGTTTTGAGAAAGTTATAGATTTCTTAGATGAATTTTAAGTTGAGTTCTTGTTTCCCACATTAAATGGAGTCTTAAGAAGAAAACTTACTTAATTTTTGAAAATCGCTTAATTTTGACAAAGTTTTGACAGTTTGCAGTCTTCAAGTGGTTATTCCTAGCTTCTTGGGAACTGTTCACAAAAATCACATCTTCATCAGTCTGAACCGTAGTTAGTCTGATTCTCAGGCTTTCTACAGCAACTCAAGTTCTTGCCATTAGAATGTAAACGCATTAAATGCCATCGCAAATGATAAAGATCATAATAGAGTTGAAAGTATGTTTATTGTATGCATGTTTATAGGGGTCTGTCTGTCGTTCTTAGCCGCTAATGGAAAACCATTAAACGTAATTTTCGCTTAGCTTCAATCTCGAGTTTGTTCCAGTTTTCTGAAGCAATTACGTAGCACTTTTGCTTTTCGTGTTGTTTCTTAAAGTCAAACCAATTAAGTGTGTGTAATGTGAAAGTCAAATAAAATATAAAATGTAAAAAAATGTTAACAATTTGCCATAATGGCTGTCTGCTTATTGCGAATCGTATTTAGCGTGCCAATTGGCCATAATATTTATGATGCGACCTGGAACCTTGTACAACAAATAAAAGTAAAAAAAAGCAATTATAATAATGCCTAAAGACAAAATCTACGAGCATCAAAAATTTCATTTGTGGCTTACATTTGCCAGCTTATAATACCCTGCAGCCATTTAAAATGGGTATCATAAAGTGACTCATAAAATATAATCCCATAATATGTATCAGCCAGAAGTGGAGGTCCCTCAGCTCATTAAGTATGTATCCCATAATTATATATGCTCTACAAATTTGACAGTAATTAACAGGGTATCTTTTAATCGAGATTTGTTGCCTTTGCAGCTGCTGCTCGTGTTTTGTTTGACTAAATTATTTATTGGGCATTTGTCTTACGAATATTCAATACTCTCTTTGTATAATTTATGCCGTGAAACGCTTAACAACGCGCATGTCTAAGACTTGTTGTGGTTGTTTGCTGCCCCCCCTCAGACACACAGACACACACACACACATGCCCCTCCGCAGCTATGAGTGTGGCATCCCTTGTCTGGTGCAACACGCAACAGTTGACTTTCACCAAGCAAACAGCAGTAAATATATATCCATGGCATTGTGGATTTATTTCCACCACGTAACCGACTTTTGAGACGCTGTGTGGAGCAGCTTCCCAGCGTGCGGCTAATTGCCCCTTATTGTGAGCAGACGTGGGGCAAGGTTAGGCAGCTAATCAATGAATGCCATTTCACTTTCAGAAGACGCACCGCACTTTAATGAATAGCTTTAAATAATTGAAAAGAAGAAGAAAATGCCGCTTGGGGCAAAAGTCTCCAAAGTCTCCACTCAGCTGTTTGGGGTTTAGTGCGCATGTCCCGATTGTGTCATCGTCATCGTCCTTGTATTTGACATCAGTGTGCGGAGTTTTCGATGGCAGCAGTCGCCTCAACAACATGTCCACCAGTGCAGCTAGCTCCTCGGGAGGAGTGGCTGCCTCATCGCCCAGTTGTGTGCGTCGCGTTCGCACAGATCTCAAGACCTCACAGAATATATTTCTAGCCGGACAGCAGGCACGTCCCAGGAACAGTTCTCCTCAGGGCGTCACCCAGCCACACTACCACTATGTGCCCGGTTTAATGGCGAGCAGTGCGCCTGCTGCCCATGCCACATATCTCAGGTTGCAGCTGACTGCTTGCAGCATGCTAATAATACTAAAACCTCTCTCTCTCTCTCTATTCTTGCCACGCTTCAGCGCCAAGCTGCCTGCACGCGCCACACGCCTGCTGAATCGCTCTCGGTTGCAGGATCAGGCTGGCAACGAGTCGGACAACAGTTTGCGTTCCACTCACAGCGGCGCCTCCTCCAGTCGCAAGCGCAGCACAGCCGCCTCGCGTGCCTCAACCGCCTCCTCCACATCGAGTCTGCAGCGACGCCAGCAGCAGCAGCAACAGCACAAGCTCCAATCAGCCACGTCGTCCGGTTCGAGACGCACAGCTGCTCAGCGTCCGGGTGGCAGCAACGCAGAGCTGCACAGCTCATCGGACGATCTGATGTTGTATGACAAGTCCTTCAGGAATGCCATGATTCAGGATGTGCTGCAGTTCAAGAAGCAGCTGTTGCGACTACGTCGCATCCTTCAGGAGGTAAGTTGTGCAAAAGTGTGTAACAGGCAAATGGAGGCGACTCTGAACCAATAAAGTGTATCTTCTATATATCGTGCTATATGTCTGTAGAACTTAGCCGATCTGAGAGACTCTTAGAGACTCTCAGAGACTCCATATGCAGATCCAGTTCATTATCAACCATATCGATACAAATTGATTTCCGATAGCAACAAAAGACACAATTGTAAAGCTTTAGCAATATTTGGCAGCTGAGTACAGGGTATATCCCAGTCGACCAACCTCGCCTAGCGATTTCTATCTTATCATACTCTGTAATCTATTATTACCTCACCATAATTACGAACTGTTTTTAGTTTATATTTAATTGGGCTCAGAGTATAAGGTAGTCGGTTGAGACCGACTTGCGACATTCTTACATGTTTTTCATTTCTTTATTTCCCTTATTCGATTTTCTTTTGCACATGCCACATGCCACACGCCTTACACACACTCATACGCAAACTCATACTCAATCTAAACTCACATTCGCACAGGAGGCTGATTTTGATACAAAGCGGGTAGGTTTTTATTTCCTTTGATTATCCACCATGCCCCAAAAGTGAAACGCATAAATGATGCAGTGGCAACCGGGACTCATTCATTATTCTCCCCTTCCATGCTTGCAGACGGAGACGCTGAATCCCTTCGAGAATGACAATATGCAGTTGTTTGCCGCCTGTGGCTTGGATAGCAAACAGTTGAATGACATCGATCTGGCCAGCCTGACATCCTCGACAACGGAGGATCCCTTGCAGGAGTTATCCGATCTACGTAGACAGGTTGTTTACCTTCAGGTATTTGCACGTTTTTTGCATTTCGTTTGCTCGTTTAGAGGCGTATCAAAAACTCAGTCTGAGAGTATCCAAAAAAATCAACTCACTTTCGCTTTCTTATCAAACATTTACAATATATATATATACAAAGCAGTCACTGAACAGGATAACTGAACTCAAAAGAGTTTTCTTCTTAACAATTTAATGCTATTTGCTGTTGTTTGCCACTAGTTGTTAATTAAAGATACTTTCCACTAAGCATGCAACATACAACACACAGACCACATTTATGCCTACTACAAACAGTTTACACTCTTTGCTCTCTCTCTCTCTCTCTCCATATATATATATATCTCCATATTTATTGTATTCTCTGAGAATCGAAATTCCAACACGCACTTTGACTTTATCTTACTCTTTTTAGCTAGAACACAAAAAACACAAATCTTTCGCTGTTGTTTGTAAAAATCAAGCTCTAAATTTCGAAAGGATAATAAATATTTTTATATAGAAGTGATTTATAGAAGTACGTCTATAATAATGTATTTATTCATTTATTTATGGTTACTATTTTTAGTTGTTTAATTTAATGTTTCACTAAAAACTTTATTTATTATTTTTAGATAAATTCATAAATTTTTAAACTCAACTTTAATAAACCAAAAATTGAACATAAATTAAACAAAATCAAAAAATTCACATAAATAAAATATGAAAAAATAAACCGCAATTGATTTCGGACTTTAGAGCTTGATTTTGTACGTTGTTGATTGCTAGCCTAGCTACATATATATTTATGCAACTCTTTTTTAGTGTCTATAACTTAATAAATAAAAAAAACAATGCTCTCTGGCTTAGTTTGTGAACATATAATTTAGCTAGCATTTTTTGCAAACGCTGCTCAAAAACTACGCAAAACTAACATTTTGGTCATTGTTTGTGTGAATCAGGGTCAAGTGGATGATCGTGATCGCACCATACGCCTGCAGCGAGATCTCATCGAGCAGCTCGAGGCGGAGAAGCGACAAGTGACGCCAGCCGAGGCCAACATGGCAAATTTGGCCAACAAGGAGTGCATCAGCATGGCCACCCAAACGGAGCGAGTAAGTTGCCTCAAACCCAAGACATAGCATAGATATATATAGATATGTGTGACTAACTGAGCGCTGTAAACGATTCCGATTCCACTTTCACAGACACGTCCACTTGCCATTGGTGCGGAGGGTTTGTCCAGGTAGGCAAACGTTCATCTTCAGTGCAATTTATTGTTATGAATTATTTGTTTCTAACCATGTACAAAACTAACTACAAAACGCCGTTTGTGGCTGGTTGCTGCTGCTGATGTTGCTGTTGATTTGTGGCAGCTACAGCTGTCAGCTGGTTTCATGCGCCGCTGGCTTTTTTGGCCAACGGCCTCATGCAAATCAGTTGGCCACTTTTTCAACTTGACGTTAATGGCCGCAAATTGTAATAGCGACGGCCTAATTTGGCCAACTTGCACCAACAAGTAGCAGCCACAATAGCAGCAGCAACAGCAGCAGCACAAGTTGCAGCATTCACTTAATGTTTCTACATGCACTTGGAGAAAAACCTAAGCAAATCAAGCATTAAAATAAACTCTCAGTTTGAAGAGACTGCATAATTAATCTAGTTTTTTCTCCAAGTGTACTTTGTGTCCATTGCTTAACAATTTGTATCTGTATATTTTTCGCTTCAAATTAACCACTTTTCTATATATATATATATCACCCACACACACACACACATAATCTAAATAACCCATACATATACATGCTGCCTTATATAGACTACAGTTTGGGGAGCAACAGGTACTATTTTGTGATTTCATATTGGCCATTATAGTGCTGTGTGCGATCAATCTCTTATGTATACTACACCTAAGCTATAATAACTGTTTGGATAACTGTAACTACTGCACCTGAATTCGTTGAAACTTGAACCAAAGCATTAACTGTAAAAAAATACCTAACTAAAATATTTAAATACTACTACTAAAAAAAAATTAAGACTCTTAGCTGTAAGCACTAGAAACTTATTGCCTGACAATTAACACTGTTTGTGAACTGTTTTAATTGCATGCGGCAATTAAATAGAGTCCTCAGGTAACAACTATACTAACCACAATCATGGGCGTAGTCAGGCGGGGGCAGAAAATGGGAGACAGCCTAAAATGTTGTCATACAAACATATTTAGCAGAAATTAGCAAAATCTTTAAAATTCAATTTTAAATTACGAAAAATTACACATTTTTTTATTAAAGGTTTAATTTGGAAAACCTGAGCTTATAATTTCTGAATTTTAAAATAAATAAAGATAAAATATATAGAGATATTCAAAGGGTGTCAAAACGTAACCGGGAATGGAACTTTACCGATTGAGATACGGAACCGGAAACGAAATGAAACATTTTGTAAGAACCAGTAACGGAAACAAGTACCTAAAAAAAAGTGTAGCTAATTCATAAACTTTACCGGAGCCGGAAGTTTCTTAGCTTTTGTGATAATATGTAACTTATATAAAGAACATCTTTTGCAATACTTGTCAATGGGTAAATTGCCACCGCAACGTGACTACGCCCATGTTGCACATTCAAAAAGTAGCCACTAATCAAAAGACACACTCAACCAACTCACACACAAAATTGCATGCAAAATTGAATGCTTACTAATCTCTTATTTGAATTTCTCTCACCTGGGCGGACAGAAGTAAGCCTGAATATACCAGTTATACCACGCACTTTCCGACGCTCCACTTGCATCATTGCAACGATTCCACCGTGGCGGCAACAACTATAATCCACCACCAGCAGCAGCCACAGCAGCCATGCAATGGCAATCACAACAACAACAACAATAATAACAATAACAACAGCAACAATTGTCGTGCTTTGAGTCAGACACGTCGTCACACAATTATTTCGACCACGCTGACCAACTACAATCAACAGTTGGCTGCCGCCTCATATCCGCGTCGCGCCTCCATCGGTTGGGAGGCGGCTGTCGAGACAGCCACGCCCACAACTGCCACAGCTGCTGCTGCCCCTGTTGCTGTTGTTCCTCGCAAGCCCGTGCGCATAACACTTATTGGGGAAGCGTTGCCACTGTCACAAATTGGCGTCAAGACGCGTATTCTCAATGGTGGCAGCAACAGCAGCAACAGCAGCAACGGCAGCTTGGCGGGTGTTGCACATCATTATCAGCCGTTGTATAACAGCAACAAGATGACAAGCCCAACCGTAACTATAGTCTGATTTAGATACCCAATCTTTTTAACCCATTTTCGCCCACTCTACAAGCAAAAAGAAATGCGCACAATTGTCAACAGGCGCTAAGCAAATGAAACTATTCTAGCTGAGTTTAACATATTATATATCTATATATACCACATACTATATATGTACATAAATACATATACTCTGATGTACTCTCAAACTATTTGCAGTCTTACCAAACCCAGTGAAAATATAAGCAGCTCTAAACTAAAGCTAATACTGGCTAATAACAGCTGTGGATTCATATTACACTAGCTTACAAAACTTTGGAATGTGTTGTAATAGGGATGAGTCTTTTTATACCCTTTACCCATTAAAAGAAAAGCATATATATATTCTTGAACAGCATCAACATCCGAGTCGATCTTGCCATCTGTTTGTCCGTCTGCATGAACAACTCGATCTCAGCGAATATATATAGAGTATTTGGAATATAGGTTCTCAGATACCCAACGCAGATCAAGTTTAGCAATTAAAACCATAATTCTCAATTTATAACATTACTATATCAGTTGGGTACGGGGTATATTCGAGTCGAGCATTGCCGACTAGAGCATTAATACTTGTTTAGACCTCTTTCCATCACTTGAACATATTAAAGGAAATCATTTTCCTTATTAGCAACCCAAAATGAGTCTTATTAACAACCGTTTTTAGTTTAGGCTAGTGTAAAATACACACTAGACATTCGAGAAGTGTAGCTTTAAGAGCTCTCCGAGAATTCAGTGGAAAATAAATAGTTTAGAATTGCTCCGTGTACAATAATACAATAAATATGCAAAATGTGCAACGCAAGTTAATTAAATTAAAAAAAATATCGTGTAATTTAGTGGAATATTCTTCATATAATTATTATTAATAAAAAAGCTCTTTAGACAGCTTATAAATAAACAACTATATCTATATCTATTTATATATATACATATATGTATTCAAGTAAAGTAATTATTGTTAATTATGTTATTTAATTTGTAGCCTAAGTTTTAGTGCATTTTGTAATTATTTGATTTAGTTAACTGTATTATAGTATACCAACTTTCATGATGCTACAACAATTATCAACTCTAAAATATTGTAATACTTTAAATAGTAATCATATTTTTTTCTTCTTCAAGAGCACAACAATATATATAAACGTAATTATCCCAAAATACTTAAAACTATTGTAAACAAAATGCTAAGCTTATTAAAAAGCGTTCTAGCCAGATGCTATTTATCTATAGAATTAACTGGGCGAAAGCTCTTTTGAGATTTATTATTAAGGGTATGTTGAAGTTGTGGGAATAATGTGAAGGTAAGTAATGTTTAGCCCCATAAGGCATATATATTCTTGTTCAGCGTTGAAGGACGAACCGATATTTTAGACAACAGGATCTATAAAGCTCAAATTTAATAGGAAGAAGGAATGAATAAGGATTTATGATTGCAAGAAATCCACAGTTAATCAGATATTGCCTGCCGATTATTTACGAATTTATCCAGCCAAAACAAAAAGGTCATTGAACTGTCGACAAGCTCAATCTTCGACTTGTCTTATTTAGCCAATCTTACTGCTTTCCGCATTGAAGTGCAGGTCTACGAATTTTGCAAGTTATTGACATTGATAGCGGAGTTCCCCTGTTCGCACTGAGTTCTTTTCTGGTTTTTATATTGCGTAATTTGTTTACTGCTGTCACTCAACGGTCACTCAGCTGTTAAAGCTCTTGAGCCGGGCTTGTAGCGCATTGAGAACCTGCTTTTAGCACAAACTTGATTTCTTATCAACGCTGCAGAGAGAATCAAGACTCGAACTCAGTTGCCGATGAGCATTCGAGCTGGAATGTTGCTGTTTTACACTTGGCCAATTCTTTGGCTGCTCTGCTTTGGGTTTTCCCCTGGATTGGGTTTGGTATGTGAGGCTCAAGGCTGGCGTAGCTTTGAGTGCCGCGAATTGAGCAGCCTGCAGGAGCTGATCGATGTGAAGGCATTTCCCACCGACAACTGGCATCGGTTGATCATTCGGAATGAGCAAACTGAACTGGCAATCGGCACAAGTAAGCCAAGTAAGTCAACAGTTGGAATCTTGTCTTAATGTCACTCACAGGTTTTAGTGCTCAGAACTTATCCAGCCTGATGGAACTGGATTTATCGCATGTGCAACAATTGCAGCTAAAGAAGAGAGGCTTCTCCATTCTGCCCCAACTCAAGCAGCTGAATATCAGCGGCTGCTCATTGGAACAACTTCTTGAGACTCAATTTGCCGCTGAATCTGCGCTGCGGTTGCTTGACGCGAGTCACAATGAACTCACCAATCTGACAAAGGACGTCTTTGTCCATTTACCCAAATTGGTGTATGCAAATTTCTCGCATAACTCGCTGCAGCAAATCGAGTTGCCCCATCTGCAGCTGCTGCAGCATTTGGATCTCAGTCACAATCAGTTAATTAATGTCAGCTTCGGTAAAAGTCCCCATTTGGAGCAGCTAAAGCTAAATGACAATCAGCTGAGCCAGGTGAGTCATCAAAATGTGTCTTCAACAGGCCTCTTACGCAACATTCTCAATCTAAATATCATTTGGCATTATACCCAATTCCCGAACGAAATGGGAAATCGATAAATGAGTTTGCAAATTTAGGAGATGCTTCACCTATGGGTTTTTCTGTCGCTAACGTTACGCAGAAACAACTCATATCTTTTGCAATTTTTTAAGGTCAGAGGTTAAATTTTCCAACAACTGTATTTAATTCGTACTACAGATCTGGATATAGCTACAAATAATATGTAATTTTGACAGGCAGACAGAAATTTGCGGTTGATGATGATCAAGAATTTTCTATATCGAATCGGAGATGCTTCTGACTGTTACATACAATTAATATACTTGTATACACCTTTTATCCGATTGATTGATTACAGGGTAAAAATGCAACTGATGGGAATTCCTTATTCGTATTTGCTTATTGGACGCTGCTTACACACAAACGTGCTGACTTGCATGTAGCTTGTAATTAAAGTACAAATTAAAAAAAAACACTCACCGTCAGCAGCAACATTGTCCTCCTTTTCGTTGTCTATTATTTGCATTCTCTTAAGCAAGCTGCGCATTTGGAGAAAAAAAAACACAAAAAAAAAGGGAATTTATGCTCTCTTTCGATATATCTGAGACGACATTGCGCGCGCAGATTGCTGCATTCAGCTACGCACAGAACACTATATAACACAGCTACTCCAAATTAAAACCCTTCATTACATAAAATGAATACTGTTTAAGATTATTATTAAGCGCGTATTAATTATAATAAGTCAAATCTGCGACTAAAAAGTTTGCGCCGCACTGCAGACGCTTGCAGTCCGCTAACTGATTTCGACTCCCACGCCAAAATATTAATTGGGGTTTTTATTTTCGAGGTCGAATTTCGATCTCGCTCGCTCTCTTTAGCTAGTTTGTCCTCAATACACGCACAACAGCGACAAGTAAATATGCAAGCTTTTTTTGCTTCTGCTTTGTGCTGTTACATTTAGTTTTGCTTGCTGTTACCGTTATTTTAGTTTTGCTTATGGGATTTTTTTATCAGGTGAAGGGATTAGGAGGTAAATTAAATATCCCAGTTGATTAACAGAATCTTCAGCTGTTATTATTGGAAATAACTGAATACCTGTATATTTCAGCTAAATTCAACCACATTTAGTGGTCTGGAAGGACTGCTTCACTTGCAGCTGGGTGAAAATCAATTGGGATCAATTGAAAAGGACACATTTCAATCGCTGATGCAACTGCGCACGTTGAATTTGTCGCACAACCAACTGGGTGCACTACGTCCCCAAGCCTTTGGATCATCGGGCCAGATGTTGTCGCTGCAACAATTGGATTTATCTGGGAATAATATACGCCTGCTCTTCGACAATCAATTCCGGCAATTGGGTCGTCTCCAAGTGCTGGACATCTCCCAGAATAACATTGCCAGCCTGAGTGCACCACATTTTGCGGGTCTGCAGGCGCTGAGGAAGCTTTACGTGCATTCCAACGATATACTCGAAATTAAGGCACACACCTTTGCGGCTCTCGAGGATCTGGACACACTGGACTTGTCACACAACAGCATTGAGTCGCTGGATGCGAAGGCTTTTGGCAACAGCACCTTGTCCAGAATGAGGAAACTGAATCTCAATGGGAATAATCTGAAGAGCCTTCATGCTTTGGCCTTCTCCTCGTTGCCCTTTCTGGACTACCTGTCGCTGGGCAACAATGAGCTGAGCAGCCTGGATGTTAGAATGTTTGCTCCAATGAGGCAACTGCAAAAACTCCATTTGGGAAACAATGAATTCAGTGAGATCAAATCCGATGTGCTGGGTAGTTGGAGCAGTGTCAGGGATCTCCTAATTGACAACAACAAGCTGACCTTTCTGCCCGATCTGAATGGGACACTGTCGCAACTGAGGCGCGTGGCCATAGAGGGTAATCCCTGGCAGTGCGCCTGCTTTGCTCAGCTCGAAAACTGGCTGCAGTCCAAGAGGATTACATATGTGCGTGGCAACACCGGTTTCTACAGCGGGGAGAAGCCATTGTGCGTGGTGACAGTTTCGGATGATTGTGTGCAGACATTTCAAGAGGATCGACACCAGCAAATTGTCGATGACTTTGAGGAGCATCTGAGCGGAACCCCATCCTCTTTTGAGATTGATTCGGCTGAAGACTGAGAAGTGTGTGTGAGATGTGAAATAAATGAAGGATTGCTAATGATGATGATGATTCTGTTTTGTAAACCGCTTCCCTTTAGGAAATGCCTCCTCTTTCTGCCCGAGAGAAGAGAGAGAGCCACTTTATCATTTGATCCGATTGGACATACATTTGTATTGATTTTAAACATTTTGTGGTACATTTTGCCCGTTTTTGTTTTTTGCTACTCCGCACAGATATTTGTGTGTTTGTGTGTGTGTTGTATTTTTACAAATTAACAGTTAAAGACTCGATTCGTTTATGTGGCCTTAACACGCAGAGCCAAGGCGCTCAGATCGCCGATGCACTTGTTCAGCGTCTCCTTCTCCTGCTGCGGCGAGATGCTGGACAGCACATTGGCCACAATCCAGTTGGCCATATGCTTCTGGCTGAGACGACGCTCGACATGGCGGCACTCCACCTGGTAGTCCAAGCGACGCTTGACCTCCGAGTAAACGTTCATGGCACGTTCGCGGAACGCCGCCTCCAATTGAAGGGCAATGTTCTCCTTCTTGGCTTCCATCAGCATCAGGGCACCATCGGCGCGCCACTGCTCCTTCTTCTCGTCCTCAATGGCATCGGCGAGCACCTTCAGCTCTGCCTCGCGACCCTCCTTCCACTCACCTTCAATTTTCTACAGATAAAAGGTGTCTTTAGTGTGTCCATTTAAGATGTGCTTGTCTTGTGACTTACATCGATCTCTCCATCAGCCCAGCGAGCGACGGCTGGACCCAGTTTCTTGACCGCAATGATGGCCATGATACCAAGCGACAAACCGCTGTAATATTCATGCTCCATGACATAAATTTCCTTGGAGCACAGATAGGTGATCAGACCCACGCCGAATGTGTAGGGGCCGGTGACGCCAGTCTTCTTGTAGAAGAACTGGAACCACTCCTCGGGCAAAAAGCCCAGACGAACCTTGCCGGGATGCTCGGGACGCTGGCGACGCTCGACGGCACCGGATGGGGAAGCAGCGGCAGCAGCTGCCGAACGGCTGGCCACCAGGGTCAATGGGCGCTGAGCTGCACGAAAAAGAGCAAAACTTAATTAGTTGTTTCTTTCATTTGCAAAACACAAAAAAAAGAATCGCATTTTGATGTTTGATTTGCGAATGTTCGCCGTGATTACATAAACCACGATGGCAAACTTTACGGTGCCGTAACCAATTTTCACGGTCGACTTTCGCAGTTACATACACACGCTCAGCTGCTGAGATGCAAGCTAACGAATTGCTAATGCTTTTATTTCACTATTTTTTCGTTTACCTGTAAGGAGTGCGGCTCTGGAGAACATTTTTGCAATGATGTTTCGACGAATTTATGCCCCTAATTTGACGTTCAGTTCCTCAGCTACTACGTAGATCACAATAGACCAGCAAAAAGCTATCGTTTATATCGATATAATTCTAACCTTCATTCACAATAGTACGCGTGTGGCGTTGCCAGATAACAGAATCACAATGTACTTAAATGTGGTATTTTTTGAGCTAAATAGAATACGGTTACACTGAGTAATGTTTGAAATTTTGCGCTTAAGTTTTGCGTGCGCAACAACAGGTGACTACTTTTAAATAACAAACTCAGTTATTTCAACGAAATAAATAACTCACATCTATTCATTGGAAAATAGAAAACACATTATATAATTAGAATGTTTATGTTTGTAACTTTACAAGTTTTTTTTTAATTTAAAAATATTACAATTCGCTAAGTAAATTGTGTCTAAAATGAAACATTTCGCATTAAAATACTTTTACAAAATACTATAGAGACAGTGAACATAAATTAAACAAAAATAAACAAAATGATATATATGGGATTGCGGTATCTCGATAATGCATACTATATTATATGTATCGTTTTAAATCAGTTCTCAAAGCTATTGTGTGCAGTTTGTGTTTAATAAATTAGAGACGATAAATCATGAGCATCTTTGTTCTGATTTGTTTTGTTTCCTTTCGCTAAACTAACTAAAATGACTGTCTTGTGCGTAGAGGATAAACATTAAATAGATAATAGATACAAATTATAAAAATAAGGAATCATAAAAAAAAGAACGTATACAAATCACTTGCGCTATATAGTTAATTGTACAGTATTTTGTTTTTGTTTTAAATAAAAGATGATACGACTATTTACAGCAGGTGAACATATACATATGTAAAAACGTAATAATACATGTATTAGACTATTTTACAACTTTTAACATTTTTGTTATTGTTTTGCTTAAATCTCTGTGTGTGTATACAAAACGAAATGATTTGGCT
Organism: Drosophila paracracens; assembly: GCA_035044025.1. NCBI lineage: Eukaryota > Metazoa > Arthropoda > Insecta > Diptera > Drosophilidae > Drosophila > Drosophila paracracens. Next base: position 1,896,388 of record JAWNMN010000713.1, read on the forward strand.
CGCCTAACACTCGAAATGGATGGTGTTTTTTTTTTGTGTGTTGCTCTTCTTCGTGTGTCTATTGATGATTATTACAGATGACAATTGCCAGTTGAGAGTTTTTGATGTCTCCTCAGTTCTCAGTAAAAAGGCTGATGGTGGTTTTGGGGTGGGTTGCAGTCCGTACGGCTCATTCGATGACATTGAAGCGTGTTAACAACTTGTGGTAGAACCAACGCACCACACGCTGGACACGAGCAGCGGCCCAAACGCACAGGCTGCCCGTGTGTCGCAACTTGGAGGCATAATGCTTGATGTGATCTGTGTGGCAGAGAGTTAAGGCAACCAAACATGAATATAAGAAAATAAACAACACAATGAAAGCATGAGCATTTTTTGTAAAGGATATAATAATGTCCAAGGTGGATGGCCGCCATTTATGTAGGTCACGTACGTAAAACCATCCTTGCCCTTGCCCCGTATATTGTAGTAATAGGGCAGAAACGAGTGTAACGTAAATCTGTAAAAGGTAAACAATAATATATATAGCAGTTAATTGGCTAAAGACACGCAACTGATGGATACTATCGATAATGGAGGCGTGTTACCTTCTCTTCTCGTAGAAAAATATGGCAGGTTGATTTGTGGTCAGCGTGTGCAGAAATATTGCCTTAACCGCATGTCTTTCAATTGTCGTCAAATGATTCATCAGTGCGTCCAACAGCAGCGAACCGATGCCATTCCGACGATGGGTGCGATGAACGCCCAGCGATAATATGTAGCCAACGTCTGCGGTGCGACCCATCGAGTCGGGCAATATGCCTTTGTCCTGCATGGGAAAACCGCTCAGCCTGGTGTAAAACTCATCACTATCACTGTAATTGGCTATTACCTCCTTATTAACATTTCGATACGGTTTGATTTCGGCAACAATTAAACCAATTATGGCCAGATTATAAACAGCAGCTAACGCAAAGAATCGCGTACTTGAGGTAATATCCTCGTACCATGACAGTGGATAGTCGATTGGAAACCATTCTTGGCACAGTGTCCGCACCTGTAAATACCAAATATATATTGATTACTATCAATGAAGCGGATTGGCAACTGCAGGATACTTACCTCAGTCAGATCGTCGGGCACAAGGAACCTTAACTGGACATCGTTGACGGAGCAAAGCGGGACATGTTCGCAGTCGCAGTCGACGCGTGTAATGATATCGTTGTTGGGCGGTGCATTGTGTTTGTTGTAGCTAAAGAGAGACACACAGGCCCCAAATAACCCCATAAAAAATACATATATATATATATCCACATAGGTGCTCAATAAATTAAACCAAGTGCTGTAAATGTACTTAGAAATATATCCAGCTAGACAAGTGTGTGGTAGGCGACGGCGCCGATTTCACTTGCATAATTTTATGAGGCGATAAGCATAATAGAACAGTTAACTTAAGCATGACGCTGACTAGATACTCTAATAATATTCGATGACTAATTCATCGTTTGTTACAGTGTAAATTAAAATAGACATTTATTCCAAAGTTCAAAAAGATAACTTTTAAGATATATACAGATAAGCGGACTTGGCAACAACAGCTAGAGGCTAGTTCTTAGGCAAACCAAGAATATATTAACTTTATGCGTTGCGCACGACTAACACTTGATACCCTGCTGCAAGTGTTTAACAGGGTAGCCGTAATTTAACACGCACCCCGGCAACTCATAGCACAATCGGCGTCGCCTACTCATTGTTAAAGTACCACAATAAAAAATGTAAAAAAAAGAAGGAGAAATAAAGCGACCCCAGCGTTATTTGTACTCACAGCGTAAATTGTGCCATGCTACCGAAGCTGCTGCTCTGCTGCCGTTGTTTCCAATTAGGGCAATTATGTCCATGGGTTGTGGTGGTGCACCACAGGTTAAGCGCGGAATTTGGTCAACTATTTATATGTTGTTGTTGTAGTTATGTGTGATACGATTTTATACGAAATTTGTATGCGCTCAGTCGTGCTTTTTGGTGTTTGTTTTTTTTAGCGTGTGTGATGGTGTGTGTGTGTGCTGCTAATTGATCTTAATTAAAAATCCACATTTGCAACATAGATAAACCCACTTGCTAGCGCTCGCTGCAGGCTTAAGTGCTCCAATCATATATCAAAGATAAGGCGGCCAATAAACCCCATTTAATGTGAGCCTGTTTGATTCGGGCGTTGCAGCACGACCGCATTTCTTGGTTAAATTAACAGCACACAAAATGTCTTTTCTAGATTTCTTTACATTGTTTATTACAACGACAAACGGGAAAACTTCACGGTGAAGAAGAGCACGATTGCAAGTGTGAATCAGCTGCTGCTGCTGCTGCTCGCTTGCCATTCACACAAAATGAGGCCAGTACTGCCACCTAAGCACACAATGCAGTGCTGCCTGATTGTGAACTGAACCGGGTATTTCAAATCTGCATTCAAAATTTGACTTTATTTAATATATATAAATATATATAGAAAAACTTCGTCTGCTTAAAAGCGCCTGGCTTGGCTGACGGCCTGTGAAGTACTCGGCACTGGTGGCGCTGCCGGTTTCGTTGGATCGTCTAGGACGCGTACCACCATCGAGCTGGTGGGACCCGTGCACCACGTGATTCCATGCTCGTCCACAACGAACGTTTCCAGCGTCACCTGAAACTGGCCACCACTCGAGATGGGCAGCAGAAAGCTGCCCGAAAGGAAATCCCGTTGCGGCTTGACCATCTGATTGAGTGTTACTGTGTCGGGATTGGGCAGCTTCACCAACTCGTTGACCGGCCGCGGCGTCATTAGTTGCGACGTGAGACTCAGTTGCACGGAATCCACACGTCGAAAGTGTTTCTGCTGCTTGCTAATGTGCTGGAGCACGCCCTCCACCTTGATCACCAGATTACTGCCCGACTGCACAATGACGGGCTCTGTGGCGCTGCGTGGCTGTGGACTGACCGACAGCTTGATCTGGGTGGACTGCAGTATCTGGAAGAAGTAGCGCGGCAGGCAAAGCGGCGCCTTTGTTATGATCTCAATCAACGCAAAGATCACATCCAAGTGCCGATTGCTGATCGTCTTGGCATTCGGTGGCTCCTGCGGTAGATTTTTCTGCATCTGCTCCATGCGCTGACAGCTGGCGGCAAAATAACGCGTCTCCGGATGATTGCCGGTGGTCAGAAATATGGGTGGCTCCGGCGGCGTCGCATAACAAATCGATTCAATGATGTGCGCAAAGTGAGCGCATTGAAATTGCGCCACTTCGAGAAACTCCAGGGTGACATTGTCCGCATCAAAGGAGGATTTGTAGAGGCGTGCATAGGTCTCCTCGCACACCTTGAGCGCCTTGACCAGTTTGCGCAGCTGATTCGTGACGTGCCCAAACTTTTGCAGATAATCCCGCGAGTTCTGGGCCAAGCTTCCCGCAATTGCCGGCGGTGGCACAATCACCTGGGCATTCTTCACCGTCACAGCGAGATGGAGAGTCTGCAGGAATTGTGCTCGTATCTTCAAATACTCCAGCTGAAAGCTGCACGGATGCTGGGGCGAGGAGCAGGCACGCATGCTAGCCAGCGCCTGCTGATACAGATTACTGGCCGCCTCCAGGCGCCTCATCAATGGTATCAGTGGCTCCGGTGCCTCGCTAGGCGCATAATTATCCCGCATATAAGCGTACTCCAGACCATAGTTGAGTATGCATTCCGCCTGCGAGATTTGAGCGAGTGCCACAAGGAAATAGTGCATGTGATCAGTGATCACAATCTGCGACACCTTTGTGTAGATGTGCGCCGCCACATAATGATGACCATAGCGGCTGGCTGTGCGTGCAATCCGATAGAGAGTCCAGCAATTGACACGCTCGATGCACTTCTCAAAGCTCTGCACCACCGGCTGTGGCAGATAGCAACCCATTGTCGTCTGACAGACCAAGGCGCAGAGTATTTCCACGGTGCGTAGCAGCTGCTCTGGCTGCTCCTCCCTATCCACCAGTTTGTTCAGCTTGTACAGAATGAGCGGTAGTCGCGACATCATCGGATTTGGCTGCAAAATTGGGATTTCCATTAAGGCTTATAGCAAGCGAGAGATCTGTAGAAAAACTTACCTGTGCCGGCTCCGGTTCATCCGTTTCCATTGTAACGTCATCTTCCAGGCCCACGGACGTGGAGAAGGCATATTTGCGCAATTGAAAATGCTCGCAGAGTCCAACGGATGCCTCGCAAATGACTTGCAAATTCGCCGGCGGATAGATGACATTCTCGCCCAGCGTATTGGTGACCATCACAATGAAATCGGCGCCAAATTCTGCATTCGCTTGTGTGATGCGTATGCCATAGGCCAGCAGACGGCGCAAATCCCTGGTGAACTCCGCACGACGTGCTGTGCAGAGCAGCAGACCCTCCATGTGCAAGTTGACCATTTCGAGTATGACGTCCACCTGGTTAAACTGTCGCTGCAGGCCAAAGGAGAGCAGCGCGGCGAGGACGGCCATTGCCTGTGTGGCCGCTGTGTAATCATCCAGTTTGCTGATGCACTCGTTGCACAGGCGGAGCAGGGCGTCGCGATGCTCGCAGAGCAGATGCTGACAGGTGAGTGGACACTCACTGAGCTTGAGTAGGATGGAGAGGAAGAGGAACTGCTCGGAGCCATTTGCGCAGAGATTAAATTTACTGATGAGTGCGCCAATCGCTGACTTTGGCCAAGCGTTGACGCTCTGCTTGCCGGCGAGCTCGTTGAATGAGCGCAGAACCTGGATGCGAACTGGCGTACGTAGATCCTGCATAAACTCCAGCAGCACATTCAGCTGGCCAGGCACCCCAACGAGCGTACGTGAGGATAACTGTGTCAGCGTATTGATGATGGCCACCACGAAACTCTGTGCCGGATATTTGGGCAGCAGCTCCAGGCACAGTTTGCTGACCAGCGCCGCCGTATTTGCATCGTGATGCATGTGCCGCAACACTGGGATTAGCAGCAGTTTCATCGGTACTGGCACCTGCAGTGATTCAATCATGTCGGAGATCTTGGCACACATGCTGATCGCAAAGGAGCTCGACTGGGCGGCAAAACAGCTGCTCGCATAGATGGCCGCCTCCACCTCGACGGTATCGTGGCTATCCAGCGCACGACGAATCGCATGATGAACCTGCGGTTTCTCTGGTATGACCCGAGAGACGGCGCCCAGTGTGCGCAAGAGCAGAGCACGCGCCACTGGATCATTCGAGTGCATCACCATAAAAATGCGACGCACAAAGTTGTCAATATTGAGAATCTTATCGAGGTGATTCTCGCTCTGCTGGCACACGCGCAACACCCAGAAACGCAACAGATTCGAACCGCTCACAAAGAACTCAGCCAATTTGATGAACGACGAGTTGATCAATATGGGAAATGGATATTTCTCAAAGAGACGCGGAAATCGGACAATTGCCTCACATTGGATGCCCTGCTTGGCGCTGCGAAGTCCCTTGTCCAGTTCCATGAGCACCGCATTCGAGTCGTGCTCGTTGTCGTTGAGGAACGACTCGTTGAACATGCTGACACGCGTCCCCGTTAAATGTGCCATTTTAGCAATAATTATGCACTTACATTTAATTCAAAAATGAATTGTGGAAAAAACAAACAGAAACCTGTGGCGAAAACAAATGCAGTTTGCCGGTTGCCATTCACCTGTTAACGTACGGAACAGTACGCAGCTCGCTCTGGCATTCTTCAAAATATATTTGCATATTAATGTAAATTAAATGGGACAATACAGCTAATGTGAACTTCAAGTATAACTTAAATTACTTTTAAAAGTCTGGCTAAGATATTATTACTATACTTTTATTATAATACTTTGTGCTGCATACAAAGCAAAATATTAACAGACTTGCTGAGTGCTCAACACCACTTTAACAGTTCTGCAACTGGTTCTGTTAAGTGTTTTTGTGCTTGTGAAATTGCGCTCTTGTTTTTAATTTGTTAAAATTATGTTTGTGTTAAATAAAGTGGATAATGGTTTGTAAATAGTTAAAAATACATTTATATTTTGCATAGTTAATCATATCTATTTGCAGAAAATGTAAAGTTCATTTTGCTGCCGGTTAACGCGAAATACACCGTCGGACGCTTGTCGACGGATTTGATATTATCCGAGGATCTCAGCATTAGTCGCACTCATGTTAGCCTCTGTCTGTCCAACAATGGGCTCACCATGGAGGATCTTGGCTCCAGATACGGCACCTTCATCAACAATGGCATCGAAAAGAACAAAAAGATGCCTGCCAAGACGCCAACGCCCCTCCAAATTGGGGATAAAGTGCGCTTTGGAGCACTCAAGAACATCTGGCAAGTGTCGCAATTGAAGCTGACGACAACCGGATCTGCCTTGGAGGGCATGGGATTACGTGAACTGGATCAGCTGATGAGGCCACTGGGTGGCGTTACGTTGCCCAGCTGGACAGATGAGTGCTCGCATCTGACCATGGACACGGTGTCAGTTACAGCCAAACTGCTGCATGCGCTGCTCGAGAATAAACCGATTGTTCGCGTCGACTTCTGGCGCGAGCTGTTGAAATTCGCGCGGCGTGTTCACGTTTCCGAGGATTGGCCGCAATCCGAAAACTTTGCGCCCGCCCAACAGTCAGATATGCCGAGCATCAGGTGGCGTCCCGAGCGCACCAAACTCTTTTCCGGCATCACATTTGTGTTCATGAATCGCAGCCATCTCGAAATGTACGGTCTGGTGGTCCAGAAGGCTGGCGGTCTGTGCAAGGACCTCAATTTAGGTGTATCCAAGCGATTTCTGACGAAAGATAATGTTGTCGTCATACAATATGTGACCTCAACTCAGTCCCAAGCCACCGAAACTATTTCCAATGTACAAGGTCTGCTTACCCCACAAATTTCTATCTAAAATTTAAACTCAAAAATATAAATATATTTGTAGCTATTTTGGAGCAAGCTGGACTGCGTTCGATACCCGACTACGAGATTGGACTCGCCATCTTGCATTGTTCGTTGGAAAAGTTCTGTAATCCATCGCATACGATAGTAGAGAACTCTTTGACCACAACGGAATCAATGAATTCATCGATCTTGGTTCCCAATACGGAGCGCACTCAAAACCAACAATGTAGTAAAAATAGTGGAACCGAGTTTGTTGTCCCAGAATCACACAAATCGCAAATTTATGGACTGAGTTTGGGCAGCGATAAACAGGAAAAATCGGAATCAGCACCCAAGGAAGTTGCAGCCACCAAAAAGAGGCGAAGCAAACGTAATAATCCCATATATGTGGATGACTCCTCGGATGACGACGCCACGAAAGACGAGCAGCCCACAAAGAAATCTAAAAAAGCACCTGAAAGTATTGTTGTGGAGTCCTCGGACGAGGAGCCAATTGTAAGTCGATCAAAGCGTAGAGCTGCTAATATTATAGACTCTGACGAAGATCAGCCGCTGGAAAAGAAAACCAAACAAAATGGCAATGTAGACATCGGTTTGAGTGTGGAGGATCAAGCGGCGCTAGAGGATATAGCCAACTCAGAGGCAATGCCTATTGATGAGGATTTGGTTAAGAGTAAGCCTAAAGTCGGGCGACGGAAAAAGATACCAGTTATTTCACCCATACGCTCAACTCGTGGAAATCCACAGCCGCCGCAGCAAGAGGAGCCGGCGGCCAGTTCTCCACGTCGTTCAATGCGTGGTAAACCATCAACAGATAATGTTATGCGACATGATAAGGAGGATAGTTCACAGGACGAGGAACTGTTTCAATTCGGGGCACATACTTCAGCTGCAGTTGTCCCAGATCGTGCAGCTTTGAAGCCAACTGAAGCTAACATTGTATCTAATGACAAACCAGCTGAGAAATCGGTCAACAGGCCAGCCAAAATTAGTGTGCGCAATTTCCTAGAAAAGTCCCAAAAACATGTTGCAACCCAAAAAGTTGTTGAACCTCCAGCTGCAACGCAGCCTCGCAAGCGTCTGTGTCTGGAGGTGCTCAAGGATAACGACGGCGTTGACCTTGATAATCTGTTCGAGTTTGGCAACAGCAAGAAGCCAAAGACAACATTTGGAGCAGATAATGACTCCAATGCTGAGGACTTATTCAACTTTAAGGAACGTGCTCAACAGGACCAGAGCAAATTGGAGCAGAGTGATGACGATCAAGATTCGGTTTGCACAGAGCCATTCAGACCGGAAACTAAATCGAAATCAAAGTATATTGTGCCTAAGCCCAAGGAACTACCTCAAAAAATAGATATCAGTGGCTGGCTATCGTGTAGCGGGCTACACGTGGATGTCAAGCCGGAACCAGAATCAGAGCAGAATGCAATGGATGCTGACGCAGCTCAGCCAACCAATATTAAAATGGAAGCTGATGATGATGATGAAGATGAGAAACTGAACCATGGCAAATGGCTGGCAGGCATTAGGAATAGCATACAAGTGCGCATGTGCAACTTGAACATCAGTGTTCGCAGCCTGGACGAAAAGGATGCGGCGAATACAACTGCCAGCAAATACATCGGCCGCAAGAACTTTAAAAATTTCATCAAGGTAAGTAAAAAAAGATGTCCTGCCAGATTTATCAATCCAGTTCATTGCTCCTTCTCTTGCAGACGAACAATGCGCATCCGCAGCAGCAAATTCTGGGCCTGAAGCGAATGCAGCTTGCCGAGGGAATGGTTGTGAATTTGTAACTGATGAGTACAAACATATATTCCGTATTTATCTTGTTATATTTTGCTGCCAATAAATTTGCGAAATATGTTTAAAGCCTTTGCCCTCTCCATCGACTTGAGTTTGCGCTCGAAGAGCGTCTTTGCCGCCAGCCATTCGTGATTTTGAATTGCTTTCGTCAGGCAGCCGTTGGGTGCCTCATTGCGGGATTTGGATTCACGGTGAATGAAATGCTTAACATCCTCGACGGTGACCAATGACTCCAGCTGAAAGGCAGTCTCTGTTGTTGTTTCCGTCTGGCGTGCAATCACCGTGCCCACATCCGCTTTGGCCAACTGTTTGGCCTTCTCTACTTTCGTTACCAGCGAAGGTGCTTGTGGTGCTTGCAGTTGGATTGCTCCAGGCATCACTTCATTTACTTGATCCGGCTGGGTAAATTTAATTTGACGCAGTTTCGCTGGCAGTTCGTAATTATCGGGCAGAAAATGTTGCTTTTCAACGTGGGGAAAGCTGGAGCGATGTGGCAGCAACTGGCCGTAGAGCGTTGCACAATTGTTGCCCTGCAGTTGACTCAATTTGTTGATTTTTGCGATGGCTGCAATCAGCAGTGTGAGAATCTCCATGAAGAAATTGTTGCGCAGCATTTGGCCAAAGTATTTGGCAGCCGCCAAACAGCAGTCGTGGATGCGCTCGTGCAGGCGATGGCAGGCAATTAGACGCACCAAGATGAACTCTAAGCTGTTACGTGTGGGCATCTCGCCGGACACTGCGTCATCGCAAGCATCCGGCAAAGCACCGCGAAATTGCTCCAATTCTCGCGGCAGATCGAGTCGCAGCAGCCGGCAAAGCGCCGCATTTAGTTTGCAGACAGCACGGAATCCTGGCATGGCGCGAAAGGAGTTCTTCCGACGCGCCATTAGACGTCCAATTAAGGCGGCTGTTTGGTTGAATTCCTGACCATTTGGCGAGGACAAATGTTGCAGATAGCGGTTGACGACCACAAATACATCCTTAGCTGGAGGAGATATACACTTAATGTATATTCTTAAATACAAAATGTGCGTGTATTTACCAAATCCCGTTTCGCTAACTTGCACAGTGATTAGCGGTGGCTTTTTTAATTCAAATTCATTCCAAAAACATAAACTCGCCATGCTTCTACAAAAGGTAAACAAGTTAATAAGTTATCGATAGTCCGATATAGCATAAGGCTGCCAGATCGGGTTAAAATATGCGGTCTGCTTTAAATTGTGAATGCATTATTTTAGCTTGCATCGTTATCAATCCCATCAGTATATTCAAAAACTTTTGTTTCGCGGCTCATCGTTTGCTTGGCAGCACTGTAACCGAGCAACAGTGTGGCAGCACCACGCTGCCCATATGGCTCTGGCTCCACCTCTCAGCTTTTACAATTCCTCAATTGTTAATTGTAGAGAGCTGTTGCGTGATGCAGTTCGTTTGACTAAGCGCTGCTAATTGCCGTTTTTATATAGTATTTAAAATCAAAAGCAATCGGGAGGGGCAGAGTGCGGTGTATCTGTCGCGTGTGTCTGTTTACTGATTAGATAGAAGTTACATGTCCGGAAGATTTACACGAAAAATATGCTTGTCATAAACACAATAAAAAATTCAGCGAAAATCACGCTGCGGAATGCTTGGCTCCGAAATAGTTTAACAAGCTTCAATGCTGCACCAACAAATTTCACGCGCACTTTCTCGCTGGGCCTGGCGCTTAGGCAACAACAACCAGATCTGTAAGTAGTCGAAATACATACATGGCGCAATTAACAACATATTCGTTTGTTGCAGTGTAAGCGTGACCTTTGTCAGAGCGAGTGGCGAGCGAATCAAGGCGTCCGGCAAAGTGGGAGATTCCCTGCTCGATGTTGTTGTGAACAACAATGTTGACCTTGACGGTTTTGGCGCCTGCGAGGGCACTCTGACCTGTTCCACCTGCCATCTGATCCTCAAGACGGCCGACTACGAGCGGCTGCCCGACAAGCCTAGCGACGAGGAGCTGGATATGCTAGATCTGGCCTACGATCTGACGGATACCTCCCGCTTAGGTTGCCAAATCACGCTGAGCAAGGACTTGGACGGCCTAGAAGTGCACGTGCCCGCCACAATAAACGATGCGCGCGCTGCTTAAAAGATGCACGCGCTGCTTAAAAGATGCACTTGCTCCACAAAAAAAAAAGAATGAAAGAAAACCGTTGTTACCTTGTCTACATTGAGTGCTAATAATTCCTTCGAGTCAACGCGTATGCATAGTCGATTAATATCCAATAAAATCTTTTGTATTGCATGGCCCCCAAAAGCGGGACACTTCACGAGCTGAGGCTATATATATACACAAACATCCTGTAACAGATTCGTGCATAAATGTGCATAAACCGAAGGCTTAAAGATAAATGTAAATATTGATGTGTTCGTAAATAAATAGGCAGAGTACAGTTTTATTTTTCATAAAATATACAATTTGTAAATGTCATCATTTGAATATGGTAATTTTAAAATACAAAATTCACTTGTGGTTAGGAATTGAGGGTGCTACGTGATGAAACCGTGATGAGATATATCTTTTTTGCTTGGAGAGATTAGATTGAATTCAGCTTCAACTATATAATAAATAGCACAACTGAAAACTATCGTTATGCACTTTATGCACTTTGGCAAATCTAATCAGTGCATAGCAATTATCATTCGATTCTTATGTCTGACAGCATTATTAAGTTGTTGCATGTCGACAAATTGACTATGTCATCGTGACAATAAAAATTGCAATTTTCAGTAATCAACCAGGAAGAAAAAAAAGTCGTTTATTTTTTTTAATAAAAGTAAACTTTTTATTATTTCGCAGCTATCAGATAAAGTAATAAATAAATAATTTAATATATACATCTGCTATATTAACTTATTGTAAACGATTTTCAGCTTTTCCATTTTTCTCCTTTTTTTGTTTGTTTTTTTTTTATTCTTTTTTGCCGCTGTGCCATTTTACGAGATAACATATTTAAACGCGTAATTTCGATAGCATTTTTTTTGTTTTTTAAATGAATTATGTATAACTGAAACTTAACAAAACTGACAAAATGAGAGTGTGAGAATACGATGACGTCACAATTTTTGATTTCGTTTATTTCGTTTCGAGCGCTTTTTTCAATTAATAACTAAAAAGAAATTATGCAGAATAAGGCGACCTATTTGGATACAAATAAAAACAAAAACAATAAATAGTCGAAGCAATAAATAGGGAAGAGCAAATAAATAGATAAATAGTTAATATAGGATAGGTAGGAAGTTAGGATTTGGGGTTCGAACAGGTGCACATAAAACTGATTTGGTTTTCTGATGGTGCAGTTGGATATATACCACTCTATATATGTGTGTGTGCGTGTGTGTGTGTGTGTGTAGTAGGAGTTGTAGATTGGTATTAGTTTAGTTGACGTAGGACATGCCCGCACCCTTGCGATCGAAGTGACGCACACGGACAAAGAGGAAGGCGGCGACTAGAGAGGCCACGGCCAGGACGAGCAGCAGCATGACGAGACCACCCACAAAACTGGGCACAGACATGCAAATGGTTTCCGCATCCGCCGAGCGTGCCGATTGGATGACAACCGTCTCATTGCTGGCATTGCTGTTCAGTGCGAAATTGACATCGCCTGGTGCGACGACCTGAATGATGCGACTCGTGTTCACGTCGGTCATCTCCTGGGCGTTGCGCTTGTAGATGCGTTGTGGCTGTGGCTTCATCACAATATCCATGGTGTCGCGACGCCGGCGCACACCCCTCAAATCATCGAGACCCTCAACGGAGCGTGGTCGTCCGCCAAGCGATACCAGGTTGCCGCCAGCGCTCAGCTCATCCTTGCGCTTAACGGTGCTATATTGGCCCGACTGTCCGGGCAGTGGTGGTGGCGGCAGACCCAGTTCGTTGCTGTTGCCACCCTGCTGGAGTTGTGGCGCCTGTGAGCTCGCCGGTCCGCTGGCTGCCGACTCGGCGCTGGTCACCGCTGAGGTCTGGGCCTGGGGTGAGGGCACCACATCCGGTTGATTCTCGGAATAGGCCCCGCTGGCATCGGCCGCCGGATGGCGTGGATCGGGATAAGCTGCTGGAGGCAGACCACCAAGAGCAAAGTCATTCCTCTCATAGGCCTCGGGTGGTCCATATTCCTCGGAGAGCGCATTGCCACCCAACTGGGGCAATCCGTATTCACCGCCAGGCAGTCCAGGGCCGCACTTGGGCTCGGGACAGTTGTAGCGACACACTTGGATCACGCACTGGAAGTGCACATTCATCGAGTCGGGGAACTTGAAGGCCTGGAAGTAAGCGAAACTAACTACGGAGGCGGATGGTCCAAAGTTCTTGATCTTCTGGAATTTGCTCATGATCTTGGGCCGGACAACACAACCGTTCTGATCCACCAGCTGAATGGGAGCACGCTTGCCATCGTGGGCAACACAATTGCGCACCAGCATATCGAATTTATTCTCATCATCCTTGATGGCCAACACCATCGTCATCGTTTGTCCGATCTTCACAATGCCCGATACCTCCGATGCCCAGGGACCCTTGCCCACCTGGATTTGCATCCAGCACTGAAGATTATCACCGAGGAAATTGGCCGTAACCGCATGCAACATGTCCACTTGGAAGGGTCTGAAGGTGACCGCCTTCTCATAGAAATCGTACCAGGTGCAGCGCAGTTTGCGTGCCTGATCCCACACCTCCTGGACGTAGGGATCGTATTGGATGATGATCGTGTTCTCCACATAGCTGCCCGATGGCGTTGGTGCCCCATAGCCAGCCGCATTGTGATTGGCCGAGCTGCTCATGCCGCAACTGTTCAGGAAGATCTCAAAGGTGGCACTCAGATGGCCAGTGCCCGGCTGCATGTGCACACAATGGGACTCGCTGTAGAAGCCCTTGGAGAAGATCATGCCGTAGAAGGGACGATCGAACTCAATGTTCACCCGCATGTGCGTCTTCTCGCACTGCACCTGCAGATGCTTGATCTGTGGACTGTCATTGGTGCTGGCCAGTGGCCAGGCCTCCTCCGATAGTCCATTCGTGGCGCCAGTGCTCAGCGGACCCTGTGGTGCCCCATAGATCGGTGTTTGCGCCGGCGGCCCATAGCCAGCTCTGTGTTCCAGTGGCAACGCAGCCGATTCAATGTGTGAGGCATCGCCGTGCACCGAAAGATGCTGCAAGTAGACAAGCAACAGATTTATTAGTAACTCCAGTAAACCATAAATATTTTGAATGATAATAAACTGATTTTAAATCCACTCTTGGAAAATAATCGTTTTCCTCAATTTTCCTTTGTAGAGGGTATCATAAATTTGTTGTGAAGTTTGTATCTATAATTTTTACTTCTTGTTTTATCTTTGCAAAATACCTGATGAAATATTGTAGCTTAAAAACAAGCTGAGATTATGTGAACTATGACAATGTTGCCCAAGAAACACTTAGATAACATGGCCAAGGATGAGTGCCCTTAACTATCCAATGACTTAACTCTTGCCGGAAACATGGAAGAGATGCGGAAAAGTGTTCAAGTCATATGCATGGTTGAATATTTTGTCATTTAATTTGGCACTCGGCTTATGCAATTGAAAGTCAGCAAAGGTATTATTATTATTATTATTATTTTTATTTTTAGTTTGTTTCATTTTTGAAAGAAGAAGAAGAAGAAAAGTGCCGAAGCGTTGAAAATTACTCAGCAGATTATTTATTTTGAAATTAAATGGCTGGCGGAGCGAGGCATGTTTGCCTAAGTTGAAAGCAGGGCCCATTGCATAAGACACCAAGAAATTTATCCAACCCCCAACCGCACCCCTCCCTCTCTCTCTCTCTTTGTCTCTTTGTTTCTTATGCTGCCCCCCCGTTGAAGTCAGTTGCGTCGCTTTCTTTTCAATCCCGTTTCACAACTGGCTCATAATTTGATGGCTTTTTGGTTGTTGTGCTCGGGAAGCGGATGTAATGCCGTATATATAAATATATACGTATGTCTGCATGTATGTCTTATGTATCTCAAAAGCCAACGAAAATCGAAAGTTCACAATGACGCTTAGGTTTTTTTTTTATATACCTTTATATCTTTCGGGAATCTTTTGTTGTTACCCGTGAATGTCGTGTGTTGGTTTTGAAAGTGAAATGACCAAAAAGATAAACATGAAAAGAGGCGAAGACAAAAAAAATCGTGGTCTTGTATATCAGCATATATTATTCTGTTTATTCTGGCTGAAATTATCAGCTAAACATGAAAAAAAGAGACACTGAGAAAAGTAGCTTTGCATTTGTTATGATCTGCCACAAAACGTATTTTCTGTGTGATGGAGATGGATTGGTTTGTAGCACTTGGTTTGCAGTCTGGGCGCTGATGCATTTCACTTGAAGAAGATGAAGAAAACCTGACTATAAATAAATAATATAGCAATCTGAATGTATTAATGCGCTATAAACAAGAAAGTCAAAACTGGTACAAATCAGAGCATAACTGCATTTTCGCTGCCCCAATGCAGCAGACACGCAGCTGCCGCTGTGGCAGCTTTAAGCGCCATTTGCAGTTGGCCAGTTAGCTTTGCGCTGTGCGCGTTTTCCGTGATGCGATTGCATCTCGCTTTTACGAGTAGTCTCTCTCCCACTCTACCTCCCTCTGTCTCCCTCTCGTTTGCTATTTGATTGATGCAGCTTAAGTAGGCTTTACACTTAGATTTTAATTAAACCATTAGAAAATCAATGTTATTCGTAATTTTGATTGATGTGCTTTTATTTCGCTAAATTGCAATAAGCTTTTAGCTGCCTACTGCTAAGCACTATTTGAAATTCAATTGAAACCTTAAGACGTCAAAATCTACTCTCTTTTGTTATTTTGATTGACGACCTTTCCATTTTTGTAACATTTTCTTAAGCACAATTTGATTAGCTCATTGGGACTTAACATTTAAAATGAAAGTTTGTTAAATTGCCAAAAAAAAAAATACATCAAAAGTTATGGGTATTTGATTGAGGACATAGCAAATTTAATTTTGACGATAATTGACGACCTTTCGTTTAGCTAACATTTTGCAAGCTGTTAAGCTGCCAAAAGTGTCTCTGTTAAGTACAATGTTCTTGTATTGCTTAACATTTCAAATGAAAATAGGCCTTAGCTGACGAAAAAATGAATACAAATTTGCATTTACAATTACAGATGACAGACGACCTTTCGTTTAGCTGTTAAACATTTAACAGCGCCACTGTTAAGCTCTTGTTCTCTCTTTTTTTGTCTCTCTCTCTCTCTCCCTCTCTCTGAAGCTGTCAGCATTAGCCGTCTTCTAATTGCATTGATCAGCAAAGTGCCGTTTAATGCCGCTGCAGCTCACTTACTGCACTTTTTTTTCTTCATTTTTTTGCTCTTCTGCTTTGGCTACGCATCCGCCTCTGCAGATCGGATTGCTTTGATTCGGCTCGCATATTGATCTCAGTTGAGTTGATACCGCTAGCCTCGTACACAGCTCATCTGAATGTGATGTTTTCGATCAACCCATCAATATGGCAATATGTCGGACAATGGACACTCGCCGCAAATGATTTGCATTCGAATTGATTTGGTTATTGTATTGATAAACCGTAATCGACGCATCGCGTCGAAAGTGATCAGATCCGCTATAAGCTATAGTTTGGTTAGTTGTCAACTCTGAAGTGGGCCACAACTAACTGTATTTAGTTTGGCGGTTGGCTTTTCGTGTTTCCTAATTGAAATGGTCTCAATATTCATTCTGCATTCATCTTCAACACTTTCTTATTGGATTTATGTATGTATAGCGTGTGTGTGTGTTGAACTCACCTGTGTGTTGAATACCAGGCACAAAACTAGGGCCAACAGGCAACTGTGTCGCGTATAGTGTCCCATTTTTTATATGTCTATATAAATTTGCTCGATGTCTGTCGAATTGGCGCCTTGTACACCAGTAAACAGTTTTTTTTTTTTGGCTTTTGCTGTTTTGTCGCTGCTTTCTTCTCGGGTTTGTTGATCTTTTGGCGTGTCTCTTTCTCTCTCGCTCTCTGTAAATAGCAGAAAAGAAAGGGGCACAAGGGTAAACAATGCAGTCAGTCAAACGGTTAAAGTTTTGCATCGGCCGTTGATCTTAACATGCCGACTTAGCATAACATTTATCATTAACATAAAAAGAGGGTGTAAAATGTATTACACTGTTATAGTTTATATTACAATGACCTTGCCCTCGAATTACATAATTTGGTTTAAATAAACTTTGAAATATACTTTAAAATTTGTATGCTTTATTTTTTGCATGTGTAATCAATTGCCAACATTCAAATTGGCGTAAAGTTTTTCGTTATAACTTGATGACTATTCAAATGTCACTATAAACACACACACACACACAAATTTCGAGCCACCGAAACTGCATTTTATGTAAAGCAAATGAAAACTCGCGCTTAACAAACAGGAACCACTTTCTATTTTCACTATATCAGTACAACGAGGAGCTGCACAGCAACAGCAACAACAAAAGCAGTAACAGCAACAACAACAAGCAGTCAAAACGCCAACGCAGTTGCAAGTTTTCTTCACAGTGGCTGCGCCGCAGTTTATGGTCCCCATTAATTTGTATTTGTTGCGTTTGTTTTTCGTATTCCATTTGTGCTTACTTTACAGTTTGGCCTAGCATAACATTAACATTGCGTTAACATTCGCAAAACATTTCACGTGACGCGCATCGACTTCGAATTGGAGACGTTGCCGTTGCGCCTGCCGTCTTCGTCTGCTTGCCGATTGAGACTGAGGCTGAGGCGGCGACTGACTGACTGAGCGCAGCTTTCACACAAGCTCCCCAAGTGAAGCTGCTGCTGCTGCTGTTGCTGTAGCATAAAAAAAAGTAAACGGCGTCTGTGTCGCATTTCACTTGACTGAGTGTTGAGTGTTTTTTTTTTTCTTTTATTTTTTGTTTTGGGCTGCCTTTGGTGAATGTTGTAGCGGGCAGTTTTACTTTTACAGATGGTAACAGCGACCCATCATATAGCACCGCCAACAACAACAACAACATCGAGTAGCTAATGCGAGAGAGAGAGAGAGAGAGAGAGAGGGATGGAGACGGAGAGCACACCCCATGTAAATAGGTTTTGAACAAGCCTTGGCCATAAATCGACGCAAACCGGCTGCGAGCCTCCAACAGCATTGAGCAAGTGTACCATTAACCCACTGAGACAGTAACGGACGCTGCTGCCGCCGCTGCTGCTGCTGACTGCGACGTCGACGTCAACTGCTGGACTGCTGTTGACTGCCGCCGACTGCCTGCTTGACCCTAAGCACAACCAACTGTCTTTGGCTCGTTACGCAATGCTCCCAAAAGAACTTCAATGAATGAGACAGCAACTTGTGCTGTGTGCTATGTGTGTGTGTGTGTGTGTGTGTGCTTGTGTGGGCTACTGCTCGTTTAACGGTGTATTTTTTGCTGCTGCTACTGAGGCTGCTGCTGCTGCTTCACTTTCTTCCTACGTTTATTTTCACCCGTGCAAAATTGTCTGCCATTTGCATGGCAAAAGATTTAAGACGCAAACTTGGCAATTAACAAGCAGCGAAATTTTTGTTTTTGACTAATTGCTGCCCATCTTAGAGATGCTTTATCAAATCGTTTCTTTATTCGTAGCATTAGAGCAGATATCTGGGTAAATGGTACAACGAATTTGGATACTCTATTGTGAATCTGAATCAACGTACAAAAATCCTGGAAACCTACTTTGACTAGATGAAGAAATCTTTGATTGGGTTTTAGAATTTCAATATTTCAGCTTTTATTTATTACTTGGAAACTTTGTTTTATAATTTCCGACATATTTGTAATCCCATCCGGATTTACTGTATTTAAATGTTTTTTTTTTATGTATGCTGCTGCTGCTTAAGTTGGTAATCAATATTAATAACAAACTCTTTAATATCCATTTAAATCCTTTGGTTTATTTATTTTTCTTTCAATTTTAAAATGAAATTTTGTCAATTTCAATTTTATTTCATTCAGTTTATAACTTTCCTTTTAAATGTTTTATGTTTAAAACCTTATTTACAAAATTCTTCTTCTTTTACTGCACATTAAATAAATAAATAAAAATATATTTATAATCATATATATTTATGAGAATTTTTAGGAGTGACGATAAACCTTATTTACAAACTTTATGAGCATACTTATAGCACCCACTGTTAGGGTATGCAAATTTCTAGCGCTGTTCAAAAAGTTGTTAGCATTTACAGAGGGTTGGCATCCAGCTGATGAGGCTGCCTCATCTTAATGCGCATTGTTATGGCTGATACTTGATGCTTGTGGTTATGTGTAACTGCTGCTTATTGTTGCTTGTGGTTGTTGCTGTTTTGGCATAAGGCAAGTGAAAGTTGCCCGTTTGCCATGCGCTCAACTCCCAGTGAGCTTTCGTCTGGCATCTCTTTCTCATATAAGGGCATAACTGATGTTTGTCGTTGTCGTTGTTGTTGTTCAAGTTGTTCAAGATGTTCAAGTTGTTGCAGCAGCTTGGCTTTTGTTTTCTTTTTTAATTAACACAATCAAATTACTGTTTACTGGCATTTCTACATATCGTTATCATTATCGCTTTGCCCGTCAAACAGAATTTCGAAGACGAAGCTGAAGTTGAAACCAAAACAAAACAAAAGACTTAAGGTGCGAACGTGCAACTTTTGTTTTCAGGCCTTCCTGTCTCGTGCCTAATTAGCTTACAAAAACTCGGCGAAAGAGCTGCCAGCTATTTCCAGCTCTTTTGTTATACGATTTATTCTCAGCTCTCAAATTTGTTGCAGGCAAACATTAAATAATGTGAAAAGTGCCAGCAAGTGAAAATGCAATGAAAAGTTGTTATCTCCGCTGTTGCTGCTGTTGTTGTTTGTTATTGGCTTGTTTGTGGGTTGTTTGTTTGCTTTTGGAGCGGGAGCAACACATCGTCCGTCCGTCCATTGATTGAAATGACAATCGAAGCGGCGGCTGCCGGCTGCTGTCTCCTTGCTCTGGTCGTTGTCGGAAACTAGGTGAACCACTGTGCACCACCGCTGTGACACACACACACACACACACACATACACACACATAACTCTAGCGCTCAGTTTGTTCTAATTCTGGATAATTTACGTCGTTGCTCTGATGACCGACAGTTTGGGCCAGATGAGCCGGATATTGAATTGAATGACTGTCTATTCTGCCAAATGACAATCGCATGCCATGTGACACAAGTGGCAGCCACAAGCAATCACTGTCAAATAGTAGCCTTGAGCTCATATACTAATTATGCTCCAGCTGCAGTTCAAGCTCACTAATTAAGAAGAACAAGTTGCATAGAAAAGAAAGTAAATAATCAATCACAAATGTTGATTTTGTTTATCAACAAATAAAATCTAATTATACACCGATGAATACTAATCAATCAGCTAACAATCTGTTTGTGATTTTGTCTATCAGAGACTAAGAAAGAGTTAATAAAAAAACATAATTAGAGCTCAGCTGATAATTTTACATTTGGCTTAGTTTTTCGTAAAGTCAAAGCTGCAGCTTCATGAATTAAAATCTCTCCTTTTCCATTCGTGGTCGAAGCTAAGCCAAAAATCTGTCAAATCACAGTTTTATTAATTGAGCTCCCCCCGCAATCCATGACCAAATCCTTGCTGCCAATTAAGCCGCTTTACAAGCATTAATAAAATGCATTTAATGTTGCGTTAAATTAAATTTTTTTTTTTATTTAGCAACGGTTGACTTATTGGCCGACAGCTGTTTGGTTAGTTCCATTAATATAATTGAACGCTTTCACAAATCCACCGCCCCAAAAGCAAATAGACAACACTTTTTGGCAGCGCCTCGAGTGGCACAAAAATATGGGGCTAATTAAGACTGGGGAGGCTGGCCAGGGGGGAGTATTAAACTTCAGCTTAATTGACCAAGACAAATGATGGACAACATCAAATGGCAAAGCTGACAAATTTTTGCATATGAGAAATGAGGTGGGATGGGATGAGAGTGCTGACCAAACCCAAAATCCAAGATTCGAAAACTCCGAAGCCATGCAAACAATGGGCACGCACAGCTTTTGCTTAGCATGTCAAAATAAAAAAAAAATATGAAAAAAAAATAGACAAACAGAACTCGAAAAAGAGTTTTTTTTTTTTTTTTTGGGAGTCTTTGTGGGTTTTTATGCGTTGGAATGTTTTTGTTTGCCACTTCGATTGCCACTTTGACGTGGTTGTTGCTGTTGTCGCTTGGCAAGTAAAAGTTTCACTGTCTTGCAGATGCTGTGTGTTAAGCGGTTGTTGCCGCCTCGAAAATGTAACGGTGCCTGCAACAGAAACAACTACAACAACAACAATTTGTTGTGTCTGCTGTAAATGATCGATATTATTTGGCGCATTGTGGCATAGAAATTGGTAGCACCATGCGTAATTAACTAACCAACACATGTATATATATATATTGATATATACATATATATCTCTATCACATCTATATCGAAACGGCAGTCGCCAAGTCGGATGCTGTGAAAGTGAAATTGTTAACGCCAAAGAAAAGCAAACAGCAAAAGCGCAAAAAAAAAAAAATTGTTTACTGCCAAGGTTTACATGTTGTTGTTGGCGCTGTTGTCGTTGGCAGTGAAGGGGCAATTTACGTTTCATTTCATTTTGTGGTATGTGCCTCAGTTCACTTTTTTTTTTTTTTCTTTGTATTTTCTTTATAGTTATTAAGTAACTTTTTTTGTCTGATCTGAAAGATGATTTGTTCGCGGCTCGAGAAACGTGTTTGTATGCCCAAAGGTATTTCGCTGCCGCAGTCTGTCAAACTGGGCCAGTTTCGATTTCAATTTATTTTAATGCGACTCTAAGCCGGGCCAACACAATTGATTAACATCTTAATTTAAATGCTCAAAAATGGTTTAAAAATTACACAAATTAAATTTTTGGTATTTATTCGCTTGTTAAATTTGATTAGACTGATTTAAGCAACCAACTAACTGTTAAGTTAATCATATAAATGATTTTTATTTACCAGAAAAATAAGAAAGACTTAGGCAACGAACTTGGGTTAACAAATGACTTAGGCAACGAACTTGCACGCATTTTCACACACCACAAATGAAAAACGCCCGCAGCTGTGCGTCTCTTGGCTTCTGGCAGTTGTCGTTGTAGGCATTATGTAAAATAGAGCACACAATTAGTTTTCTATGCTCCAGTTTTGTGGAGCCGCCGGCCGTGCGGCATGCAACGCGACATCGGTGCGACAGTTGGCGACAATTAAAAAGTGATAAGGCGCCCGCAGCACCAGCATATGGCAAAAAAAAAAATGACAAGTAGTTGTCGCAAGTGCACCCCTTACCCCACCCCCTGACCGCAAATGAAAGTAAATTGTTGCATGCGACGGCGCCTGGCGGCATTCCATTCACTCATTTTCCAGCGCTTTTCGTGAAATTTTTCGCAAATGCGTAGACCAAATAGACAAGAAAAAAAAAATAAAATAAAATAAAATGGAAAAAACATGATAACGCATTTATCGCAAAATATAGGGAAAGTGAAAAGTGCAGCTAAAACTTTATGCATATATCTCCGACAGTTGGGGCACATGTGTGTTAAATGGAGCGACAAATGCTGGGCAGGCAACGTTTTAACTACCAATTACAATGGGTGTTGCCATGGCTAAATTGGTTAAGAGATGTTGTTAGCGATTAAATGGGATTATTTGAGGATTGCAATTACCAACCTGTGCGGATGCTTTAATAGATAGTTTTAGAGATTGCTAGTGACAAAAAGGGGTTGCTGGAGGATTATTGATCGATTTTGTGTTTTTTTGCCGACAGATTTAATTTGTTTTTCTATTTTTATTTACAAACTGTCAGAGGACAATCCATAGATACAATGAGCATAACAGGATTGAAGTGCCTCCAGCGAAGCTTAACTAATTTGAAACAATTATTTAGAATTGATTTGGAAAAAAACACTTGAAATTTATTCTTGTACAAAATATGATTTCTATTTCATAATCTAATAAATTAATTTTTAAACCTGCAGCTTATCCACAAAACATAATCATAGCTATCAATATTATGCTGTTATTTGTCTTAAACTGCCAGTCAGTCACACATTGTGGCATATATCAGTGGCATATAAGTTTCAACTGTGCCCCTGCTAGATTTCTCCCCATTTGCTGATGGCTGATTGAAGATAGCCTGCTGTCAACTTGGACAATAACGGGCAGGCGAAAAAAAAAACACTAAAAAAAAAAACGTGTAGCAATGACGCCGCTAAACATGCCAAATGAGTGACCAAAGTGCCGTTAGTCAGGATCAGAGATAAGCAACCGCTAACGATTGGCCAGCGCTGCAATTGCAATTGCAACTGCAACAGAAAACCCAGCTGAAACGAGACAATTAACATAATTTACAACAACCCCCATCGTCCATTGGGCCAGGCCGGAGAAGCCATTTACTTTCCATTTCTACTTAACGGTAAACCAAACGAAGCAGCGAAATTGCATCGCAGGCACAGCCATGACATGGACATGCATTTTGAGTTTGGTCACTTGGAACTTGGACGGGAACTTGCAACCGGTTTGAGTTGCTGTTGTTGTTGTTGCTGCAACGAATGCGAAGCCCCTCCTCAATGAAAGTAAAAACTCAAGGGCTTGCACTTTCTGCAAAACGGGGGAAAGAAGAAAGCCAAGAGACAGACAGACAGACAGACATACAGACAGGCATATCCTCAATGTGGCCTCGCAACGCATCGTTAGCTGTGGCTGCAACATGGACAACCAAGTCGACGACAACAGCGACAACGACAACGACTTCGAGTCGAGGCCAGTTGCATTTTGCTCTGAAATAATTAGTGACCCAATTTCGTTGCTGCCGTCGCCGACGTTGGCGTCGGCGTCGGTGTGTTCCGCTTGCCTGCCTCTCTGTGCCCCAAAACGCATGCAATTTGCTTTTGCTTGACTTGGGTTGCAGTTGCAACCTCTCTCGACTGGCTGTTGCTGGTGTTGGCGTATTTTGTGGCATGCATGCACAGAAAGTGGTTTTCATTTCTTTACAATTGCTTGTCAGCGGCTGCCTCACTTGCCACAGTTGCAAGTGGATGCGCACTCACACACACACATAAGCAGTACTCATACTCATACTCACATTCGTATTCGTATTCATACTGCATTTGGTCTGTGAGCGAGAGCTGCACTCAAATTGCAGGCCCAATTGATTTGCATGATTTTCAACAATTTCTTAAAAAATCAAAAATTGATTGTTGGTTATTGAAAGTTGGTGGGGGGGGGGGGGGGGGTGCAGGGTGCAAATGGTGTCAAAGATTTGATTGAATGCTGCATGCGGCATGTTGTTTGATGTTGGCTATATATGCAAATGATTGGGAAGTGAATATGAATTAGAGCTGAATAAATTCATACAAATTAGATGTGTAAGCAAATAGGAAAAAAAATATTCAAATTCATTGGTGAAAGATAATTGTTATTTGTTCAAAATTCGTAGGAAAACCCAATGCGAAATATTCAACAGAAAAATACTTTTTTTTAAGAATCAGAATTAAGAATATTTATTTAAAAAAATATGAAAAATATATATTTCAATTAATAGCTGAAGAAATTTATATTTCTGAGATGCAATGTTTATTTGTAGAAAATAATATTTAAATTTATAAGTGAAAGATAATATTTAAATGTTAAAAATGCAAAGAAAAATTCAGCACAAAATTGCTTTTTTTTTTAACTTAAAAAATGTATAAGCTGCTGGAATTTAATCTCAATTTAAGTAACATAATTTTGAAAACTATGATATCCAACTATTAGATTCGTAATGAACTTTTCTTGAGTATAGTAATCAAAGCGAACTATATAATAAGTGGGGAGAAACAGGAGAAAATCTCGTAAACTGATAGCAAATAGCTGCGTAATTGTTGTTTGTCATTGGTTTAGGCCATGTCTGTGGCATTCTGAGCATTTGTTGCACCAGCCAGTTGCAACAGTTGCCCAAGTCTGTTGCAATGAAAGTTTTTTATTTTACTGCGTTTTTCTGTTCACGCTGTGTTGGAAAAACTGCGTGAAAATTGCACAGGCGGCAAAGACAATTGCCGTTAATTTTGAAAATTGTCGCCAGGGCAGACGGAGAGAAAGAGACAGAGAGAGTGGGAGAGGGAGAGAGAGCAAAAGAAAGAGAAAGAGAGAGAGAGAGAGAGACTGAAACTGAGACTGAGCAACAAGCTTGGCAGCCAGGTAAACCAGTAATTATATCTGCTGCAAGTGGCGCAGCTTCTTTCACCAGAGAGTAGGCAAGAGTGTGTGTGTATATGTATGTGTGTGTGTAGCTGTGTGTCTTTGTGTGTTTGGAATCAATTAAAAGTATTGCCAGCGCTATGTTTGGGCAGATGACAAGTGCCACAAGACACAACTACAGGCAACACTGCGTATGCGCAACCCACTTGACGGAAAGTGCACAATGCACGCAGCGAACAGATACAAACACGAAAGTAGCTTCGAATTGTATCTGTATATCTGTATCTATGTCTGTCTGTGTGTGTGTGTGTGTGTGTGTGTAAAGCGAAATTGTTTTCATGTGCGCCAAAGTGGAGCAGTTTTTGAACAAAGCAATTCGCAAGATTAATCAAACACACACAACAGACACACACACACACACTCACACATGTGTGTGTGTGTATGGAAAACTACAGATTTATAGCAGTTGTATCTGTATCTGTAGCTGTTTGCTTGTTTGGCTGGCGCATAAACCACCACAGTGCAACAACTGCAACAAGCAGCGGCAGGCAGCAGCAGCAGCAGCAGCCAGCAAATGAGAAGCGGCACAAGTCAATTTCAGACTTTCATTCGCGCGAAACGCGATGAAATTTCACCAAACAACAACTACAACAACAACAACAGCAACGAGAACTCTGCTCGCACCGGCAAAAAAATAAAAAAAAAAAATAAAAAAAAAATATTGCAGCCAGTTTCAGTTCCAGTTAAAGATAAGCTATAGCAATGCGGGTGCAGGGTTGGTGGGTGGTTTGGGTGGCTTGGGTGGCTTGGGTGGTTGCCTGCCAAATTGTGAAGATTTATGCAAATTAAACTAATGAACAAAAAGTCTCGGAAATGCCGCTTGCTTCACGCCTCAGCAACCATTTAACTACACACAAACAGTTGCACCCCTTTTGTTATTATTAATTTCCGCGTACTGCACGCCAAGTCGTCGAAAGTTTAACTGTCTGCTTTCTTTTGCTCTCCTCAATAATAGGCAAATCTACACACTCAAACACACACACACACACACTCGCACACACTCACACACACACACATATCATGTGTTACTGCTGGAAATATGAACCGAAAACACTTTGCTTTTCTTTCCCAAATGTTGCAACGCTTTTGTGCGCAAATGGAGCTTCATTTATAATTCTTTTATTATTATTATTATTATTATTATTATTATTGTAACCAGCCTGGTTATAAGCTCGAGGCTGACTTGGCTGACAGGTGCATGGCACTAACTGGCTCTTGTTTGCCGACTGACGGGTTTCTGCCAAGTGGCCATCGAAAGCAGTTGTAAATAGTATGCAGCTAACTATTTCAATTGGTTTACTTTTTACAGCCAATTAGCGACAATCGATATTAGCAGCATTTATAAGGAGTGCCTTATCACGTGATGATGCACCATTGTCGACGGTTTGTCTTTTCAATGAATGATGTAAATTAAAATGAAAACTTGAAATTTTATTATTTATGGGTAAGATACGAAAACAAAAATTGATTTAATTTTAAAATTGAAGCGAGTAGAATTAGTATAATAAAAATAAAAAAGTATAATAAAAAAAATCTAGGGGATTATTATATTGCTCATTAAAAAGGTTAAAGATGACAGTAATTTTAGTTTAGGAATCTTTTCGAAAAATGCAAATTGTTGAATATTTTTCAAATATTGAACTTATATTATCTAAGTTCTCATATCTCATAAGAGCAATCACACAGAGTAGTTTCGGGCTCAGTATTATATTTACTAGTTAGGCTTAAGTTTTAGTATTATATTTACAATCCGCTATCATCAGTCTAAGCTTTATAGTTATAGGAGCTTCACTCCTTTAGCTTATATGTTTATTTAGATTGCCTACATTTACATAACAGTAATAATTATACCATCAAAACTTCTTTAAACATTTGCGAAATAATTTTTAGAACCATTTGTAAGCTTTTTATGCTCCTTTACTTAAAAAACTTATGCATATCAGATAGGAACCAACAACTCTTTCAGTTTTTACATTCACTTAATATCACTCGGAGTATATCAAAACTTATTCAATTATTATTCTTGAAAACATTTTAAGCCATTATTGATTGGTTGCACAAAATCTTACCTCTTAATTGTTGATAGTCCCTAGCGTTTTGTAATCCCTTTTTTGAGAAGTGGTTTGTATTGAGATAGAATGGCACAGCGTCTGCCGTTGAGCGTTGGCTATAAGGCTTGCCCTACTATAACTGGATCTGTTCGATTGTTGCACACAAAATTGATGTATTGCAAGAGCAATGTTTTTTTTTTCTCAGATTTTGCACTATTCAAAATATATATCGTATATATAGGCACTGCACAAGGCGCGCGAAACGAACGCGTAGGGTTTGGTTTTTGGTATTGTTCAGGACGAGTCGGGTGTCTCGTACTCGAACTCGAATTCGAAGTCGAATTCGGTAACGGTAACGGTAACGGTATACGGTACTCGGTATCGATCGCAGCGTCGTTGCAGACACTGACTCGTCGCACACAATGTTGAAATGAAAATGCGGCCCGGCCGTATTGCTAACCAAGATTTTATATCGCGTGAAAGTTTTGACCCCTTTCTGTTCGTTGCTCGAGCGTTGAGACGTCGGCTGAGACACTGAGAGCTGCCAGCAGCCAGAGAGTCGCAGGCGAGAGAGAGATTGCGAGAGAGTGAGCGAGAGAGTGAGAGCTCCGGCAAGAGCGAGAGTGTGTGTGCAAATACTGAGATGAGAGAGCGAGCATGCGAAACATGCAAGTTTTCGGCTATTCTTTTTTTGGGCCGACACGAACCCAAAAAACCCGAAACTGGCTTTGGCAACTTTTCATTTCAGGCCGCTTTCTGCGGGCGCTTTTGTTTTGGCCAAGGTAACTGATGACGTCGAGTGTTGCCTAATGCCCATTGTTATTCACAAAGGGATACACAGCGGCTGATTCACCTACCAACTGCGTCTTTGGATTGACGCCGCCTATTATTATTCTGGCCAATGCATTGGAAAATTAAATTATGGATCCGTGTTATGCAATGCACTTAATGATATAATGTATGAATAAATAACTGCTGTGTTTTGGCTTTGTTAAAGTGTTAACTAAATCGTCATTAAGCGTTGACCTTTGTTTTGACTGTAGCGGAAATAAATGAACAGCTTAATTCGATTTATGTTGGATTTTTAAAGAGATCAAATTAACCGTAACCAAATAGGTATAATCAGGTTCGTTGTTGAAGTCTTTTGTTTATTGCGTAAAGAGATAATTAAGTCTCAACAAATTGATTTACTGTTTAATTTCCAATAACGTTATTTATTGGAAATTAATGCTAAAAATATTTTTGTTTACAACAATATTCAATTAATTATATGATAATTGAATATTTATTTATTTATAACTGTGCTCAATTTGTCAATCTCAAGTTGTGCCACAAATTGGCTAAAGTACTCCACTTATTTCAACAATCAACGCAATTTTCGATGATGAATTGACGCAAATATTTTTGGGCCACAGCAAGAGTGAAATGGAAAGGCGAAGAAGACGGAACGCAAAATAACCAAAAGGGGGATAAATAAATATACGAGTATATATATAAATATATACATGCAGTAATAACGACCTGGTTAAAAATAGCGTTGTCAATTGGCTACACCCAAGTGGCCTGGGCCTAAGAAACAGCCACGATCCGTGAACTTTCATTTACGGTCGAGCATTTGCCAAACTCATGCGCCTTGGCTGCCCAAGCGATGACAGCATTCGAAAATACCCAAAGAGACAGCAAGAAGTTGAAGACGAGCATGGGGCACACCCGGCTAATCGAAAGAAATCGAAAGTTCCGGCTCAGTCTGCGACTTGGTTTCGATTTCATTTCAAAGGCATTGCTCACATTTGGATTGTTTTGATTATTATATTTATTATTGTTGTTGTTATAGCTGTCGCACGCCGGATCCGGCGTGATTCATTTGCCGTTACT
Source organism: Drosophila paracracens (assembly GCA_035044025.1). NCBI lineage: Eukaryota > Metazoa > Arthropoda > Insecta > Diptera > Drosophilidae > Drosophila > Drosophila paracracens. Next base: position 1,925,290 of record JAWNMN010000713.1, read on the forward strand.
TTTGTGTGACGTTTATCCTACCTACGAGCGCAGCACACGATCATCAGTTACGCCGGCGCCGAAACTCAAAATTGGGAATTGGGTCAGGGACGTGCTCGGCATGCTAATCAAATTATGCTCACACTTTGCATATGACGCACTAGAAACCGTAATTCGTTGAGATGTGTCGCATTTGCAACTCAATGCGGGCATTTTCTACAGAACGGTTGAAGGTCGAGCCAGAGATAATTATGCAGGTGTGTAATTTAGGAGTTGTCTTATGGGTACTCAATGATGTATGATTTACCAGGAGAAAATATATTTTATGTTGACTCGTCTCCCAATACGATTTTACAGGTATAATTTTTAGCGTTTACAAATTGAAATGTGGCTTTAATCAAAAAGCACTTGTTTTTGAAAATCGGTTCACTTTTGTTATTGGAAAGTTTTGACCCACTTTTTGAGGATGTCATTTAACATAAGTTTCCAGCGAGATTCACAATTTCAACCATTAGCATTCATCTAAACTTCAAGCTATGGAGAAATAACCCTTGTTTTGGAAAAAGTTTTGACTAAGTTATGAAATATAATCGATTTTTTAGAGGGCCCTTACATAACCTAAAAGTGCATCACAAATATGAATTAGTTATCTATAATTTATAAGTTTCCATCTATATTTATTTGTATCTATTCATAATCAGTGAGATATCACTCGAAAATAGTCTGGCAATCGTTTTGATAAATGCACAATCAAATATTCAAACCACTCACAATCGAAGTCATTTTTCACACATTATTTGTTCAGTATGCTTTTGTTTGAAATGGCTAAAATCGCTTACAAACAAAAGTAACTTGTGAACGCATTACTTTGCCAGATTCATTCAGTTATAGTTATATGGAAAGTGGGCAGTTATATGACAACGTTTTGCACAATTAACTTGGCCTTTTATTTGCGGTGAATGCAGTTACGAGAATAACGGTGGCCAGATTTAAGGCCTTATTGTTGATTAAATACAACATTTATTTTGTTCAGCGATGTCGATGTCAATCATTATGCAAGTCCCGCTCTGAACTCCGGTCAACGTGCTTAACTCGCTCAATGGAGTGGCTGGGCTCCCAATTTGCTCTCAAACCTTCCACTTCACTTTCCATTTCTTTTGTCTGCATGTCTTTGTTTTTCTACATTACTTTTTATGTGTTTTTGGTTTTTCTTTATTGCTGTCGTCGGCCCTTAATTGCATAGTATACTTATATGTAAAGTATAACAATATAAGTATAGATACAAGTATAATTATGCAGATAGACAATGAACTTTGGCAACCAGCTGCAGTTAATGTTGTTTGGGCATAGACATTATGTAAGTCTACTTTTTCAATATTAGTATTATTATTGAGTATGTAATATGTAGAGCATTTATAGGCTGCAGCTTAAATTGAATATATATTTGTTGCACATTCAATACCCACCCATTTTCTCACTGTGCATATTTTATTGTAATCGATTTCACGCTGTTGAGTTTTGTTTTTATTTCGGCTGCTGTGCCCTTTTGCTGTTTTTGTCTAGTGCTGCATAAAAATGCGGCTTAATTATTGTTTTATGCATATGAAGGGGTGTGTGTGCTAAACTCAAGTAACTGTGTGTGTGTCTGACTGAGTCATGAGCCATATATCACTTTCACTCGCCAAAAGACAGCAAATAGCAATGGGGCAAAAGTCTCAATCAGCCGGACCAAAAAACCAGATGGCAAATAGGCGACTCTCCATCCGAAAGGAATAAAGACAGCAACAAAAAACTGCATTTAATTGTGAAAAATGCTCTCAAATTTATTCCCACTCAAATCCAAAAGGCTGTTTTCTTGCTATAAGATTGCGTAAGCCTCTAATTGTTGCCAAAAAAAAAATGAATGGTTAAATAAAAAAAAAATAATATAAACCATCGGGTGACGACAATAGTTTTCTAAAAGTCTTAAGAAATCGGCATCCATCAAGCTTTGTTTGCCTTCGCGATTGAATTCCAATTTCCAATTCCAGCTCGAAGATAAATAGCCAAAAGCGAATAGTATTTATCTAACTCATTGTGAAAGACGTTTTCAAATGGATAGTCTTGTCGATATTGTGTATCTAACAGTTTAGTCACAAGATTTTCACTTTCGTTCGCTTACCAAAAAAAAAAAAAGATACCTAAACGATATTTACACACACACACACACACGCACATAAACACCTCTTATTGATAGCCAAAGATCCATGCGTATGCAAATTAGCTCAGCGCCGACAACAAGGCGCAGAAACTACCGTAAGTGGCCAAAAGCAAAATCGCTGCTGTAGAAATGTGAGGAGAGATGAACGCTAAGAGTTGTTCCAGCTACAACAACAATACTATATATATATATATATATATATATTACAACTACGCACGGCCGACAACAGTTAAAAGTTTTTAGTTGTTTTTTTTTTTGGCAAATGAAAGAGAAATTGTGTGCGGCCGGCCGACAAAAGTTTTATATGCTAATTGGTCCGTTCGAATCTTAAGAAAATCAGCTACCAAAATGATATGATGGCTGCGTCTGCGTTTATCGAGGGAGTTGTGCAGCTGTTAATTAATCTAAAAAATAACGGTATTCAAATAATCAAGAAACATTTTATAAATTTATGAAACTCTAGTTGAATGAAAATAGGTAAGCTCCATGCAAATTAGTTGATGTATTTCTGTTTTCCATTTTGTATTTTTAGATACTATTATGAATTTTGCCATAAATATTTGTGGCTTGCATAAATGGTCAATGCCGGCGCTTTCTATGTGTCTTTAGTTTTGCATTGGATTAGTCAAAGGTTATGCAACATAGTCGAATTTTGTTAATATGTATCATTATGTATCCGAGAATTGGGCACAAAGTGAAATGCTGAAATTTGGAATTTGACAGGCAGCTTAAGCGATTTGGATATCGCTTCGGTTTGCAGCTTCGCAGAAAATAATGTTAATTAAATATTATATCTCAAAAAATGGCTCGTGCGTCGAGGGTGAGTAAAGCCAGTGTTCAATTAAATTTTAATTATTATTTTGTTTGTGTGTATGGATAAATATCGGCCGGGGCAACGGACCAGGGTTACTTAATGACCCTCAGCCAAAAACAACTTTTAGCGTTAAACTGTGAAAGAAATTCAAAGAGATGCGGAGAAAGCATCGGCAGGCAAAATCAAACCAACTGCAACAATTCGCCACCAACAACAAGGAGAACAGGTGAAATATCTTTACTTTGCTTTTTGGGCTTTAATTTGAAAGTTAAATTATGATAGATCGCATATCCATCGTTCACAAGATTTAATTGAATTTTTTTTAATGTATATCTCAATTCAGCTGCCTAGCAGAAATTCCAGCGGAAGGCACTCGAGAAAATAGATGGGATGATCGTCAATATGGATGTGAAGATTCGTAATCTAAAAGAATTTTGCCATAGATCAGTTAATTATACTTATTTAAATGATGATCGGGTAAGATTAGTGCTGCCACCTCGCTCGTAAATAAATTGTCTCGTTAGAGCTGCCAACTACTCTCAAATTAATCAGCTGTTTGCATTTCGCGCCAAATTGAGCTGTTCTGTGTATGTTTGTTTGCGTGTTCAACTGCAATGCTTTTTATTTGATTGAAAAAAAGTGACCCAGAAATATGAGTGAATCAGCTCAAAAATCTGCGATGGCAGCAGAAAGTGGCGAAAAAGAAGACGATGAGTCCATGGAAAAGCTGCACATTGATGATGAAGACGAAAATAACACTTCGGTTGAAGATATTTTGGGTGGCAAAACTTTAATAATGTCGGACAGCGAAAATGAAGAAGAAATGCGTGCTGAGCCAGCAGGTAAACAAATATCACAAAAGAACAGAGCACAACGGCTGCGGGACAGCGATGAGGAGGATGAAGAGAATGAGCAGCAGACCAAAACTGAGGTGAAGGAGGCGGTGACTTCAAAACCGAGGAACAAAATATCAGCAATTATTGACTCTGACAGCGAGCAGGAGGAGGAGCCAGATGAGAACCCAGGCAGGGAGGAGAAGGCAAGGGAATCCAGCGACAATGAAGAGGAAGAATATAAGCCCAAGCCAAAGAAAAAAATATCGGCTATTATTGATACAGACAGCGAGGATGATGAGCCGAAGAAAGAAAAGGTGGAGACTAATCTAAAGGAAAAAATGAAGAAAAAGGAAAAGAAGCCGAAGAAGAAACAACGTTTGGAAAGCAACAGTGAGGAAAGTAGTGAAGGTAAAGAATCCAGCGATTCAGATGGAGAGCAAAATAAACTCAAAGGCATCGTCGATTCTGAATCCGAGTCCGATGAGCACGGTTTAACTGTCGACGAAGGGACAACTGATCTCTCTACAGACAAGCCCAGCAAATCGAAGCCCATGCGTGTGAGTATAAAAATCCGCTAAGGATTTGTTTTCCAGTTGGAAATACTTACAAATGTTATCTTTTCTATTGCAGGCCTCGGCCAAGAAAGCGCTGGATGGAATTCAGGCCTTGCAAAGCGAGCAGCAGCGATTGCATCGGGAGGCACACATCAGTGTACCCTATCATCAGCCCAAGCCGCGTACGCTGAAGGAGTTCCTTAATCGACGCACGATCAATAGGCCGCTGGCCACGGCTCTGGCCGGTGGTAGTCCGATGCCCAACAAGAAAGATTCGCGAAGATCGTTGGGTCTTCGTATGACCAGCGAAGAGCTGCAGGCATATGCGTAAGTCAATTCCCACTTAATCAGAGAGATTATTTAATTTTGTTTATGCAGCGAACTGATGGAGGAGCGTGCCAAAGAGGCCACAGAGTTCTTTAAATCTGAATCAGAGCATGATGAAGACAGCGGTGAAGAGAATACAAAAGATAACCCTGAAGCGGCGGGAACTGCAACAGTTGCTGCATATGAGACAAGCGAGCCAACTGAAGTGATGCCTGAAGTTGCAGAGGACTCTTTAGCCCTGCCAGAAGCAGAGCCAACAGTTGAGATTGTCATGGCATCGACTGAAGATGAATCTGAACGTGAGATCGAACCCACATACGAGCTGGTTTCACCCTTAAAAGCAATGCTTGTCACTGAAGTTGTGGAGCTGCCCAAATTGGATTTGAGTGCGTTAAATATTACGCCAACTTCGAAGCCAACAACGCCAAGGATAAGCGAAGCTATTCGACGCTTAAGGGACGAGAAGAGCAGCGATGTAAGTCCGTCGTTGAAGGGAGATGCTAATATGGTCATTGATCTGGAGACCGGTGACATGTTTGCCAAGAAACCAACCGGCGTCGATGATCTACTGCAACGTCTAATGAAGACCCGCGAGGCCAAGAAACACAAGACAACGGAGACTGTCAAGTGAGTAGATAAAGATTTAGCTAATTATCATATCTAAATTTGGAATCCCCTCTAGCATTTTATCCACTGCACATGGCAAGTTGGAGCTGTCCAAGGTGAGCATACATCTGCATGAGGATGAGCCCGTTAACAAGGAACAGAAGCCAGGCGCTGCCTTTATCAAAATGCAGGAGGATCTCAAATCGTTGATCAACAAAAAACGTATGAATGAGCTGCGCAAGAAGCAAGCTGATGAAATGGATGGTGAAACAGATGAAGATAAGGACATGGATGTCGATGAAGAATATGAATCAGATGAGAAGCCATGCAAAAGTCAAGTGTTAATCAATGATGATGAGGAAATAGTGGATGGGGAGGTCGATGAGAATGCAGCAGAGGATGATGAAGCAGAGGAGGAAATAAACGAAGCTGGTGAAGGTGAGCTGGAAGCCGATTCAGCAGCCGAGGCAGAGGAAGTAGCGGCAGACAGCAGCAGCGATAGCAGCAGCGACAGCGAACAGGAGAGCGAACCCGAAGAGAATACACAGACGGGCAAGCGTAAGAATCGCATTATACGCGCCTTTCAGGATGACAACTCCGATGAGGATGACGATGTCGACTTGCTGCAGACACCCAAGCCAAGTAATGTGGCGCCAATGACGGCCACCCAACTGCAATTGTCCGCCCACAAGCTATTCGATACGGAGATGGAACGCACAGCGAGCGATGAGGAGAACGAACTGCTCGGCTTGTGCTCTGGCAGATTTACGCAATCGGAAGCGTCATCAGCAGCACCAACCACTATTGGAGCACTCATAAGTCAAATACCCATAACACAAGCAACACCCCAAACTCAGGCACCAGATGAATTGGAGGAGTTGTGTTCGGGCAACTTTGACACGCAGCCGGAGGCGGAAACAAATAAAATATTGTCCAGCGATGAGGAGCCACCAGCAGAAGAGTTGGAGTCGGAGAAGCCGCGGAAGAAAAAGTTGACGAAGAAACGACAGAAGAAGAAGGTCAAATTGGGTTTCTCTGATGACGAAGAAAGTGACGAAGATCCAGCTGACCATGAGGAAGAGGAGGAACTAGAGGACAGCGAGCTGGAAGAGCCACCCGCCGAAGTACCCGAAGCATTCGTCGACTACGACTCCGAGGAGAATGAAATCGTTGTCGAAATGACGAAAAAAGATCGCAAATTGCGTGCAGCGAATTTTGTAGAGAAAGAAGCCGAATTATCTGAATCCGAATGGGGCTCGGCGGATGAAGATGAAAAGAATATGGACGCATATGACATTGAACTGGGCGACGAGGATCAGTTTGATCGCGAGAAATTGCGTCACGAACTGGGGCAGATTCATGCGTACGTATTTTGTTATTATCACACCAATTGGTTAATAATTAAGTTTCTTACAGCCGTAAAATGCTTGATCAGGATATAAGAGAGGTGCGCAAGATTAAGGACATGCTCTTCGAGGATGACGAAGGTGCAGTGCGACAGCGCCAATTTCGATGGAAAAATGCTGAAAATGGTTTGGGTTTCAGCCTGGATGATGCGCGCCATGAGAAGGGCGATGGTGAAGCCAACGAGGGCAGCGGCGACGAGGAGAACGAGCATCTGTGGCGCAAAGTTCGCTACGAGCGAGAGCAATTGCTGCTGGAAAAGGGTCTAAAGGGGGTAAACGTTGTAGGATTTAATCTATTATTATTTACTAACAATTTCCGCTTACAGGAAACAACTGGCCTCGCTTCTCCCCTCTCACAAGCTGTGGCAAATAGCAACACAACTGGTGGCACAGTGCGCAAGCTGACCATTATAACGGCCAAGAAGACAACGATGGAGATGAAAAAGAATTCGCCATTTTTGATCTCGAAGAGCGTAAACGCCGCCCAACAGCAGGAGCAGCAGCGAGCGGTGCGTGGCTCATTCCTGGTGCGGGACAAGGACACACTCAACAAACTAGCGGGCATGACAAAAGGCGCTGCTGGCGACGTGGACGGAACAGCGGGCACTGTTTCCGTTAAGACGTCCAGGGGCAAAAACTTTGTATTCGCCACGCTAACGGAGGAGGAGCATGAGGTGCGTAGTTTCATCAATTTTACTTGGAACTATCGCTATTTATTTTTCAACTTTGCCTTTGCAGACTCAAAAACGCAAAGCTGCCGATTTGTTAAACAGCAGCAGCGAAACTGGCGTCAATTTTATGAAAAAACCACGTTTGGAGCCGCGACGTGATAAGTGCCTTATAGATCAGTTGCTTTAGTTTCGCTGTGTGCGCAATCCATTATATTCGTTAATTAAATAATTAAGTTAAGCAAAAGTATTTTTAAAACGGAATAACCTTCAGATTGCTGTTTAATTTGATTAAAAATGTTAGTTTTGCTGCTACTAGAATTTTAGACATGCGACATTTCTAAAAGAAAACAATACTCCTTTTTTATAATTATTAAAATAATGAAAGTTATAATTTTAAATCTGATTTGCTGTCAATCGGCGCTAGCAGATAATTTTGGCAGACAATTTGCTACTATCAAAATTATTTAATCAGCAACTTTCCAAAAAAAAAAAGCTTTTTTAATTATAAAATTATTAATATTATTACATGCTAAAATGAAAGTTAAGTTTTTAAATATGAATAGCCGACCACCGGCTTTAACAGCACTGTAACAGACAACCCCGGCCGACGTTTTTCAACACTGACGACGCAACAGAAAAGAAAACAGTAAAAGTGTTTTGTTCAATGCAAATATATTGTAATATTAGTCACTGGCTGAATTAACGATCGCTGCAGGTGGGAAGCAAACGACGTAACCGACGACGGCGGCAACGACGTTGAAAGAATCCCGGAGCTGCTCTAATCTAATCTGGCTAATCAAGCTAGAATCAAATTCTTCGTCGTTTCGAGTTCACCTTTAGCCGGCGTCGTTAATCAAGTCAGTCAGTCGCTGGACGCCGCACAAATATCAGCTAACTTCTGGAAAGAAAACGCATATACAATAGCAAAATGGTTGCACAATCGAAACTTGGCCAAATATTTAGCTATCAGAACTGGGTGCATGCCGTCTCCGGCGCAGCGGTAAGTAAATTGATATTGATTCCCGAATAAACGAAAATTAAAGCGCAATTTCCGTTTATAAATTTTAATTAGGGCGGCTGCATTGCGATGAGCACCTTCTATCCGTTGGACACAGTGCGCTCACGCCTACAATGTAAGTAAAAGTCATTTCGGACTAATCTTCCGTTAAACTGATAAGCATACTATTGCGACTAGATAAACATTGAACGCGTTCTCAAAGTCCACTGAGAATTGTAACTAAGTAACGCTTAAATCGGGTTTTGTACAACCTTGTGAAGGGTATTATGATTATGGCGTGTAGAATATATAAAATCTTGATCAGCAACAGCAGACCAGATGATATAATTATGTTTATCCGTTTGCCATACGAGTTATTCTCTCACGTTTGGCAATCCCAAATAAACATGGCAATCTTTTCCGAAGAGTATCTAATTTTCAATGTGTTCTCCTTTTCGTTGTAGTGGAGGAGAGCGGCGAGGTACGGAGCACCAAGCGGGTCATCAAGGAGATTGTGCTGGGCGAGGGCTTCCAGGCGCTTTATCGCGGACTGGGTCCAGTGCTGCAGAGCTTGTGCATCTCGAATTTTGTGTATTTCTACACATTCCATGCCCTCAAAATGGTTACGTCGAATGGCTCGCGTGGACAGCAGAGTGCGTTAAAGGATCTGCTGCTCGGCAGCATCGCCGGCATCATCAATGTATTTACGACAACACCCTTTTGGGTGGTCAACACGCGTCTGCGCATGCGCAATGTGGCCGGCACATCGGATGAGGTCAATAAACACTACAAGAATCTGCTGCAGGGTCTGCAGTATGTGGCCAAGACGGAGGGCATCTTGGGCCTGTGGTCGGGCACGATTCCATCGCTAATGCTTGTCTCGAATCCGGCGTTGCAGTTCATGATGTACGAGCTGCTCAAGCGCAACATTCAGATCTTCACCGGCGATCAGATGGGCAGTCTGAGTTTCTTTTTGATTGGCGCCATTGCCAAGGCATTTGCCACGGTGCTCACCTATCCGCTGCAGTTAGTCCAAACCAAGCAAAGGCATCGAACCAATGATGCGGCCAATGTTGCCTCCACATCACACGAAGCGGCGGCTGGCAAGCCAAAGCAACAATCGATGCTCGAACTGATGGTCAGCATCTTACAGCATCATGGCATTGCTGGATTATTCCGTGGCCTGGAGGCCAAGATCCTGCAGACTGTGCTGACAGCGGCGCTGATGTTCATGGCCTACGAGAAGATCGCTGGTTTGGTGAAGCTGATGCTCAAGCGTAGTGCTTGAGAGGAGCTAGTCTTAGTTTAACTACCACACCTAGTTTTAGCTGTTAACTGAAAAACATGACAATGGATATGGATATGGAAAAGGATAAGGAACAGAATACGGATGCACACACTCCAAAGTTAGCCAATAATATTAAAAATACAATTAAACATTGGATTTTAGTGTACATATTTTATTCGTTGTCAACAGTTTCATTCGATTTCTCGACTGGTTTTGCCTGTTGCTCACTGGGATTCGTCAGCTCGGCTAGATTGTACTTCTTGTTCTCCAGATAGTTGTCAATGACGCTGAGCAGGCACCAGCCACGCAGCACCTCGACAATGATCGATTTCTTGGCACTCTTCAGCGCGACTTTGTTGCCAAGGTTCTTGGAGTTAACCAGATCGGCCAACTCCTTAATGATATTATCCCGTTTGATTTGCTGATTATAGCGATGATTAAAGATGATGCCATACGTGGTGGGCTCCTTGAGGAAGTGTTTGTCAAAGAGTGCTCCAGCGGCATTAACAATATCCGTCATATTGGCACGACACACCGCCTCGATGGGCACCAAGCGCAGCACAAAGCGAGACATGGCCTTGCCCGTGGCAATAATGTCCTCGACTATATGCTTGCCCAGGGCCAGCGGATCCTCCAGTTTGGTGCGTATAAATAAACAGTTTGTGGTGCCGGTGTCAACATTTTGGAAACGAATCTTGCGCTGGGCGAATGATTCACGGCACTTGGCCACAGACGCATCCAAGTCATCGGAGCTATCCGAGTTGTCGCTGCCATCCTTGTCCTTGTCCTTAGCCTTGCTCTCCATTTCCGTTTCCTTTTTCATTTCGGGTCCATACAATTTATCCGCGTAGTGATTCAACAGATTGTAGCATTCCCGCACGCACGCCTTCTCGTTCATGTTGCAGGTGACGAGGAAGCCTCGTTGTCCCGGCTGCAACACTTGCTTTTTGTGCTGCTGGTAGTACTTTTTCTTGTTGTGGTTGAATTTGTCGTTGACCATTTTTGATTTTTTAATGGCTGGTTCCATTTCACATTTAACACAATGCTGGAATAACAGTGAGACCAGCTCACAAAGCACAAACTGATTAAATACCAAAGTGTGAAGTGCGACGTTGTTCAGCACTGAAAATCGATCAGCTGTTTTAATTATCAACACAGATCGGATATATGTTTATATTTTAAGTTGCCAATGTTTGCAGCTGCGAAACCTTTGTTGGAGCTAATCAAGTTACTGCCGCGCTTTTCGGACATAGAAACGCTGCTCGAGCATGATGTCGAAGCGCGTTATATACTCAAACGCGCTGCAGATCACTTGGAAACGGGCCAGTTGGAACGGTCGTCATCGGAGGAGGAAATTTCATATCTGATTGGAGCATTGGTGGATAAGAATTGGGAGCGCATCCACAGTGGACACTTTAGCAGCGTGCCGCTGGTCATACGCAAGATCTATGCTCTCGGCTGCCACTTTAAGGTAGGCATTGGGATTACATTATGTGTGTGTGGAGGATAACTTTAACTTTTACCCTCAGTAGATAATTTTTATGCTTTTGGAAAGCACAAGCCACGAGCAACGTGAGAAATGTGGCGCTATTCTGGACGAGGCTCAACTGCTCGGCTGCACGGATAAACTATATGGCAAGTCTGAAGAGCTACAAGCAGCCCTAATGAGCTACCTGGATGAAGATGTCACAGGGAACAACACAAAGCCTCTGCCGATTCTGACGCCTCTGGAGTGGATCAGCTCACCCTGTGATATACCCCAACTGAATGCACCTAGTATACTGGAATTTCGCAATAACTGTTATCAGGCGCAACAGCCAACGCTGCTGCTGAACACAATTAATCACTGGCCGGCAATGAGCAAATGGCGCGATTTAAATTATCTTTTAAAAGTCGCCGGCAATCGAACTGTGCCCATTGAAATTGGATCGAATTACGCTAGCGATGAGTGGTCCCAACAGCTCGTGAAAATACGTGACTTTCTCTACAGACAATTTGGCCGAGAGACAAGCGGTGATGATAACCAAGAAGTGGAGTATCTGGCGCAACACGAACTCTTTGCTCAGATTCCAGCACTCAAGGCGGACATCTGTGTACCTGACTATTGCACAGTCTCCGGCGAAAGTACAAGCGATGTAGACATCAAAGCATGGCTTGGACCGCGTCACACCATATCCCCCATGCATAACGATCCCAAACACAATCTGCTCTGTCAAGTGTTTGGCAGCAAAAGCATCATTCTGGCCTCGCCAGCGGACACACCAAATCTCTATGCACACGAGAGCGAGTTTCTAAATAACACATCGCAAATCGATGCAGCCAAACCGGACTTTGAGCGTTTTCCGCTGCTGCGTAGAACACGTTTCTATGAGCTGCTCCTACAGCTCGGCGATTGTTTATATTTACCACCCAAGTGGTGGCATTACGTACGCTCTGAGTCGCCCAGTTTCTCAGTTAGCTTTTGGTGGGAATAGTATACCTTGTACTCCGATTACGTCAATATTCAAATTGATTTGAGCAGCGATTATAATGGAATATCTAAATTATCAATGTCCAAAGGTGCGTCACAAACATGACGTCATCTGCCATCGATAAGCATTTTAGTCTGATGTGGATGTTAAATCGTAAAATATGATTCATAATAATCATGCTCGTTGTTGGATTAATAAGTTAAAAGTGACATTTATTGAGTGTAGCCAAGAAATATGTTTGGCTGCGGCAAACAAAAATAAAACAGATTAAAGGTATTTACGGTATAATACGAAAGATTACAAATACAGCTAATAAACATGAGATAATAAATCCAGTATTTCGTTATCTATAACTTGTATTGTATACATATTAATGCATTAAGCCTTATACTGGTTGTGAGAAGGTGTGTGTAGTTTTTGTTGTTGTGCAAATGTTTGCTCAATTTATAATCATCAATAATCTTTAAGTAATTTCATTTTGATGCCTTTGCCCCCACCGCCATTTGTTTTTTTTTTTTTGTTGTTTTTCGTTGTTAAGTCTTATCGTTCTTTAAATATTATTGATGTAGCGTTCGCTGGTCGCCTATTCATCCTTATCGGCTTTGCGAACGGCTCCAATGGTAATCTGTTTCTGCAGTTTGCTGTACTCCTCGGTCAACCGATCGTATTCGCGATTGATACTCTCCGCCTGCGATTTGACTGCCTCCTTGTCCTTCTTCTCGCGATTCAAATCGGATGTCAGCTGCTGGACGCGTTCCTTCAGCTTGTTGAGCTGTAAAACGAGTCGTGTTTTCAATTTTGAAGCTTGGCTCTTTTTTTTTTTTGTATGATGTGTGTTTTGGTGTGTATTTGAGGAATGTGTTCGAAAGATTTAGGAAAATTTGGCGGTGAGTCCTTGCACACGTTTCCGCAGGCTTTTCAACTGTTTAAAGAGTGTTGACGAGAATTGTTTTTTTACTTGGTATATTTCTTTGGTTCTTATGGCCCAACATTTTAACCATGTGGGTGTATTAATTAACATATCGCGTGGATTTTGTACAGCTGGTGAGTAGCGAACGGAACGCTCTTAAGGTGTTAGAAGAATATCTCTGTGTAAAGCTCTTTAAACATGCCTTGGGGAATCGTCGGGTGGACGGTGTGCAAAAACTCAACTTTCCAAAATTATATATACAAATAAATCTAAGACTTACCTCATTAAGTGTTGTGTCCTCGGTGGCCTCCTTAGCCTTATCGGTCTTGTCGCTCATCAGAGATTGTGCGGTGGCCGTGGCGCTCTGTGCCTGCCTCAATGATGCCTCACTCTGAGCCAGAAGATTGGCCTGCGCTGAGATCAATGTGACCAGACGGCGAATGACGAGCACTAGGAAGACAGCAAAGCCGCAAATGTAGAAATTGCGCTGGGCACGGAACAAACGCATGCTGTGCTGCATCTCCACATTGAGGTGAACATCACCGGTGCCGTCCATGCTGGAATACTTGCGCATCTCACGTATGGCGTCCAAAAAGAGTAGCACCAGCACACTCATTATGACAAAGAAATAGATGTGCGACTGCTTTCCAATCATGGCCAGAAACTTGGATTTGAAGAAACGATTCCATTTGTACGGACTGGCCAAGGGCAGCACTAGCAGCAGTACAACCGCAATTTCTGCGTACAGAAATCCGGCGACCAAAGTCCACACCAAGCTCATTTTTGAGACTTTTTCTTTTCTTTTCTTTTATGTGGTAAAATTAAACGGTTTGTTCGATTTTTCTTTTGCTCTCACTTTCGTGCGCTGAAAAGAATGTTTTGTTTTTTCCTTAATTAGTACGAAATGCACACGACTAGTTAGGCTGTCTGTCTATTTATAAATGAGTACCGTGAATTAGCTTACTTTAAATAGGTACAGAAACTAAAATAAAGCGTGTGATGAAATATATGCGTATTTTTATGCGGTCATTTGCGGCCACGTCAACTCTGCCTTCGAAATTTATGACAGAAATCGCGACGAGTTGGCATCTCGCTCTGTGTCGGCTTGTAAACAAATGAGAAACAGCTGACAGCCCTGGTTGCCAGGCAAAAGCAAAATCAAACGTAAAACTAAATGTGCTTTTGCGCCATCGATCAAATTTAGTTTTTAGTTTTCTTTCCATTCAATTCGCAGAAACAAAATGTCTTATCAAAACTGGTTGAATTATTTGCAATCCGCTGAAAAAAACTCAATGATCAGCGGCCGGCTGCGCAAGGTGCTCTACAAGTTTCCCGATGGACGTCAAATGGCCGAGGAATACAATATGGACACGGGCGTAGTCGAACGTCGAGCCTGGCGCAAATGCAAGCAACTGATGGGTGAGCCTGAGTGGGAGATTGAGCTGGGCGAGGAGCCACGACAAATCAATTGGAAGAAGACAAATGCAACTGCTGGCGGCGGTGGTGATGCTGACACTCTGTCTGCCGGCGAATTTACGCTGCGCGAGAGCAACTCAGCTCCGCTACTGACCAAACGGGTGACGAAGAAGAACATTGAGTGGCGCATACGCAATCTACCGTATCCGCTAAGCGTCTTTAATATCAGTGCTGATGCTGAGAAGCGTGCGATTGTTGTGCGCACCAGCAATAAGAAATACTACAAGGTGATACCTGTACCAGATCTGGATAGATGCAGTGTTCCCCCGCTGCAGGCCAACATTAGCACACATCATCAGTTCAACACGCTCATCATCACCTACACAAAGCCGGATATTCTGTGCGAGATGGAGGCCCAGGTGCTGCTGTTGCTGAAGAATGTAGAGACTGAAACAGACATGGATGATCTGCTCAAAGGTTTGCTGGCCAAATAAAAAACGCGTAGCGTATAAAAACAAATAAATACATAGAAACTAAGTGTTATATTTTATTATTTTGATCACGATTCACTTTTGAAAACTTTCGGCCATGCCGATGTAACTGGCTAACGAGGGCGCCGATGAACTGGTGAACATGGTGTAATCGAACGATGGCAACTCCAACGGTGTCAGCGATGGCATATCATGCTCTGAGCTTCGCTCCAATACTGAACAACTGTGGAACTCTTGACTTTCTGCCTGTGCATCATTTTTGATCATTGTCTCCACTTTGAGCTCGACTAATGCTGGCGTTGTTTTTGGTATTCGATCCACAGTCGATGTGAATTTGGCATCGAAATCCTGCACGGTCTTATCTATTGCCTTGGCAACGGATTGCGCTGATCCGACGCCTTGCTCGGGTCGCAGTGGCAGCATCGGACTAGTTTCCTTGAGCTGCACGAAATCCTTCATCTTGGTGAGGCCATGTTGCGTCTTACGCATCTCGATCTGACGCAGTTTGCGTTGAAAGTCAAGCGTTAATGTGTCCAACACCTCCTTCGATTTGGCCAATTGTACATTTTTGTATGCATCTTGTAAATAGATTAACGAAGTCTCCAGCGCCTTAATGGCCTCTTCGTAGCGATGGTGACGTATGAAGCGCTCGGAGCGGCGTTCATGGAAATGCGCCTAAGTGTTAATAACACGAGTTAATTTTTACAAATTAAACGCATTTACTTTTTCTATTTACCAAATTCAGCGGTGCGCAATCCATGTTTTCTCTTTTGTTTATCTCTATTGTTAACCTGCGCAGTATGTCAGCTGCTTGGTAACCCTGCAACACAGCTGCTGATATATCGATAATTTTAGATGACCATTTCTCGATGCAAAATTTTGAAAATTAAATTGGAAAGTCAACAATCGTTTTTTTTTAAGCACATTTATATTTATTAAATTAAGCTAACACTTATTGTTATACAAAAACAAAAATAAATTGTAATTTTAGATCGGTTTGGCGTTTGCTTGCTTGCCTTCAGTCAGCGCGCGTGATGCATGCACAAAAACGGGCACGTTGATTCCCTAAAAAAAGAATATTTTGTAACGGAAATAATATTTAATATGGTCTAAAAAAAACACGCACCTGCATCTTAGCTGATCTGACGAACGCCTTGTTGGAAGTAACTGTAAATATTTTGCGTTCCATGCCAAAACTAAATATCTTTAGGCTACGTTCATTCACCTTAGCCGTAAATCGTATGTTGGAAAACTCCTCGGGCAATTTGTCAACATCCGGATAAACCGTAACGCGTTTCATAAACTCAACAGCAAGTTCCCGCTCCTTGACGCCGCCCAGCACTGAGAGTATATTTTGAAATGCGTCGTTTGCCAATTGGCAGCACACCAAACGTTTGCCTTGAAATATCTTCTCAAGTATGGGCTTCACAGGACATTCCCGCTCCTTCTCCGCCTGCTCGGTTAAAAGTGGTTCCTTGAACACAAAATTGCAGCCACCGTTGGTGAGAGAACTGGTATAGGCCAGCATTGTGGTGACATCAATATTCAGCTCATCGGACATGGTGGCATACTGATCCACATCCATGTCGGGCTTCTCCAAAGATGCCGTTTGCACTCCCATCTCCTTGAGTTCATCATGCAATGAGATCTCAATTTTGTTCGAGAAATAAAATACAATCTAAAAGAGATCTCTGTGAGAAAGAAAAAACAGACAATCTCAAATTATGAATTGACCTTGGGTCGCTGAAACATGCAGAAATGCAACTCGCTGGCCTCCAAATAATCATTAGCCTGATCCAGAACGCTGCGTGCCCCAAAACTGACACAGCCACGGGCCGCCTCCTCGATGGATTTTGAGTTGCGCGCAATGACTTTAATCCATTTTAGACCGTTATTGGCCACAATATCAACGCGAAGAGGACTGTCCCTGGATTCGAGTGGAAATACAGCATTTATATCAACGACTCCTTGCTGTAGGCTCAGTGTTTTTATCAGAAATTCATAATTGACAAAGTTGCTGCTCGTGATGTGGTTCTCCTTCAAGGTTTTTGTGCGTATAACCTTATGGAAAGTGTATCTTTTTAGATATATATGTACATACACTTAAGATTAAATGAACTGAACCGACCTTTTCCAAGAATTTTAATTCTTGTTGTATTTTTCGTTGCACTTTGGCAACACCAGGAATGTCCTCGAACTCGAGCAGCGCTGTCTTCAGCTCTTCTCCCAGCCTTATTTTATCATCTGCATCCTCATACAGATTTCCCTCCATCTCACGGCCACCTGCTGGACTACTAAGGTAAAATATATGTATTACTATATTATTGTCATCTGACAGCTGTTCGCTCAGGGCTACCAAACTGAATATATCGATATAGCGTTATCGAGGCACCAGCAACTCTGTGCAGCTGAATGAATGCTGTCAAAGGCCTACCGCGTTTTCCACCATCCACTTTTTCTTCACCGGTCAACCCAAGCGGCAGCTCCGAAAAATGACGCCATTGAAGTGATTGTGAAAAAATTTAAATCTAAGCGCATCATTATTAAAATGTGTCAATTCATTGAATAAGATAGCAAAAGGTAATTATCTAAGCCCTCAACTAATTGAATTAGTAGATATTTTTAGTAATTAGTGCGCACAAAGTATCTCCAGAAAGCAGAAATGTCTGCGATTTGGTCGCAATTGAAGAGTGCAAAATTAAAAAAATAAATGCTGCTTACTAGCATCGTTAGGCGACACGACTTATTCTTACTGTGGCCATGGTTTTCAAAGTAGTACAAACCCATTTAAAAAGTTTTTTACTACAAATTTTTATTCACGCAGCATTGGCCGTTTATAACCTCAATTTTCATTTATAAAAATTTTTCCAGCAGTGCAATAATTTCGACCTGAAATAGCACAGCTACAAATATGTACTTGTATAATTTGACGCTCCAAAAGGGCACCGGCGTCACGCACGCCGTGCACGGCAACTTTTCGGGCGGCAAACAGCAGGAGGTGCTCTTGTCACGTGGTAAATCGCTGGAGTTGCTGCGACCCGACCCCAATACCGGCAAAGTGCACACGCTTATGTCAACAGAAATATTTGGATGCATTCGAGCGTTGATGGCCTTTCGCTTAACTGGCGGCACAAAAGGTTAGTTTCTCATTTTGAAATACATATTTTATTTTTATTTTTTTTATTCGCTGCACAAAACCCAATTGTGGCAACTGCTTTGTGTGGTTGTCCCAGTTCGACCTTTTTGAATGTGTCTAGGTGCGATATGAATTAAACTTGTCGTCGCATTTGCCATAACCTCATTTAAATGGTATGGTGAACTGAAACTTCGAGCTACAAAAAAATCTAACCTCAATTTTTTTTTTATTATTTTTTTTTTTTAAATAACCATAACTTGTATTTAATAAGTTTTTCAATAATTCTCATAGATTATATTGTGATTGGCTCTGATTCCGGTCGCATTGTCATTCTGGAGTACATTCCCAGCAAGAATTCGCTGGAGAAAGTGCATCAGGAGACATTTGGCAAGTCGGGCTGTCGTCGCATTGTGCCGGGGCAATACTTTGCCATCGATCCCAAGGGACGTGCCGTGATGATTGGCGCCGTTGAAAAACAAAAGTTGGCCTACATCATGAATCGGGATACACAGGCGCGTCTAACCATATCCTCTCCCTTGGAGGCGCACAAATCCAACACGCTGACGTATCACATGGTTGGCGTAGATGTTGGCTTTGATAATCCCATGTTTGCATGTCTGGAAATCGACTACGAGGAGGCCGACTTGGATCCATCAGGTAAGATAGATAAATGCAAAGCGATCTTTGTTTTTCACTTGGCGTTTTAATTCCAGTGTCTGTGGCTAATCAATCCATGGACACTGTTTGTACTTAACGCTAGATAAATGTGACCACTGAACCATTGGTGTTGCTGTAACTCACCTAGCAGCACTTCACTGATTTGTGGCCCACATTCTTCTATCTTCAGTTCAATCTTCTATTTTTTATTTTCTATATCTGTGCATTACAACATCTCCTATTTCTTAAATTGCAGGTGACGCCGCACAGCGCACACAACAAACGCTTACATTTTACGAGCTTGACTTGGGCCTTAACCATGTGGTGCGAAAATACTCTGAACCACTGGAGGAGCATGCAAATTTTTTGGTCTCTGTGCCCGGCGGCAATGACGGACCCTCGGGTGTGCTCATCTGTTCCGAGAACTATCTGACCTACAAGAATCTGGGCGATCAGCATGATATTCGCTGTCCCATTCCACGTCGTCGTAATGATCTTGATGATC
Organism: Drosophila paracracens; assembly: GCA_035044025.1. Classification (NCBI taxonomy): domain Eukaryota; kingdom Metazoa; phylum Arthropoda; class Insecta; order Diptera; family Drosophilidae; genus Drosophila; species Drosophila paracracens. The sequence continues at coordinate 1,944,554 of JAWNMN010000713.1, forward strand.
CGGAGCGTGGCATGATCTTTATATGCTCAGCCACACATCGCACCAAGAGCATGTATTTCTTTCTGCTGCAAACCGAGCAGGGCGACATCTTCAAAATCACCCTCGAGACAGATGACGATGTGGTGTCTGAGATTAAGCTCAAGTACTTTGACACGGTGCCACCAGCAACGGCAATGTGTGTGTTGAAGACGGGTTTCCTGTTTGTGGCCAGCGAATTTGGCAACCAGTAAGTAAACTTTATCGATTTATTGTGGTTTCAAGCTTAGCTAATTTGCCATCTGTCTATCTGTAGTTATCTGTATCAGATTGCACATCTGGGCGATGACGACGATGAGCCCGAATTTAGCTCTGCAATGCCATTGGAAGAGGGTGAAACTTTCTTCTTCGCTCCACGTGCATTGAAGAATCTCGTTCTGGTCGATGAGTTACCCTCGTTTGCGCCAATCATCACCTCACAGGTGGCTGATTTGGCCAACGAGGATACGCCGCAGCTGTATGTGCTCTGCGGGCGTGGTCCACGCTCTACTTTGCGCGTTTTGCGACACGGTCTCGAGGTATCGGAGATGGCTGTCTCGGAGTTACCCGGTAATCCAAATGCCGTGTGGACTGTCAAGAAACGCATTGATGGTGAGTCCAACAAAAGACTTTTTATCCATCTGCTTATTTACTAGATCTAAGTTTAGAATCTTAAGTTTAAAAGCTGTGAAATGTTTCTAATAATTCAACTGGTGCATTGATGATACAGAACACGATACCCAAGATAAACAATTTACGATTAATTGCTCTATATATATAAATATAGATTGTACTAGGATTGTTGATTTCGATATTTCTAACTGTCGATCTTGAGATCCTCAAAACATGAAAACATACATTCATGTATGGCAATATATTCGAAAAAAATGAGATGAAAACCTTTCATATAAAATGCGTTGTGCATTGAAACACCAACAATCCTAGTCTATATAAACTATATATAAACACGATCCCAAAAGCCACAAGTTATCAACCACCAGTTCTCTCTTATTTCAGGCGCTTAAATACAGACGTCAACAACTGTTTGTTGAGTGTGACTATCGAACAGATATAAAATTGCGAGAGTTATCCAATACTCCTCTCGTCTATAATACTTATAATTTATATTTGTCTTTTGTGAAGCGATAGGTAAGGCAACATTTACTGCAGCTCTTAAGTCAACAGATACTACAACAAATTGCTACAGAAACCTTTATTGAATTATATTTAATCTTAAGACTTCTTGAGACATTGAACATGATGCGATATTTATCAACCGTGTTTCACCTGAATATCCATTGATTACAATTGATAAACTGATTATTCAATGTCCCCAAATTGACTTTACAAATTTTGATGTTGCTTTCAAGCATTTTTTTATTGATGGCAAAACTGTTTGTATTGTGCTCCTTACTTCTAGACGAGTTTGATGCCTACATCATCGTATCCTTCGTGAATGCCACGCTCGTGCTCAGCATTGGTGAGACCGTCGAGGAAGTGACGGACAGCGGGTTTCTGGGCACAACGCCAACATTGTGTTGTGCTGCTCTCGGGGACGATGCTCTGGTGCAGGTCTATCCCGATGGCATTCGTCACATACGCTCCGATAAGCGTGTGAACGAGTGGAAAGCGCCCGGCAAAAAGTCCATTACCAAATGTGCCGTCAATCAACGCCAGGTGGTCATCACGCTCTCGGGCCGCGAATTGGTCTACTTTGAAATGGATCCGGTAAGCATATAATTGATTTATCGAATCGGTTAAGGAAATCTAAGTACAGTTGCCACTAGAAACATTATTTGCCATACAACAAATTGATAAATTAAGAAGAGTAGTTGCTGATCATGTTTACTGTGCTTAGTTTTCCTTTTTCCTCCCCACATTGCGCTGATGAGAAAAACACGAAAAAGAACAATCATGTTGAGACACTCTGTGTCCTGCAGTACTGAGCTTCAATTAGACAATGATTTTATATATTTATGCTGAGCTGATTACTAATCTGTAACTCTCTTTCTCTCCGCAGACTGGCGAGCTGAACGAGTACACAGAACGCTCGGAGATGCCGGCGGAGATCATGTGCATGGCTCTGGGCACTGTGCCTGAGGGCGAGCAGCGTTCCTGGTTCTTGGCTGTGGGCCTCGCTGACAACACTGTACGCATACTCTCGTTGGATCCGAACAATTGTTTGTCGCCTTGCTCCATGCAGGCACTGCCCTCGCCAGCCGAGTCGCTATGTCTTGTTGAGATGGGGCACACGGAGAGCACCACTAACGCAAGCGGCGCGGATGAGGATGTGCCTGCCCAGCGTAGTGGCAGCAATAAGGGCACAATCTATCTGAACATTGGCCTGAGCAACGGTGTCTTGTTGCGTACTGTGCTGGATCCCGTGTCTGGAGATTTGGCCGATACGCGTACCCGATATTTGGGCTCACGGCCAGTGAAGCTGTTTCGCATCAAGATGCAGGGCTCCGAGGCCGTCCTGGCCATGTCCAGCCGCACTTGGCTGTCGTATTACCATCAGAATCGTTTCCATTTAACGCCGCTGTCATATGAGACACTGGAGTACGCCTCGGGCTTCTCCAGCGAGCAGTGTAGCGAGGGCATTGTGGCCATATCGACGAATACGCTCCGTATTCTGGCGCTGGAGAAACTGGGCGCAGTCTTCAATCAGGTGGCATTTCCACTGCAGTTTACGCCACGCGCCTTTGTCATCCATCCGGATACGGGACGCATGCTAATTGCAGAGACGGATCACAATGCCTACACCGAGGAGACGAAGACCGAGCGTAAGGAGCAAATGGCCGAAGAGATGCGCAGCGCTGCCGGCGACGAGGAGCGTGAACTGGCCAGAGAGATGGCTAACGCGTTCATCAATGAAGTACTGCCCGAGGATATGTTCTCCGCTCCAAAGGCGGGACTCGGTCTGTGGGCATCGCAGATTCGTTGCCTGGACGCCATGCATGGCCAGACGATGTTCAGTGTGCCGCTGGCACAGAACGAGGCCATCATGGCCATGGCGATGCTAAAGTTTTCAATTGCGGCCGATGGACGCTACTATCTGGCCGTGGGCATTGCTAAGGATCTGCAGCTGAATCCACGCATTTCGCAAGGCGGTTGTATTGATGTCTATAAAATTGATCCGACCTGCTCGGCTCTGGAGTTTCTGCATCGCACGGAGATTGAGGAGATACCTGGTGCCTTGTGCGGCTTCCAGGGACGCTTGCTGGCTGGGTGTGGCCGCATGCTGCGCATCTATGATCTGGGCAAGAAGAAGATGCTGCGCAAGTGCGAGAACAAACACATTCCCTACCAGATTGTCAATATCCAGGCGATGGGTCATCGTGTCTACGTCTCCGATGTGCAGGAGTCTGTCTTCTTCATACGGTATCGTCGCGCGGAGAATCAGCTCATCATATTTGCCGATGATACGCATCCACGTTGGGTGACAGCCACAACGCTCTTGGATTACGATACGATTGCCATTGCGGATAAGTTTGGCAATTTGAGCATTCAGCGACTGCCGCATTCGGTCACAGACGATGTGGACGAGGATCCAACCGGCACCAAGTCGCTCTGGGATCGTGGCCTGTTGTCGGGCGCCTCACAGAAGTCGGAGAACATCTGCTCGTTCCATGTGGGCGAGATAATCATGTCGCTGCAAAAGGCCACCCTCATTCCCGGTGGCTCCGAGGCACTAATCTATTCCACGCTGAGTGGCACTGTTGGCGCCTTTGTGCCGTTCACCAGTCGGGAGGACTATGACTTCTTCCAGCATCTGGAGATGCATATGCGCAACGAGAATCCGCCGTTGTGTGGTCGGGATCACCTCAGCTACCGCAGCTCCTACTACCCGGTGAAGAATGTCCTCGATGGTGATCTGTGCGAACAGTATTTATCGGTTGATGCATCCAAGCAGAAGAGCATTGCGGGCGACATGTTCCGCACTCCGAATCAGATCTGCAAGAAACTGGAGGACATTCGCACCCGATATGCGTTCTAAATAGGTAAGCCAGAACTGCGGGAATATAATCTGGGTTGGGATTTGTTTTCTATGATGATATAGAGATATTACCTTGGGACACCTATGAAATATGCCTTGATTAGTGTACAATTTAAACAACTGACAAACATTACGGAACTAAATTTGCTTGTTTTATTTTACTTATTCTCACTAAATAAGTTTTCTTTTATTTGCAGTTTATACGTGGATACACAAGAAGCAAGAGCACATAATTCTACATATTCGTCTATAAGGTGAGTTGTGCTTAATTTTAATTATATTCAATTAACGTAATGATGAGCTAAGTTTTTACCTTGGGACACCTATGAAATGCCTTGATTAGTGTGAATTTATTATCGCTGAAATTGAATTTAACTTAACTTTAGTTGAAATGTATTTAAACAGTTGATCTAATGTTTTTCTTACATATGCAGTCGTATCCTCTACCCAGGATTTCGGATCTCTCAAGCGGCGGAACCCATTTGAAAAGCTCAAAAGGTGAGAATTGTTTTTAAGGAATACAAAACATTTTATATTGAACAATGATGAATTAACATATGTTAGACTAATGAAAAAAAATTTTATTGAAACTCGATTCACTGAGCTCAATATTTGAATGAACTTTGTATTTATAACACGGTTTACCCAATTTTAATGCAGATTTTGTTTTATATATTTTGCAGGTCTTGCGCTTTTGAGAGTCCTTTGGGTTTCTGTCTTAAATATATTACATACTAGGTAAATATTAACACTTGATTCGACATTAATTATTATCTGCTAACTTATTGCTTTACTGTCTATTGCAGCTTAAATATGTAGTTGGTAATACTACTTAGCCATTAATAATACACAACAACATACACAACCACTAAATGACTGCCTATTTATATTAGTTTTATTTGCTGCACAAATTGAAATATTTGTACAAGCGGTGGCACTATATAATAACTATGTATTTAGGTTTAAGAATTTTAAATAAAATAAAGGCCTGCTCGTCAGAGCAGGCAATTCGATTATAAACGACACGCACACACACGTAGAGCTTGTTTTATGAAGCTATATTTCGGATTTTCGATTCCTAGATGACCCCATAATCCTTGAACGCAGCACCATATCCTTCGTTAACCGGTAAGCGTGTGTTTCAAGTAGATCCTCTCCTCTGGATGCCAATGGGCCTCTAAAAGTAGGCAGCATAATTCAGATTTCCCAAATTGTGTTACAGCAGTATTTTTATTTTGCAGCCTAAAGGTATGCTGTATATTTTTATCGTTTTCGTGAACGGAGAAAATACAATTCAACCTAAAAGTATGCAGTGTTTTTATTTCAGCAATTAACCAGACAAACACACATCCAATTAAAAGCATGTTAAACACAGTAAAATACAATTTCATTTTGAAATTTTCGTTTGAATATATGCATGTAAATATGTACTAAGCATGCTAAGCACCATTAAATTAAATAAATAATCGTATAAAATGCATCAAAATGAATATTGCGGAAATATATATAAAGAAATGCCTAAGGTAGTTTATGGCCACACTGTAATTTAAGCCTAATATGACCATAATAATGTATAAATAAAAATACAACATAAATAAAAAAACAAACATCCAAAGTGGCTGGTAATCTGCTTGTGTTCTTGTTAGTAACTTGGTTGTAGTTGGCTTGTTCTTGGCCTTGTTTACGAGCCTCTCTTTACCGTTATGGCATCTGCTAAACGTCTCGTATTCGCTTCTCTCTCCTGTCTCTCTTCTCAATTGGTATGTGACCGAAACCAAATTGTTGTAATTTGTTATGTACGGAGTTATAAGCACAGTGTAGTTATGCAAATTGCGTGCATTCTGCTTCTGACTTGGCCCGGTGGTCGCGATCGACAACTGGCCATCATGCAGCATTCGCAAAGTGTTCTACTTTACAGCGAGAGATACAAAGAGGAAGGAAGGTGGGCAAGGGGTATGTCTGCTAGACTGGCGTTGAGCCATCTGGTTAAACGATTTATTAACTTCATTTCTAGATCATTAGATCGCATAACACGGACATTCATCACTTGTTTGCTCTGTTTACTTTTTGTCTTCTTTTTCTTTAGCGAACGTGAGGAAGCACGCAAGCGTGCAACAACAAGAACAGCAACAACAACAACATATCTAGGTTGCATCTACGCATGCAATTCACGCCACTTGTTGCAGCTGCAGCAGCAGTTGCTGCAGCCTGGCTGCGATCGCGCCACAGATAAGAACAATCAACGCTTGGCGCAAACACTTGCCACTTGTTGCATGCTGCCTGCCCTACCATATGACGCCCACTTTTTGTTTGTGCTGCGCCTGGGAGCTGTTTCCCATTGCGATCTTAAATGCGTTCAGAAAAAGCAACCTCGTCGCAGTAGACGATTACACGCAGAAAAATCAATGCTATACAACAACAACATTTCCGAGAAAGTAAAAAAGTCGAAGGCGCTCTGTTTTTCTATCTCAAAACTATGTGAATCATTTAAAATTTACTATCTGGATTTCTTGCATAATTTAATAAACATTTATTCATTTAATGTATATGAAATTATGAAATAATCTTAAGTTCTAGGCTGGGAAAATGTCTGGCTGGACATTAATGAATTCAGAAAGTATCTAAAAAAAGTTAAGTTAAGTTTTTCGCGAAGTTCTAGGGACTTTTTCTTTGAGTGCAGTTGCTGATAAAAACGCCAACTGTGTCGGATGTCCTGCCTGGGCTTTTGTATTGTGTGGTTTTTTTTTTGTGGGGCGTTGTCTATAATATCAGCGCCCGGCGATCACCGATCTGTGCATCTGAGAATCAACGTTCGTTTTGGCTTCATGCTGCACACAGATGCTTATCACACAAAAATGCCTCGCGTGATAAAAATTTTGAATGAAACGCGCTTGCGACTTGGAGGCGACTCGAATGGAAATGGGTGTTAACGCAGCAACTTTTCAGCTGTCCTCTCTTCGGGCTCGCGTGTAAGAATTTTCTGCGAATTCGCGCTGAGATTTTAATCAGATAGATGTCTGGAGCCTGACGCGGACTCGGGCTTGGACTTGGCGCTGTAGCTGGTCATGGAACCTGGACATGGCGCTGGCTGGCTAACTTGTAGTTGTGGATGTAGACACTTTCGCTGTAAATTAAATGCTCATTTTCCGGGCACATTTTCCAGTCACGTCGTTTCACAGTTAGCAACTTTATTAAAACTAACGGCAAGCCACAAATAATTAAAACGCAACACACCAAAAAAAAAAGGAATTGCAAATTGCTGGCCATGTAATAAATAGAATCATCAGCTTTGCCAGCGCGGTCAGCCAGACAGTTTAAGTCAGGGTCTGGGTCTGGGTCTGGGTCTATTTCAGCATCATCATATCATCATCACCATCATCATATCATCATCATCATCATCATCATCATCATCATCATCATCATCATCATCATCATCACCATCACCATCACCATCATTTTCATCATCATCAGGCATCAAGCGGCGGTAGCAGCAGCCTGCAGCAGACACGAGCACTCGGAGAAGTATTATTTTAATTCACTTAGCAGCTTTGGACGTTGATTTTTAAGGCTTTTGAGCAAGTGAGGCACAGCTGCGAGCCACTTAATCTGCACCTGACAAACCAATTATAAAGCCGTGATTTCGATGTGTACGTGCTAGCATAGATATATATACATACATAAATATACATATATATAGGGTTGCTACGCTACTCTGCAAATGCTTTTAAATATCCTTAAGCCACTTGAGTTACACAATTGTAAACAGAAAATTAAAAATAATTGAAAGAGTTTGCCCAGAAGTTGCTTATGTTTTGAAACCTTAAAACAATTTTGATTAAAAAACTATTATTATAAAATTGCATTAACTGTGAAATGAAAGATTAAATGTACCAAAAACGATTAAGAATAAACTTGATTAGAAAGTGAAGATCAGAGATGTTAAGCAGACTTGAGTCTCATACTGACTCGACATTTTGACCAGCTGTAGGTTCTTACCAACAACCAGAAGAAGACTTTTTGCAATCGCAAAATTGCTGATGGTTGGCCCACAGAGTGGGAGAAAGAGAAAGACACACAGGGAGGGGGAAAGAAGAATGACACTGGGCGTCTACTTCCAATTCCCGGCTGAAGTTTTGCTGTCAGCAATCTCTCGTGGCCACTTAAATGTACTTATCCACCTGATACATGTATATACATATGTATATATGTCGCCTGCTTGGCTTGGTTTGCTTCTGCGCTGAGCTGACCCCATTCAATGTCATTAGCTTGGCTCGAGATTTGTTTACTTTGCCTCGCAATCTTCACATAATTGACTGTAAAATTATGAAATGCGACGAGGGCTTCATCTTCTCTTGAACTGCTCAGGTTGTCAGCAGCTGTTGCCAATTTGGAACTCGTCCTCATGCGATCTTTGAAACGACCACAACGACATCAAACTCCAAACTGTAAACGTTTCAGTCATTTAGTCAACAATCTGTTGCATCTAATTGTCTTTGCAACAAATTACTCAATTCCGTGTTGTCTGATGTCTGATTCAGATGCTCTCAGATAGCAGATGGAGATCAGTCTTCTGATTTGATCATGCCCTCTTTCTTCCTCAGCTCCTGCCGCATTTCTCAACATCTCTCAACAGGTTTGACATAATTTTCAGTTTAGTTTGTTTTGAAGAGCACAAATTTGCACGCAGCTGAGGCTGGCTTGATGATGACGATGATGCGTTGAGTATAGTAACTCACTTCGCAGTCTTTCTTGCGTCCTCCCTTCCCTTAGAAACATCCACTTTGGTGGGCGAGGGGCACTTCCGCAAGCAATTTACTGGGTGGTGGCGGTCAAAATGAAGCATTTTAATGCTGAAGCCGATGATTAAAATCACAGCCATTAAAACACACACACACAAAAACACACACAAGCCAAAACAACTAAGTATATTCTAGTTGAGAGATTGAGAGACTATGAAATACTTTATGAAAATACACAAAAAATCAAACTTAACAATTTTAATTTGAATTTTTTGTTCATTTTTATAGGAAAATAAATGAAGCTGCGATAAATGCTGAGACTAGGTTAGATCTTCTCTCTTCTTGAAGTTGATCAAGAACATATATACCTTATGGACTGGGAGACTTCAACAACTCCATTACATCCTTGCTTACAAATGTTCCACAAGTACAGGGTATACGCTAAAAACATAAAAACAAAGAGGTGCAACACTTGGTAGATGTCGAGAACGCAGTTGCAGCCGCAATTGTAGTTGCCAGATAAATACGTTGATCAGTCGCACAGCAGATCATCAACACGAACAGGCCGCAATGGAGACACGTCAGCAACGAGCCATAAAAACGGGAGCAGCGTGCAACATAATTGAAAGCAATTTGCGTCTGACTCTCGTGAGGTAAAGTGTGACTGAGAAACGGGCACGGGTGGGGCTAAGGCGATGAGCAGCCGGCAAGCTGGCGAGCGTCGGCATAAACACTACATTGATTGCCATTGCTTGCCCGACAGCATATATAACACACACACACACACACACACATATACACACTCAATAATCACACGTGTTGTTTGTCAATGCAGTTGGCGCTGCTACTTCATCTTCTTCCCCACAAAGCGAAGGGGGTTCGCGGTTCGAGCGGAAGTCGCTTAGTTCCGGCAATATGGGCAGCTGCTGATCATCTGCACCTGAAACACATTTGTTGCAGCAGCAATTTCCAACCCCTCCCCCTTCCATCCTTCTGCCTGTCAGCCCATTTTAATTTCAGTTCTTACGCAATTGTGCATTGAACGCCTTTTGATTTTCAAATCTCTTTGGCCCGGCAATTTGGTTTTCTTTTCCGTTTTTTGTACCACTCAACCGTAATTGCAAACAGCTGAGCAACATGTGCAGCCAGTTTTATTTCAAATCGATCGGTATACACACACACAAATATTGGGCAAGATTGGGGCTGTATTTTCAGCGAGAGAGAGAGGGGAGTGACCAAAGTCAAAGATCATTAACATAGCTTAAGAGCACATTTCAAAAGTGGGTGACAGAATTTGGGTGACTGCGTTAATAAGTATTAGAAATTGGGGTCAGCCTGGGGGTTAAATTACAACTGAGGCATTTGTAGTATTTGGAGTAGTCGAAAAATAATGTGTCAGAGGTCGAAATCGAACTGAAAGTTCTAGATAAGCACTTGAGCTAAATTGATTGGGTTTAAGTTCGACTTGTATAAATATTGAATAAAGAATTATTTAATTATGTTTTAGAACTGTTATAAAAAGCTTAACATATCAAGGAAAAATATTAATATAATATATATTCAATTAAAAATATATTTATTATGAGGCTTAAAAGTATAAATAAATATTTATGTTCTGTATAAAATAATTCAACGTTTAGTTTGCTTATAAATCTATAAAATTTGACCCCCTCTTGATGGATTCTCTCTGGCTTAAAATCAAATAACTCTTAAACTAACAAGAAGAAGAAAGGCATCAAACATGAAATTCTTGAAAGAATAACTTTCTGCATGCATTTGGTTTATGTCTGGTTTGGTTTGCAATCTTTTATCCACAGCATTTTGAAGGTTGACTCCCCGGGGTCGATTCGCTTGAGCCAAGCTTCGTTGGGCAGCGTCGGCGCAGTGGAGCAATTGCGTCTGATATATACACACATATACAGATATATATATATATATATGTGCACACACTCAGAGCTATATCATATAATGTGCGATATAAAGCAACTTCCTACAGCTGTTGAAACTCAGACACAGCCGGCCAAGTGCGTTGTTGCTTTTTTTCTTTTTCTTTTTCTTATTTTTTTTTCTTTCTGTTGCAGTTGTTGTTGTGCACAAACAATGAATGAATCGCGTTGTTGTTGTTGGAGTTTATCAAGTTGAAATTGCACAGTTGGTTGACTGCTGCCACAACAAAACTGAAAGAGCAATGAAAATCACTCTACACACACACACAAACAGACATACAGACATACATATATGGTGTGTGCTGTTGGGCTTTGATCTCTGAGGCACTGGAACTTAACCTATTTGGCATAGGAAACTTGAGAACAAACTCCAACAAACTGTTGCCAAGTTCAGTAAACCCCTTGGCGAATTGTGCATCTTCGATTAGTGTTCTGAGTTTATTTAAGTGTGAATTTGCTGCTTATTATTTTATAATATTTGCAACAATTTAAATAATATTTTGAAGATCATCAAAGTTTGGCTGCTAATTTTGGCTTTATTTTTTTTTACTTCCAGTTTTTGCTCACACTCCTTTTTGTTGGGCTGATGCGTCACTCCACCAAGTGCGCCGCCAAGAGGAGGCTCCCAAGCAACGTTTCCCCCAACCCTGAGGGGCACGTTTCACTGTCAGGCAAACAAAAAAAAAAAAAAAAGACGGCGCGCACAAGGCAAACAACAACAACAACAACAACGGCAAGCGAGGCAACAGTTGGGCAGCTGTTGTTTATTGCAAATCGCTCATACGCCTCGTTGTGCGGCCAAGCGTTGCAAATAGTTTGTCATGTGTGCGTGTGTGTGTGTGTATTTCTGTGTGCTTGTGTGTGTGTGTGTGCCTGTGAGAATGTGATCACTCAGCTCACTCACCCACACAGCGACAAATTCAAGTGCAGCGCTCATCAATAAAGTGAAATTTGTTCGTTGGCGGCTGCTTTTGGGGCGTGCAGCCTTCTGATTGTTGTTGTTGTGCTTTGATGGACATGCATGCGGCATATGCTACACATATACATATAAGATATACATACATATATATATATATGTATATATGGATGTGTATGTGTGTGCGTGTGTACACAAGCAGCTGAGGCAGCAACCGGACGCACGTGTTCATTTTCATTTGGCGCAGAGAACCCAAACGTTAAACAGCCGCAGTGGCAGTCACAGCAACAACAGCAACAACAACAGCAACAACAATAACAATAGCAACAACTATACAGCAGAATCTTTGTAGACGATGTTGATGATGACGACCAACTGCGGAAATTATTCATTCAAGCGCTGCTGTAGCTGCTGTTGTCGGAGCTACTGCTCGCCTCGGCTCGGCTCGGCTTGGCTTGGCTTGGCTTGGTTGCTTCTGCTGCCGCTGCCGCTGCTGCTGCTGCCTGCCACCGACAATGTTTTTCAATGCTGATGAACAGCAAACAGTAATAAAACAAAAATGCGACTAAGAGCGGTGTAGTCGAGCGTATCTGGTTGAGAGATACCCTGTACTTAACTATATTTATTTATGTGCCTCATTTAATTGCAAATTTTCTTTTTTCTAATTAAACTTTAATTTCCGTGTTTATTTTATTATATTATAAAGTACTTAAATGCTGAAAATCAAGCAAAGCAATTTAAAACTGAGTGTTAAAAATCAGTTCAGTTTTGACAAAGTAACAGCCGTGATTAATTTGATGCTGCTGTGATTTTGTTAATTTTTAATCTCGAGAACTTCAACATTTGCATAACTTTCGAGAGACCCTTTTACTCCCCAACTTTTAATGGGTGTACAAACAGCGAAACAGAAGCGTAGCCTATAAAAAGAAACAATTTGAAATTCATACAAATTGCAAGCGGGCAGCGGAACAAGACAATAGGCATAGCCAAAGCCAAAACCAAAGCCACAGTCGCTTGCCACACATGCGGGGGCAGTGCTTGGAGCCACCCAAGCAGCGCCAACATGTCCGGCAGCAGCAGCAACAACGACAACAACAACAACATCAACTGTCCATCAAAATGTCAGCGAAGCGGCACAAAATCTAAAGCAACAAATGTTTTCATTTTTCTTTTTGGGCTTATTTCATTTGCCAAATAATTGTCTCACAATTGCATAACAACGAACAAAAAAAAAACAAATAAAAAATCAACAAAAACAAGGCCCAGCAAAACAATGGCCTAAAATGAAAGCTCAGCTCAGCTTTCACCCCAGCATTTTGGCTTTAAGTTCAAAGCGAAAACAATCCATCAGCAACTGCGGATCAGAGACAATAAAACAAAAGACGCAACAACGAAACAGACCAAAAAACCAAATCCCGAAACCCCGTAAAAAAAACCAAAGCAAACCCAAATCGACATCAGCTCGAACAGCACACAGAGCTCACAGGTGTGCACAATCAATCAACATGAGATCCCATTAAAGCGGCTGTAACAATGACCACGATAATCACCCCGCAGATCGCTGTACATATGTATTTTGTATTATGTATTTTTTATTTTTTATTTTGTATCTTATATTTTGTGGTTTGTGCTGCAAAGTCCAACGCACAAACGCGTTGATAGACTCGATAGCTTGATAGCCAACAAGCCAACATGAACAGGTCAGACTCCGACTCCGTCTCCGACTCCGACTCAGACTTGTCTGTGGAGACCACCACTTGGCTGAAGTTGGCTGGTGGTGGGGGTGTTGCTGTGGTTGGGGTTTTTTTGTTATTTTTTTGTTAAAAATCCAGCTGATTGCTGTAACATTCCACACTTAATTAGCTGGCAGCCAAAGGCATCAAAAATACTTTTGTAATTTCATATTTTATAATTTGTTACCATTCATTTTTAAGAAATATTTATGGACTTTCAGTTATAAAAGAGGTTTTTGAGTTGGCGGGGAGTGCGGTGGGGCACTAACGATTAACAAGCGATACAATATAAAATGATTCATAATTTTAGATAATTATATGTAAAGTCGAGTCATAACTTTGGCAATTTTGATGGGATTTGTAAAAACAATCTTAAATTACATGGATTTATCTTATATGAGCAAACTCTAACCTGACTCTATCCAATTCGATTTTCTACTTTAAACCATTTCTGACAAATTGCTTTTAGGCATTCCCGAAACTCAGCTAGTCGCACCCAAAACTTTTCCCATAACCCATATGAGTGCAATTTGTTTTACGGGGCGGTGCCCTCATACATTGTCGCAACGTTGAACAATTTTAATTGGATATTTGTCGCCGGCTCCAACAAACAAAAAATAAAGCCACAAGTCACAAGCGGTGCCAACAAGTGCGACCGACAAAAGTCTTGGCTGCCAGCATGGTCATATTTTCTTAACGCTAAGCGAAATTAGCATATGAATAACTTTTGGGTGTTACATTAACTATGCGCATATGTGTGTGTGTGTGTGTGTGTGTGTTTGAGTGGTGCGTGTGGTTTTCTGCGTCTTAAAAGAAGGCGGCGGCACGCATCAAAGCCGACCACACGAACAGTCGTTGCAAGTCGTAGCAGTCGCAACATGTGCACTTTAGGCACATGAAACCGAAACTGAAACCGAGAGCTAAAATTGGAGGTCACGTAGTTGTACGGGGCACCACGCAACGCCTTCATTTGGTCAGCGCTGCATCGCCGCTGCACCGCTGTGGCGCATATAAATTACACAATGCAACAGCCGCCGTGCCGCAAATCCCAAAGAAACTGCCACAAATCGAATTGAGCGCAAAAAAAAAACAAAACACAACAACCGAGAGGCAAGTGAAACCCTCTAAATGCAATGAAATGGTTTTTAACTTTTGCAATTTTTCAACAAAACCAACAAAAAAATAAAGAATTATAAGGCAGAAGAGCCAAGTGTGTATAGCCGACATTTTAATACCCTAGTAGACGTGTCATACTTAACTATGGCAGTTCGAAGTGTATTCGAATCTGCAATCAAATTGAAAGTAGTAAAAAGTGTTTAAATAGTTAAAGATTATTCCTAAACATTTAAAAAAAAGTAATTATAGCTAGAAATAATAATTACAATGCTGACGAACTAACTTTGGGTAGTCCTTGCCTTGATACCCTAAAATAGATACCCTAGATATGCATGTGCTGTAAACTAATTTGACTCATGATCGAATCTTTTCATATGCAGCATGCGGCATTATAAACATTATAAACTAAACACTTAACTTAAAATATTGTTAATATAACTTAATAAATTTGTTTCAAGCATGTTTTCAGATCAAGTTTTTTTAGAGCATAACCCATTGAGCAATCAACTCGTAATACCCCTCAGCTAGGGTATCTGAAAATAAACGTAAGACACAAGACGGTCGGCATGGCAATAATATGTTTTTTGATGTTTAAACAAGGTCAGCTCTGTTGGCGCTGTTGGACTCCGTTGGGCAGCACGGCGCTGCCTTCAAAGGTCTTGGTCTGGGAGCGATGAGCAAACAAAGCGCTGTCCGCAACCAGAGATGGAGTTGGCCCCTGCCCCCAAAAAGCCACGATGTCGAACACCGACAGCAACTCGACCATTCAACATCCAAGTAATAACCATAATGCGCCGCTTCACGCAATTTTTGAAGCTTGAATCCGCTGTTAAAGTTCGAAAGGTTTTCAGCCAATCGAATATGGAATGTTTTTTGTTTTTTCATTTTTTATTTTTTTTATTCGGGCTTATTTGCTTTACCTGCCGTTTTGTGTCTTGGATTTTGGTTTCGTTCTGCTCCGCATCATTCACTCATTCATTCATTTACTCCCTCACTGACTGTGTTGGCCCGGTCGGGGTCCGCGGCCTTTGATTGCTTTTTTGGCGCTGGAGCAATAAGCGATTTGTGATGCTTGGATTTGCATGCATTAAAAGCGAGTACGAGTCTGGACACGAGCAGTACGATCGGAGGATCTGTATGTCAGGGAAAGCACCTCCAGGGTGCTCAAAGTTCGAGAGTTACTGTTTGAAGTTTGAAGGATTGGAGGCGTGAAGAGATGACGAGATGAAGAGACGTCTTGTGTGGATGTACAATAATCTTATAATTGATTTTTAAGAAATTAAAATGATTATCATAAATAAGCAGGGATTTTTGGGGAAAGCAGGAAAAAGATATGGTTAACTAAACCGATTTAGAAAGTCAACAATACTTAGGCGATCAACAAATTATTGATTGTGCATAGACTTTTGTTTATTTGAGTAACTAAATTATTAATTATTTAAAGAACAAGATTTTGTGTCCACATCATATAGAAACGTGAAAAAAAATAAATATAAAAATTCTCATTAAATAACATTTCTTTCAAATGAAATTGATCAAAGACTGTTTTGTATATAGATCATCGCATATATATCTATTTTGTACAAGCTTATATGAATGGATGGGCGGCAGTGTATCAAAAAGTATAAATTTTATTGACTGCGGATGCAGTTCATAAACAATGCTGTTGCCGCCCCCGCAGCAGCCCCTCATCAACGTATCCTCTCCTCATCATCCACATCGGAAGCTGTAGGCCACAATGTGGAGCGCATCTGTTACATGTTAATGCGCACCAGGGCGAAATATCGCAGCAGAGAACAGATATACAGATACAGATATATCGTATATGGTATATAGTATATAGTATATATGGAATACAATTTTGTGCGATCGCTGGCTGTATTTGTATTTATGAAATCAAACATAAGGTGCGCTATTCGATCGTCTGCTGCACATTTGGCACACATGACAGCCGCATGCTTCAACAAAAGCGGAATATGTTTTTTCCTTTTCGGAAAATAACTAAGTAGAGGGGAAAAGGGGGAAGTCCAACCACACACACACACATGCTTAGCGAGAGTGAGAGTGAGAAAGAGTTCCAGTTAAATCGGAAGTGGAAATCACGACGACTCCGGGACAAAAGAGCGTGCCACGATTATCACGCTATTTCTGTCAACCAAACAAAAAAAAAAAGAAAAAAAAAAAACAAAGAAGAGGGAAGCAGTGTAGGGGAAAGGAGGTGGTGGTGCAGGGGGGTGGCGGGTGCTGTTAAGGATGGCAGTTGGCCACATGTCAGCCTCAGCTGTTGCCAGATGAGCTGCTAATGATGCCAACGGGTTAAATGGTCTGCGTTCTATTTCGAGTCTCGTTTCTTTTCTATTTCGAATACATTTTTTTATATTTTTCCAAGTGTTGCCCAATAACTTAGCTTTGTTTATGGCTTTTTGATATTACCCACGTGTCATATTTTATGGTCGCACTGGGTGCTCTTTAATTCTAAAACTGGCAAACGAAAATATTTTGATAGCTCTTTGAGCGATCTGCCCCCGTTCTCGACTTTTTTTTAGTAGTCAAATGCATTTTGACACAAAACCGACATTTAACAAAGTTGCCAGCCACGTTTAAAACAACAACAAAAAAAAAAGTGCATTTAAGGCAAGTGCAAGTTAAAAAACACGCCCAGTTGACAACAAGTGCGTCAATATTGTATATATCTTGTGGATGCTACACACACCGACGACCAAAGTGGTCAACCACTTTTGGGTGCACAGTTGCCAAGTTGCCAACTTGGCGGTTGCATTTTTGGCAACACAATCTGACCATATTTGTAAGCGGCAGCGGCGTTCTCTCTATATACGGCCATTCGACCGATATTTGACATTATTTTTGGCTGGCCAGCACCAAAAATCGACAGCTGTTGCGTCGAGCGTCGATTGCAATGCCAGCTCATAATTCCTGAGCCTTGTCGCACCTTTCACTCAACCAATCAGATATTTAACGCTTTGTGCCAATAACAATAAATCCAATATAATATAGATTAATATTACATTTTTAGTGAAGAATCGATCGAGCATAAGTTGATATGAAAATTTGAATGAAATTGAAAGTTCAGAAAAGACATTTGCCATTGATTTATGGTAACTTTGGCAGTCAAACATTTTCGAACACAGATTGTGAAGTTGACATTAGTTGGCAAGTCAAAATAGAGCACGAGTACAAAAATCAGTCCAACTTTGATAGATTTATGGGTGCCTGAAGATAAGGAGCGGCTTTTGTTCGATTTTGGGGATCAACAAGTCAAAATGTTTGTTATGGAATTAAACTGAAAATCTGAATAATGCCAGGGTATTAAAACTTCAGTCTAGTCTGGCTGGTATTATTGCTGTTGGTGGGTTGGTGTTGCTGCTGTGCAGTTTAGCTGGGTGTTGCAATGCATTGCATTGGCATTGCAGGTGTTTGCGTTGTTTGTTTTTTTCTGAATTGGCTAACCAAGATTTGTCACCTGCATTGTGTACTCTGAACACTGCTGGCATCACGACGACGGCGACGTTGCCAGGTTAGCTACCTCGACTGCTGCCTGCTGCTATGCCGCATGCTGTTTTTGTTATCTTCATTTTGGCATCGAATAAATCATAATTTTGCACCTTCTTTCACGACGGCAACACCACAAACACTCGAAAAAGCCGGGCAAGGGGGCTGGCTGGGAGGGGGCGCATGCTAGTTGGTCATGTCATGAAAACAACGTGCCATATTTATCACACAGCTCTCATCGCATTGTGTCGGTCACACCCACCAGTTCCAGCAGAGCTGTCATTTTAGCCATTTTCTAGGTAGATTTGCCCTTTTTGCACCCAGTAGTGAACTTGAATGGGTAAAGTGGGTGTATTGATTGATTGCACCAGATAAAAGCTTGTACCTTATAAGATCAAAATATATACTTGAGCAACAAACAAAAAGTTCTAGACTGTCTGCTTGTCTGACGAAGTTATGGTATTTTGAAGTTTCGACCTATGCCCATATATCGGTATACCGATTTTCAGGCTATAATTTTTACTTGTCTTCCGACTCAAAATCACGTTTTCAACTTTAAATGTACGATTGATTTAGGGGCAAAACTATGATCAAAAAGCCCTCGCTTTTTAATCTAAGTTGAGTTTTGACGAAGTTATGACATTTTGAAGTTTCGATCTATGACCATATACCGATTTTCAGGCTATAATTTTTACTTGTCTTCCGACTCAAAATCACGTTTTCAACTTTAAATTTACGATTGATTTAGGGGAAAAACTATGATCAAAAAGCCCTCGCTTTTTAGTCTAAGTTGATTTTTGACGAAGTTATGGCATTTTGAAGTTTCGACCTATGCCCATACATTGATATATGGATTTTCAGGCTATAATTTTTACTTGTCTTCCGACTCAAAATCACGTTTTCAACTTTAAATGTACGATTGATTTAGGGGCAAAACTATGATCAAAAAGCCCTCGCTTTTTAGTCTAAGTTGATTTTTGACGAAGTTATGGCATTTTGAAGTTTCGACCTATGCCCAAGTATCCATTTTTAGACTAGAATTTTTACTTGTCTTCCGACTCAAAATCACGTTTTCAACTTTAAATGTACGATTGATTTAGGGGCAAAACTATGATCAAAAAGCCCTCGATTTTTAGTCTAAGTTGATTTTTGACGAAGTTATGGCATTTTGAAGTTTCGACCTATGCCCATACATGGATATATGGATTTTCAGGCTATAATTTTTACTTGTCTTCCGACTCAAAATCACGTTTTCAACTTTAAATGTACGATTGATTTAGGGGCAAAACTATGATCAAAAAGCCCTCGCTTTTTAGTCTAAGTTGATTTTTGACGAAGTTATGGCATTTTGAAGTTTCGACCTATGCCCAAGTATCCATTTTTAGACTAGAATTTTTACTTGTCTTCCGACTCAAAATCACGTTTTCAACTTTAAATGTACGATTGATTTAGGGGCAAAACTATGATCAAAAAGCCCTCGATTTTTAGTCTAAGTTGATTTTTGACGAAGTTATGGCATTTTGAAGTTTCGACCTATGCCCATACATGGATATATGGATTTTCAGGCTATAATTTTTACTTGTCTTCCGACTCAAAATCACGTTTTCAACTTTAAATGTACGATTGATTTAGGGGCAAAACTATGATCAAAAAGCCCTCGATTTTTAGTCTAAGTTGATTTTTGACGAAGTTATGGCATTTTGAAGTTTCGAACTATGCCCATATGTTGATATATCCATTTTTAGACTAGAATTTTTACTTGTCTTCCGACTCAAAATCACGTTTTCAACTTTAAATGTACGATTGATTTAGGGGAAAAACTATGATCAAAAAGCCCTCGCTTTTTAGTCTAAGTTGAGTTTTGACGAAGTTATGGCATTTTGAAGTTTCGACCTATGCCCATACATGGATATATGGATTTTCAGGCTATAATTTTTACTTGTCTTCCGACTCAAAATCACGTTTTCAACTTTAAATGTACGATTGATTTAGGGGCAAAACTATGATCAAAAAGCCCTCGCTTTTTAGTCTAAGTTGATTTTTGACGAAGTTATGGCATTTTGAAGTTTCGACCTATGCCCAAGTATCCATTTTTAGACTAGAATTTTTACTTGTCTTCCGACTCAAAATCACGTTTTCAACTTTAAATGTACGATTGATTTAGGGGCAAAACTATGATCAAAAAGCCCTCGATTTTTAGTCTAAGTTGATTTTTGACGAAGTTATGGCATTTTGAAGTTTCGACCTATGCCCATACATGGATATATGGATTTTCAGGCTATAATTTTTACTTGTCTTCCGACTCAAAATCACGTTTTCAACTTTAAATGTACGATTGATTTAGGGGCAAAACTATGATCAAAAAGCCCTCGATTTTTAGTCTAAGTTGATTTTTGACGAAGTTATGGCATTTTGAAGTTTCGAACTATGCCCATATGTTGATATATCCATTTTTAGAGTAGAATTTTTACTTGTCTTCAGACTCATAATCACATTTTCAACTTTAAATGTACGATTGATTTAGGGGCAAAACTATGATCAAAAAGCCCTC
Organism: Drosophila paracracens; assembly: GCA_035044025.1. Classification (NCBI taxonomy): domain Eukaryota; kingdom Metazoa; phylum Arthropoda; class Insecta; order Diptera; family Drosophilidae; genus Drosophila; species Drosophila paracracens. The sequence goes on from JAWNMN010000713.1 coordinate 1,965,077, forward strand.
GATTTTTAGTCTAAGTTGATTTTTGACGAAGTTATGGCATTTTGAAGTTTCGACCTATGCCCATACATGGATATATGGATTTTCAGGCTATAATTTTTACTTGTCTTCCGACTCAAAATCACGTTTTCAACTTTAAATGTACGATTGATTTAGGGGAAAAACTATGATCAAAAAGCCCTCGCTTTTTAGTCTAAGTTGAGTTTTGACGAAGTTATGGCATTTTGAAGTTTCGACCTATGCCCAAGTATCCATTTTTAGACTAGAATTTTTACTTGTCTTCCGACTCAAAATCACGTTTTCAACTTTAAATGTACGATTGATTTAGGGGAAAAACTATGATCAAAAAGCCCTCGCTTTTTAGTCTAAGTTGATTTTTGACGAAGTTATGGCATTTTGAAGTTTCGACCTATGCCCAAGTATCCATTTTTAGACTAGAATTTTTACTTGTCTTCCGACTCAAAATCACGTTTTCAACTTTAAATGTACGATTGATTTAGGGGCAAAACTATGATCAAAAAGCCCTCGTTTTTTAATCTAAGTTGAGTTTTGACGAAGTTATGGCATTTTGAAGTTTCGACCTATGCCCAAGTATCCATTTTTAGACTAGAATTTTTACTTGTCTTCCGACTCAAAATCACGTTTTCAACTTTAAATGTACGATTGATTTAGGGGCAAAACTATGATCAAAAAGCCCTCGTTTTTTAATCTAAGTTGAGTTTTGACGAAGTTATGGCATTTTGAAGTTTCGACCTATGCCCAAGTATCCATTTTTAGACTAGAATTTTTACTTGTCTTCCGACTCAAAATCACGTTTTCAACTTTAAATGTACGATTGATTTAGGGGCAAAACTATGATCAAAAAGCCCTCGTTTTTTAATCTAAGTTGAGTTTTGACGAAGTTATGGCATTTTGAAGTTTCGACCTATGCCCAAGTATCCATTTTTAGACTAGAATTTTTACTTGTCTTCCGACTCAAAATCACGTTTTCAACTTTAAATGTACGATTGATTTAGGGGAAAAACTATGATCAAAAAGCCCTCGCTTTTTAGTCTAAGTTGAGTTTTGACGAAGTTATGGCATTTTGAAGTTTCGACCTATGCCCATACATGGATATATGGATTTTCAGGCTATAATTTTTACTTGTCTTCCGACTCAAAATCACGTTTTCAACTTTAAATGTACGATTGATTTAGGGGCAAAACTATGATCAAAAAGCCCTCGCTTTTTAGTCTAAGTTGATTTTTGACGAAGTTATGGCATTTTGAAGTTTCGACCTATGCCCAAGTATCCATTTTTAGACTAGAATTTTTACTTGTCTTCCGACTCAAAATCACGTTTTCAACTTTAAATGTACGATTGTTTTAGGGGCAAAACTATGATCAAAAAGCCCTCGATTTTTAGTCTAAGTTGATTTTTGACGAAGTTATGGCATTTTGAAGTTTCGACCTATGCCCAAGTATCCATTTTTTGACTAGAATTTTTACTTGTCTTCCGACTCAAAATCACGTTTTCAACTTTAAATGTACGATTGATTTAGGGGCAAAACTATGATCAAAAAGCCCTCGATTTTTAGTCTAAGTTGATTTTTGACGAAGTTATGGCATTTTGAAGTTTCGACCTATGCCCAAGCATGGATATATTGATTTTCAGGCTATAATTTTTACTTGTCTTCCGACTCAAAATCACGTTTTCAACTTTAAATGTACGATTGATTTAGGGGAAAAACTATGATCAAAAAGCCCTCGCTTTTTAATCTAAGTTGAGTTTTGACGAAGTTATGGCATTTTGAATTTCGACCTATGCCCAAGCATCCATTTTTAGGCTAGAATTTTTACTTGTCTTCCGACTCAAAATCACGTTTTCAACTTTAAATGTACGATTGATTTAGGGGCAAAACTATGATCAAAAAGCCCTCGCTTTTTAATCTAAGTTGAGTTTTGACGAATTTATGACATTTTGAAGTTTCGATCTATGACCATATACCGATTTTCAGGCTATAATTTGTACTTGTCTTCCGACTCAAAATCACGTTTTCAACTTTAAATTTACGATTGATTTAGGGGAAAAACTATGATCAAAAAGCCCTCGCTTTTTAGTCTAAGTTGATTTTTGACGAAGTTATGGCATTTTGAAGTTTCGAACTATGCCCATATGTTGATATATCCATTTTTAGAGTAGAATTTTTACTTGTCTTCAGACTCAAAATCACGTTTTCAACTTTAAATGTACGATTGATTTAGGGGCAAAACTATGATCAAAAAGCCCTCGCTTTTTAATCTAAGTTGAGTTTTGACGAATTTATGACATTTTGAAGTTTCGATCTATGACCATATACCGATTTTCAGGCTATAATTTGTACTTGTCTTCCGACTCAAAATCACGTTTTCAACTTTAAATGTACGATTGATTTAGGGGCAAAACTATGATCAAAAAGCCCTCGCTTTTTAGTCTAAGTTGATTTTTGACGAAGTTATGGCATTTTGAAGTTTCGACCTATGCCCAAGCATGGATATATTGATTTTCAGGCTATAATTTTTACTTGTCTTCCGACTCAAAATCACGTTTTCAACTTTAAATGTACGATTGATTTAGGGGCAAAACTATGATCAAAAAGCCTTCGCTTTTTAATCTAAGTTGAGTTTTGACGAAGTTGAAGTTTCAACCTATGCCCATATGTCGATTTATCGATTTTCAGGCTTTAATTTTTACTTGTCTTCCGACTTCCATTTCTTCCATTTTAAAATAGGTTGATCTCAGATACTATAAGAGATGCAGCAATTTGGATCGCATGCACAGATCTACAATGATAAAGACCATAAGTTTGACCTCATTTCGATACTGGCAACATGTCTGCTTTTCCATATAGGTACTCTTTTTCTAATCAAACTACAGCTACATAACTATATAATAATAGTATATCAATTACGCGTCTCCAATTCAAGAATATGGCTGGGCAATTTCCTGTTGCTGCCACTAATTATAACTGTCAGATATTTTTAGAGTCATTGTTAAGGTTGTCGCCTCTGATATTGTCGCAGTTGTCTCCATTGTTGTGGGGCGGTAATTGAGCGACGATTTGTTTATGAGCCGCCAATCAAATTGGACAACAAGCTTTACTTACGACCACAAAACACACAACAACACACACACAACAACGAGAATGGTGAGCGAAACCAAATGCGCATTCAAATCAGGCCCAAAACCGAAACTCAGTCGCCAGACACAACAACGAGAAGCCACTGGACATTGTTGTAGCCAGCGACAAGCTAACAAGCCACCGATCAGACCACATTGGGGATTTGGCTACAAGGCACGCACAACTCCGGCAGCCAACATAGACGACAACAGCAACTACAACAATAACAACAACGACAACGACTCTGACATCCGGCGCTGTCTCTCGCATGACAATTAGAAAAGTATGTGTATAGTGTATATAGTGGCTTAGACACATACACACTTACACACACACACACGCACACCACACCCACTGAGACTAGACTGTGAGCCAATACTTTCTTTGGCTCTCGACTAGACATTGTTTCTATTTATAAAACCAGCTCATTTAAAGTGCAGACAGTTCTTTGGCTGCCTGCTTATCAATATAAGTGCAAACCATTCAGGATTTGCTATCGTATTTGTATTGAATACTGATTAGTTGCTGGGCAGTTTACAGCTGGAATTGCTGGAAGATATAATATTTAAAAGCTAGAGCTGATCATGATTTACGCTCGTTGCATAATGAGCACTTTAAAATCTGACATCTAAATTGTTAAAGAAACTAGCTTGGACACAGATAAAATGTCAACATAAAATAAATAAAAAAATGTTGGAATTGTGTATTTAATAAAAAATAAATAAAAACTTAAAAAAAATTCCATTATAATAAAGATTAAAAGTGCATAACTCAACTTCTGCAGAAGCATGATCAAAACAAAATAAAGTGTAAAACATCTTGACTAAAGACACCCACAAACCGCTTTGCTTCTTCTGCATTTTCTTTACATTTTCACGATTTTCACAATTTGCATACACTATTTGAACAACCTGATGAACTGCTTGGCTACTTTGCTACTTTTGGCAATTAGGCAGGCAGGCAGACATCCTCCTCCTGGCTCTTGACAGCCCTTCATAGTGAAAATATTTGTTCAGTCAAGAGTCAGCAGTCTGGGAAAACACACTTAAAATGTCAGAATTTTGACAGCTACGCCTCCACTCCAATAACTAACCGACTGCCACTTGCCGCAGGTCGCAACTTGCCACGCCCACACACGCATTAACAAGAGCGCCAAATTAAGCCATAAATTTAGACGGTGCAGACCACCAGCTATGCGAGAGCAGGATAGGATAGGGGTAACAGCAGGAGCCCCAGTCTAAACTTGGCTATAAGTGAAAACGCCTCTGCGCTGTGTTGTTTTGGTTTGTTGTTGTTGTTGTTGTTGCCTGCAGCTGTTGCCCCCTCAAGTTGCAGCTGAGCTGCTCAGCTCGTTTAATGCGAAACAAAATGAAAAAGAAAAAGAAAATTCAAATTTAATTAGTCTTCAAGTGAAGAAGTAATATTTGTACAATCTGGTAAATTTCGCAGCTGCATGCGAAACCGGGCAGGAAGAGAGCCAGGAAGCCCGGGCAAGGAAGTGGGTTGTATGAATGTCTTTGAGGGGCGACAGACAACATCCAGTTGTTGTTGTTGTTGTTGATGATATGAAAATATGAGCAGCAAGTGGGCTGCGATGTCAGCGGTGTCAGCATTGAGTCCGCTGTCCTCTGTCCGCTGTCCGACTGCACACATCTGCATTCCAGACGAGTCAACAGCTATACTGCAATATCCAAATGCAGACGCAGAGGCAGATGCAGACTCAGACCATGTGGGATTCAGACGCGACGGCACTTAACGCACTCTACACTGAGCAAAATACTGATACAGAAGTGTGTATTTCTCAGCTCAGAAATGCGAGCTATCTTTTGTAAGTAGATTGCAGTCAAACTTCTCTGCCATGAAAATTTTGTTCTTATAATTTAATCGATTTCCTTTTGTGCATTTTTCGCTGAGTGTAGGCGAGTCAGACTGCAATTGCTGCCTAGTCAATTGCCGAGTTGTTGCTGCCGCTGCTGCTGCTGCTGCTGCTGTGGCAGAGTATCTCGAGACCTGCGTCGGCGTTCACATGATGTGTTCTTGATTGGCTTTGGACTTTTGGCTGTTGAATGTTGTATGTTAAATGTGCGACGCCTCCGTTATTGTGACCCCCAGTGGCATCAATGGCATCGCGTGTGACATTGCAGCCACATTGCACATCTATGCGAACTGCACCACATTCATTAGCAGCCGTTAAATGTTCACTTAATCATTGCGCCTCACACTCTATGTGTGCATGTCTCTGCATGTGTGTGTGTTTGTGTCTGCCACATGACACATGCACTCAGCTGGCTGGCTGAGTAACTGGTGGGGCCAGCTTAGAACTCAAAACTCAAGACCCCGGCAACGATACAGTGGCATGCCACTGTTGTCGTCGTCATAGTTGTTTTTGCTGCTGCTGCTGCTGATGCTGATGCTGCTGCTGTTTTCTGCCAACATTTGTTGCAATCTTAAGTGAATTTGTGTTGCAATCTGCTAAAGTTTTAGATGCTGCTGCTGCTGACGACTACGGCTACGACTGCGGATGCCCGTTTCCTTTGGCTGCCTGCCACAACTCATGATGACTTCAATTAATCAGCTTTATGTACGTTGCATGCTGCTGGGGCACTGAGATTGCTGGCAATCAAATCCTGCATTGCCATCGAAGTAATGCGAAATTTACAGAGGTCAAATATGCTGCAAATGGCAAATTTAAGTGATCAATGGTCACGTCTCATTTATGACAGCCTTGAAAGACCTCATGTATAATTTCCTTTCTTCGATCTTATGGATACTTTGAGAGATAAATGCAAAAGATGCTCGCATATATCGATATGGATATATATTCGCTACTAAATTGAGTAAGTAGTTAACTTTAAACCTAACATTAAGTAAACGAGCTCATCATTATATATGTAAACATATATTTATACAGTTGACCGCCTTTTGATGCAATTTCATCTGGTTCTCATGCCCAAGCTGAAAGCAGTTTCTCTCAAGCCCAGCAGCTTGTTTGTTGTTAACTTATTTCATTTTGTTGCCAATTTGTGAGCAATTCAAGAGAGCTAAACTAATTTAGTTAATTGAGTAGAGCCAAACCCCCCAAGGGACCAGCAGCATTAACAAACTGGGCCAGAAAGCATTCACATACAAATCAAACAAATGCTGCAATTAAATTTTCATATGCGTGCCTCGGGTTGACGACACACGACCAGGACACAAACTGTGGCAAGAGGACGTGCGTCAATTAGGAGCTCGATTGGTGGTTGTAAAGTACAATAAACAAATGAAAAAAAAAGGAGGCGGCCACGTGGCCAAGCGCATTGTGCAGCATTGTGTGGCAATATAGAGGTCTCCAGTGGAACGCTGGGCTCGGGTCTCATTAGCGTGGAAACAGGTAAGAGGCGTGCTTGTTGCCCAGCTGCATGGCAGCCACGTGTCACAAATGCCTCGAAATGCAAAATATGAGCACTTTTTCCGTTTTTTTGTTTTTTATTTGAATTTTTTCCCTTTTTTTTCTCAGCCAAATGTTTTTCGTGTTGTGTCACCCGTACAAATGCTGACCCAATTGCCACGCTGGGGTCATGATAATTTCGGGAGCTTTGGCTGGGTTGTATTTCGTGCGGTCGTCGGATCGTGCACTGAAAGCTGGGCGCTCCTTTGGCCCCGGCAGCGATAGGCGACTTCAGCTGCACGTGGCCCCGTCGCTGGTGGTGGCGCCACAGACAGCGTCGCTTCTGACATATGCAAAACGGCTGCCATAACTGGCAACTAACTGACTATGCCACAATGCAATTCAGCGACGATTTTTGTTTCTTGTTGTTGGCCTTTTTCCCATGATTTGACTGCGATTTGCATAGAAATCAAAGTAGTTGAGGCAGCCGGCAACGGAAAAAGGCAACATTGATCTAATCGAAGTTGTCTGACAACGACTTACCCTGTAAACAGTTCTGGCTTACTTTTTAATGTGACTTGACTAGCAAAATACCAAAAAATTCCGTTTAAATGTCAAGGAGTACTTTTTTGAGATATCCAAATGATAAAACAAATCTCAACTATATATGCTAAAAGAGTACATCGATTCTTATCGATAAATTCGTATCTGTTTGAGTTGGCAAAGTTATTTATGACGTCTCTATTGTTTTCATGTAAACTCTGCTATATTTAATCGATTCTTAAATCAATATTTAGTTACTTGATAGGGTTGTTTCTGCGTCTTACATAGATTACCATACAACTTGATGATACTCCCTTAACACATTTTCAATGGGTATTTTGTATAGAAAAGAGCCATGGAAGTCTGTCAGCAGCCGGCAGATTTATGGCAACGGTTTCAGTTTGCCCCAATGTGGGCGTCACATTATGTTTGCCACAAGAAACTGTGTGGCTTCCCAAAAAGTGAAGAAAATCGATACTCGAGCAGCTTTTGCGGAAAAGTCTACAAAGCGTCTGCGTTGCATTGCCCCCTTCCCGCCCCGTCTTGAACCCCACTTTGGGGCGCGGGGTGCATATATTAATTTCTGCAAATTAATTCAAAATGGCTGCCTTCAAAAAGTGAGCGTTGCGCAGAGAGAGAGAGAAAGGGAAAACAAGAGTCTCTCTCACAGACAGACAGAGAGAGTCTCCAAAATGCGCTGGTTGCCAGGCAACGTAAATGTTCAAGTAGCTGGGGGTTGCTTGGCGCTCAGGGGGTTGGCAACCCAGTCTTATCTGTGTGTGGTCGCATATATATTTTAAATGCTGGGAATCGATTGCAGTGGACACCAGATGCAAGCTGTTTCGTTGGCTCAAGCGATTTGGTACGGTTTGATTGGGTCCCACTATCAGAAAACCCAATTTAACCACCTCACAATGGTCTGCCTAATTCCACTTGACAGCTGCGCTTTGTATACCCAGCCAACTCGGGGCGGTTGTTGCAACAATCAGTGCACGTGACCGACACAAAAAGCGCCACGAGGCGATGTTCTGCTCATTAAGAAAGGCTGACAAGCGATTTCAGTTGCGATACGATCATCAAAATGCCAAAATCTCCGACAACAACCCTCCTTCTCGAGCAACAACAACAACAACAGCCAGCAACTAACAACCAACCCACTGTGATTAAGTCCACTAAGCTGTTGTTGCACAGTGGGAAAGTCACGCCAGTGGCATGTACCAGACTCTTTCCTTCCTTCCATCTCGACACAGCCAACAGTTTCCAGCTCATTGCATTTCATCACGCTCAGCGTTTGCTATACCATTTTTCTCCTTTTTTTTTGTATGAGGCCTTTCGATATTTCTATCCATTATGTCGGTGTGGGAACGAATCCAAATTTACTTGCCAAAACTCAACAGATTTAAAAAAACTGAGAATTTTTGAATATGTCTTAATTTAGCGTGATTCTGGCACGATATTCATGTTAGAATTATTCCTAAAAAAATTGGTTCTAGCGATAAGTCAAATCTTTCTACAGCCGTAACTCTGTCAGCCGATTTTCAAAATCTAAGGGTCTAGACCAAAAGTTAAAATCGCTATTTTTTCTCGAAATGCCCGTATTGGTATTTTAATATTGAATAAAAACACAAACAAATCTAACACTAAATTGGAATTTCAGAATTTAAGCAGCTATTTGTGGACTTCAATTTCAAATCTTTTTTCAAAGGGTATTCAAGTTTTGTTTAGAGTTTCTGCTGGTCAGCTCAGTTTGTTTTGCATGTCGGAGTTCCATGGACCACTCGCAGTTGCAGTGGCCGTTGCAGTTGCAGTTGGAGTCCCAGTCGTATCCTCGGACCCACGTAATCATGTTACGACACACAACTGACATCACAGTTTCAGCAAAAGCGATTAATATCGCACACGACACGGAGCACTGGGCAGGAGCAAAAGACGCCAAAAGACGCCAAAAGACTCCAAATGCAACTTCAACCAGAGCTCCCACTTTTGAGTATCATTTGAACTGGCGTTGTGACTGTGCCGTGGAGCTATGGAGCACATGCGCACATGATTCCAACTCTGAAGCTGAAGCTGACTTGGATTTCTTATTTGTTTGTATGTATGTATGTAGATGTATATGATGCTGTCCATTGTTGTTTCTGGCTGGTGGTGGTTGTGGTGGTGCTGGCTGCTGCGGGCGGACCAAAAAGATTCGTTTAAAATGACTTAATGGCGAACAGCTCATAAATTCACGAATTTGCATAAACTGACTGACTATTTGGGCAACATTGCAATAACAAAGGCGGGCGGAAGGTGGTAAGGGGACAGGTGGGGAAGCGCCCCTTGGGGCACATCACAGAGTCAACGTCGAGTGAGTGAGTCAGCAACAGCAGCTGAAACACAAGCTGCAGAGCCTAGAGTTTGGAGCAACTCTTGTGACTGGCAGCCTAATAAACACAATTAACTTCATCATTTTGAACTCAAATTATTTCATTTCAATGCGATAAAATCGCAAATCACGAAGCGGCAGCCAAATGCTGCGGACAAGCCAAAGCGAAAGCGGCTCTGAGCCACAAAAGCCACAGACAATAGACCAAGACCAAGACCAACTGCCAGCCAGCCAGCCACCAAGAAGCCAAGAGAGCCAGGCCAAAAAAAGCAAAAAAAAAAAAACTCAGGACGGTGAAAATTAAGTCAAACTCCGGCTGCAAACGTTTTAGCAATCGGGGCGGCCAATCGAGCTGATCGGGACTCTGTGGGCCTTTGTTGCCTGTTGCAAACCCACCTCCGCCTCCGCACTCGCCTGCGCAGCCACTTTCAATTGATACACTCTTAGAAATACATTGTTGCTCATTCAAGCAGAAACGTGATGGAATTCCAGCAATTTCTTTTTCAATTTTAAAGCATAAATTGGTTTTCAATGTTCTCAAACGAGTTTAAATTATTCAGGAACTGAAAATCAATCCATAATTAAAAATTGTACTTTAAGATTGGTTAAAGAAATTTGTTTTCAAGTATAAATTGTACTTGCAACTTCTTATTCATTATCATTCATTCTTCAGCCAGGAAATGTATATATGTATTTTAAGAATATTTTGAGAACTTTTCCAAAAAAATCGTTTTTCATTTCAGAATTTCGAAGCTACAAAAATCATTCTTGAAATAAGATTCTCATTATCTGGTCTAGAAATTTAAGTTTGATTGAAATTTGACAATGTTTGCACTTGATTTAATTAGTTATTCGATTTTTTGCAAGTGTAGACGCTGCATGCAGCTGCACCGGGAATGGGCATAGGGATGGCAATGCGCAATGGGATTGGGTATTGGTATTGGGATTGGGATTGGGTTAGGGTCTCTTAAGGCAGGGAATAATGTTGCATGTCGCGCCAATTGTGTACACGATTTGACTTTGGCAGCCGCCTGACAGTGCTGCCCACTCTGCAGCTGACTTGTTGCTGCTGTTGTTGCTGTTGTTGTTGTTGCTGTTGTTGTTTGTGTGTCAGCTAATCAGCTGGCAAGTATCTCATCTTCGAGGACTACTAGCAACTGCCAAAACAACAGCGAAAACGCCAAAACAACGAAAACAGGCAACATGCACACGAAAAACTACCAAGTCATGTTGCCTGCTGATTTGTTGCTGTTGTTGTTGTTGTTGCTGTTGCTGGTTGCTCCTGCTGCATTTGTTGTTGTTGTTGTTGTTATTGTTATTGTTGCTGGTTGCAAATAAATCTCTTGGCCATTGGCTGCTGTTGGCTGCTTTTCGCCACGGCACCCAAAAAAAAAGAGAAAAAAATTGTTGTACACAACACAATCAGGCAGCAGCCAGCAGCCAGGCTTTTATTGTTGTTGGTGTTTCCTGGAAAGCGTTTCCTGCATTTAGTTATGTTAGTTTGCTTTATAACTATGTTGGCGCTCCAGCCAGCTTACAATGCATTTATTTTTTGTCTTGTTGCTCTGCTGATTTAGATCGTGTCTCCAGCAACAAACACAAAACAAACAAAAAAATCCGCTGGCAGTTGACTTTATGAGGGTCAATCAGGCTAACCAGAGTAGTGTCCCCCAGTAATAGTCACTGGAATGCGATCGTATCATAAACCTCAGACAGCAGGTCGAATATTTATAAACAAAGAATATTTAATGTCCTGCAGCGCAAAAGTAGTCAAAAAGCGGCTTAGGGTAGTAAATAAATTGTTATGGCTTACTAAAGTTGGTAAGAAGTAAAAGCATAAATAAAAGTAATTTTCAATAAATAAATATATACAAAGATTAGTGTAGAAATCTTAACAAAGTAGTCAATTCATTTGCTTAACTTTAGAAGCAAAACGTACTCAGCTGCCAAGTGGCAAATATGGAAATATATATTATATATATTTTCTGGCTTTTCATTTTAGAATTTCACGTGAAGTCATCACATTAAAATTATTTGTTTCGTCAATATTATTTTATATATTTTATTTCGTTCTAAGTTTAAGTATGTTCGCTGGAGCTGTATCGAATGTGATTTTGGTCGGTGCCAGTTTTAATGGACTTATCGAATTGAATCCGGCTGATCATCCGTATGGCTTTTTGGCAAGTGCATTGTGTTTTATCCATGGACTGCTTTCGCTCGTGCGGAGCTTTCAGAGGAACGAGGGGTGTCCCCGATCCTATTTAGTATCAATTGTCATTGTGGACGTCCTTCCACTGCCGTTGGCCAACATTGAGATGTATCTGCAAAGCGAACTCAGCAGTTTGGCCTTCGTGCATGGCACCTCAATCATACTGTTAGTCTTTGATATGATAGGCAGACTGGCGGATGAGGATGATAGTGCCGCGGATTTGGTTAGGGATATGTCACTGGTGGGCAACGTTCTGTCCGGCACATATGTCGGCATTCTTCAGGAGAATTATTTCCACGTGGCTGCTGCAGCATCAGCTGGTTTTGCGCGCCTTGGATCCCATCTGATTACCTATTTCCTACCGGACGGAGAACTCTATGTGGACATACTGAGCAAGGCTGCTCTTATGGGATTCATAACATATTCGTTGACAAGTAAATAAATCAAAAGTCCTTTAAAACTGTCCATGCACTGTTTTGTCAGACGGTGAATATTTTAAATACATGTGTGAAAATTTTAAGAAATTGACTTTTCAGGTTTTTCTTGAAAGGCAAAGTTTAATTTTAGTATGAAAAAAAAAAACTAAAGAGACGTGTTCCATTTGCAGTTAATTATAATTTTATGTAGTGGCTGCTAGTCTTGCAACGATTCCTCATTAAAATTGATTATTTTTTGCTTAAAGTTCAGCTCTTTCCATCCCGGCTAAGCTGCTCTGTTAAAGGTTATAGCCAAGTTGCCATGGACCCCATTGCACTGATTACGCTAAATGACTGTCGAGATAAGCGACCGACTCAGACTCTGGCATTCCGCTGGCTTTCCAAAACTACAGCACCACCCCCAACCACACGGCACCGCAGCACCACACCGCACCACTGTACAGCAAAAAAAAAATGCAGTAAAAAGACAAAAGGCAAGCTGGAAAACTGGGAAACTTGGCGGCCGCTGCGCAGGCGCGTGTTTGGCAAGAGTTCAAGTCACAGCTGGAGACTGCACTGCTTTTGGCGCATAACTGGACAACTGGCAGCTGTAGACTGCGAGACTGGGAGAGACTGGCTGTCCGTCTCCTCCGTCTGGCCGTCTGTCGTTACAGCCGTGTTGGATAACAGGCAGCTGAGCTGGGAGCTCTCTTGCCCATAAAAATGGTCAAAATGTTGCGTTAATGCGACGTTTGTTCGAACACAGTTTTCAAACAGATCGACGCAGGCAATTGTTTGGACAGCCAGCTGGTGCTGGGGGGGTGCTCGGTGAGGCGCCTCCAATGTGTTGTACATGATTTCAGTGTAGACATTTTTCAGGGCGTTCATTTGCGACTCCATGAGCTATGCGCACTTTATTTCTGTGTCCACTTTTTTTGGGGAATGTCTACAAAACGGGAGCGGCGTTCTCTCTATGAAGAGAGCAAACTCAACCGTGGCATTTTACTGCGCAGCAATGGCGTCCTGGCGAGGCGCCTCCCATCGCCAGCGCTTCCCCCCTGCGTTTTACGTAAAAATCGATTTTCCCAACGCGATAAGGTTTCCGACTGCGGCAGTTTTATGGCCATCCGGCCAGCCAACGTCGTCGACGAATCCTTTCAAGCCACACGTGCACATTACGCACACATAGCGGTAAATGAAGGGTAGATCCGTGGAACATATACAACCAACGAAACACGTGTCACGCGTGGCATCAATTGAATGCCGCCGACTGCTGCACATCCATCAAGGCACGTCCGGAAATCGGAAGTGCGTCCGCTGCCGACGTCGCTGCTTGCTGCGAGGGTGGCTACGCCAGTGTTGATGATGTCAGCATGCGGGCAAATACAAAAAAAGAAAAAAAAAGGACAATCGATTGTTGTGACACTGCATTGTGTGGCAAGCAGCAGCAGCCAGCCCCCTGTCCCCTGCCACCGTCGCCTTGCCACATCTCTTCAGCAATTTATCCAATTTCATGGCGTTGCCGTTGCCGATGCCGTTGCCAGGCTGCTTGCCTCAATTAACGCTGTCCAGTGGAACGTAGACATACTCTCTGCCTCTTCCCTCCCTCTCTCTCTCTATATATATCTCCCACGGCGACTCGCTGCTTGCTGCGTGCTGCACGTGCAGCGCAGGACATTTATTGGATTTTTGCCTTGTTTTTATTTGTTTCTGTATTTGCTCAAAATTCCAATTAAACGCCAATGCCAATGTCTGGCATTGGGTTCGGCATTTCGACCGGGATGGGGCTTGAGCTGTCAATATTATTATACAGGGTGTCGACATAATTCTATATATAAATCTTGATACTTACATTGTTGCAACTGCGCAAAGAATCCACTTTCACTATGTATTAAATATGTATGAATAACTTTATAAAACAACAACAATTATTAGTATAAACTTTCTCTACATAAAGTGTTCTTTGATTGTAGAATCATAGCTAACATCTAGATTTTGATTATTTGAAGGAATTTCATAGAGATATTCTGCTGGTCTTGAGAGTTTCTTACTGCTAACCATGGAAATTTGAATTCCAACCCGAAATCCAACTTCTTCTACAAGCTACAACTGCTGCAAGTTTCCTTACAAGTGCCACAAACAAACTGTCAGGAATTTTAGGCAAGGTATTTCTATGGCAGCCGAAGACCTAGCAAAGAAACAGAGGCAAGACTTTAAGGCTTCGCTCGCATCGAAAGGGGCGTGCAAGCAGCACCCTGTACTCAATTAAAGTTCTACAATTTCAAGTTAAACGGCAAATAGCGCAAACGGCAATTGAATGAGGTGATTCCAACTAGCTAACTGCAACCCCAATCAGGAGAACGAGGAGGAGGAACTTGCGCATATATGTAAAGAGTATGCCGTGGTAAGTAAGGGGGGCAGGGGCATCAGTTTGAGGCACACGCTGCGGATTAGACGTGTAATCAGCATAAAATGTTGCCAGGTCGAGGACGGGCTGCGGGGCGTAAGCGCAACGTCGAGAGATGTACACAAAAGTGGCAAACATGAAATCCAATATGCGATACGCCAAACGGCAAACGGCGGCCACATGAAATTGTAATAGCGGCCAGCGGCCATGTCGATGATGATGACGATGACGATGACGACGATGGTGATGCCGACGATGCCAACGTCGACGCTCGTACGCATGTCCCTATCCAAACACTGTGATACAGACAGCTTAGGCATACACTCAGCGAAAAATATGCTCAAAAATTTCGAAAATAGCTTGAACTCAGCTTGGCTCAGCAGCGTTTGGATGGTTTTTGTTAACTTAAGGATAAGTTTGTCGTTTGTAGTTTGAAGTGTTTCACATTTTCTCAAAATTCCAGATCACTTATTTTTCAGAGTGTACTTCAAATGCGAGTGTGAGTGCAAGGAGTAAGGAGTGAAGAGTCGAGAGCGTGGAACACGTGCAAAGCCGCGGGGGACTTGCACGACTTTTGTGACGAGGCGAGGCGAGGCCTGTGAGTTGTGGACTCCGAGCTGAAGCTGAAGCTGAGACTGTAGCTGTAGCTGGGAGTAGGAGTCGAGGCTGGAGCTGGAGCTGTGGCTGGACTTTGGGCTGGGCTACGCACCCAGAAAGAGAGAGAGGCAAAACAAAAAATAAACCCAAACAAAATCTGCAATGCGCGTTGCCTGTCGCATTTAATAACTGTTTTTAATAAGTGTCCCTTGGGGCCATGCGTTGTGCCCGTCGTCGTTTCATTTGCATGAGCGCCGTGCCCCACACCACATGCCGCACGCGGCATGTCCAATTCCCGGCTAACAATTCCAGTTCGCATTTCGCAGTTGCAGCCCGAAAAATGTGTTTCACTCGTACTCTAATTGCACGCCCCGTTTTTGACTCACGCGCTCTCCTCTCAGGTGCTGGCTGGACCGAGTTGGCCGCGTGCAGCATGCAACATGTTGGCTGCAATTTATTAGTGCTGCCATTATCGTTTTTCTTCAGACTTAGCTGCTATAAGCCCCCCTGCACTTCCCCTCTCTCCAGCATACCCCCCTCGTTAAGCTGCGTGTCGTCTGCCTCAGCTTCTCGGCTCCTCAGCAATTCTCTCAATTCTCAGTCTGCAAATATTTATTACTATAATTTTCCATATGTTTTCCGTGCGTTGTTGTTGTTGTTGCTGTTTGCTGCATTTTTTGTGTTTTTTTTTTTTGTTGCTGTTTTTGTTTTTGGCAAATTGCGCCTTGGAAATTGCAGCCATAATTTGTTGCACACTAAATATGAAGATCAACCAGTTGCCCGCGCTCAGTCCCCCAGACACTCGAATCGTGTTCTTCCGTCCGTTTCCTGTTTCCCCGCACAATTTATGAACTTGTGCAGAATTAGTCGTTTTGGTCGTTTAGTTGTTGCAATTTGATTTTTATTGCAGCTTGTAAATTGTAGCGCCATGTATCTATGAGATACATTTTGGCTCACTCTCTCCTGCATCCTGCAATTAGGCGACGTCTCTCTGGCCTCTCGAGTGGCAGTTAGTCGGTTCGTTGCACTAATCAGCTGATAATTTATGAGGCATTTGTATTTGGTTAACGAAAAACAACAGCAAAAAATGTTGTCATGCACATAAAAGTGGTCGGCACACAGTGTCTGCAGGTAGTATTCGTACGCATAGCAAAGATTCGGAATTAGTCAAAGTATGCAAAGCATGTGGCGTCTATAAAGCAGCGCAAGAACTTTGATTAGTTGTAATCTTAGGCAGCTGCATCGTAAAACCAACGAGGAATGCGCGCACAGAGAGAAAGAGACGCTAAAGATACCCTGTAAGTGGCTAATCATGTTTGCAATTGACAAATGTTGTTCATAAACTTGAACTTAGAACTGAACCTACTAACTAAATTAAGTAAATAATTCTAATAGTTGCAAGCATTTCAATTTTGTATATCTGTAACATAGTTATGCACAAGTTTATAACATCCACTTTACATTATTTTACGAGCAGAGGGTATAAAAAGCTGCTTGAACATTTTTAATTACATGTGCCATGTGTGGGCCCAGTGACAAGCCCTTTTTATAGCCCGGGTTCAAAGACTTTTGGCTTCTCTATGAATTGGCCTAAAGCAGCGTTTAATGTCGCCAGAAGACGTAGCTTTTGTGGCGGTAAGAGACTAAATTCTTTAAGACGTAGCTTTTGTTTGGAGTTCTATGAATTGACACCGACACTTTAACGATGCTTTGAAGAACACTCAGCAACACAGTTAAGATCTACATAAAGTTACAAGTACCATTTACATAAAGTGTAGTGTAACTTAGGAATAGTCTGTAGATAAAGAAGGTATGGAACTTAAACCTGTAAGCCGTAAATCAAAATATGGATATAGCGTAACACATACGCTTAAGTATATCAAGAGGTTTTAAATACCTCAACCGTAACCCAATAAATACTTGTAATTTCCCTATTGAATTTGCATAAAGGTATGCTATTTGAGTCAGATAAAATATGGTGAGCAATAAAAAGCGCTGCAAATCAAGTAATTCAATACAATTTGTTTACGGTTGGCAGTCGGAACGGTTAACACTTAAGCAGCGGACCATTAAAGCCAACATTAACTATGCCCCAACTATTTATTTCGATGTCTGTCTGGGTTCAGTTGTTGCTACTGAATCAGCTCCCAATGTAAATGTCAAAGCAAATCTGCATTCAGATATTCATAAAAATTCAAATGGCTGCCATAAATCTGTCGCTGCTCACAGTCTACGGCAGGCATGGCGCTGCCTAAGTGGGGGGGGGGGAGTGTAGCACTTGCAACAAGCAGCAGCTGTGGCAGCTGCGCCAGTGTCACGCATTGGCATCTTCATCTCTGACAAATAATTTAGCATAAAATCAACGACAACTGCCAATTTTTTAGTAATTAGCCAGGCCGCCAGGCATCGCCTCCCCATGCGGCAAGTCCATCTCCGTGCTCCGATCCGCTCCGCAATTAATAAAACATAAACCTCGGGCCAGACATTGCCTGCCGCTGCTGCTGCTGATGCTGCTGCCTGGACCCGAGGGGCACAACTTACTTCCCGACCGTCGCCGCCTGTCTCATTGTTAGTCCAAAAATGCGTCTCCAAGCATTTGCAGAAAATTAATTGTGCTCCACGCAGATTAACACATGCGTGGCGCGGACAAGGCTAGGGGTGGGAGCAGGGGTAGCGGGTAGTTGGGGTACATACATATGACAACATTACGGATGAGGCACGGTTTGACTGCGGCGGCATGCATTTGGGAATGCTGTGCGTTTTACAAATTTGAACATTTCTTGCAGCATTTTTATGACTCGCTGCTTGCTTGTGACTGCCGAGTGCTGACTGCTGCCTGCTGCCTGCTGCTGATGTTGCATGTGGCACGCGCGTCGCATAATTAATTAAAAGTGCATTTAAACGAAGCTTCACGACAGTCAATCGCTCGTGTACATTTACATACAGACAACACACACACAACACTCAGAGAAAAAAAGGAATAGAATTTCTAACGTTTTAGTCTGAAAATATTCTAATTTTCATAAATTAAGCTCGATAAATTCTTAAAGCGAGTACAAAGCACTCGTTTCAAGCATTTTTCTACTGCAACCGTCTCAAATGATGGAATTTATAAGACTACAAAAATAACTCCGCTTTTTTTTGTCTGTAATGTTCGAACTTGACCGGATCTCTATTATGCTCCAAGTGCAAACACACACACCCCTTGCAACAGCCAGCTGCTTTTGTGGCACGCCTCCAACTTCAACTTCAACCTCAACTCCGACTCCAACTTCCCCCTCTTCTGGCGTTTGATTTTAAGAAGCCTTTCGTCGCCGTGGCATGTCTGCAATAAATATATCTCTGTGGATTCCTACATCGAATAAGAGAATGGAGAATTATTTGCTTGTTAGAATTTTGTGTGTTGCAACATGGCCGCAAACAGGCAGGCAACATGTGTCGCTCTTGTCTTTGTGTCTTTCGAGGCATTCGTCAAATACTTCGTGATGACAACTTGCACACAAATGGCAGACAACCGAATTTGACAACTGCACATGAATTGACGGATATATCCGAAACCCAACTCGTTGTGAACTCTTTGAGTTATTTAACCATAACCTTTTACCTCTTACTTTTTGGCTGACTGACTGACTGACTGACTAGCATTGTGAACCCTGACCTCAGAGCGCAGACTTTCAAAAATCTAAATTCTGAATACTAGCAGCTTCAAGGCTTCGCATAATTATATTATAATAAACTGAAGAATGTGAGCTAAAAACCTATTTGTGCTTTTTAAACATATTGTCTTGAAATCAAGGTGCTTAACTTTTGCCAGCGACTGTATTTGCAGCAGAAATCTATACCCGTAAAATGATTGACCCAAATCTATGCACATTCTCGGAAAGACCTTGGCAAAAGTCAGTTTATTTAATACTTTTGAATAGTTTTTATTTTACTTTTTACTTTTCTCTATTTATTTATTATTATTTTCCATATTCGCGAGCGCTTTTCGGAAAATCATCTTTTGACAGCTGCATAAACATGAATGGAATTGAAACATTGAAAATGCGATCAATTTTATTTAACGATCACTATTCGATTCATAGGAATCAGTAAATAAAATATATATATGTGTGTAAATAAATATTTGCCAATAGATCAGTCAGTTTGATTTTGTGAAAATAGCCAAATATTTATCGTGAATATTTATGAATATACAATTTGGTAATTATTTGGCCAGCTCTTTCTTGGTGTTGGAAAATTAAATAGCTCACTGAAAACCACTTACCAGTTGATTTCATGTGAGTTTAATGCAACATTAGCTATTTTTTATGCCACTGCCACGAGAAATCCGGCCACAAACTTGAGGTGATACAATCTATAGACAAGCCCACCGCCCAAAGGCAGTGCGCACCTCCCCCCCTTCAACCCGATAAAAAACAGACCACCGACGGTTTCTCGAGATCTCGAGATCTGTTTGGCTGTGGCTTCTTGGTTAGCAGGCGCCGCTGATGGGAAACAGCTGACCAAAATGTACAAAAATATTTTATTTATGCACCAGATAAATAAAGTGAAATATCCACACAAAAAAACACCAAAAAAAAAAAGAACAACAGCCTCACCTTTCTTTGGGCCAAACTTTGATTGGCAGCACACATGAATGGGCTCCATTCATGTTGGACGGGTATCGGATAAAGAGCAGATGCCAAGAGCAGGTGAGCTACGAGATAATACGGACAAACTTTTTATTCTCAAGAACTTGATTTAAGAGGAATTCTCTAGTTGAAAGTGATTAAAATTAACACTAATCTGAAGTTAATCAAAGCTAAGAAACAGGTCCAAGTGATGATAACTACAGCTAAAAAGAAACCAACTTGAATATGCCTGAATATGAACGTATATTCGCACTGATAAGTGAACAAATAAAAAATACTTTTTTAATTGAATTTATTAATCATAATAACTGTAAACTGCATATCATTATGCATCCACTAAGCTAATAGCCTAACTAGTACAGCTATTAGCCAAGCTGATGTGTAATATTTTGTAAGCATAAAAAGTGCTAATAAAATATGGAAGAACGCATATTGAATTATGTTGTAAAAAAAAGAGGAAGCAGACTAGTTTAATTTATGTATTTAAGCAGACTGCAGGCACTTCTGCCGTCATCTATTCGTGCAGCTAAGCGAATCTTTGGCTATGGCAGTCTTAGTGCTTATGGCCGCTTCATTAAAGCCCAGTTGCGCAGCGGCCGATTCGCTACACTTAACACTTAACACCTTAGCTGCTGCTGCCACCTAACACATAAAATAACACACATTTACACACACTCAAAACACACCACACACAACACACACACACCACACACACACACACACATGACGTACTTGTAACGACTATTTTCAGTGGCACGATCGTCAAGCACAGCGGGCAGTCCCGGTGCTAACATGGCTCGCATAGCGTTTAACTACTGTACTGAATGGCATATTTACAATTTGCACTCACATTTTGGGTGCACATAATAAATTCGCATAAATTCACATAATAATAAATGTATGTGTGAGTGTGTACGTGGAACGGGCAATAAGTGCGCGATTTGTGCGCCTAATGAAGCCGATTTGTTGCGGCAGCAAACTGCCCACTAAATTTACCACATTGATAATTGATGTATCCACAAGATACACCAGTTGTGTGAGAGAGACAGCTGAAGGGAAAAAGAAAGAGGCAACTTTTCCTTTACCAGACTGAGCTGAGAGAATATTACAAAAACACTTGCTTCAAACATGAATTTCAACTGGTTTTGGGCTCTTGCTCTTCTTTCGGGAAAACGATTATTTTGCGAGTGTTTTTTGTATTTTCCTTTTTTTTTTCTGTGTTAGGGCATTTAATGAGCTGCCGCTGATATTCTCAATACAGCGGAAAATCTATGTGGAAATATTTGATTTTATATAGTTCGCTCAACTGATCGCCGATCAGGGGGCATCTGTGGGTTCTCGCAGAGTTCTGCACAGCATCATTGGACAGCAGATACTTAACACTTGCGTTATTCTACTGTCTACTGTCGATTTTGTCTGTTTGTTGCTGTTATCACCTCATTCGCTGTGAAATGTTTGTTTTTGGATCAATGCCCACGCACTTTTCACACAACAAACACAGACAAACAGACAGATACACAGATACATAGGTATATCTATAAAATATCTACAGATGCGCATTTGAACACCTGCAAATTGCACAACATAAAAAGATTCGTCACACAGCAACAGCAACAACAACAACTGTTAAAGTCTGGCAACCCAAAGCGACCGCATGTCGAAATGGAATGCAAGGCAATAAGTCAGAGGCAGCTGGCCAACCACCAAGGACAAAGCAAAAAACAGCTGACAGGAAGCCGTATAATGCGGCCAACCCCTCCATCAAGTGCTCTAACCTCCCCAAACCCAAACCCAAACCCAACCCCCAACCCAAATCCCCACCCACGCCTGCTGGTAAGAGCCAGCTCATGAATACATTTGAACTCGTTAACTCTCCGACATTTTGTGGGGGTAGTTTCAGTCAGCCCTGTGGCGTGTCCTGGCAAGGATATATATCTATGTACATACATATATATGCTTTGGGCTTTGCACGTGCACAATTTCGAGTTCATCAAAAGGAATTTGCTTTTGGGG
The DNA here is from genome assembly GCA_035044025.1 of Drosophila paracracens. Taxonomy (NCBI): domain Eukaryota; kingdom Metazoa; phylum Arthropoda; class Insecta; order Diptera; family Drosophilidae; genus Drosophila; species Drosophila paracracens. Next base: position 1,986,767 of record JAWNMN010000713.1, read on the forward strand.
AGCGTCTGACATTTATTAGAATTCTTGCTGTTGCTCCCCTAAACCGGGGAGGGGGTTTTCCGGGTGGCGGGTGGCGGTTGGCGTAATAAATTTGCCTTGAAAGCTTTTAGCTGTGGGAAGAAAACAGGAAGTTTGAGTTGCTGCCATGGCAGGCGCTTCGGTTTCGGTTTGTTGATTCCCAGTTCAGTTTAGGTTCAGTTCCATTAAAGTTGGCTTGTTCGCTTGGGGTATCTGTGGCCGATTTTGCAAGCCTTAAAGCTATTTGTTAGCCATTGAAATCTGAGCGGGTAAATAACATGCCACGCATATTGACTTTTGCAGCTGCATGAATTCGTGCTGCTCTACAAAGGGGGGTGGGGGGCTGAAGAAAATGCGATGAATAGCACAAATGAAAATGTCAGTACATAGGTATTCATTCAGAGAGCAGTTTAGCACATTTTTAGAGAGCGGAAAAGGTTGAAGGCAACGCTGACTAAAGGAATTCGACTTCAGCTTAAGCAAAGTTTCTACAGAAAATGTGCAAGAAAATGCAAAAATGTCTACAAATTAACTAAGATAATACAAGTACAAGTATTGTCTATATCTATAAACAAATGACTACATTGAGTAAGATAATTTATATTTATAGAACTACTAGTAATTTATCGCTAATTGATTTTCTACTAATGACTTGACAACTGATTTATCTTCTTATTACCAAGCACCTTACAGCGCACATCTTCACATTTATTCGCTATACAAGTTGGATGTATAACATTTCAATTACAGTCAGCACACAACAAGCAACCACAACAAATATTGTTGAGTTTCAACTATATGCTCAAGGCCCCGCATTTTTAATTAGTCAGTCAAATCAAACAGACCAAATAAACTTGCGCATATTTGTCAAACAATTTCAGTTTTAGTGCATGTACAAATTAAAATACTTTATTATCTCATACGCAAAGTAAACACAACTCGACAAACATTCGAGTAGAATGAAATGGAAAAAAAGGTTGACATTTGGTCGAGCACAAAGGCAAACAAGTTGCTAACTGGTTAGGGGAGCGGTGAGGAAGGGAAGGTACTACCAAGCTTAGAAGCAAACATTTTTCGATTGCTGAGCACTTGTTATTCCATTTTAATTAAGTTAATTGCACAGATTTCGTGTCATTGGGCAATTTCCATCAGCAGAAGCCGAAGCCAAAGGCGAAGCAGCAGCACAAAACTCGAGGGTTGTTCGAACTTAGTTGGCAACGTAATCGATTGATGGCACCTCTAATGCCCACTCATATACGCACTCAGTCACGCACCCAAAACACTCACATTCAAGCAGTTGCACTATTGTTCCGATGCCCTGTAGTTGGCTGTGCTCAGCTTGTGTAAATGTACAATTTAAAAATATAAAGTTTTTGGCTAAATAAAATAAATGATAATAAAGTATAGAGAGCATAGAGAAATAACTGGAAGTTCGATTAAAAACAGATTTTTTTTTTGAATTATGCAACACTGTTTTAGATGATACCAACTTGCAACTATACACAAAATTATTCATTCTTATTAGTTGCTGTTTTGTGTTGCTTGTAATATTTAAATATTTAATTAAAATTCTTTTACAAATATTTGCCAGGATATCTCATAGTCTCTCAACTTTTGAGTTCTGCTCGTTTATTTTTTCAACCCTCCAAGAATGTAATACAGACAAAAAAAAACACAAAAAATGTGCACAGACTTACGTGCGAATTATTGGCAAATGTTGTGAAAATCCGAAAAGCAAATAAAAACCAAAAGCAAAAATACTGTTTTCGGACATTTGTTTTATAATTTCGGCAACGTTTCTTAATGCATTATTTGTCTCAGCGCAAATATTTGCCATTCAAATGAGAAATCTGTTCAAATTGTCAGTGGAATATATATGTATATGTGTATTAAAAATCGCTTCGACAGTTGTTCAATGACCAAGTTGGCAGCTGTGCTCAAGTGCTTTACTAATTATTATTTTACAAGGACCTTCGAACACATTGCACCAAATCTACTAAATGAGAAAGCGAGTTTGAAAAGAACTTCAAAACGGGAAAGGTTTTTCGAAATAAGTTTTAAAAACTAAGGTTAGAAACCTGAAGTTCATCAGGAGCAAAAATAAAATTCTACGTAATATTTGGCAATGAGCATTTAATAGAGTCTGGTAAAAGGAGGAAATTGCATTTGATAACTTAATCAACGCAGCCGTCGCTAATGGCTCATGTGGGCTTTGAGTTTGAGTTTTGGTTTTTGGTTTTTGGTCTGTTGTTGATGTCGCCCTTGTGGAACTTGCGGCGTAAACATTTGACCAACAAATGCGCAAATGTGGCAAGCAAATACCATTTATATTTTGGGGGTGGAACTCGCCTCAGACATTTGTATTGGGGGTTGCAAGAACTGTCGACGGTGTCGAAAGTCAGACATAAATGCGTTACGCGCTATCAATCTTGATTAGATGTGATTTCTGCTTTTAGACACAAGCACAAAAACATAAAAATTAACAAGCCAAGGGAGAAGAAGCACTCAATGACAAACAAAAGAGCCACACGTGCCACAAAGATAGATAGAGAGAGAGAGAGAGATTGGAGAACCGAGATTTAAATGGTAAGGCTTGGATTTAATGACGTCTACGGTTACATGACTCAAATTGCTACAAAATGCAAACAAGTTTTGAAATGAAAACATAAAACTGTCCAACTGCAGCGATTTTCTCATTATTTTGCACCGTTTTGTGGCAATTTCAATAAACAATAAATCCCTAGACCAACAAAGCAAAATAAAACACAGCTACAAAAAAAAAAAAAAATGAAAAACTTGCTGCTGCAAATTTATAGCAATTTTCACATGAATTGAAGGAGCGAGCGGAGCAAAGCAGGCGCCTGCCAACAGCAGCAGCAAGCCAAGAAGTCGACTCTGCTGTTGGCCCGAATCCATTTGGCCAGCTGGACACGGTTGCCACAAAGTCTGTGGATCGTTGCTGCTGCTGTGGCTGTTGCTGCTGCTGCTGCTGTCGTCGGGGCGTATGAGTGACGCGACTGAGATCGCTTGTTCGCCTGTGTTTGGGCAGCGAACATAATCGTAAACAAATAAAATTATTGCTGCCGATCATGCACACAAATTTATGCACACCAATACACACACACACACATACACAGAGAGACCGCAAACGTTGCCTATTTTGCACTAATTTTCTAGCCAAGTCAGTCAGCCAAAGGGGCTGGGGGTCCTGCTGCTGCACGAGGTGTTGCCGCAAGCTGTGTGTGAAATATGCAACAACAGCGTGAAAAACATGAAGGCAACGGCTCGACGAGACTCACCACGACTCAGCTCTTAGCTCTCCGCTCAGCTAGCCAACTGCGGCGTCTTGGCCACGCCACACAGCGGGAAATGTGCCTACATTTTCGCGTGCGCAGGCTGGCCAAAAAAAAAAAGAAAAACGTTTTTAGCCCAGACTATGCATGTGAATGTGGATATGGATGTGTTTAGCTGGAACATAGGCTACAGCTGGAGCTGGAGCTGTAGTTGGAGCTGGAGCAGCTAATACCGGTAGTCAAGCCAGACAGCGAACGAGGCGTTTGTCTAAGCGCACAGTGGCCAGCCAGCTGCTGAATGCAAACGGATTTGAGCAGTGTATACTTAAATAGTTAATAGTAGTAGAATAGTAAAAGTAAACTTGAAATTATTATAAATAAAATACGATTTATTGTGCTATGTAAAGTTACTTCTTATGTCTTATAGCATAACTGCTATTGTATGGTATTTTTCGACAACTGATATGAAAAATAATATCTAAGTTAGACTCCTTCTATCGATTTGCTGTCTTCGACATTTAATAAGTGTCTGCTGAGATAATCGAGATAAATTAGTTTAGTAGTTGAATTTAGTAGATAAATTAATTTAGTATTTGAATTTAGCAGATAAATCAGTTTTGTATTTGACTTTAGCAGCTCAAGCGATCGTATATTTATAATCTCAAAGAGACAAATAGAGGCAGAAAGTAGTGGAATATGCCAATAAATATTTTTCAATCTATTAAAATTAGTATACAGATCATATAAATAAGAAACAAAAGTAAAAAAACTGCTTTAATTGCAATTTAAAAGTTGTTCACACAATTTCGCTAAAGATTTCCAATTAGCCTCAAGTGGCTTACATAAAAAGGGGTGTCTTACCGAAGCTGGCAAGAAAATATGCTTGTCTGTCATCATATTTTGCAGTGTTTAGCACCACAGTGCCTTCTAGGTGTACACTGTCATTGAGAGAGCTCGACGACGACTCCAACTATGAGTATGACTATGACTATGACTACGACTTGGACTTGGTCTTGGTTTGGAAGTCGGCGTGCTGTTTGGCAGTTAGACACGTTAGCGCGCGTCTGGGCAATTTTCGCTTAAGCTGCATGTTGATGATCATTATGTTGGCTAAAAGTGCCTGGCTTGGCCTGGCTTTGTCTGCTGCAGTTTGGCTATGGCTGTGGCTACGACTGTGGCTGGCTCTGACTCTGTGTCGGCCACTTGAAGACGTCGCTAATGAAGACTTAAGCATGACGTGTTGATAAAGATCTCTCGCACATGAGCATTGGTGAGGCCATCGCGCGACCATTGGTCACTCATCGTCATCGTCATCGTCATCATCTTGGTATTTATGCAGCATATTAGCAAAGAAGAGTAATTTTTTTTGTTAACTGACTGGGTTGTTTGTTTTCGTTGTTGTTGCACTGTGAAATGGGCTGATAAACGCGTCAGTGGGCACATTTGAACAGTTGTCTGTCAGTCAGCTGTCCGAATGAATTTCCCAAAGGGCATGTCTACTTTCTGCTCTAGATATAGGCAAAGGGGTTGTTGTTGTTGTGCTTTGCACCCTCTTCAGGGTGTATCAATGACCATCCCAAAAACAACAGCAGTTGTTATTGTTGTTGTTGTTGTTGTTGCCTTGCAAGCCATTTGTTTGACTTGTGTTTTGTTGTTAGCTTTTAGCATAATTAAACGACACATGCCACAAAATGCACTTCAATGTCCTCCCGATTGTCCTGAATATCCCTGCATTTCAACAACAGCAACAACAACAACAAGAGCAGTTCCACAACAACATCATTCGACATGGCATCCATATGTTCCATTATATAGTTCGACTTTCTAACACATTCTCATTCTCTATCCGTATGTCTCAAAAATTTGTACCGAACATAAGGTTTCATTTTATTTCATTATATGTATTTTATTTTACTGGTCACCCTGCCTGCCTCCTCATGCCTCACCCCTCTCTCTAATGCTATGTAAATGAGCATTTTGTGCCTGATGGATTAGTTTTCTCTCTTGGCTTTCGCCTGTTTTTTTGGTTTTTTTTCTTCTGTCTTATTTTGCGGCTTTAGCACTTTGGTTATGATAATTTAAATGTTGATTGATTGCCTGCCGCAATGTAAATTTAATTTCGTTCGTCAACTGACTTGGTATTTAATTAAAAAATAATATACATACAGATGCAGACAGACAAGTCGCACAGGTGTGCTAAGGTTTTTGCCTCAGGGCACCCTCTCTGCCTTTGAAAAAAACAATATATGAAATAAACTACTCGCTGTTGAGGGGATATAAGTGGGCGTGGTTCGGCTCGATTCATAATGAATGATTTTTTGTTTGAGTTTTGATTGATTTTCGTGTAAGGTCTTGAATGAAATATATTTTAATGAATGGCTTAAGGCACATTCTTTGTGAGTGCTTCGATTCTTGTTTACTTATAATGAGTTTGCTGTTAGCTCAGAAATGCTTGATGAATATTTGCTTATAGTTTGGCCTAAGAGGTTTTTTGAATTCTGATTAACTCGAAATAAAGCCTGAAATATACAAGATAAAAAATGCATTAGTTGGAGTTGTATCTTTGAGTTTTTACAAGTAATGTTTATCGGCTTACTTCTATGGGAAAAAAGAGTTATAAGCTAAAATTAAAATCTAGAGAACCCATTCGTAGCTATTAGAGAAAAAATAGAAACTTTATATCTAAACTAAGGTTTGGTAAAGTAAAACAATAAATATAAATTGACATAAACAAATAATTATCAAGTCTAATTTAATTTAGCTTGCAAAACCCTCTCAAAACTACAGATTCTTCAAGCTCGTGAATAAAATCTAATTGTGATCAATACTTAAATAATTCTGGAAAATACTACATCAAAGGTTATATATAAGATCCTTAAGGTCGCATCTACACCATTAAAACATCAACACCTAATATCAAACCATAAGAAAATCACACATATTTAGCGCAAAATAAATTGAAACTGAAAAACAATTAAAATATTTGCAGAGCATGTTACAACGCCTCTGATTTTTTTTAATGATGTTTTATTGTCTGCTTCGACGGCTAGACAAAAACACAAACAAACCAACACACAGATACACACACACACACAGGCACAGTGAAATCGAGTGTAATATATACTCATAGCAATGAGATGTGATGATGTTGATGATGCTGACGATGTTGATGATGATGACGATTTGCGACTAAATAATTGAATGCAGCTGGTTGACGGTTGTCGCATTAAATTTAGGTGTCTGTCTTGGCGCACTCACGATAGCAATGGCTATGGCTATGGCTATGGCTGTGTGGCGTTTGCAATTGGGAGACACTGTGACTGAGCCAACGACCGCGACAACTGACTGACTTACAGACTAACAGACTGAGAGCTGAATGATGGACTCTGCATGGGTACGAGGAGGGATGCAAGAGAGGGGGGAGTCGCGACAATAATAAATGAAGCGATTGCAAGTGTAACAGAACAATGACAGCAACAATTGCAGCGTTTGGCATTTGCCAACAGCAGCAACAAAAACAACAGCGCAGACAAAGGTCTATTAATAATTTTTGGTGCAACACACGACGATCGACGATCAGCAGTGGCAGCAGCATCAGCAGCAGCAGCAGTGGCAGTGGCAGCAACAGACGACAGCGCTGGCAACTAACGATCGACAACTGCAACGACAACAGCAACAGCAACTGATTTTTTTGAGGCACAGACAGTCGGCCGGCAAATGCGTCGCGTTGGCTTTTCCAAAAATAAAAGCCAAACTAATGAGCCGGCAACATGCAATGCGGCAGTCGCTGCGACGCACGTGCAACAAAGAAACAACACAACATTCATACAAATAATTGATGGCCGCTTGCAATTGTTGCCGTTGTTGATGTTGTTGATGTTGTTGCCATTGCTGATTGACGGCAAACGGCGACAAAAATCAGCGTCTGATTGACAACTCAATTGCAACTGTATAGGTGCGTGTCTGTGTGTCTTTTTGTTTTATTTTTTCTTGTTACTTCAACTTAATTGATTTTTATTTATTTATTTATTTTTTTTTTCTTCTTTTTTTTTTGCTTTTTGATGCGGCAGCATTTCTTCCAAAATGTGGCAGCACAGCTGGCGGATGATTAATGGCAACAAATGTTGCAAATGGAAAGAAAATAAAACATTCAAAGTCCAAAATAGACAAACATGCATCTTTAGCTTAATTTCCAATTGGAATTTCACTTCACGTTGAACGTCAACACCCAAAGAGCGCTGCTCTTGCCTCTAAAACGGCTCATTTGTCATTTGGCCTCAGTTTCGAAAACGGTTCGGAGCGGTTCGGTTTTGATTCGGTTCGGTTCAGTTCGGTTCGATTCGATTCAGAGGCCAAATTGCCAGAGTCGTCGCGTGTCTATTTTGATTGTAAAAAAAATTGTTTTGCGGCTTCTGTTTGTGTCTGTTGACAGTTTATTATGTTTGACTGTTTGTCTGCGCCTATTTGACTTTGGCATCCTCTCCCTCTTCCATCCCTCTTCTGTGTGTTGTTGTCTATTTATTATTGCTAGGGATTCACTCTAAGTAGCCAGACAAATCGTTCCACAAGGCCCGAATGACCTTTAAGCTGCAGCTGAAGAGTAGGGAAAGAGAAAGAGATCCACAAATGGATTCATTTATGAGAATCAATCTGATAAGAAAACTTTCATCTGCTTTCAGCTGTAGCAGTGTTAACTGTTTGAGCATCGTATCTTATCATTTGTTTAGCTTGTTAACAATTTATCCATTGCGAAATTCTGTACAAATTACGAGCACTACTCGCCAAGCGGTGCCATATTTGTAATGGAGTTAAAAACATTTGCCCAGCTTATTGTAAATCTTTCACTGCTGGGCAACTTTGTGTTCGCTGTGTGTGTGTGTGTGTGTGTAGTCAAACAATTGCAACATTGTGTGTTATCTGTGGCTAAAAAGGTAAACAAGACAATAGCCAAGCAGCAGAGAGCACACAGTCGAGCCACTTGCCAATAAATAAACATAATTTCTGACAAAACGCTTTGGTAACAACAGCAACTGCAACAGCAACAGCAACTGCAGCAACAACAGCAACAGAGAGGAGCATCTTCAGATTGCTGGCCAACTTTCCAAGCTGCTTGCCCCATAATAACCCCCCGCCTCTACCCATAAACCTATTTAGCCATTCGTTTGATCAAATGAATTACAAGTGCAGCAGTTGTTGTTGTTGTTGTTGGTTTGCATGCTGCAGCTGCAATGTTGCTGCTGCAGTTGCTGCTGGGCAAATGTTGCTGTTGCTGTGGGCCATGTTGATAGCTGCCTAACTGACTAGCTTGCTAGCTGGCAAGCTGGCTTGCTGGCTGGCTTGTTGGCTGCCTGGCTGGCTGGCTGACTGGCTGGCAGGTGTTGCTTGCTGACTGGCTGCATAATGAATTCATAGAGCTGCCTCCCCTCCACCCAGCCCACCCCTCGCCATTGCCCCCATTTAGACCTCCCCTCATCCGGACTGAGTCTATTATGCACCCCACAGCATTTATATGTTCATGGTGCATATTTCATTCATACAACAGTCGAGTACTCACATTCACATTCACATTCACATTCGCAGTCACATTTACATTCGGATTCGCATTCGCATTCGCATTCACATTCGCATATTCAATCAGCGCCTCGTCTCGACTCGACTTTGTTCGCAGATGAAAACAGGTGCAATTTTCTTGCCATTTTCTAATTAGTTTTAGTCGGGGCGCTTTTATCGCTTTTCACTGGCACTAAAGCGCGCCATTTGCTATCTCAGCTTGATCATAAATTTCATTTCATTCCTTTGCGTTTTTATTGCACAATTCGTTTGTTTATAAACAAATGCATTCATTCACTCAGCTCGTGGGGTGTAGGAGTCTGGCTGGGGTTGGGGACTTCCATCTGCATAACGGCAATGCATACAAATTTAATAAGCAAAAAAAATGTTTTCAAAATTCGCCACAGTACACCTGCAGCGCCTCCAACAATAACAACAACAACAACAACAACAACAACTTTGGCTGCAACAATAATAATAATAATTACATCTGCTTCAATCAACAAAATAAGTGAATATCATTATTCAAACTATTAAACGCATTAAGCGCATTTCTGGCGCCATCCTTTGTAAACATGTGCGAAATGTTTTATGCGTTCTTTTGAAGATATGTACATATGAAGATTCATGAAAATGTCGGCATGAAATAAAGTAATTTTGTATTTCGTAATATTCATGGGTTTGTAGCTACGAAATTTTAATGAAGTGCCGAAAACATATGGAACAAAAATCAAATAAAATTGTTTATATAGCAAAACAATTTTTAGTTGCAGCTGACTGAAAGGTTAAGTTGAATGAAGTTAGGAAGGGTTAGCTGGGTTAGCTTAGCTAAGGTTTATGGAACTTGAAGTAAGTAAAAGTGAAGATTGTGCAGAAACCCTAAGAGGATTCCAAGAGCCAATAGTTAGACACGTATTTGTATTCGTGCTTAACTGCAACATTTTAGCAAATTTAGTTGCATGATTTACCTTTTCAATATAATATTCATTTTGTTAAGAGTTCAAGTAGATGATTTATGAATGCAGTTTGAACATCCCACATTTAGGGCATTAACATATTACTTTCCCATTTCTATTTGTAGCCAGGCAAATCAATATTCAAACCCATTCCCTTAGGGCTCTGCATGCATCTAAGCCAGTTTTGATGTTGCTCGTGAGAACTGGTCACGCATAATTGCACAATGCAGCGAAAGATGCACCTTTCTCTTTGGTGCCCCACTGTGTCCAGCACCTGCCCAGTAGAATGGCATTTCACATGGGTGAAAGTGTGCGATGCCATTGTCTTCTTCGCTCCCTCGGTGCTCTCAGCCATTTGTGGGGCGTTAGTCTTACAATTAGTTAGTGTCATTTAGACAAATTGCAGCCAAAGCTGCAACAAAAAACAACAGAAACAACTATGTAAAAATAACAACAACAAAAGCTGAAAAGCTGAAAAACTGAAAAACAACGCCCCGCAATTAGACGTCAAAAGGAAAGGCCATTAGATGTGCATGCAGATGCAGATGCAGATGCAAAGCTGCCAATAGACTGCGACTCGAGTATAGACTAAAGACTGTAGACTAAGCCGTTGTAAGCAGTCCATTGCAAGTGTGCTGCTAGCTGCTGGCTGTTAGTTGCTAGCATGCTCTTATCTCAGCCAATCTGCATGCAACTCTGCCTGCAACCGCAACAGTGCAACATGAGGCCACTGGCCGAGTTGTAACTGTAACAAACTGGCGACGAGGCGGCGAGGCGACGGCCCACGGCGTCTGCGCAACACTTCAACCAGCAACCAACAACACCAACTACACTGAGAAAAATATGAAGTAAGCATGCTTCAGTCGAGGGAGTTTGACCAGCAGTTGCATATTAAAGAAATCTATACTTCGATATCCATTTTTTCTTCGAGTGTTGCAAGCAGCAACGACTTGGGCCCAGTTAACTGGTATTTCCCAGCGGCTGACTAACCAAAAGCCAAAGTATTGCCAATGCAGCCGGCAACAGGTGGCCAGGTTGGCTTGTTGTTGGCTACCTTCTGCTGACTGTCGAAAACGTGCACCGGCTTAAACTGGAGCAGTTTTCCAATTGGCAGCGACGAGTTTTCCAAACCGAACTGAAGTGAAATGCCAGGCGGCCAAACTCCAATTGCAACTCCAGGTTGCACGTTCCACGTTTGAGCGATGATGTATTTATGCTAAATTGCAAGTTAATTAATGTTGGCGTTTAATTCAAACGTTAAAGTGGCAAAATGTTCGTTCCCGCTGCTGTTGTTGTTGTTGTTGTTGGTAATGTTGTCTGTGCAGCTGGCTACTGGCAAAACTGCAGCACGAAAATTGCCAGGAAATTGGGACTGGTGGAAGAGAGAGCAGCTGCTATTAGCCAAATGCATGTAAAGGTCCCATTGTTTGCGCTGCGAAAATGAAAGGTAATTTTAAATATTGCAGCAATTTTTGTCAAATTATCCATGTAATACTTGTAATTCCATAATTGCATGGCAACACTTCAACATTTCATCACTCCCCAATTTGCAGCCACATTCATCAATAAGTGTCAAGAATTCCCAACTAATTGAGTTGCCAACTGACAAAACACTTACAATTACTATCAGCAAATGAACATTCCTCAATATATCTTATATAGCTGTCAAATAAAAATAATCTATTGTTAAAAAATCGAATTTTATAATTTTATGATGAGTAAAAACCCAAAATTGAGCTGTGAAAAAATAATGGTGTTTTTTACCTATGATAACATTTGAATATATATTTTTTTATATCTTAACTCAACCACAATTGCTTTTTAACATTTGTTACCATGTATATACCCTATCATTGAAAATTAATAAAGGGGTATAACGAATTTGAGCAAGAGTATGCAACAGCCAGCAGAAAGCATCTCCGACCTCATAAGTTGTATATATCCCCGATCAGGAATATGTATGCATCAAGTTCAGTTGATAGGGCATCTCCTAGTCGAGTCTCTTCGACTGGAGCATGCTAACTTGTTTATTGTAAGGCTTTGTTTAATTAATTTCATATGTTTTGCATCTTAACTCTTTTGACCTTTTGAAATGAAATATTTTCCACACTGCAGATGAATATTAAAAAATTTATTGCATGGCTGTCATCAGTTTTGACCTTAACAAAATATCACCCGCTATCAGCTATATCCTAAAATGTATATTTAATTTCTTAAGAATAATTAATAATTTTTTAATTGTAATTTTTGAAATAGTAGTTGTATTTCATGGTTAACAATATTTATAATTAAGTTACTTTAATGAGCAAACAGATATTTAGCTTAGTCACAGTTGATTAACATTTTTAACATTTGTTTTCCAAGTGTTATTAAATTATTTTTATGTTTCTATTCATTTTATTGGCCTACCTACCTTGGGTTTGGTGAGTGTTCCTTGGTTTGGCGTGATTTAATTTTTTTTTATAATTTTTTATATTTTTTTTGTTGGTTTTTATGAACGTCATAAATTAATGCAAGAAATATTTGAGAAATTTTTGGTTTTAAATGCGAGACATAATTTTTACTTTGTCTTCATCGGCGGGCACATTTCGAATTTCAAATTTTTGTTAATTTGGCGCGCAGCTGCTGTCGATGTGTCTTTCAGTGGTTGCCACAAACAGCAGCCGTTGCCAATTGCACAGCAACAGCAGCAGCAGCAGCGGCAGCGGCAGCCACATTTGAGGCATGTATTTAAAAACTTTAAGTGTCAATTGTTGTGACAACCCAAGCAGCGTGAAAATATTGCAAATGAATGTCAGAGACGGACGTACAGACAGACGGGCGGACAGACGACGGTCACAGGTGCGTATGAGTAACATTGAAAGGCGGCCAAGCAAACTAGTTGAATATATACATAAATATATATATATGTATATACATATTTACATAGAAATATATCTGAATGGTTGCTACGCTTGCAGGCGTTGTTGCTCATAAATCTGTTGGCCATTTAGCGTCCATCAATTCGTCCGCTGTTAGCCATCTCGGGGGCAGACAGACGGGCAGGACGGACTGAAGGCACTTGAATGAATTGCTGTCGGCCATTTTAGAGCGGATCGCTTGCTAGCTGTAAATTTGTCAACTTTTTGGGTAAATGCGCACCTGCAGCTGCTGTGCTCATTTCACGCAGCCTGTCCACTAATGGGCGCCCAACAACAACAACAGCAACAACAACAACAGCAACAGCAGCAGACCCCGCCCCAAACAAAAAGCGGCAACAACAGCAACCACAGCAGACCGCCAGCAACATGTGGCGCACAGCTGCAACACATCATTGACAGCTTTCAGGCCAGAGTTGCCACCCACTGCTGCGGGCCATATTCGTTGCGGCGAATGGTGTCATCAGGAGGCAACAGCAGCCAGTTTCCCTTCACCTGCAGCATGCCCTATCATTTGCTGCTGCTGCTGCTGTTGCTGCCTCCTCGTCTCTGTTGCACCTGTTGCAATGCATTGCGCCTTATTGATTGCGCTCTGTATCTGTATCTGTATCTTTAGTTGTAGTTGCTGCTGCTGTTGCGATTGTACACTCAAAAAAAATGATGCAAAACTTTTGGCTTTGATGCGAAAGATTTTTGCTAAAAATAGAAATGAAAAAGTTTTGCAGAAATTGGGGCATGCCTGATTGATTGTAGCCCCAAATCTGGTGTGGTAAACTAGTTCCTCAGAGATCTGGATAATACCTCTGGCTTTAGTGAGTACATATATCAGCATTGGAAGGATCAGATTTTAGATTTAGATTTAGCTTTAACAGCAATAATTGGCCAGCATTTTGTCGCCGGTCTGCAAGTGTGTGTAATATTCGGCTTGCCTCAGTAAGCCATTTTTGCTTGTTGCAATCACTTTCTAAACAAAATGTGGCAAACTATTTTTGCGAGTGCAGCTGTATCCGTAGCTGTTGCAATTGCATTCGCGGTCATTGAGCCGCTGATTTGTGGCGTTTCTAAATTGTTTTTCATGTTCGACGGCAGCAGCTGCATAATCTGTGCAGTTTACGAGCCACATTTAAGCAAAAATTGTGAGGCCCATACACACACACACACACACACACTCATTTGCATGTGTGTGTGTGCGTGGAATCGCATTAAAAAACTAAACTAAAAAATCACAGACGATGACGTGGGCGATTCTTTAGAAATGGCCAACATAACCCGAGGGACAGCCTCAGCGACAACAGCGAAAGCGATAGGGGCAAGACGGGCACGTCATCGAGCAGATAACACATAGCGAGTGCACACAGTACTCACAGTAGTACTATAAATACCACAATTCCAAGTGCAAACAAATGAAACAACTTCGCTTTATCAGTTGAGAAGAGAAACAACAAAATAAAAAACGGAACCAAAGCAACAACTAAAATGTAGTTTACCCAATGCGACGGCGGAAGCAGTTGGCTGATAAGCGTCGTCGTCGTCGTCGTCGTCGTCGTCTCTCGGCCAAAATGCCGAGTGCAACTGACTGAAATGAAGGCGTTTGGCCGACTTCTGTGGCTACGGCATGCCATGGAATGGGCGTGACAATGACACCTGTTCGAAAATGCCAATGACGAGAGTGAGAGATCGCGCAACGATGAAATCGTTAATAAAAAATGAAAAAAATGAAAAAAAAATAAAAAAAAAATGAAAAAAAATGAAAAAAAGCATTGTTAGGCATTCATTCCATTTGCTCAGGTGTTATGCACTTGATTTCGCAGCTCGCTCACTATCAGCGAACGGCCGTTGCCCGCTCACATATCAGCTAAGCAGCATACACAGTATACACTACTATATAGCTAGAGCCACATACATACATATATGTATATATGTATTTATTCCAGCTTTGGGGGGGTCCCAGTGCACTGGGCCGCGTAATTACTCAATTCAAATGTGTGTCTGCTACGTAGATAGTTCTATTTGTCTTTACTTACCTATTTACGCTTCAATTATGAAGGCTTATTGCACAGGTGACTAGTCAGCAGGGGGGTGGGAGGAGTGGCTGATTAAGTTTAACTGCTACAAAATGGCGTTCAACTGGAAAGTGTTGCACTTGCGCTGATTCTGATTCATAGCCGCATCTGAAATGTCATTAATCAGTAGTTTCATATCAGTATTTATAAAATTCCTCATAAATCCAAGCTAAATTTGGTTAAAGCTATTTTTGTTTATAATTTCTTTGAATTTGGTTATCAAATTTTTCTAATTTCAACATAAATTGGACCTTATCAAATTTGAATTTGAATGTTCAACAAATAAATTTGATTATAAATCATTTCGTTTTGCACCCGACTCGGAAGTGCGACAAATATTTTTGATAATTTTATATTAATATTTAAAGTCAATTTTGATAAATTGAAATTTTGCCATATCGGAAAAGGAAGTAAAAAAATTTGGGAAATTAGCTTAATTTTATAGTTATTCCGTTGCTGGTTGGCAAGTTATTGATTAGCTCTATCAATATCAGCAAATAAATGTGGCAAAGCAAATTGTAACAGAATAGATAATGAATCGATTAGTTTTGCACCCAAATCGGAAGTATTCTGATAATATATAGTTAACATTAATTTTTGCACAGCAGATAGGGAACCACATTGATTATGAAAGCAATTATTTCTTGGTATGAAAACCGATCTTGATTAAACTTTTATATATGATCAATATTATGTCAAGGTGTGTGCATATTCGATTTATAATTGTTGCACAAAAATGAGCAAAGCTGTATAAGTTATCAATAATTATAAATAATCATGATCTGATGAGAACTTATATTCCAAATATATTCTCTATCAGATGGCCAGATGAATCTAGCTAATTCAACTCGTCAGGTGATACTCATGAGGAATATATATACTTGATCGGGTTGGAGATGCTTTCCTCTGACTGTTACACAGTCTGACCAACTGTCTAATATAATTTTAACCCATTCTCAAGGAATACTTGATCCAATGGCAGCGATCTGGCAACCCTTTTCCTCTACATGACACATTTTCTCTATGACATTACAGATCGGATGATTAAGTTAATGCTTTTGCAGCTGCCAAAAAATGCCATTTGGAATATTTCGAGATTATTTAAAGCTGAACAAGATAAACATCTGCCACCTGCGTGAAGCAACCATATAAAAATAGAAAATATCAAAAGCCATTAGTTTTATAAGAAAGAAAATAAAAATATAAAAAAAATGCGGATCAAACAATTGATCATAGGCTGCAGCAGGTGTGCTGATGACAAATGTGAAATGTGTAAATAGCAGGTGGCTGCCAGGGGACTGCCTTGCGGTGTGGGCGTGGCACACATATAATTGTGCTGACGCAGATTTTCTATGAACTCATATAGCCGGGCAATTTATGCGCCAATCGGCGTTGCGACAAATGGGCTAAACAAACGTAATAATAACATCAGACGAGGCCAGCAAAAAAAAACACTTAACAGAAGGGAACAAAGTTGTCAAAGACAAGGGGCAGAGGGGCAGGGTAAGGGGTGGAGTGTCCAAGCAGAAACTCACAGCACTCGAGCACTCAAGCACTCAGCGGCAACAAAACACCCCTTCGAACAGGGCACAGAGGGTTGCTTTTTGGCTGGTATGCTGGAGTCAAGAGGTTTTGAATAAATTTAACACGAGACACACAAGGCAGATGACAGGGTGTTAAGGGGGGGTTGGGGAGGGGAAGGGTGTGGAGAGAGGGGTTGTGTTGGGCGTTGAGCCGCCAAATGTTGTGTTTTTGTGTGTGCGTCTTTTGTTTTGCTATTTCCAATTGGGTTTGCTGTTTGCACTGCCCTAATTTGTGCCGTTCATAGGCCATTTGTTCCATTTTATGTCATCATCAGCGTTTCACACACACACACATATACAGACACACACAAAGCAAAAATATAAAAAATGTTGTCAGCTGCCGGCAAATAACACAAAAAACAATAACAACAAAACAACACTAACAAATGCGCAAATTTGAATGCTGGCATAGAAAAGTTTTTGGCCATGGCCAACACAGCATGCCCAACAGGTGTGCGAATGGGCCAAGATCCAACAATGCGAACAGCCAACAGCAACTGCCTTTAAAACTCCCCCCGCCCCTCCCCAAAAATATAAAAAAAAACAACAATCATCATCAAAAAGAGCCAAACAACAAATTCATTTGGCCATTTGGCATTGTCATAACGCATAAGGTATGTGTAGTCTATGTCTATGTCTATGTCTTGCCGTAATGGCCAAGACGTGTTTAACACATTAGTGTTAACGCTAAACCTTAAAACTGTCTGTATTATTTATATTTATAACCATTTTTATATTCCAACATTCTGCCAGCGCAGCGAGCGAAAATTAATATGTAACTACAAATATATGCACAATTTTGTAACACAAGCGACAATAAAAGTAACCACAATTGTTAACAGCATGTTGTTAACTTGTTTAAGCGGTTTAATTGATGTCTCTCGCACTCAAATAGTCAATGGACTTGAATAAAAACAGTTTTTGACAAGTTTTTGTAGTGTATTTAATGAAGTTTTACAGATAAATAAAATTATTATTGTCTTAAGTAGACATTGAAAGTTTTTGCAAAGTGGTGAAAAAGTGGTGAACAATTGGTGAAAAGGTAGAAGCTGGAGAAAAAAGCATCTCTGTAAATTCCCATAAAAAATAATATATATTTATTTGAAGATAAGCATCACTAGCTGAGTCTATATAATTCCTCTACTTGTCTATTTTATATAGAAAATAATATATCGGCACTCCGATCTGTAAAGGTATTTAATATAGGCTTACCAAACACAATCGTTCCTTATAAATAGTTATTAAATTATTGTTAGCATAATTAACATTAATCATAAATTCCATTTCATCGGGTTGACGACAATTTTTCTGTTATGAATTTTATGGCATAAAAGCGATATTTGATTAAAGCCAATTAAAATCGCGTACAAAGTATCATCAAAATACTAGATTTGTTTGCCACTACTTGCCACATCTAATAAACTTTTAGTTGTTTTCTAAAAATATATAAATTTTACCATCTTATCTGCATATTTATGTGATTATATTCTGTTGATGCTTTGATTTTTCAATGGTTTATCGGCTGGTGACCTCATCTAAATATATCCAAGTAAATATAGAAAAAAAACTGGTGATAATAACAAAAGTAAATTTGAATTTTAATAAAAACAATTTTTATCTAAATGCGATTTTTTTAAATCTTAAAATGACTAAAGAATTTTTGCCACTCTCAAAGAACCATCTTAAAAATCGCATAAGTCGATTAAATATTTAAATAAAAATAAAAGTTATTGGAAGAATTCTAAAGTTGTAAGATTATTGATTGGTCTATTCAACTACTCAAAAAACTCGAGCCAAAAAACACTCAAATAAACTTAAATCTTGAAACGCGCACAATCCATCAAAATCAAACACTTCCGGCTCTCCCACGCCAAGAAATTGAGATTTCAATAAACGGCAAATGCCATAAATTAATTAGACTAACTATCAAAAAAACAGAAACAAAATATAGAAAAACCGAAATTGTATTCGATTAGTGCAAAACACCTGTTGACAAAACCGGCCCCGCTCAAAAAGCCAGTTTGGAAGACGCAGACAGAAACGTACCCAAAAAAACAACAACAACAACACGCGAACCCAGATAAAAAACAGATTAGAAATTCAAATGCTTTTTTTAGCAAAGGCAAAACAAACGATATGCTTGTACCTCAACTTGTACCTGTACCTGTACCAGTATCTCTATATAGCCGTAGCTGTAACTGTTTATTTGCACCCGTAGATACGGCGATATCACTAATTTCTATATGTGTATATATATATTTGGGCAAATGAGTTGACACCTGTGCCCACTTGGCCATAAAATTCCTCATCTTGCACCTGGCCAAGTGCCACCCACCCGGCCACCTTCAACGTCCCGCTAAACGGCCAAGTTTGAGTGCAAAGCAATTTTTCAAAATGACGACGCATAAACAAATACTTTTTCCGTCTTTTTGGGCTTATCAATTTGGCAACGCGCGAGCTAAGGTGACATAAGACTTGATTCATAGGCCTAGTCAGCAATATCGTTTCATTTCGGGTGCACTCTGAGTGCCCAAGCACTGCCAAATGGGCTGACTACTTTGTCGCACCTACCAATCCCTCGAGCTGCCTTTCTCTTACTGCACCTCTCTCTCTGTATCTGTCTCTCTCTCTCTCTGTCTCTGTCTCTGTCACTCTCTGTTATCGGTGGCAGCTACGCATTACGCCCGCACAGCTCTTGCGCTGTGGCTTATCAGCGCCAGATGGCCAAAGCGAAAACTCGGTGCGAAGCTCAGCTTGCATAAGTGTGTGTGTTTGTGTGTAGGTGTGTTTGTGTGTAGGTGTGTGTGTGTGTGGGTGTGTGTGCCATAAGTAGACACACAAGTGTAGCAGACACGCTCTTATCAGTTCTCGTCTTCGTCGTCGTCGTCGTCGTCGTTGTTACGTGTTTTCCAATGTTGTGTATGGGTTGCGTTGTTGCCACCACCTGCACCCCAACCCCGTCGCTGCCGCAACACTCTCATTTACCATAAAACAGGTGGTTGCACCTACAATGCCTACAATGGGCTCCAAGGCCCAAGGTTTGCCATTAGTGTTCGTAGGTTTCTTATCTGGCGCACGCTTTTAGCATTATATATAAACTTTTATACATTTTTTTTGTTGTTGTTTTTTGGTTTTTTCTCGTGCCGCTTTTGTTTTTGTTGCCGTTTTTTTTCGTGTTTTTTTTTTTGTTTGCACTTGTAATTAAGGTGATGAATTTATTGCAGTCACCCGTTGCCTGGGTCCTCATTTTTTTTTATTTTTGCTTTTTTTTTTATTTGCCCCGATATCGAGAGCATGCAAGTTTCAAGTGCTTTGCGCTTAATTTTGTGCTTTGGTTTTTATTGCGTGTGTGTATGTGTGTGTATATGTATGTGTATATGCATATGCCCTGGAATGTGTGACAGGCTATTTGGGTAGCTGACTCTACTTTAGCCAAGTCCATTTGTGTTGTGGGTGCTTTCCTATCATCATTTCACCATTTGAAACACTTGAGAACCTATCTTGAAAATCACATAAATCCACGTGAATGTTTAATGATAATAAAGCTCATTTATTTGGTTTTGAAATTTATGGATTATTGATTAATCTATTGTACTGTAAAATGCACTATCTAACACACTCAATAAATCATCTGGAAAATCACATAAGTCCACAAAAACTTTAATTTAATTCCATTCATGTTGCATATCAGCTACATGAATTATATGTCTTAATTCTTGATGGATTTTCAGCTCTCCTTGTAAAATATAGAGCAACTCGAAGTTGTTCATTAATTCACTTGTTATATATGCTTTTCTTGGAAGTATAAATTTATCGAGTACCCGCGAATTTCAGTTTTCAGCGCTGTTTGCATGTACTTACTTTTTTTCCATGTTTACATTGATTTTTTATATATATACATATATAGATGCGTATCTGTAGCGGATGAGAGGAGCCACTCCTCAGTCAGTCTCTCAGCGCCTGTCAGCCTGTCCAAATTGATAAAGTGAGAACAAGGTACTTGCACAATTTATAGGGCCTTTCAATTGATATCGAAGTGCCCCTGAACTTTTATCAATGAGAAATGTGCACTTGAATTTCCGACAGCTCCAAACTCCAAAATGCCCATCTCCAAAATGCATTTGCACCTGTATATATATCATATATATACATATATATTCCATAATGCTGATCAAACGTTGCGATTGATCCGCCGCCGCAATGTGTAGCGGATGTGCTTTGGGGCATGTCTCATGTCGCATGTCGCATGTCAGTGTGCAGCTCTGCTGGGTGGCAAGTCACCCCCAAATTCGACGTTTCGTTTGTGTTTTTTTGGTATTGTGTAACACGAATGCAATGATTAATGATAATACTTAGTAATTGAGTCATCCCAATCCCAGTCGCACGATATTTGAGAAGTTATTTAAAGTACATATATATATATACATACATAATTAATACTTTAATCTCCAATTGATCATAAATTTGTAAACGAATTTAATCTAAAATTTGCGTGCTTTTTGCATACAAAAAACTTGTTAAATGTTTATGAAGCTCGTTTAATAACTAATTTTTTGCTCAACAGCTAATTTATGGGAACTTAAATGGCACTTAAATCATAGACGCCAAGTTGAGTGTTGGTAAGCAATTAATTTCTCAGCAATAATATTTAAATTGCAGCTGTATCTTTAAGAAAATATCTGCAAACTCATTTATCCATATGCCAATACAGAGAATCGCCTACCAAGTTACATAAGTTGGCATACATACATGTTATTCAGATATATATATGTATATGGTCATATCTTTAAGCAGTGTTGTTAAGTCCGCACAACAAATCCATCAATTACAAAACACTGAACGCATTTTAACAAACAATTAAAGTGGCGGCTTAAAAATAAGTAATTAGCAACGATTGCATAAAAGATAAAGGCTAAATGAGACGCTTAAGAGGCAAGTGGAACTGGAGCAGAGCAGGGCAGGGTATTCAATTCGGCTTTGGGGGGGTATAGCTATCTGTATTGTAAATAACTCAATTGAAATGCCAACGAAACTTGACACGCATGCGACAAGAAATTGAAAATTAAAATTGAAATTGCGCAAAAGCAAACAGATCAGGCGGAGGGATGGCGGAGGGGTGGCGAAGAGGGGTGGCTGGTAGCTGGTAGCAGAGCCATAAAGTGGGCAGACACCGCAGTCAAAAGAAACAATTGAAAAGGTTAGCCTGGCAACAAACTCGTAAACTAATTAGAAAAACGACGGCAACGGCGGCTAATTGCCAGCAAAACAACAACAAAAAAAAGCTAAAAACAGAGAGAAAAAAAAAAATAAAGCTAAATTTAAAGTTGAGGCTTCGTGCGAGAAAGAGAGCGGCGCCAACGCGAGATACAACGAGCTTGCGAGGCGCTAGAATGCGAGCGAATGAAAGGCAGATAGAGAGGAACAGAGAGAGCGAGAGAGAGAGAGAGACGCAACGATTGGCAGCTGGCTAGCGATTGGCGCAGGTGCAGGCCAAGTTAAGTCAAGCCAAGCCAAGTCAAGCCAGGCCGTTAGCTTGAAGACCGGCGCTTAGCCGAGCCGAGCTGACGTCGCTGCTGGGCGCACAGGTGGCTTACAAGCTCAGTTAAGGTGACTCAACAACAAACAGCAACAGCAACAGCAACAACAACAACAACAAACAACGAACAACAATAACAACAAGCTCAGCAATTATCGCTGTTGCTGCTGCGGCTGTGGTATTGATATTTGTTTGCTATTTGCCGCTTTGCATTAGCCGACATTTAAGCACGGCTATCGATTTAATTTTAGCCCGTCGCATAAATTTCAAACGATTTTTGTTAGCTTTTTTGTCTGTCAGCATCCCACCCGCCTGCATAAGCCACGTTCAGCTACACTTGGCGAAATATGAGAAGCCCTTGTTGCAACTTTTATGCTCATTTTATGCAACATTTGACTCAACATCTTTAATTGAGTTGTTAGCCATTCATTTTGATTGGTGTACGTCAGTCTATATACCTATATATATATATATATATATATATAATTAAATCTAACTTATTCTCTCAACATTGACTTAAACCCTAAAAAGAGTTGTTCGAACAGTGTAAGCCAATGTTCAAAACGTATTTTCACAATCAGCTGTGGCTTTTCTGTGTACACACACTAACATATGTAAACCAAAGTATGTACACACAATTTTTGCTAAGTGTATGCCACAGCTAGGAGTCCATATTTAAACAAATTGTTAACTGCACCTAGCCGCGAATGCGGCGAGCAGCGTCTCGTAAATCTTGGCCCAGTCGGCAGGTTGACAGATTCGTTAAATTTTATACATAAGCGGCTGCGCCTCTAACTGCCCCCTCCTCCCCCTCACCCACGATACACAATTCCATAACCTCCTCCTCCTGCTCCTCCTCCTCCTGTTGCCTGACGCTAATTTGCGCTGTTTGTTGCGTTAAATGTCGCAGAATTGGGCAAAACTCGTTGTTGCTGTTGGTTTTATTGTTGTTGTCATTGTTGTTGTTGTTGTCATGAGCAATTTTTTGAAGTTTTTATGAGCGCAACGGTCAAAGTTCAGCATACCAAATGATTTGACGGCGCTTGCCTTTTTTATGAAGGCGTTTGCAACGCGTGGCATGTAGACTGCCAATCCAAACCAATCCGATCCTATCCGCTCCGCTCCGATCCGATCCGATCGATCGATGTATCTGCAAAAGGCGTGCAGCCAATTAAGCCACGCAAAACCTTTGATAGTAATTCAATTTTCAAAGTTGGACAAATTGCCTAAGAGAAA
The DNA here is from genome assembly GCA_035044025.1 of Drosophila paracracens. Taxonomy (NCBI): domain Eukaryota; kingdom Metazoa; phylum Arthropoda; class Insecta; order Diptera; family Drosophilidae; genus Drosophila; species Drosophila paracracens. The sequence continues at coordinate 2,009,920 of JAWNMN010000713.1, forward strand.
ATGTTTATCCGAAAGTAAGCATGAGTAAATCCAGCTGATTCCATATCCGTAATCATTTTTTTCACCTAAAGTTTAAGAATTGAACAAAAATTGGTTTTCTAATTTAAGTGTGAGATTTTTTTATTATTAGCTATTTTTGAAGACATCATTTCAATTTGGAAATCGACTCAGAAACGCTTTTTCAACTACGAATAAAGTTTTGAACCGGAAAATCCGATAAAGTTATGGCTGTGGAAATATTTAACAAGATACAAAAATCAACCTTAAGTCGCTCTTAAAACTTTGAATGTAGTTTTAAACTAGCGGTCAAACTATGACCGCCAGGTTCTTGATCACTTTTGGCCAAATTATGAGCCAAGAAAAGCTTTTCGCTACAAATTGTAAGTCGCTTGTGGTGAAAAATAAAAGTCGAGATTGAAGCTTAGCCAAGTTGTTGGGGTAGTTAATGAATCTTCCGCTGGCCGCTGTCAAAGACAAATTGTCAAATTGGCCCCGCATAGAAATAAATAAAAGCTGAAAACAAACAAACAAACAAACAGTTGAAATGAAACGCGAAGTTTCGTGAAGGCAACCTTCAAAAACAACAAAACGCGAACGTGCGATGCAGTTTTCCGCAATGTGATGCCGCCGCTAAAGCAGCTGGAAGAGAAAGAGAGAGACAAAGCGAGAGCGAGAGAGGTAGAGAGGTAAGATAGAGACGAGTCTCGCAAGTTTTGGGGCGTGGGTTGATGCAATGAGACAACAAGCGAGAAGCGACAACAACAACAATGAGAACAACAAAGCAGACAAGCGGCAGGTGTGTGCCACAATTATTGACTGACTGGCGGACTGACGGACAGACTGACAGACTGACTGAATGAATGACTAACTGACAGTTAGACAGACAAACAGAGATGACATTGCAATGCCGTTTGTCGAGACTTGCACAACAAGTCGAAATGGATTTTTAATTTTTTTGTTTTGCTAAGCTACTTAAAGAATAGCAACTACAACAACATACAACAACAAACAACAACACACAACAACAGCAACAATCACTATGAATAAAAAATACTTAAGCGAAATATGGAAAATTTTCTTTGATTTGATAGATAAACAAAACAATTAAGACACGTGCAAAAGCAATCAGCAGAGTTTAAGGGTTGCAGATAGCAACAAAAATCAAAAAAAAAAACTCTTAACAACTTTATCAGTCCTTTATCTATTATTCAACCCCTCCAAAACTGAACAGGAACAGGAACAGAATATATATTGTAACACTCGCTTAGAGCAATCACTCCCAGCTCCTTAACTGATGGCAAACACGTTTCAGCATTCAAAAGTCCGCGGGGAAATCTCTTCATGCACTCAACCCGCCCGAACACATCTTGGCCATGATGCATAATTCATAAATGAGGAGCAATTTTTGTTTTTAGGGGTTGACGTTTTTTTGGCAGACAGCTTTCTCCCCCCCAAAGCCTCTCCGACGCGCCATATGTCGCATTGTGTTCGAGTGTTGCACACGCGGCGTATGCGTAATTTAAGACCTGCACTAATTGAGTTGCCGACGCAGTGCAACAGGCAACAACAAGAACAACAACAACAGCACCAAGAACGGGCAACAACGGTGGCAACCAGGGCAACATCTGGTCGACCATGGGGAATTATTAGGTTACAATTTGATGCGAGTCCGCCTGACGATTATGACAGATGGCTGCTGCTTGCCGCTTGCTTATTATACCCTATGCCCATTAAATATGGCTCAAATTGGGTATGATTAAGTTGATGCGGCGAAAGGTGTCTTATAAGCTCACGAGGCATATCATAATTATTGCCGATCAGCTCAGTCTTTATAGCTACGCTTATGTGTCTAAGCTAGTTATTTTGGCACTTAAAGAGTCTACTTTTAAAATTGTTGTTAGGCTTCGAAATTTTAAGAAGAAGAGATAGATATATATACTCTATATAATCTGTATAGATAGATAAGATATTTTTATGAATTTCAACTCTACTTTTGAGCAACTTTTTCGAAACTTAGACTTATTGTATATAGCATGCTATATTTTTTTCTGGATGTATAAAATCGGCAACTTTTCTGAAACTTATTCGTAAGTTTAGAAATATTTTCAGGCTGATTTTGATTCATCAACTTTTAAAGTTCTTTGCTATATTTTCTAACTTTAGGTATACATAATCAGCAGACTTACATGTTTGAATGTTATATACATAAAAAATCATAAATTATATTTGTCGCAGCTTTCAATATGTTCACTTTTGCGCTGATTACAGGGTATCTCTGCGCCTGTATTTTTACTGGCCATCGCAACTGCTGTTGGATTGGCAGTTTTCAAGTGCTTGGCTGCGCTTTTGGCATGTGGCCTGTGTGCCCCAACAGGCGCGGCACAAGCACAGCCTCAGTCTCAGCCTCAGCCACAGTTTGCGTCTCTGCCACAAGCGTATCCACGACTCCGTTTCCGTCTCCTTCTCAGCATCAGCTTCGGTTTTCTGCAGTCTCAGCCACATGTCATGATTGGTTTCGTGGGTGTTTCTGTGTGAGTGTGTTATTTTGTATGTATGTGTGTGTGTGTGTGTGTGCGTGTGTGTGTGTGTGTATGTGAGTCATGGTACGTGCTACTGTGCAAAAAAGTTATTAAATTTTTCATATGGCATGTGCGCATTTTTGAGCCGCTCCTTAATGGCTCTTAGAGTGCTTACAAGAAAGGGGCGTGTGGGGATCCGGGATGGGGGCATAGGGGAGTGAGGGTTGAGGGGGATTGAGTGCAAAAGGGTTGACGTCAAAAGTTAACACGTGTCGTTTGTATACGCCGTACGTGGCTGCTATTAGCGTAAACATTCACGGATGCGTTCTTGAGTGCCTGCCAAATTGCCAAATTGCCAAATTGCTCGCTGCTGTATTATAAATTTACTCAATGGGTCAACTAAATAAGATGCATTTGCCAATTTTCCATCAAATGTTGCAGCAGTGGGAGTGGGTGGGGGGGAGGGTAGGTTTCTCTAAAACAAATACATTTTGTATATTTTTGAGCTGAACGCTTTCAAAACGCGGCATGTCCAAGGTGATGTGTACAATGGGTGGATGTGGAATTACTTATGGGATTTGCTGGGGTTAGATGGGTTACGATTTTGGTAAGGGGAGGACTTACAATAGATGTGAAATTGTGCTAACAAAACTAGGGCTCAGCGTGGCAAATATATTCATGGAGAATATAGATTAAGCAATATCTAACATTGGATGTGTAAATGGTATTTAAAAAGACTTTTGAGTTGAGCTTACCATAAGAAATATATATATATATTTCGATTCAGTTTCCGGATGCTATTTAAGCCAACGAAAAGTAATTATACTTTAGTTCTCGGTATATATAAACTAGTTAAAACGTTTTCTGTAGCTGATTCTAACAAAATATTGAATTGTAGCTCTCCAAGCAGCAAAGTTGTGGTTCTGGTTCCGGTTAACACCCTGATCTTAATTCTTGACCCATGCATAGCTGCTAAATATTGAATATATATATACCTGAGTTCAGAGTAATTGCCTTAACTTTCCCAAGTTTCAGCTGAACTATGCTTTCATAGAGGTCTTTGCAACAGCCATTAGTTAATGTTACTCTTTGATCTGATCAGTTGTTAATTTCATCAATTTATCGCTGCTTTACATAACTCTGTTAGATATTACTCATTAATGTAAACTCAAAGTTGTAGTGTTATTAAATATCGATAGTTTTGCTATCGAGCAAGCTAGCAGCTTGCGATTTGTTCCAGTCAAAAAGTTATTAATTAAAAAATTTCAACACCAATAAAAACATCTTCAAGCATTTTGCAAGCTTCAATTTGTATTAGTCAAATCTTGTCTGCGTCTCACTTGACCCATGGGGCTTATGACCCAGTAAAGTATCTAGCTCACCAAGTTGGTTTTTTTTTTGTTTTTGTTTCTTTTTTCTGTGCACTAATTGGCCGAGTGACGCCCATGGTGGCTGGGCTGTCAAGTGACCCAGTGGCCGGTGCCAAAGCAAACAGCCGGTGCCGACGACGGACCGAACTCCGAGCGATATGATCAAAGTGAACTGTGTGGCAAGCAAGGCAGCAGCAGCAGCAGCAGCAACTGAATCCATAGATCCATCCATCCATATGTTGGCCAGCCGACAGAAAACTGCAGTTAATAGCCAGCCGAGACTGGCGGCTGATAGTCAGTTTTTGGGTGGGGGCAACAACTGTGACTGTGACTGTGACTGGGACGGTGACTGTGGTGCATCAACGTCAACAGCAACAGCAATGAAAACAGCAACAACAACAACAACAGCAACGTCATCATCATAAACGACAGTGGGGCAACCTACTTACTGCACAGTTGCACAGCTGCAACTAAAAAGCATCAATCAATGTTTGAGCTTTGTGTGTGTGTGTGTGCTGGAGCGCCACCTACTGGCAGCAACGGCAAACAACAATTATGATCTTGAGCAGAGATCTGTTCTCGCCTCTCGACACTCAATGAAATTTCCATTCAGCTATGAATTTCAATGAAAATAACGCTTCAGTTTGTCAAATTTACGTAACTATAAATTTTGTGTTTCGTTTTTTCATTGGTTTTTCTTCTTTTTTCTCGTATAATGAACATCTGTGCAAACACACACACGGAGAGCACTCAAATGTAAAAGTCTATCATAATAAATGCCACAAATGGTCAGTGAGTTGGCTGCACGCTCAATTATGCAGGGGGGAGGGGGTCTGATATGCGCTTCTTCCACAGCAGCAGCCACATCCGCATCTCATCTTAATTATCATCATTTATAAACACGATGATCAAGCAACGGTCATCATCATCATCATCAGACATTCGCTGTGCTCCAATTTTCACAGCTGGCCGTTTTTGGCGTGCTAATGAAATCGAGCGCGTTTTATTTGTTTATATATGGCATTTGTCAGCTGTGGTCTCCACCACTACATTCACACATATCAATGGTCTATATGTATGTGCACTAAATGCACATATGTACACTGAGAGAAAAGTGATATTTGAAAGTGAAAATGAATGCAGAATAGTTTCAAGTACTTCAGTACTTCAACTGAAAACTTCAAATGTCTTTCTTGGTATTAATATTTAAAAAGAATCAAATAATTTAAACCAAGCAATGAAGCAAGAGACTCTAATATCCCGCTGTAGACCAATCTCAGCTGAATTAAAAAAATATATATCGGGGTACAAGTGTAAAATCTGCCGAAGACAGCAAAAGTCATATTTATATTAAATAAAAAATATATATTAGCAACCTGAGCCATAAATTTCTTGAATTAAATATATCTGCACATGATATAAGAAATGTTAAAAAATTCGTAATATTGCCTTCCCAAAACAAAAAACCTTTTTGAAATCACAAATTTAAGCGCTAAAAATTCAGTATTGATTTAGCTTTGAATAAGTAATAACTGTTTGTCTTCCATTTCAAGCAGTTCTCAAATATTAAATAAGAACTAAGTAGTTTACTATAAGCAATCAATTTATTGGCTTAAGAAATATTTACACAATTTTTAAGAACTCTTAAAAAAAACATAATATGCAAAAATACTTTAACAAAGTTGAGTATAAGAAAAGAAAACCTGATCTGGATTTGTCGCATTTGATTGGATGTTGACAACGGTTATACATGATTAGAGTACAAGTCTTTGAGTGTATAAATTTATATATATATATATATGCATATATATATATATACATATATATACATATTGATATGAATATTGCGGTTTGCTGGCTACTCGTAATTGAAACGCGGCGTGTGGCTAAATTGAGACCAAGACACAAAGATATGACAACAACAGTAATGAAAAAGAAACGGAAAAACAAAGTAAACACAAACAACAAAAAAACGGAGGAAACAGCAGCCCACTGACAAAGTTGTCTGTCAAACGTCCCTCGAGCATTCGTCGAGTGTCCAGTTGGCCAGCAGTCGCCACCATTTGGCCACCAGCGTTGCCGTTGTTGATCGCAACTGACAGATTCGGATCCAGATCGAGATCCAGTTCGAGCTTGAGTCTGAGTGCGAGTCACTCAAATTAGCTGACTGTGGTCGATATCTACCAATCTGGACATCGATCTCGATCTGGCGATCTTTATCGCATTGTGATCGAGCAGCGCCTCGGGCATTCAAATGCAAATTTTCTAATTGTTATTAACAATTGGCCGCTGGGCATAGTTAAGCAATTAAAAGACACCAGACATAATTGCAGACAGCGATAAAAAACGACTATTTTTTTGTCGTTTTTTTGGGCGCTTACCATAATTTGTCGGTTTTGATTTTTTATGCGCCTTGTAAGTTGAGAGGTATTTGTGAGATTGTCATCGAACTTGCAACGGGCTGAAAAGTAAAGTTATGTGGTATTATATTATAATATTAATCTGCTGAAATGAATATGTATAAATAACTTATTATTTAAGTTACATTAACAATTTATATTAACTTTATTGGATTGTTGATATGTGCAATAAGTTTATGTATTATACAATATTATAAGTTAATTTCAGATTGAGATATATCTCAAATCTTTTCATTTTAATATTATTCATATCTTCCAACAACTCAAATATTTGTATATTAAATCACAACACCCCAAAAAAGAGCATTCAATCGTCGATGTTTTGTAATTTTGTTTGGTTTTCTTTCTAGTTGCTGTGTTTGCTTTGCTTTTCGATTGAGTTTTCGCTTTTGAATTAGCTGTGGATTATGTCATGCAATTAACAATGGCACATTGCGCTTACATTGTTGTTGTAGTTGTTGTAGCTACCGCATTTCGGCTTTGTCAGCGGCACGTTTTGCACTACGTTATAAAACAAACGCAACGATCTCTCTCTCTATCCCGCTCGCACTCGTATGCGCATTCGAATTGGTTTTCGCACTCGTTCTCAAAATTTAGTTTCGGAATTGCAGTCGACGATGTGTTGCGTGCACTTTGTGAACTTTTGTGGTTTGCCGTCTCTTTTTTTTGATTTTGTGTGTGTGCAGCTACCGTAATCAGCAGCAGCAGTTATTGCTGTTGTTGTTGCTGTTGTCTTTTGTTGGCTGGTGTTGCCGTTGCATGTAATTAAGCAGCATTGACATGTCTAGTTCGAGTTCGAGTTCGAATTGGACAACGTCGCATAACAAATTGACGTAAGCGCATGCGTCAATAGCTGATTGATGCCGACTTATGCGAGGGGAGCGTAGCAGAGAGACAGAGAGATAGAGAGAGTGAGAGAGCGAGGAGGAGACGAAGGTGTTACATGCGGTTCGGCAATCTGTGATCTCCAGCCGAGCAGCAAAGTGAGATCGAGATCTACCTGGGCGTGACTTTGGCATTGTCGCGTCGCCAGCTCAACGTTAATGTTGTGTGACAATCACATACATGTGTGCTTGTATATGTTTGTATGTATGTGTAGTTATGTATACAGTTTCGTCAAGGCTATTTTGGGCATCATCATTGCCAGACACGTCTGCTTAGAGCGACACCTGTTGCTCAAAGCTGTAAAAAGAGTTAGGAAAGTTGTTGCCCAACTTAAAAGATAGTTCAACTGGTTTGCATTGAAGCAGACAGACAGGCAGTGGGACATGACTATATCAATTTGCCTAATGATGCTGAATATATAATAAGAAAAATTCAAACGAGTTAAAAATGATTAAAACAAATATTTATTTTATTATTTAAATATTTTTCTTACAAATTTTACTCTAAAATAAAATGTATTTTGCATTTTATTTGCAAAATAAAATAAATCAACAAAATGATGTGTAAGAAACGATAAATTCGGCGACAGGCATATTAATTATTATTTTATTTTAGCTTGTTATCGTTCAGAAATCAAATTTATGAATCAAATTTCCATGGTTAGAGAATCAAGTGTTTTTTTTTGCATATGTTGAGCAATTAATAAATGAATTATTTGAAAATGAAAGCAATGTTTTTGTATAAAGTGTCATAATAAAGTCATTCGGCTGATAAACCTTTATCAGTTTTATGTGTTGCCAGTTTTCACACTTTTACAGAGACCACAAAAAAAAAGAAAAAACACTTGAGTTCATTTGTGGTGGCACCACTTGAAAATGTTGCAGCAAACCACATTGCAATTAGTGTTAAAAGACACAAACACGCCGCCGATCTTGGCCAGAAACCCACTGAGGGATGGAGAGAGAGAGAGAGAGAGAGAGGGGGATGGAGGGATGGAGGGAGTGTGAGCGAGTGAGGAAGAACTAATACTACTAATTGGCCTAATTCTCACTTCACTGCTTCTTCTTCTTCTTTTTGGGTGAGCCCACGCAGCAATCGAGCTGGAAACGGGACGGACAGCTCATAAATAAACATAACAAAAAAAACAAAAACAAAAAGAAAAAGGAAAAAAAGTGCAACATAAGGAACAAGAAACAGAACAGGCTGACAACATGAGTGTCAGACAGGCAAAACTTTGGCTCTACAGTACACTGAGAACAATGATCTTAACTATGAATGATATTTCAGACATAAATTAGGGTTTTTTCGTGGTATAACCTATAAAAGTTAAACCATAATAAACAAAAATGTTTTGGGTTCATTGATCAATCTGTCATTAATAAGATCTTTTCTCAGAAGTATTATTATTTGTCTGATAGGAAAAATCAGCTTATTGATAAACAAGATGTTAGACAAGAAATGATTTGCAAAGCAAATTCTAAAAACCGTTTCTACAAACTCGATTAATGATTTGAACAAAACTTCCTAATGTATATATATGTATATATATAAATCTATATGTATAAATCTATAGTTCCAAAAATAAACTATTTAAAAAAATCGATTTTATAAATTGAGAAATTATTTCGAAAAGTCAAAAGTGTTTTCTATTTGCCTGGACATATTATTTTAAGCTCAGTGTAGATGAGTTCGCGGCGGGGCGAAGATCATGTTGCGAGCAGGAGGAGGTGTTGCAGCTGCAAGTTGCGTGGGGCGGGGGTAGGGTTGGGGCAGCTATAGCTCGTTCCGGTACGTGTGAGCTGATATGTTGGGTGGTCTGTTCCAAATCAATTGCGGCCCTCGAAGCAAAGCATAACGAAAGCTTGCAACGGGCGAGAGGCGCGTAGGGAGTGGGCAACAGGATGAGCGTGGCAACAGTCAGACAGTAAGAGACAGGGAGAGAGGGAGGGAGAGGGGAGCAGCAGAGCTGTGTTGTTTATTTTGCATAAATGTTGCCCCAAATATTGCAGCTGTAAACACATAATGAATGCCAATCGCAGCATGATGATGATGATCAAATTGATGATGATGATGATGATGTTGATGGGTCTGCTGATGATGCCCTGCAACTTTTTGCTTGACTAAATATTTGTTTAAAATTCCGCACGCCACTGCCCATCACGTTGCCGGCCAGCTTGCCCCCTTGGGGCAAGACTGAAGCTGGCATCGCATGCGCGCCCACACGCCCATATATATGTGTGTGTGTGTGTGCGTGTGTCTGTTGTGGACCACCATCAAAGATCGATCGATGATGTTGCAGCAGCTGCTGCTGTTGCTGCCACAGCGCAAAATATGCCAAGTGCTGAGAGTTCATCTTTGCTCTGTAAACAACAATTTTTGAGTTGAATGTGTCTGCAAACATTTTATTGGCTCTGCTTGCTTTTTTTTGTTCTTTTCTCTCTGCCTCTCTCTCTCTCTCTCACTCTCTTGCTCTCTCTCTTGCTTCATTTTTATTGAGTTTAGACTTCAAACAACAATTCCAGTTGAAGGCAGCAGCAGCAGCAGCCGACACACTCCACCATGCCACAACGCCCACAGCTGTGGCAACTCGCCATCTCAACATCTCTGCCTCATTTTCAACACCTTCTTCTTGTGGCAAAACGCATCTGTTTGGCGTTTCGATTTGTTGTATTTGTATTTTCATCGATTGCGGCTGCCAAACAACTGACTAACGCTTCAGCAACGCGATCTAATCATAATTTCTACACTCGCAGAAAAAATGTCATTATAATATTTATAATTCAGCTCAAATTGCTAAAAATCACTAATAGAAATCTTTAATGTTAAAAACATTTATTTCCATAAAGTTTTCCTAATTTAAAAATATTTATGATCGATTCATGTTGATTTCATTTAATTTTCGCATTATATCAGTATTGATTTAAGAACTTTAGTACTCAAATTAAGCAAGCAAGAGTTTCTTCAATGATATTTAAATCAGCCCTTAAAAATTTTAGGTTTAGACGCGCTTCCAGCACTTTCGAAAAGTTAATATATATTCAAACTTGACTACTTAAAATAAGCACCATATATTCAACTTTACTTAATAAAAATATTATTTGGATTGTTTTAAAAAATAATCAACGATAATAATAACATAATTCTACTTTACTTAATCAAGATCTTATCAGAAATTATCAGTCATAATAATAACGAAATTCTACTTTACTCAATCAAGATCTTCATTTGATTCTTTTAAGAAATAATCGGTGATCATTTGAATCATAAAACTTCTAGCGATCCATAAAAAATCGATGTATATTTTCTCTAAGTGAAGTGAAGCGAATATTGTTCGAATTGCGTATTGATTAATGGGCGCTTTTACGCTTCAGCGCCCGCACCTCAAAACTTTATTGAGAATATTTGGTTTTGAAGTGAACTGAAAGTGCTGGTTGCTGGTTGCTTGTTGCTTGTTGCTGGTTGCCTCCATCGTCATATGATTAACTTGTTGTTCGAGTTGCCAGTTGCCCCTTGGAGAGAGGGAGAGAGAGCCCTGCGTGTGTGTTGATGTTGTTGTTGAAATTTAAACATACTTTGCCCACTCTGCCACTCGATTTGTTTGGGTGGCATGTTCAGCCTCAAGCACAGCTGCTTGAAGCTGCCACCAAGGGAATCATCATCGGCAACAATTCGGGAGAATCGGGCAAACTGGGGAAATCTGGGAATCGTTCGTTGTCGGCACACATCTCCTCATCATCTGGCCATGTGCTCAATTGATTTCCATGTTGATTTGTGTTTGCCTTCACTTTTTCTCATTTTTTTGTTGTTCTTTTTTTTTTGTTGAGTGTATCAATTTTTGACAGATATGTGAAATGTTTATAAGCAAATTTCCTGGCCATAACAGTCGGCCCAAGATGTGTGTGCACAATTTCAGAATCCCAATGAATTCTTTATTAAAACAAAAAACTGCCTTCAACACTGATGGCTGCAGTGCTTAGAACTCTTTGGATTTAGAAGTGTCTAAAATGAAGAGGGATAAAAAAATAATGAGCATTCCGATTTAATTGGTGGGGCATTCCAGCTTAAGAATCTTTTCGCTAGAATTTTGACTACAAATCGCATTTTCAACATTAAAAAGATTATTAATCGAGAGTTCATAACATGATCAAAAAACCATAGTTTACCCCATCCCCAACGTAAATGTGCAAATTATTAATATTAAATTTAAAAATTAATTTTCAATTTATAATTAATAACATTTTAAAGCAACCCTAAATAATCTTAACTAAACAAAAATATAAATCAAAATTCAATACAAAAAAATATATTTTTTTCAATATTCAAACATTTCTACAGATCGCAATTTACAAGCTAGAAACGTGAAAATTGCTGAAATAAGCAAAACAATGGAAAACGAAGCGAAAAAAATTACGAAAAAATCGTCGACAAAGACCTGCTCCAGGTGAGGCTCGAACTCACAACCCCGGCATAGCTCATACAACACAGAGTACTGATTATAAGTACCGTGCGCTAACCAATTGCGCCACTGGAGCTGTTGTTCGTGGGCTGCCAAATGAGCATGTAAAGTTGGCCGACGTTGAGAACTAGAATATTTGCACACCCAGAGAGAATATTTCTGTGCTTGCGCTCTCTCTCTCTCTCTCGTGCGCGCTCTCTCTCATTTTTCGTTGCTTTCTCTCTCTGAATATTCGTTCGTTGCGTGCGTTTGTGTGTGTGTGTGTGGGGCATTTGAAATATATTTCGGCTGCTGTTAATTCGGCTAGTCAGTAAATATTCTGATAAGAAGTCATGTTGAAATTGAGAAGCTTAATTGAATTTGAAATTGAGTTGAGCTGAGGAGCAGCGTTTAAATACAAATAGTGGCATATTAAATCAAAATATTAATATGTATTAGGCAATGAAAAGTGAAATTTGCTTAGCAGGTTAACAGTTTTACTTTCAATGGCCCACAGAGCAGAGTTTTTCTAATCAATGTGTAAACAATGTAAATTTTATGCTTTTCACTTTCGTTTCGAGAACAGGTGCAATCGAATCGTGTCGCAATTACGAAAAGCCCGTTGAAAATGCAACGACAGCTTTAACGTTAACGTAACAATCAGATCCCAGCTCCAATTGGCACGGTGCTGACCCGCCTTAAACAAAACAAAACGGCAAAAAGAAAAAAACAACAAAAAGAAGAAGAAAAACTAAAACAGTTACAATTCGATTTCAAATGAATTGCAAAATGCAGCAGCGAAACAATGGGGGAAAAAACACATAGCATTAAGTAAAGCTCAAATTCTCCTGTACCGAGTACCGGTAAAGAGTAAAGAGTATCGAGTACTGAGTATTTACTGCGATTACCGAGAAATCAACCTCGGCGGGAGTCAGTCAGGAAATGCAAATTGCGCTAATTACGTTGGGCATAAAGCGTTGCGACTATTTACTGCTATTGTTGTTATTGCTGCTGTTACTGCAATCGTAATTGTTGCTGTTGTTGCTATTGCCATAATCGTTTCTAACTGAATAAAAATAAAATGCAATGAAATGGGCATAAAGCACAGCAACAAAAACAACAAAAACAACAACAACCGTGACAAATGACCATTGTATGACATTAATAATAATAATTTAATGCTGGAAAAATGATTTTTGCAATTGGCAAAAACTTAGCGAGGCGAGCAAGGCAAATCCCCATGTCATGTCATGTTGTACAATAATTATAAAATATGAAAAGCGACGATAGACAGGCAGACAGACAGACAGTATAAACAGTAAATATTTCCAGCTTAAAATTAATGGTGTAATTATGTTAACCAATCGAGATGAGCACTAGTCGTGGCGACCTTAAGCACTTTACCAGCTAGAACTAATCAAAATAAACAACAATTTTATGCGTTTAATGTTCCACATAGAGAGAGAGAGAGAGAGAGAGAGAGAGAGCGAGATAGCTAGTGATAGAGTCCAGTGTCAACTGTAACTGTAAAGCTGAACGAAATCGAATCAGAAGACCCATTCGGGCGAACAAGCAAATCAGATTACAGACTTTGACAGCTGCCCAGACTACAAAGCTTGGCGCCAATAACAAAAAAAGTAAAACAAGCAAATTGACGCTATTCGAGGAAACACTTAATATAGTCCAAAAGTGCACTATTTTTATTCATATATAAAATACAAGCATAACTAACAAGTCGCTTTGGAGTGGCTCAAAAGCGAGTCTCTCAAGTTGTAATTCGCTCAAAAGTTACTTTACTAAATAAAAAAATTCCCGCATAAATTCGTAATAAAAGTCAAAGTGAATAATAGGAAGAAGACTCATTTGCCAAATAAAAAAGAACATAAGCTTTCTTCTGTTCAAGAACATAAATTATCATATAAATACCAGAATGAACCTAAAATATGACATGTGACCAAGCCCTTAACACCTTGATTTATCCAAATCTATTGCTGGAAAATTCAAATTTCCAGAATTTATAATTTTTGGGTTAAGTCAATTTTTATATGTTTTTTTAATTTTTATTTCTGCACGACTAAGAATATCATTTTAAGCTTATGACTCATTTACCCCAAAAATAAAGTCTCCAATTTTTATCAATGAAATCGAATTTGTGCAAAAATCACACGAAAATTCAAAAGCGCATTAAGTCTGAGCTTTCTCTATCTTTGTGCTTATCTTCCTCGGTTTGGTTATAAAGATAAAAAGTGCCGCTGAGCTTTCAAGTTGAGAGCAGCCAGACCAAACCGAGACCACGCCTGAAGAAACTCAGCGATAAGCGCTGCTTGAGTCATACATGCACACATAGCTGCAAGGGCCACCCAAAAAGCTTCCGATCTTTCACACACTCACGCACACGCACACAAACACCGCAATCTGGCTGAGTCGCTGCATTAAGATTAGCGCTTGTTCTTGCTGTTGTTGTTCTGCTGCTGCTCTTGTTTATCAGCTGCAGTCGCCGACGCTGCACTTGTAAGCGCCACTTTCGGTTTCAATTCGCCCAGACGCAGTTCAATAATAATAACAGCAGCGACGCTTTAACTCCGACTGCGCCTTCGACATCGAATTCGACGTGTACTTCAACTGAGCTGTTGTTGATATTGAAGATTCGTTATTGACACAGCTGCAACAGTTTGTTTTTCAGCTGTTGAACTTTGCAATGTTTGTGGCAATGCTGCCAGAGACTTTTACCCAGGGCCAGGGCAGGCCACTTGTGCAGCCTCTCTGCCTCTGCCGCTGCCTCAGCCCACTTAATCATCATGTGTTGAGCATCGCAAAAAGCTTTACGCCTGCGCAGCTGGCTCTCTTTCTTACCGTCACCCCCGCAATAGTGCTCTTTCGCTCACTCTAACGCACAAACACACTTACAGTCAGACACTTTGCATGTTATTTGTTTCGTTTATTTGACTTTCTCATTAACTTTTGCTTGCTTTGTCGTCGTTTTCTTCTTCTTCGTTGTTGTTTTGCTTAACTGAAAGTTGCCGCAAGATTTGTATGCGCACCTGATCAAACTTAACGTTAACGTCATTTTCATTTTGCTGGGTGCTTTTTGGTTGCTCGGTCAGCATGGGAATTTTTTGTTGTTGATCTGTTGATCTTGCGATTTGCCAAGTTTACACACCATTTTTAGTATACAGTAATCGTTCGCTAAATGTAAATAATATATATCCAAGAATAATTTGAATAAAAAGATAATTATTTTATTTTGGTTAAGTTAAATAAAATCATAAATTTACTACTTTCGTCGTTAAAAATACACTACAGTATTCACTCGCTAAATAGAATTTGCATAAGACGTTTGAATATTTTTAATATATTTATTTTGTTTTCATTAATTAAATTTACAACTCCCATATAAATATAAAATTTTCATAGAGTAAACGTGTTTGACTTAAACGAATGGTTTTTCATATCTAACGCATACTGTATATTCCAAGCTGATGCCTTCCAAGCTTAGGCCTAGACTTTGAATGTTGGACTGGAATGGGGCGCTGACGCAGGCACAGGTGCCGCTGCTGACGTTTACTGTTGGCTGTTGGCAATTAAAGTCTATTAAGTTAAATTTATAACCTGCAACCGCAATGGTTATAAATTAAAAAATTTACTCAAATTAGCGCAACGTTCGCAGCATAAAAAATAAATGTAAGCCAAATTCTGTCTGCAAGTGCGAGAGAGAGAGCGGGTACATTGCAGGTGTTTGAACTCAGATGTCAGCCAAAATGCCGAGGGAGGGGGTGGGGGTTGGGGGGAGTTCCAAATAATTGGGCGACAGACGCTGACGTTGCGTCGCTGCTCGCCGCTGCTGCTGCTGAAATGAAAAATTTGCCGATCGCAAAGCGCGTGCAAAATGCGAAATGCAAAACAAACAGTTTTATTTCAACTTGCACACACACACACACACATATATATGGCGAAATGTCTCAATCTGAATAATTAAATGTGTTCAGGAGTAAAAGTATGTCACACACACACACAGACACATACACACGAGCAAGAAAGCTTTGAGGAGGTGAGACTGGAAAGCAATAAACGGGCAAACATTCCAATAGGGCGTTGACATTTTCGAGGGCAAAGCAGCAAACAAAACATGAGCAGTGATTGTGTTCCAGTTGCAATTCCAATTCTGCTGCTGCTGCTGCTGTTCAACAAATGTATATATGTACAGATATTTATTTTTTTATGTGTGCGCCCCCCATTTGAATTTGCAGTCATTTCGTCAACTGTTCGACGCCGGCGCTGGAAAACGAGCTGGTGACAAATCTGCACTGGAACACACAGACACACCGCTAACCGTGCCGTGCCCCATTGTGTCTCCACACATTGTGTGGCAGGCAGAGAGGCCAGCAGGCAGGCATGCATCTGCATGTGGGCGTCGTTTTGCGGACGCCAATTTTTTGAATTCGAATTTGATTTTGTGGCTGGGTTTGGGTTTGGGTTTGGGCCAGGTTTTGTGTGTGTGGTGGGTCAAATGCCTGCCTGGCCAAAAGGGTGTGACGTTTGTTTCTTGGTGACTGTCGCCGTCAACGGTTTTTGTTTTGCCTTTTTTGGACTTTTTTCTGTAGTTTTTTTTTTTGGCTGCATGTGGGCTTAATTTATTTTGACTTTTGGCCATTTAACTTGAGATTTATCTGGCCTAAACTATGCGCACAGGCAACAGCAACAACAACAAAAATGTTCCAGTCGCCTGTTGACGCGTGGATTTAATGTGCCAAATGATTGACTGACTGACTGACCGACCAAAGAGTCCAAAGCTAGCTGCCTGTTAACGGATTAGTGTCTGGGTGGGTTTGTTCAGTCTGCATCTGCATCTGCATCTGGTTCTATAAACCATAACAAACAAACAGTCCAGAATTGAGTTGTCAGCTGTCCGTGTTCATGTTCTAGGGATTATAATTGCATCGTGACGCTGGCATTACCGTGAAATAAAAAAAAAAAACAAACTTTATCTTTCCAGATGCGAGACAAGCAGCTTAAAAAAGTCAACATAATTAATAATATTTTATGACTAAATTTGATTCATTCTTTTTAGACTGAGATTATATATTGTTTCGAGGTTATAGGAAAATGATTTTTAAAGGTGGGATTTTTCATGTGTATGTGAATAAGAGAATAAAATGCATTAAGAAAAAATCCTCTCTCACAGGCATAGATTAGGGAGGAACTCAACGAACAGCTGATGCTCTCTTTAAATTTTTAGATCATTAATATTATTTATTAATATTATTAATATTCTTTAACTTCACACACCGCCAAATACAACCAAATAATTATTATAAGCATTTTAGAAGTCATTTTAAGTGCAACAACAGTACAAATGTGTATAAGAGAAGAAAAAAAGAATATAAGGAAAGAAAACAAAGAATTTATTGCGTAGCAAACACTACAAGAACAGTTAAACGACGATTTAATGATTACTTAGAGCACTTGCAGAAACTACGTTAGATTATTTTAACACTTTTCATATTTGATTAGCACAATTTAAGTACAACTATTATGCGTCTTTATTTTAAATATATAGATCAGCGGCTAATTAGCTGTCATCGAGCTGTACACGTGAAATGATTAAAGTCGAATGACTGATTTGGTTGCACTTGTGACAGTGTCACTCTCTCTCTCTCTTGCTCTCTCGATCTTGATATTTTTAAAGCTACTCTCTCAGCAGTTAGCTTGTCCTTCATTATGCGTAATAGCGCTAAGCTTTCAGCATTTGTGTACCTACTCGTACCATACGTGTACCATTTGCGTAATAAATGTGTACCATGTATGTGCAATTATAAGAAGTGCACCAGTTGCAGTACAATTGTACCTTAAAAAAGAATAATGGAATGCTTAGAATATTCATTTAAATTATAATTAACTTAAGTTATGCGGCATATAAGTATAGTACATATAAGCACAGTAAATGATAATTTCTCAACGTTCATTTTATTTCACATTTCTTGTTTTTTGAATTTTTGAATTTCAAAATTATATAAGCCATTCAAGCGTTGAACATATTTTGGGGTCAGGTTACTTAGAAACCGTTTTAAGTACGAGTGTTTTTTAGCCCACTCGAAGCTCCATTAGAAACGCCTCGTTTTGTTTGCCGAACTCATGCACGGAATATCTTTGAGCTCTGCCATGAAATGTTAGTCATATTACTGTATTCGTTCCAATTCGTTGCCCATTTCCATTGCAAACATTTCAAGTGTTTGAAAGTCGTCAACTCTTCACAAAAATAAAACTGCTGACAATTTCAACATGGCCTCAAAATATTGTCATTTCCGTCTTTTGCTTTTGCTTATGTTGTTTGTTGTCTGCTGTTGGTTTTTGTTTATGTCTTCAAGTCCGGGTGCGTGTAATGGTTCAATCAACGGCACATTTCCCAATCAGTTCCCACATTAATTACGGCACAATTAAAAGATGCTGCCTGGAAAGAGGCGCGGGAATTCCACTTGAATGCCTGTCAATAGGGCGAAACACTTGAGAGAACCTCAAAATAGTAGACCCTTAACCCGCATGTGTGCTGTACTCGGCGCTGCTGCTGCTGCTGCTTCTTCTTCAGCTGCTGACCGCCGGCGTGGACAAAAATCTCAGTGCAGCTGGGTGTTTAACAATGCACTGGAAAGTGAGAGAGAGAGAGAGAGAGAGAGGGACAGCTAAGTTCGTGGAAATTACAGCAACTTGCATGAGGGGAGTAAGTGTGCAAGCGAGAGGGGAAGCGAGTGAGCGTTACGCATTTCCTCTCAGGTGTGCCGATCTCGACATTGCGGCCAAACAAAAGCGTTAAAAAGTAGGTGCAGCTGGGGCAACCAGCCATTGCGGCTGCGCTGGGATCGGAATCGGGATTAATGAGCAACAGTCGACAAGCAACAACAACAACAACAACAACAGCAGAAGTTACAGCAACAAAGTGAGTGGGAAAATGGAAAGGCTGCTCATTGAGCAAACAAAACAAACAAACAGCAAATAAGCAACATGTAAGAAATGCCTGTGAAGCCGACAAAAAGCCGACGAATGAATACGCTACCTGAAAAATATGTTTTATGTATAAAAAAATAATTTGAGATGGTGCAAATTGTGTAAATATTTAATTAAATTGTCTTGTCTCTTTATTTACATAATCTTAATTAAAAATATTATAAGAAAACACTCAAGTTAAAATTTGATGCTCGAAGCAACACTAGAAATATTTAATAATGTAAAAATAAATAAATATATTTAAAATTAAATTAGTAATTTTTTATTATTAAAAAATAACTAAACTAAAACAAAAATCTAAAAAATAATATTTAATAAATATCCAACAAAGTTTATATACTTTTCTATACTTTCTTCAAGTGAGTCTCTTAACTCACTTCTTTCGCTTGCTTGCCAAACCGTCTCAAAAAGTTGCCAATGCCATTTGTTAGTGTATTGCGTGTAACAACAAGTTGAGGCGACAAAGCAGTGTGTCTCTGGCCTGGGTTGCTGGTTTTGACTCCGACTCCGATTCCAGCTCCGACTCTGACTCTGGCTGGGCTCTTGATGGTGGCTGGTGGCCGGTGGCTAATGATGCCACTGCTACGTGACGTTCGTTGCCAAGTGGCAGCAGCAGCAGCAGCAGCAAGAATTGTTTGTGATTTTTGTGTTGTTTTCATTTTTTTCTTCATTTTTTTATGAATTGTTGCATTCTTCGCAGGCGATTGTTGTCGATGTGTCGTCGTTTGTCGTCATGACTGCAACAGCCTTATCTGCCCCTCTCCATCTCACTATCTGTATCTGTATCTGCGAAGCGACGCACCTCATTTTCCGGCTTACGTTTAAGTTTGTTAGCTTAACCAAAAATCAAAAAAAAAAAAAAAATACCCAAAAAATAAAAAAATTTAAGATAAGTAAATGCTGATGTGCACAGGAACGGTCCACTGTGGCTTGATGAGGCACTTTTAGGCTACCGTTGTGGTTTGGGGCAGAGACGGGGAACTGTTGCAAACTGTTGCAGCCGCTTCTGTTTTTGCTATACGTCATTTAATTGATGACTTTGAAGACTTTCCACAGTAAATCAAAAGGCCACGATGATTTGTTTGCAATTTAAATGCAAATAACGACCACCCAACTTGGCCAAAAAATGAAGAGAGAAGAAGAAGAAGATGAAGAAGAAGCAGCAAAGAAAAAAAAACAGATCATTGCAAAATTATAACTTAATTTCGAGCTAACGAAAAAAGTTGGCAATCGCCTGGAATTGCAGCAAATGGCCCGAAGCGACGACGATGACGATGAATGTGGCAAACAAAACTGAAACGAACCAAAAGTGGAAGCCACACAAAACAAGGGAGAAGAGAGAAAAGTGAGGAGCGAAGAGCGAGGAGCGAAGAGCGATCAGCCAAAAGAGACCACGGGGCATGATTTGTCTTCAAAAATCAACTCACAAAGAAAGACAAAAACAACAAAAAGCTTTAAACAAATGAAATCGCATTGATTCAATATGATCGACCGATCGAATGAGCTGCAGTTGATATATATATATATATATATATGCAAAATCAGTTGAGATATATATATATATCTATAGTTTGACAAACAGTTCAAAACTTTAAGTTTGCTGTCAAACTCGATTTAGTTATGCTAAACAATAAATATCTTTCAATTGTCATTTTAAATATAATATTCAAGATTTTTTAACTTGTTTTATTTTTTATAAAATAATCGCTTTATTTAATATCATATTTCATATTTTAATCATACTAACAGACAAGTTCTTGGCAATATTAGAAAGGTTTCCAATCGAACACTCAGCTCAATCTGATTGCTGTCTATCAAAATCGATTTATCTTTGCTAATCGATAAATATTTTAGCTTAATTTTAATTAATTTATTATATATTAAAAGTAATGCTATTAATCTATATATATTTGATCATATTTTGTATGGTTTAACAAACAAGTTTTTAGCAATCTCATTTTAATCTAGTTCTAATTAAAAACTAAGTTAAACTTTAATTTATTTCAATTTTATTTTAATAAAATTAATCCAGAAATCTGAAATTGTGAAATCTCGAAATTAATGTTCTGGAAATATTTCTACACTATTTTTAATTTTTGTAAGATTTTTTTTATCAATACCTATTTGCAAATTTGCAGTTAATTCCCTCAAAGCTATGCATACCCTACGTTTTGTGGTGTAGGGCATGCCTTGGACAAAGACTGACTAAGCTGGGGCAGAAGGGCAATTCCAAGAAACGCATTGCTTTGTTTGACGGCTCCGAAGAAGCTACACGCCACAGCTCCAAGTCGAGCCCCAAAATATTAATAAAAGTCGTCATCGTCAAAAGGAAGCGCAGTCGAACCCAAAAATACAACAACAACAACAACAGCAACAGCAACAACAACAACAACAAAACCACAGAACCCAGTGCATAAAATAAAAAACAAAAAAAAAAGGCCAAGACCAAAAAAAAAGGTTATGCCACGCCGGTGTTCAACAAATTTCAATCTCGGCTCAAAGGCAGCCAGCAGAGAAAGGGTGGCAAGCAGCGGAGGCAAGCAACGACTTTGGTTTTTGGACGACTGCACGTGCAGCATTGAAATGCGCAGCGCGTTGTGCCCCAAGGATCTTTGCCAAATAAAATGAGAGGTGGATGGGGGGAGGGGGAGGGGGGAGCCAAGAGAAACGAAATGAATTGAAAGAATTCCTTGCGGGGCACAAAAGCCGTCGACGTCTCGAGTCGAGTCGAGTCGCGTCGAGTTGGAGTTGGAGTCGACTCGACTCGTCGCAGATCAAACGCAAAGATAGCCAAAGAAGAGCTCTGGAATCGGGATCGGTAACTGGGCTCGGTTTTGGTTTTGCTTTTGCTTTTCTTTTGGCCTTTTTTAAGAAACATTCTTGGCAGCATTTGGCCTTTGATTTCGCGCAGTCTTCTTGCTCAGTCTTCACTGTGTGAATAGTTTTTCGGTTTTCATATGTTTTTTCTGCGTTTTTTTTTGTTGTTGTGTATTTTGTTTTTTGGTCACTTTCAAGGTTTACCTTTGTCGTTTTGTGGCTTTTGTTCTGAGGATCGGACTCTGGTGCGGCGCATTATATTACGATTTGAATTTCAGATTGAGTTTTAATAGCCGTACCCAGGTCGCAACCGTACCGAACCCAAGCGAACCAAACCAAACCATACCCAACCACACCTGCATTTTTGGAGTGTGTCTGTGTTACTTTTCGCAGTTTGTGTTGCACTTGCAACCCCCCTCCTCCTCGCCACAAACCCCCCACTGCTCACTCTCTATCTTCAACTCAATCTTTCTTTCTTCTCCTTTTTTTTTGGGGCACCATTTTTCTGGGGTGTGAAAATTGCGCATAAGACTAAAGAAATTCAATTTCACGCTTCTTTATTAATTGGCCCAGTTGAGCTTCAGTTTTCAGTTTTCATTACCAAACGGCGTTAATGAGATTTTGCACAGCGATTATAAAGACCAATCCAGGCGAAGACCAATCCACAAACCGAGCCAAACGAAAACAGTTCACGCAACTTGGCCACAATTTGTGGGCTTTGTGAGTTTGCCGACACCAAAAATGTATATTTTTTGTGCTGTGTTTTTTATTCTCGATGCATTGATAGCCACTGCGCTAATTAGACAGCTGACAGATTCTGATTAACATAATATATCGAAAATAAACGAGTTTTGAAAACCACTCTAAAAAACTGTCAGACGATGAGCAGCTTTTTGCATATTGATTGATATAAACTGACTTGTCACGAGCTGAAAGCCTGTTGAAAAAAAAGTTATATTATATTATATAAAATAATCAAAATCGATTTAAGCAAGTTATATCCATGGGGAAGAACAGGCTCAGGATACTCACGGGTCTATTGACAGGACACTGTAGGCAGAGAAGTCACCTAACCAAATTAGGTAATTAAAGTAGCGATGTATGCAGAAGGAATCCTCAATGCACATCCTAGCAGAATGTAGGAAAAGATGCAGCATCCTAGGGAGGCATGTCTTGAGGTCCAAGGACATGGAAACCCTCAACCCAACAAAGATTCTAGACGAATGCTAGCAGGAGCTGGGGTTTATGACAGAACTGTAGGCTCAGAAGGGGGCAAAGTAGATCTTATAGCAGTGCTGGTTCCCCCATTATAATAATAATAATATATAAAATATATATTCAGCTTATAATATTACTAAACTATTTACACTATTTAAATCAAAGCAATTTTTATAACTCTTTTTGATATCTTGGCTAAGAGGCAATCTGAAAGGCAATCTTCAGCTACACCAGCAAAATCTGAAAGCTGCTCGCGTAATTTGATCATTAAAACTAAATTTATTAGACAAATCGATAAGAACATTATTTCATATATATATATATATATATATATATATGTTTCTTTATATGCTGCCCCGCAGCTAATAAAATGGCGAGTGTCAAAATATAAATTAAATGGAATTGTGCATAATGCTTATCAGTGACGGCAATTGAATTGTTTTGGCCAACGGCGCTGACTAATGCGCCACCAGAGTTGCCAATGATTGATACGATATGCAGGCAAGCCATAATAATAGCAACAACTGCAGTTGCAATTGCAACTGCAACTGCAACACGCAAAACAAAAGCCAGCCCAAATAACAGCTGCATAAAGCCAAAGCCAGAGTCAAAGCAAAAGCGACGTTGATAAATGCCATCCCACGCCTTGGCCAGGCTAACAGCCAGCTAGCCAGCCAGCCGTATACCCAGCTAGCCAGGTTTCTTTGCCCAGCCAACTTGTTAGCCATTTTGTTAGCTTGGTTTCATTCATTTTCATTTCGTTTTCCGCTAATTGATTCATTGATCTTGGGCGATAGAGCCGCTTAGCTCTCTTAGAGACACCGCCCCCTCCACCTGCCCCTCCCCCCTCCCGTTACTCCTCACTTCACACTAACAACAACAACAAACACGCCAGTAAAATAAATTCTTGTTTGAGCCTTCTCGCTTTGCGCGAGTCATTTGCACGCCTGTCTGCAACACGCCTCACCCCACCCCTGGCTAACCCACCTTTCTAGCTGACTACACTCGGAGAAAAATGCTGATTTTATTCATTAAAATTTCTCATTTCTTCTGACTATAAAAATCAAGCAATTGTTTTTTGGGGTTCTATATTTTATAGCTGTCCGATATTGATGATTTTTTTAGGATATGTCAAGTGTAAAATAAGAATCAGAAAAGACTATATTGGACCTTACTTCTTGGTACAAATAATAAATCCACTTTCATTCGACCTAAGCTATACCTATGGCAGCTATATCATATAGTAGTCCGATCCTCTTGATTGTTTGTCCAAATATGGCAAACATAAAGGGTTAGTTTGGTTTGGATATAAAGATCTTTCGAACAATTGTTCCAATGGTAGATATATGATAAAGATATAAAGCACAAATATATAAACAAATTTCATTAAGTTAGTTTTCAAACATAGATCTGGGGTCTGATAAGTCCCCTTCCATTCCTAACAGCCTTTAATTTAGTATATCCCCCGCAAGGCTTTCAAAACTTTGTCGAAAAAATAATTTCATTTGCTGTATTTTGAATACTTAACTGCCCCCTTTATTTTGCGCAGTGTAGTTGCTAGTGTCCAGCGTGTTAACTTGGCCGTCAATTGCGCACAAAGACATTATTAGCCGACGAGGAATTTAATTCCATTTCCATTGTGGCGCTGCTGCTGTTGCTGTTGCTGTTAGCTGCTTTTGTTGCTGCCACACATTTTCTGGGGGCTTGGTGTGCAGCAGCAACTGTTGCTGTTGTTGCTGTTGTTGTTGCCAGCAATTTGTTAAATTGACAAAAACTGTGCGATAAACTTGGCGCGTTATTAAATTCAATAAATTTTCGACTGCCGTTTTTTTGTTTTCATTTTCAGCTTTTTGTTTTTTGGCTTATCAACTGGCTCGATCAGCAAATACAAATTCTATTTAAGATACAATAAAATTTGATCGATAACCAAGTTAATTGCTTTGGTCTGCCAAGGGGTGTAGACTGGTATGGTAACTGCTTAACTCTACCCCCTTCTCATTCCCCCATTTTGGGGCACCCCTTGTTTATGGCGCACAATCAATGAAAATCAACGAACTTGTCAGAGACTTCAAGTTGCAAGGCAAACTGAAAAGGATGCTCAAAGGCAGCCGCCGCCAAGTTGGTCGCATTGGCCAAGTTAAGCCACTTCCGTCGCACATTTGTCATGGCCATGTCAGCGCACAGTTTTCGGGCCCAAAGCAAAGATGCCCAAAAATGGCCGCCAGTTGGCAGTTGGCAGTTTTCAATTCACTTTATAATTTACGAGTATGCGCCAAACGCTTTGATTTAGGTTGCCGACAAGCGGATCCGGGAGTCGCAGTACTAACTTGGCTAACTTATGAGCTGGCCAACTAACAGTCAGCTTGTCTGACAGTCTGCATGCCTCTCTGTCTGTCTGTCTGTCTGTCTATTTGTCTGTCTGCCTGTCGCTTTGTTTGACTCTGATGTACGCACTTATTCGCACTGTGAAATTTACGTTGACATTAAGTTGCCACACACACACACACACACTCACACGCACGCACACACATGCATATAAATATTATTTATGCATGGTTTGGATTTCAGGCCTTTTTGGGGCGCCCACCTTTTGCCATTTTTTTATGTGAGTAGAGCTGCCTAATTATTTTATATGGCTGCCGCATTTTCACACACATGCCACCAATAGTTGCCAATCTTTGTTGTTTGCAGCATCGTTGGCGTTGGGTGCGCCAAATAAAAAAGAACTGTATAGATAAGTAAGAGTGTAAAAGTCGAGAGTGCAACGACTGAGCGTTACTCTACATATATAATTAAATGCTCTTTAAATCCAAATCCCAAATTTAGTTTCCACTTCTAAATTTCAGTTAGTAAATTGCAGTTAACTGGAAAGCTTTAAGGCAAGTAGCCAAAAATGTAGATCCTACTCCGATAAATAAAAACTGATCAAAAGTTATATATATTATATATATATATATATATAGTATAGATATAGAGGTAAATTTATGATCGATAAGCAAATGCTTTTAGCCAATTTTTAAGCATTTTCGTTAACAATGAATATAGACAAAAAAAATGTTTGCTGCTGAACAGCATCATCATACCCGCTTAACCCATATTAAACTAGTATAGGGTATACAAAGAGAAGAAAAAAAAAATGTTGCGGCGCCATTTGCTGTCGATATGAAAATTTGTTTGCCATAAATATTATTTTTCACGCGTCGCGACAGTAGCTGCCGCATGCAGATGCAGATGCAGATGCGGATGCTGTTGGAGTTGGTGTGTTGCAGTTGCAACGTTAACGTAAACGCCAACGCCATTTGCCAACTCGTCATCGGCCCCACCCCCTCATCGCCGCCTCTTTGATCTGTGTGGTGCGGTGATGCTGTGGATCTGTGCAACGGTGGATCAGCATTTTGGCAACATTGTTGTCAAAAACGTCAGCGCGAAAAACGCCCGCAAAAAGTCAACGGCTGCTTTTTTGGGCACCACTTATAAATATTTGTGCATTTTGTTTTTTGCTGCATAATTTTCATCTAACAATTTTCAATTTTCATTTTTCCATCAGCCATTGCCATCGAGTACTTAACGCTTTTCGCAATTTATTGCACATAGTTTTGTGAATGCGGCTTTAATGAATCTGACTTTTATTTGGTAATGTACTCTGGCCAATAAGCCGTTGATTTAGCACCCGAAAACACGCTAAAACTTAAGTGCTTGTTGTCTTCGATTTATAATTGACATCAAATAACTCGAAAATAGTTTTACTTTAAATTTATTATTGACATAAAGTAAGTACAAAAGAATTGAGCTGAGTTGCGACTTAGTTGCATTAACTACTCATTGCCACCATTTTGGCCTTGCTTTTTATGGCAGCTGCTCTAACTTTACAGTTATAGCTGAGAGTATTGTTAATTAAGTTAGCACAAAATTATGTATCTCATAACTATGGATCAAATTATATCTAAGTATATAAAAACTATTTTATAGTTTTTGATTATTTGTTTTTTATATATTAAGTTTGTGGCGCTTTGAGGATGTTAAGCCTGACCAAAAGAACTTGCCACTTATTCATACTCTTAAAGAAAATATTATTTTTTTTTTATAAAAATTAAATTTGGACTAAATGCTAATGCGCTTCCCGAAAGTGTCCATCTGCTTTAACACTAAGCCATTATTTAGCTGGAATTTATTTTTGATTTTCTCCTAAAAATTGAGTAAGTCCAGAAAATGAATGAAATTTTGACACATATTCTGCAACACTGCTCGAAATAAGTAAAATTAGACTTAGATTTAGACTGAACCTGGAACCTAAAGGACTCTTTATTAAAAATGCTTTATTATTATAACCAGCACTGCGATCTATAAGGCCTATTGTGCCCCCTTCTGAGCCTACAGCTCTGCCATCAAACCCAGCTCCTGCATGAATGCTACCATCTTTGTTGGGTTGAGGACTTCTATGTCATTGGGCTTCATGACATGCTTCCCTAGGATGCTGCATCTTTTCCTAAATTCTGCTAGGATGTGTATTGAGGATTCCTCCTGCATACATCGCTACTGTAAATACCTAATTTGGTTAGGTGACTTCTCAGTCTACAGTGTCCTGTCAATAGACCGCTAAATATCCTGAGCCTGTTCTTCCCCATGGATATAACTTGCTTAAATCGATTTTGATTATAGCTACCTAAAAGACTTCTAGCTTGTCGGAATCCTGGTGCCTCTGCACCGTTCGTTCCGTTCTCGCCTCTGACTTTCTTCGTCTACGATTTGCAGCCGTATTGTGTGTCTGCCTATGCCACAATACAGTTCAGGTTCTATCAGGGGTCTGCCCCCATTAAAATTGCTGATTCCACTGAATCAAGTACTATAACTAAGTTATAATAACAAATACATAATAATAATAACTTAATCTTAAAAATAAATATTTTTATTAACTCTTCACAAATAAAATAGACTTTAAACTAATTTGTTGGCCATTTTATTTAAGCCAAAAACACACAAATGAATTTTTCAGCTTTTAGACAGTTCAACATGTGTTTTTCCAGGTTTTCATGTTGCAAACTGAAGTGGTGGCAGTTAGCAGTCAGGAGCAAGGAGCGGGGAGCAGGGGGCAGGGAGTCGAGAGTCTGGAGTTGTGTTTTTTTTGGCTATTTCAATCAGCGCCTTTGTTGTTAACTGTGGCAACATGTGGCACAGTCTGTGTTGTCTGGAGTATGAGCTTCCGCAGCAGCGGCTGCCTTTCGATCAAATGTCAGTTGTTGCAGTTGCAGTTACTGTTGTTGTTGTTGTTGCCGCACCTCGGAATTGTTGTTTGTCGTTGTCATTGTTTGGCTGGGAGCTGAAAGCTGGCCAGTTGAGGGCTGCTGCTGGAAAAGCTGTCATTAGGCAAACATGCGGCATGCAGCATGTTGCAGTTGCAGTTTGCAGCCGCTTGGCCCACAAAAGAAGGTGACGCAGCTGAAATCAATGCGCGACAGCCATTTGCCATATTGTATAGATACATGTTTTGTTTTGTTGCTGCGGCTTTTTGTTGCAGTTGCAGTTGCAGCTGACGGACAGCTGCTTGCTGCTAGCTGCTAGCCAAAAACGCTTCCGCCGTTGCTGAGGCAGCTCGAGGTGCTTCCGATTCGCATGGAGCATATGTTTATATATGTGCAACATGTGCAACATGCGCACTTGCACCTGATCAAACCAATAACAGCAGCAACAACAACAACAACAACAACCCCCCTGCTAAATCAAAGCAGCATTTCGTGTGGTTTCACCTGGTCAATACCCCCACTCCCCGTGCAACTCATCAAACCCCCTTTTTAGCTACGTTTCGGTTTCGATTTCCTAATTCACCGTCAGAGACAACAACAACAACAACATTAGCAACAACAGCAACAAACGGAGCCAAGAAAGTCAAGACACAAAAACTCAACTCGATGCGGCTGCTTCAATTACACAAAGTCATGCAGAGTTGCCAGCTGTAACTCGGCCCCCCGCAAAAAACATGCACACACCTCTGCGCAGCCCCTCCCTCAACCCTGGCAACCCACGAAAGTTGCCGAGCCGTGTCCGCGTTGCTGTTGTTGTTGTTGTTGTTAATATTGCTGGCGTTGGTGTCTGACTTTGTTTTAGTTTTTTGCTGCCGCTGCTTAGCGAAACAGGTGCGTTTGCGTTTTGCGTTTGCAGGTGTTTCCCAAAAGCAACCACCACAAGCAGCAAGCAGCAGCAGCAGCAGCGGCAAGCAGCAGTCGCGACTTCAACTTGGACTCAACTCAGTCAATTCACCAATTCCCCCACACACCCTCTCCTTCCCCCTGCCATTTGCTGTTTGTCTCGCGCTGTTTAGTAGTTACGCTTTACCGCTAGTTGCACAAATTGCCGCCACCTTCGCTGTGCTCTAAGCACTCCCCCCTTCTAACCCCAAAAACAGATGCCCCTCCCCTATAACTGGCGCCAGTTGCTCATGCGCTTTGTGTTTCGTGTGAAAATCGCAATTAAATGCAATTTTTATGCGCACCTCCAAAGTCGACGTCGTCGTTCGGCTCAGCTTTCATTTTAAAGCTCAGCTTCGTCTTCGGCTTCGTCGTCGTCGTCGTCGTTGTCGGCTGCTGCCGTTTGGTCTTCGGCTTGCTCGTTTTTGGTCGCTCGGCTGCGCTCAGCTGTCAGCTGCGTTGTTGAAAATGTCAGCTTGACAATTATTATGTCAAAAATGTTTTTCGCTCTTTTGCGCCGGCTGCGCAGTCGCAGCTGTTTGGACTGTTACACGAGTTTTTATGGTAATTCAAGTTTCACTGATTTCACGTTGCCGAGTCGCACCCAAAAAAAATATAAAACAAAAACTCAAAATGGGTGAAAATCGAGCTTAGCGCGCTAATTGCCAGAGAGCCGTTTATTGAAACCGCTGCGAAGCCCAAAGACCAACAACTCCAGACATTTCCAGCGGGGCTGCTGCAATTGGAAGCTGCAGCTGACTGCAGAATGCACAAAACAATTAGCGCATACCACTGTGAGAACGCACCACAAAGTGTGAGGGGTATTGGTGAAGGGGAAACAACAATGCATGTGAAACAAACTCTTTTTTTTTGCTTAAGTACCCTGTAATTGCATGATTTTAAGGGGTGTATTAAGAAGACTTGGTGGTTTGAGGAAAACAGACCATTTATTATAAATATAAAAATATATGATAAAATAATAAGTATATATATCAATATAATACAACTAAAAATAATAAATTAATATTACTTTGTATAACTGAACCTACTTTCGAAAATTAATAACTCGTTGATATTCATTTAACCTCTAGATAAATACTGTATAGAAATTGGGACGCACGATTATTTTTTTTAAATCGCTCATGGGCACAAATAATGTCTTTTGATCATCATACCCTCCCACAATACAGTGCGTAGTAACTGCAAGTCGCGCAATTGCATGTCGAAAATATTTGATTTCGTTCAGCGGGCAGCCAAATTGACATTTGAATGGGGCGACTGGCACCGACCAGCTCCACTCGCAGCCTCAGTCGCAGTCGCCGTCGCATTCGCAGTCTGAGTTTCTCAACCTCCGTACTGGCCTCAGTCGCAGCCCCCAAGGCAATTGGTCAATTGCATTGTAAGCGGTAATCATTAACGCTAATAGACTACGGCGACGACGACGGCGACGTCGACTGAAGCAGAAAAGCAACAGCAGACGCAACAGCAATTGCGACGCAGCTGCAGCCTCAGCTGTGGGTTAAACCCAAAAATTGAAATCCCTTTTGCCCCGCCAACTGTCAAGCGAAAGTATATAAAAATTTCTCAAGAGAATTTTGCACACGTGCAAGTTGCAGCTACTACCTGCGCAGGAAAACCCTTAATGGGCAACAGCAAGAAAGAGAGCGAAGAGAGGCAGACAATGGAAATGCGTGAGAAACTCGTTATGACCTGCACTGGAAGGCATTATAATTCCCCTAGTTGTTGTTGTTGTTTTTGTTGCTGTTTGCCGCAATTCGTTGCACTTGTTTACATGGGAAATGATTTTTCACATTGTTAGCCTCAGTTTTCCTCATAATTTTCCATCAGCTACTGCTAGTGGGACAAAAACATTAGCGCAGGTAGCAATAATCACGGGCTAACTTAAGATTTCTGGAAATTCCACAGAAACCACAAGCAGCAAAAAAAACCCCAAAGAAAATCAAAACATTTTTTTTGTTGTCATATTTGAATTGTATTTTATGTAATATATTTTGTAATAGCTATAATTTAATTTGTTTTTTTTTTTTTTTGTATTTTCTTTTTTTGTTGTTTTTCTTGCATTCTTTTCATCATTTTATGTTACATCATGAATTAGGGGAAGAGGGAGATACCCGAATAAACAAATGATAATTACGATTTTTCATTTCATTTTCTTTCCAAATCATTAAAATATATAAAACGCATAATTATGCTAAAAAAAACACTTTGTACAAAGTATGCTACAGATCACAGAACATATATATATATATTGATATATATATATATTTATATATTTATTAATATTATGTATTATTTAATATATATATTATATATTCAAGGTTAAAAGAGGAAAACTTGATGGGGGAGGAAAACCTACGCTCAAAACTAAATGATAAAACAAATTGTTCCTTGAGGTTTGCATGTGTGTGTGTGTGTTTGTGTGAAAATTAAGCATAAATATATATAAATAAATGAATTTGTTGCTCAAATGTTTATGTGAGTTGTTGTTGTTTGCTGGCTGAGGCTAAACAATAATAGGAAAAATTTCTAGCGACTTTCGTTTAAAATTAATAGGAAAATGTGCGTATTGTAATTGAAAAATAATGAGAATGAAAATTGATTAGAATTTTTTTGTTTTCATGCGTTTTTTATTTCAGTTTTTGTGTTTTTCTTCTCTTTTATTGCTGCTCTCTGCTCTTTTTGCTTTGCATTCTTATCATTTTCGTAATATTATTAATATGTGTTTTTTTTTTGTTTTGTATTTTTCAATTAAACCAAAAACTAAACATATAAAAAACAAAAATTCATTTTTTCATTTCATTTCATCAATGCGATTAAAGGAAAAATTAAATTGTTTAAAGCTTTGCCAAGTTTTTTTTCATCATCATCATCATCTTCTTCTTCATCTACTTCTTCGTCGTAGTTAATCTGCTTGCTAATAGTTAAATGTTAATAATAATGTAGTATTAGTGCTTACAATGGTTTTTACTTGCTTTCATTTAATGCTATTCTTAGTTAGGTTTTTTTCTTTTTTTGCTGGTTTTATTTACGAACTAAAAAACTCTTTCAATGTGTTGGTGTGAAATGCTTTTACATCCATTTACCCAAATGTGGGCGTGGCTGCATTGTCTATGTGTGTGTGTGTGTGTGTGTTTGTGTATGTTTAAATTGATATTTTAAATGATTTGCTGTTGTTGTTGCTGTGGAGATCTTCACACGAGTTGAGTTGAGTTTTGTGTGGAGTTGAGTTGAGTTTGAGAGTGAAGTTGACTGTACTACACTGCTGCTGCTACTTACTAACATTAGTTAATATGTTTTATATTTATGTATATATATGTATATATGTATTTAATGTAGCTTTAAATGTTTAGTTTTAGTTGTAGTTGCTGCTGCTGCTGCTGCTTTTTCTTCTTCCAGCTGCTCATTTTACGATTGCCTGCTGTCCTTTTCGCCGCTGTTTTGCTGCAATGAGAGAAAGTGAAAAAAACAAACAATTAGTACAAATTGCAATAAACTTAGCTTAGTGGTATAACAGTTTCTGTGTATAAGAGTAATCATGTGTGTGTGTGTGTGTGTCTGGTTTGGCTGACTTGCACAACAATTGACGAATTATCAATTAATTTGCTGTTGTTTTCGCTTTTCGTTTTTCGCTTGCTCCTCTTTACTTCTTTACTTGTCGTCGTCTTTTGTCGTCTCATTTGTTTACGAGTGTATTTTATTTTATTTTCATTGCCTTGCAAATGCCAAATGCGATTGAGAAGTGGGGTGGGTAGGAAGAAAGGGCGGTCAAAGAAGAGGCGCCAGCGCAGAAAACTTAGAAAATCAAATGAGCTATAGCTGTTGTTGTTGTTATTGTTGTTTTTACTGTCGCTGCCTGCCTGCCTGTGCCTGTTATGTTGAGTGACCGCAGAGCATTTGCGAGTGAGTGTTGGAGGAAGTGAGAGGGGTGCACAGCACAGCACAATATGTAGAAAGCGACCGACTGGCGACTGGCGCACAGCTGCGTGGCGCGAAAAAGTACAAAAAAAGAACAGAGCAAACAGCAACAAGAACAACAACAACAACGCAACGAGAACATTTTGAACACGTGCATTTCTTCTTACGATTTCTACATATGAGTATGTGTGTTTGCACAGTGTGTGTGAATGTTTCTGTGAACGAAAGAATTTGTGATTTTTTTCTTTTCTTGCGGCCACGGTGACACATACCATATACGTAAGCGGAGAGGGGAAGCGCTTTGGATTGAAGAGATGTGGGCGCTGTATAAATCTCAGTGCAGATGTTTATTTTTTTCATTTGCCTTTTAAATGACCAACTAACTAATTGTGGGGATTGTTAAATAAAATTTAAATACACATACTTTGTCTGACGAACAAAACGAAATACAAAAAAATGCAAAAGCAACATTAATTAACATCTGTACAAAACAAAACAAAACAACACAACAAAATACAATTACAGAGTTGCTGACCACCAAAGAAGCTAGCGAGGGAGAGTGAGCGAGAGGCAAGATATGGATAAAAATGTTATTGAAATTGTGAAGAG
This sequence comes from Drosophila paracracens, assembly GCA_035044025.1. Lineage (NCBI taxonomy): Eukaryota > Metazoa > Arthropoda > Insecta > Diptera > Drosophilidae > Drosophila > Drosophila paracracens. Next base: position 2,043,310 of record JAWNMN010000713.1, read on the forward strand.
CTGTGTGTAACTACCGTAAATACATCATATTTATAACCTGTTCCGGGCCAAGTGTAATGATCAATTTTATCTTATATATTATTCGCCAACATCATTTATAATCACGACGAAAAGCCAAAAACTGCGCTAATGAAGTAAGCAACAAAATAAACAGCAACAAAATAACACAAAATAACTGAAACGGAGGCTGACGGATGATTCTCCAATTTCAAATGCCGAAGTCGAGCTTAAAGCGAATGTGCGTATGTCTGTGTGTGTTGAGTTTCTGTATGTGTGTAGAGTCTACACACGCACACACAAGCACACACATGAAATAAATTTAAGTATCTGCAGGTGTTCATTTAAAAACATCACAGACAGCAACAAAAGTGGAAGAAGAGAGGAGGCAAAAAAAAGGCCGCGAGAAAAAAAAAACAAATACGCTGTACATATTAACAGCTACGTATGGCAACAACAAAAGAAATGAACAGAAAAAAAAAACAAAAAGAAAAAAGAAACGACAGCAAAAATCTACAAAACAAAATGAAATTGCGTTGATGTTGTTGTTGCAGTGGAAAAGAAAGCAAGGCGCAGTCGGAAGAAATGTAAATTTTTCGGACACACACGCAAATGTAAAAATGAATTATAATTTAAAGAACAAACGAGCGTCCTTTACTTGCCCCGCTTAGGGGCAGCAACAACAACAAATGAGGTCACACAACAACAATAACAATTAGTTGCAAAAATAGATGTGCCCCCGCTCCGTTTGCTTATTTTGCCTGCATGCCTCATTTTTTTAAGCTTGTTTTTCTATTTTGGTTACATTTCATTTGCAATGTAAAAAAGTTGTGTTGCCGGAATTTGAAAATTGCTTGAGATATTTTTTAAAAATTGTTTAAAATGAAATTCCGTGTTTTATTTATGAAAACCAACAATCAAGTCTAAAAACTAAATCTGCACGCTGTCAATATTTCAAGCCAAAAATATGTAGTTTAAAGAGTGCAAATTATTTCACGCTTGCAGCCAAAAGAACAACACTGAAACAACTCTACAAAAAAGTGGAGTAATTTTAACTTACCGTTGCTAAACTGCTGTGCAGCTGCAGCTGCTGTTGTTGTTGTTGCACAGGCGCCGCTGTTGACGCTAACGTCGCTGCTGCCGCCGTCGCTGGCAGAATTGTGTTTGGCGTCTGGCGATCGATGAGCGGGATGCGTGTGGCAGCAACGGGACTAGAGATTTTCTCGGCGGCCAAGCGCTGAGCGAGCACATCGCTGCCCGCCACCAACAATTCGCTCCTCTCCTCCACCCCTCGCATCGCATCATCCTCATCTTCCACCACCTCTTCATCGTCTTCGTCATCATCTCCTTCCGAGTTGCCGGCAGCGACTGCTGCGGCGGCTGCAACGCCGCTAAGCGCAGCGGCTGCATCGAAATTATTGATCTCGGGATGAGTCTCCAATTCCGTTTGCAGATCGCAAATGTAATCGATCACATGCTGGATGATCTCCAATTTGGAGAGTTTGCGATTCTTGGGCATGAACGGCACCAGATCCTTCAGCTTGGACAGATACATTTTCATCTCGGCATTCTCGCCGTCGCCGCGATGCGGCGCATGACGCGTGATGCGCCCGTTTGGATTGATGGCCGGCATTGAGGCGCCTGTTTGGCAAACGGCCGTCAATGATTTCATTTTCGAAATGATCGCTTTACGCTCCTTGAGTAGAATTTTGGCGGCTTTTTACACGGTCGTACCGGTTACTGTTTGCGAGGGTTTTTTTTTCAATACGTATTTTACTTTTTGTATTGATTAACTTTTTTGTTTTGTTTTTTTTTTTGGTTTCTGTTGTTGTTTTTAGCTGCGAGCTTCTGCGAGTTGTGTTTTTGTTTGTTGGTAATATTTTTGATTCTTGATTTTGTTGTTCACTTTACACGCTCACTTAAATTATTTTTAGTTGTAGTTGTCACTACACAATATGCAAACACTTTAATCCAGCGTGTTGATTTTATTTTTCTTCTATTGCATTTTTTGTTGGTGTCGATTGTTGCTGAAAATCAATTTGAATTTTGCTGCTCAAATTTAGATTTGTTTCTTTTTTTTTTGTGTAGCGCGAACTAGCAACAACCATCAACGACCACGATAAATTTGTATTTGAATGGGAGAGCGCTTGGTGTGGGCTATTTATACCCGCAGCTGAAAAGCCGAGCGACGGCAGCAAATGAAAAGATACGAATACTTCGTGTTTTTTTTGCCACACACACACGAACGCTCTCTCTTTCTCCACGCGAGCGCGCTGCTCTCTTTGTCTCTCTCGACGACCAGCAATCAACCAACCAACCACCGCCAGTCAGAGCCATGGCCAGAAACTCGTTCCACGCGACTCAAAAAGGGGAAATTGTCAAGTAACATATTAATTTGTACTATATTTTAAATAAATATATATATTTATTACTAAAATGTTGTAAATACTAAAATTTAACAGTTCGCTGTTTATTTTTTAGTTGCCAACTCTGTAAGCATCCCTCTCAGAGAGAAACACACCAAAAGTACGAACTGTTAAACAGCCGCACGAACGCAAACAAACTGGCTCCGCCTATCACAGAGCGGGAGACTAAGTCTGAGAGAGATGGAGAGAGAGAGAGAGCGAGAGCAAGTGCAAGCGAGCGCACTCGCAGCATTCTAAGTCTACTGCTGTAGAGTTAAGGGGCAGTGATTTGTAGAGCTTAGCAGCAGGATCTCAAGTTGTGTAGAGTGCGGAGTGCGCTTGCTGCTGGTTGAAATCAAAGCAATTTGTGGTTGGCATTTCAAAAGGGGTAAATCAGTGTAGACGTGAGAAATGTATTGCAACAGGAATTGACCATTTTGGAGACTGGTGTGTTGGTCTGTGAATATGCAGCAGCAGCGAGGGGAAATACTGAGTTACTTTGAGGTGAGTAATAATGTTCTGCGCAGAGGATTTTAGTTGAGGTGTAAGTGTGTCGGGGGCATATTTCAAATTCTACAATATGAAAATAAATTCAATTAATAAAAATTAATTTTAACAAATTTTATTTATATATTTTACTTACAAATATTTTGTACATAATTGCGTGAAAAAGCCAAAATATTTTAAGGTTTTTATTTATTTAAACCTGAGCCAGATTTAAATAAGTATCAAAGTTGCTATCCACTAAAAAGTCTTCATAACTCTCAACTCTCCGTTTTGTTTCTGCAAGTTGCAACTCTCAGCTCTTTTGTAGAGTCGTACGAAGTCTCAGATCACTTCCCCACTTCCACACAAATCTCGGCTTTAAAGTTACGTTCCCAACTACCAATTGTATAGAGTCCACTTGGCTTCCACAACGCACACTCCACAACTCTCAGCTGTGGAGAATGTAGCCACATACGATTGAATAAGCAGTAGAGTTTCCCCAGCTTCCACAACTGAGCTGCGATTGGTCGGCTGCGCTAAGGCGCTAATGCGCTCTTTCTCTTGATCTATGCTCACACTCCGCGCTCTCAATGCGTGATTTTGTGAATGAAAAAAAACTATGGGAATATGAGAGACATTATTTTCTTTCTTTCTTCGTGGCTTATCTTAATTTGGCTTTATGATATCTCCACTCTTGACTCCCTCCTCTCTCTTTCACTCTCTTCCTCTATGTATCTCCCACACACTTGTAGGGTTTCTGGTGCTGGGCATCAAATCACTATCGAATTACACACGAGTAAACCACGAACCACAAGAAAGAAAAAAACGACGACGCCAGTCGAGTGTTTTGATTTGGATTTGAGACTTGAGAAGTCATTGAGGAAATTGTAATGGAAATTTTCAATGAAAGTGATGCCTGAGGCCTGAAGGCGTTTGTTGTTTTGTGAAAAATGACACGTCTGAAAATTGTCTGGGACCCCCCCTCGATCTCTCTCTCTCTCCTGCTTGCTCCCCCACTCTCTCTGTCTATCTGTATCGTATTCCAGCTCCATGTGCTAATTGAGACTAACAGCATTCATTCATTACGAAAGAGGGAGATAGATGGAAAGTGTTCTCTCCACAAAAAATTTCATTGACTCAAATTAGCGCCATTCATTTGCATTCCCATAGATCTGACTGGAAGTGGGATGACCTGGGAAGGGGGGAAGCTGGGCGTAACTGAAATCTGTATACTCTGGAATTTCGCGCTCGTTTCCAAGTAAACGCCGACGAAGGTGTTGCATGAAATACACAAGAAATCGTGTTGAAAAAACTAAACACTGCAAATAATTACAAAAAAAAATATGAGGAAAAGGCGAAAAGCAGTTCAAATTTCTAGCAAAAATACCGATCATAATTTTATGACTCTCCTCCGGTGCCTACCAGGGCAACGGGGCGAGATTTGCAGGCCAGGACTTTACTTCACTTTACGACTCTCGAGTGTTTCGCATGAATGACAAATGAGCAGCGACCAAGACGACGCAGATGCAACAGGTTAAGCGTAGACCAAAGCGTGCTCCACTTCAAGCAGATCGACTAACAGATACTCTGTACTTTTTATTTATTAATTCCAGATGCAAGAGTAACTTCAATTTATAGAATGAATATTAAAGAATCTTTATAAAAAATGAACATTTAAAAAATTCCAAATCATTCTTAAGAAAAACTTTTCGTTGTGTTGTAATTAATTTTTACAATAATTAATAATTACAGGGTATGTAGAAAACTAAATAGGGGTGCAAAGCAATCCGATGCGATGCGATGCGATCACATGTCAATCAGCGGGCACTTGTCTTCCAACTTGGACCTGATGCTGAAGCTGCAACGGCAGCTGGACTTGGGAGGGGGGGTGGTATGAGATGGGAAAGCTGCAAGAGCTGCAAGATGGCGTTGCAGATATGCATGCCGCATGCCGCATGCCGTGTGCATGGATCACTTGGGTTGGGTTGCGTTGGGTTTGGCATGTTGAAATCCAATACGCGTCACTCATCCACTGTCCGCTGTTCGCGTCTAGGCCATTAAGAGCCAAAAACCTGAAGGGTGACTGCCAGCCCCCTCCCCATCACCCTTCCCCATCGCCTATGATGCCCCCGTCATTGCTGACGTTGCTTGCTGGGTGACATGTTGCATACGCGAATCTCATTAATGAATTCGGTGCGACAATTTTTCGACGCTAGCCGTTTTGTTTGTTGGTATTCTGATTTTTCTGTTTTTTTTTTTGTGTTTCGTTTTTGTTTCATTCTTGGCTTTTATTTTTAGCTCCAACAACACTGATTTTTGCATAGGCTTCCCTCTCGCTCGCTCGCCCGCTAGCATAGCAATGGCATTCCATTTTTTGCAATATATATCGCTGATATATCAACGACTCTTAAGCTAAACATATATTGGCTTCCAGTTCGCATCCGGCCTCCACAGTTGCTATGGTAACTGAATACTAATTCATCCATCGGTCGAAGCGCTTCTCAATAAACTCAGCACTCGACACTCCGTTGAGCTTTTGTGTATTTTTGCTGTTGTATATAAAAGAAGAACAAAACAAAACAACAATCAGCCGCAGTGCGTGGGAATGGGAAACTGAAGCAGAAATGGCTTTTATTTCGTTTGCTTTACGCAAGCGCGTCAGAGCGAGAGAGGTGCGCTGATTGAGTGTGCGTAAGTGTGCGTGAGACTGCGCTCTTTGATCAGTCGAAAGCTCGACTTGCTAATGAGCGCATTTGGTATGCATGACAAAGGGACAGAGAGAGAGGGACACAGACTGCCAAATGGCATATGTTATTGCAAAAGCTCACACAAAAAAAACTCATTTGCAATTGAAAAGCTAGTCAAGGACACGCGACAAACTGTTATTTTGTTGCGCTTTGGTAATTGACTTGCTTTTGTAATAAATACGATGAAATCATCAAAAACTAACTGCATAAACAGCAGAAATAAGCGTAAGAAAATAAAAAGAAAATATAATCTGTTAAAGTACACAAAATAACTCACTAGCTATAAACGACCTTATTTTTCTGCCACACAACACAAACCAAACAAATTAACATTGATATTAATGAGCTGTTCACCAAATAGCTGCTAATTTACCAAAATGTAAATGGCCATTAGTCAAGCAAGTCGAACACAACCAAAAATACATAGAAGCCACAAGGACAATGCATAGCAACAACAACAACAACAGCTAAAAAATAAACATAATGAAAAACAAATGCAGCCGCATTCATGGAACAAAATGTGAATGGAAGGAAGCCAAATAAAAGTCGACACATTTGAAAACGGAGCTACTCCAAAAAAGAAGCCACAGCTGAGCAAGAGTGAGAGTGAGAGCGATAGGGGGAGAGAGTAGAGAGAGAGGTAATATGACAAATGTCGCAGAAGGCAGAAGGCAAATGAACTGCTGTCAAAATAACCCCTGCCTATTATGGAAAAAAAATGAGGACTGGCGACAAAAGGCGGACAAAGGACGCGTTGCGCTATTTGTAAAGCTGCCAAACGATATCGATGAGAATGTGCAGCCGGCAAAGGAGAGAGAAAGAGAGAGAGAGAGAGTGCTGCAAACCAGGTGAACAGATCCGATGCGATTAGGGATTATTATGCTATTACGCAGGATACGATTAACAATGCCAGCGGTGGCAGCAACAGCCCAACAAGGATAACAACTGCGCCGCACGCCGCGACATATGCTACAACATTTTTTTGCTGCGAGGGGAATGAGACTGGGAATTTAGGCAAATGTGCGCAGCCGCCTCGCACTCAACATTCTCACTATATTTTTGCTACCCTAATTGAGAGAGAGAGAGAGAGAGAGAACGAGAGTGGCATAACGGAGACGGTCCTGCAACTATTGCATCTGCACTTTTTTTCGTGTGTTTGGTTTTTGTTGTTGGTTTGGCCGGCTGCCGTTATTTGTATTGCATTTTTACCGTTGCAGCCGTCAAGAGCCGTGGAGGCCAATGACAAACGGCAACTGGCAATAAACTGAACGGACAGCGGCCACCGGGCTTTTGATATACCCTGTTTATCTTGTACTTAAATGGGGGTATGCTCAGTTTGTAATGGGCTCTGACTGCAGCTGAAATTGTGAACCAGTTTCAAGACGGACATATTTAATACTTATAGCCATAATTTTGATTTGATTAATGATAGATTTGAGCTGCAAGAATTCCTTGATGTTGCCATTTCAAAACTAAAAACTTGTTTGGCATAAACTTAGCAGACATTGATGTCCTTTTCATCCTTAAATAAACTTAAAATACAGAACAAATATATCACTATCATTTTTATATTTGTTATTAATAGTAATCGATATCTAGTCTTGAAAAAACGAACATCCTTCATTTGCCACACTCATTAAGTAAACTGATCTCCGATTGAGCTCATTTATATTTATAAGATAACTATCTTCGTTAATTACAGGGAACTGCCTAGTCCATCACTTAATCTCTACTCCAATTATTTTGTTTATTCGGCGACTGCTGGCGTGTTAATTGGGAGCAGCTGAGGTGAATGGATGCCTGGCAACTAATGCCGCTTCAACAATATGCCCACAAATATGCCATGTGGGCTGAATGACCTTTCGTTTCAGTTTCAGTTTTGCAGTTGCAGTTGCATTTGCAGCTCATTATGCAGCCGGCGACGTTGCAGTTGCACGCTGTCTAGACGAGCCTAAGCGATAACAAGAAGGATGCATGCTAGACTACAAGCCGGGTCAAGCATATTGGCATTTTGGCTGAAATGTGGAAAAGTGAGTCATTTGGCAGTCGCGACAAGTCGCAACAGGTAGCTGCTCATCCGGGCATAAATATTATGGCCACAATCCACGCTGGCCAATGCCAATCACAACACAACAATTTCGCACACAAAAACTCTCGGCAGGTGGTCACAAAAACTAGCTGCAGGATTTTCGGGGCTCGGCAATTTGTCGCCAGTTGCTAATTGCTCAGTCAGCTACCCAAAGAAAGATAAACTTGTCAGCCGTAGGCCACTTAAAGATGCACACACACACACACACACACGTATATTTATTTATGCATTTGTATGGGTGAACTCTCGATCCCCTTTCATATTTGCCATGTTGATGGATGAGCCTGTTGAGGCTGACGGCTCTGAGCCTACTTGAGAGCCCACAAAATGTTGGCTGCTGTTCACCTTACAGAGATAGAGACAGAGATCGGGATAGAGACAAGATGAGAGAGAGATGGAGATGGAGAGATATGCAGCTCTCAGTTGAGCTAAGCTGACATTTGTGATCTCTAAATGCGATTGGCTTGTGGCTAGTGGAAATCGGAGATGTTTAACATTAATCAGATGGCTCCGTTGTGGGCTCAAAAGTTAATCCATTAATTTAATAGCCATTTCCACACAATGATAACTAATAACAGTTGTGTGTGGAATTAGCGATCTTCAAATAAATTGGCAATTTAATCTGATGACTAAATAAATAAATATTTAAGTTGAATTTTGAATTGGATTGAAAGCAACTGAAAAACTTAGAAAAAATCTTGAATTGAATAAATCTATAAACTCAGCTCGTTGGATTTTCGCATTCACAACATAAATCAGTTATCAGTGGAATTTTCACACGATTTCCCAAGACGCATTTGGTGGAAAGCGTTTCTCAGGCCCACATAAATCCAGATGCAAGACGCACAAAGAAACCCTCGAAGGCTTTGTGCGGATGCGGGTTAATACAGAGATTTAGTTTATCAGCAGCAGCGGAGCGAGCTTGCAACTTGCAACGAGTGACACATGAGGCATGCAGATAAGTCATAGGCAGAGGCACACAGCTGCTGCAGGCATTCCACGCACATGTCCGCCAAGTATGTGGCATAAACGCCGTACTTTACACAACTTCAAAATAATGCATTGTTGCTCGATGCCTCGCTGCCACGCTGCCTCGCTGCGTCGCTGCCTCGCTGCTTATTTTGGGGTTAAAAATATTGTGAAAAATATTCGGTGGCCATGTGCGCTTGGGCCATAAAAATGATGCGGCAACTGGAACTGGTTGCCTGCTGCTGCTGCTGTCGTCTCGATTCTCAGCACTCGCCTCACGATCCCAATCCCGATCACATCCCATGCCCATTTCTTGCCACGGCTGTGTGGCATGTGTGTGTGTGCAACTGAAACAAAAGGCACATGTGTCACGGGGGGAAGCCGTCGAGGTCGCGACTGTGGCCGAGGGTAGGCCCAATGCCAAAAGGCAGGCAAAAACCAAACGTCCTTGCCCAGAACACCGCAAGCTGCTTTCAGCAGGAAGCGCCGTCATAAAAACTTGAAAAAAACATATAATATAAATGCCACGTGTGCTAAATTTCCGCGCAAAAAGGAAAAACTGCGACACACACTCAGAAAAAAAATGCAATCTGGAAACTTAGCTAAAATATATGCCAAGAAATACCCAATTTTTTTTTATAAATAAATTACTCTTATTATTTTAAGTTGTCCTTAAATTTATATATTAAAATATTTTATTTTTTAGGGAATATATTTTCTTTTTATTTTTTATGCATTTAAGCTATAAATTTCTGAAAACTAAAATTGCTCAGAACGAAGAAAACAAAAGTTTTCTTAAAGTAAAAAATATTGTTTCTAAATTGACATCCATAAAAATATTTTTTTTTTACTATTTTCTAATAATACTTTGATTATTAATGTACCACAATTTAAAAAAAAACCTTTTACTATAAATTAGATTTTTTAATATTTATCTTTATTTATATTATTATTATAATTTTTTCCAAGTGCAGTGGCACAAACATTTCAATGCTGTCGATGATGATCAGCGCCTCTGTGCCGCATATGTCGCTGCTTGCCGCCGTTTGTTGCAGCAGCAATTGCTGCAATATACATCCAAAGGCAGCTGCTGCTGCTGCTGTTGCTGTTGCTGCTACTTCCAAAACGGTAGCTGGCTGGCAACTTTCTATGCCCATGCAATCAAATTGCAACGCACCAGCAACAACAACAACAACAACAGCTGCCAATGGCAAATACCGAGACGGGATCTGGACTCAGTATAGCGGGCAATTCGTCGCTTGACTTTCATTAGCATTTCTAACGGCCACGCAGCTGCCACCAGCAGCAGCATCGGTTGCAGTTGCAACTGGGCAACTGCTCTACTGCCTGATCTACTGCTCTGACTGGACACACAACAAAAACGCACACACGCAAGCCCACACACACATCCACTAACTGGATCGCTGCACAGTTTACAATAAATCAGCTTACATGAAATCAATTTTTTTCTATTTATTTAATTTAAAAAAAAAATTACTTAATAATAAAAAAAAAATTACTTAATAAAAAAAAAAAATATTACTTAACAAAAAAAAAAATCACTTAAACATATTATTTTGTTTTTAGATACAGAAAACGTTTTTACAATCATACTTTCATAATTTTAAAAATTCATTTCAATCTTTTTAAAATTACTCTTACCTTCTTCAGCTTGTGGCTAACGTTGTTGTCTGACTTTGTTGGCCGTTTGCTCGGTTTCAGATCCTTTTTGTCAAGAGACTGGATGAGATCAGATTCCTCGTTGGGCTTGTCTAGCTGCATTTGGAGCTCCTCATGCTGCTTGCGCAGCTTGTTAAGCTGCTCTTTGAGCTGGTCAATCTCGCTTGCAACCTGGTGCTTAGCCGTCTTTTGGAATTGAACCTCTACTATTTTCCTATCGATTTTATTCGATAGAACCTTAATTTCAAAGGTCAGCTCGTCAATTTGCGCCCAACGTTCGTGTTTGAAGTCGAGTTCTGTGATCAGGCTTAGAATGTGATTTTTAAGCACATCTTCCATATTTATGAGCTCTTCATTTGTGGGATTAGCCAGACATCTGGTGGCCATTTCCATCTCCTCTCGCAGACGGAATGCATGTCTGTCCACTCGTTCTACAAGGCCGTCCATCTGGCTTAACATTTTCTGTGACTGTCCATCATTTTTGTTGAGTTCATCAGGTTTCCCATCCGGCTCTGCTCGTGGCTGCCTCTCCTTGTATGCCGCAAACTGAGCAAGTGTTCTCTCGAATTGTTTGTTGCAAAAGTGTCTGTGATGGTTGCAGCTTAAAATCTTTGAGTTATTTGCCATAAGCTCAGCTACCACTGGCTCAATCACATTCAGGCTTGCACCTTGTTGCATCAGTTTGTCCAACTCTTGCTTGAGTCTCTCCTGTTTCAAAAGCGCTTTTTGCTTTCTTGTCAACATATTTGTATCTTGTATAAATCGATATATATATATATATATCTTTTTTAATTACAGTTCTCAGAACCGTCCTTGTCGTGCTCGAAACACCAGGTGTACTGGATACTCTGTCGAGCAGTTGCTCAATTTATTCGAAATTTTCAAGTCTTACCTAAAGCTGCTCTCTTTAACCTGACAACTTGAGTACCTGTTTTTATGGATTTACTTAAGATCGTATTGCGCCATTCTGGCGGGACTTGCGTACCTATGAAATCCGTCCTACCTAGATAATGGAAAAAGTAAATGGGTTTAATATCTTGCAGCTGGCATTATGTCTCCTTACAGCATCCATATGGCATAATTATAGCCAATAAATTATCAATAATAATTTCTTAATATCATAATAACTTCCTACATAACGTGGCTTTCATTATATCATAAAATGTAATTTTAAAGTTGAACTTTGGCCACAATTTTGGTCAACAATTGCCAATTGCCAAAGGTTTGTTCAAATATGGCTTTCTGAGATTGATAATTGATTTTTTAGTGTGAACAATGCCTGTAAGTATTGTTTTTATTGCAAACAATTAAAAAGCATTTAACTACAATTAGTTACGTCTTTAAACTAAACATGTGCTTAAAAATTATTAGTCGGTTCGAGTTTCAGCTTAATGTAAAACACATTTTATTTTCGAGTAACACAATTTGTAAGATTGAGATGTTTTACAGGGTGTTTATTCCAACTGATGTGGATTTATATCTATAATATTTAATTATGCAAAATTGACTTAAACTATCTAAATATTATTCCGAGAATCTTTAAAAAAAAATCCAAACTGTATTCTATAAATACTTCTGAACAATCGAAGCGTTGTTTTTCCAAACGGTTTTCAAGAATGAAATCAAAATTCGAGTCAAGCTTCATTTAGAGTCAAACACGCTTGCATCTGCAACTTGAGAAGCACTGCAAACACTGTGCGTAGATTGGATAGCTACTGTTGCAACAACAACAGTTGTTGGTGAAATCAACGCACGGTCTGTGGCATGGAGCAGCTGCTGAATGGATGCGTCGTACCGGCGACTCTGTGGATCTCAGTAGATCTGTGTGGAAACTGACTATCGGCGTTGGTCCGTTTGCATTTGCGTTGTAAATATTTTTAATTGCTTTTGGAATTTTCTTCGTGTGCGCTTCATGGACATCTTTCATTTGAAGTTGCAGTTGCATAGATCGTGTGGGTCGGCAAACTGTAACGAGCAGCAATAACAGCTGATGTTGTTGTTGGTCCGGTTGATCGGCCTCTAACCGAGTATCGCTGGCAACATGCGGCTGCTGCTGCTGCTGCCACAGTTGCTCAGCGGCCGCATGCTGCTGCTGTTGCATGACAAGTCATTGGGAAAATGTTCGCTGCCTGACCGTTTGACATAATAACTGGCCACATTAGCAGCAATTGGCATTAGCCAATTAACTTTTTTTTTCTTCTTTGTTGCTCTGGCTGCTTTCCACCGCCTGTCACGCTTTTCCTTATGCAGCCGCATTCATTGACACCTGCAATTGTTGTCGGCGCAAACAGCGATAGCAAACAACAACCAGCAACTGGCAACTCGCAACATTGGTCGCTGTTGCTGCTGTCGTGTTCATGTTGTTGATTGGCAATCAATTTGTTGTCAGTTTTTATGATTCGTAGTGCGTCAAGTGCAACTAACTGTTTTTTGAGCTAACTACGATTTATTATGTTGTTGCCTCCGACTGACGAATCTTGTTTAATGCTGCTGCTGCTGCTGCTGCTCACAACAACAACAACATCAATAACAGCAACATGGCCTTTAGCAAGATTGTCGTCGTCGTCGTCGTTTTGCATAGCTCAGCTCAAAAATGCTGCACTTTGCTGATGAAGATGCGAACAGCAGCAACGGCAACAAAAGCAACATGTGGGTGTCAGCAGCAACCCAAGTTGGCCTCAGCAGCAATAGCTGCTGACACAATGTCAAAGTCTGTCTGTCAGTCTGTCTGCCTGTCTGTTTGGTGTCTGCTATTGAGTAGACATATGGCCAAGATAAGCGGCATAATTATGCAAATTTGTTATAATAATCAACAGCAATAGCAGCAACAGCAGCAGCAGCAACAACAACTCTGACGGCAACAGCAACATTTTATGGGAGCTTTGAATGCCGGCAACGGCAATTTGACGCTTATGGAGCGTTAGAATTTACGATTTCTACAATAAGTTTAACAGTTCTGTTATATTTATTACCTTTTTACACTCAACTTTTTTCAAATTGAAGTTGTGTATCGCGGAAATTGAACTTGATCTGTAATTAATCTGTTAAAAGTGCATTTGTGCAATTTGCTCCACTGCAATTTGCCGTTTGCCGGTGCCGCTCAAGTTCAACGTCCGGAACAAACAGATGTAAAGAGAGAGCAACGACGCCAACGCCAAATAAGCCAGAGAGCGAAGTCAGAGAGAGCACAACAAAATATTTACAGCAAAAAGCCATGAGACAAGAACGAAAACTAACAAGAGCAATAATAGAGATAACGGAACCGCTAAAACACCACGTAGCCAATTTAATATTCAAATGGAAATTACCTAAACTGACATGCGAAATTGCCGGCAACGACTAATAAATGTCCTATTGGGTATTTATTGTGTGAGAGCGCGAGGCTAGCATTTTTGTGTGGTTCTCGCGCTCTGGATGATGGCTGGCTGGCTTATTGCATTATTGCAGTTGCTGTTGATTTCAGTCGGTCCGCTGATAAAGGAGCAGGCACATGGATATGCACAGGCTGATCGTTGAGGTTAGGCAGCGTCCCGCACTGTGGGATGCTACACATCCGGGGAACGCCAATAGACCGGAGAGACATCGACAATGGCGCAAAGTTGCCGATGCACTGGGCGCCAACGGTGAGTCAATCGTTAAACAGCTTAATTGGTAAACTAAACCAAACTGTATTACTCTCTTTGCCTGCGAAACAGCGACAGCGAAACTGTGTTGCAGCAAGTGGATGAAATTACGCAATAGATATCGCTGTCTGCAGCATTGTAGACAAAGTTCACAACAACAACAACAGCGACAACAACCTTCGCAAGCTTCTTCGTCCCAACAGTGTCCATACGCGCAGGCGATGAGCTTTTTGGACGGGCGTCGCCTGCGCACAGATAGCAGCAAGAATGAGGCCTTGATGATGCTGATGCAAAAATTCCAGAGCATGGCAACGCTGATGCAGTCTGCCCGTCAGGAATTGGCACAATGCAAGAATTTACCGCATGTGGGCGATTCGGATTACAATTTCCTCATCAGTTTCTTGCCGATGATGAAGCAAATGTCATCGTTACAGAATGTTGAATTTCGCGCCAAGATGAGTAAGCTGCTGCTGCACACAATGCAACAACCACAAGTGCAACAACAACAGCAGCAGCCACAGCGACAACAACAAGAGCCGTTGCAGCAGCAGGACCAACAACAACAAGTCAGCACCAGCTCCACAAATTCGAATTTAAACGGCGGCTATCCTCCAATCTCACGTTCTCTCTGACCAATTGAGAGAGGAGCAGACAGAGAGAGAGGGAGAGTTAGAGAATCAATGCGCCTGCTCACTGCACACTGGAAACCATATTTCATAGGAACAATCATATTGATTTTTGTGTCTTGCTAAAATAAATTCAGTAAATAAGTTTGAATGAGATTTTATCTGAGCATATAAGTTTAATTAAATAATATTAAGGGTATTTAAATGTCATGGAAATAATCCGAAAATTTTAATAAATGCAATGAAGATGATTCTAACTAAATAACACTGACTAAGAGATCCACGAAAAATGTAAGCGATTTAAAAGCAACTTACTTAAATCCCAGATTTCTTTAAGAAGTAATCAGAAGTCAATGCAAAATATATACGATTTTGTATATCTGAAGAAAAATCTTGGTAACTTAATCCGATACTTATTTATACAGTAATGTCTTGACTTTTAATGTTTCACTTGTCTCCATTGATGTTGTCAGTTAGGATGGAATTGACACTTCAGCGCACCCTTAACTACATATACGAGAGAGAGCCCAAACTAGCTGACAATAGCTGCCTTTGTAGTGTGAAGAATAAATTACCCATTTTAATCGTTAAACACAAAAAGGGTGCGTGAGATAATTGCTGATATGACCATAAAAAAAGAGCTGAAGTGTTTCAAGTCTGCTTGAAACTGTTTTACTTTGATCTGTGATCCTTAGGAGATTTAATGGAGAAAACAACGAAAAGAAATACATTTTGACAATGAAAATCAATTATTAAATATTAAATTAAATTAAAGAGGCAATAATATAATCTATATGTTCGATGTTTGTGCTTAAATGTAAATTACATGTGTCATACTACGATTATTCTATGTTGTTTCCGCTGACTACAACAACAGCAGCAATATCAGCATCATGGCCCTTAGCAAGATTGTTGCCGTCGTCGTTTGGAATAGCTCAGCTCAAAGTTGCTGCACTTTGCTGATGAAGATGCGATCCACAGAAACGGCAACAACAACAACAACGACAATAACACCAATATGTGGGTGTCAGCAGGAACCACCAAATTGGCCTCCGCAGCAATAGCAGCTGACGCAATGTCATACTCGGTCTGCCTGTCTGTTTGGTGTCTGCTATTGAGTAGACATATGGCCAAGATAAGCGGCATAATTATGCAAATTTGTTATAGTAATCAACACCAATAGCAGCAATAGCAGCAGCAACAACAACTCTGACGGCAACAGCAACATTTTATGGGAGACTTAAATGCCGACAACGGCAATCGCCATTTGACGCTTATGGAGCGTTAGAATTTACGATTTCTACAATAAGTTTAACAGTTCTGTTATATTTATTGCCTTTGTACTCTCAACTTAATTTAAATTGAAGTTGGGTTGGAAACTTATCGCGGAAATTGATACTTGATCTATAATTAATCCGTTCAAAGTTGATGAAAAAGGTATTGGTTTTGACAATCGTTTCAGTTTTGAAACAGTTAAAAGTAATGGAAAATGATGGCTTAGATTGTCTATTGTTAAAAAAACAACATAAGCCCTATAAGCCATATTGCTGTTGCTGTTCCAGCAGCAACAGTTGATAGTTGTGTAAGCAATATGCAAAGCAAATCGGGCGATTACTGGCTGACTAAACAAAGCGTTCATAAATTGCTAGCTTGCTTTAGACAGACAACAGACTCGTAATAAACATGGCACATAAGAAGCCGACTTGCAAAAATTTGAATACAAACGTTGACGAGAGTTGTCTGATTTTGGATTTGCAGCAGCAGCAGCAACAGCAACTAGGGGCAGCTACAAATCAATTGCGGGCAGCAGTCACAACAATCGCATTGAGAGGCGATCAAGTTGGCAAGGCTAGGTGCTCAGTCAGGTTGCAGTTGCAAGACAAGATCGATGGTACGCATGCATAAATGCCTCCATAATCATTTCGTTGTTCGAAATTTAGACGTCACTTAACTGTCAGCCAGAGACGAACTGGACGACCTGCAGACAGAGAGAACACAGCAAAAACAACAACAACAACAATAGTCTCTACAATACGCGGGCCAGATCATGTCCATATTTGCATTTTTGAAATGACACATGGAAATTTTTGAAAGCGGAGCAAAAACCAAAACGTTGCCAACAGATTGACAGCAGCTGCAACACGCAGACGGAATGCTAAGCGAAAGTCGTGCACAAATTCAAAAAAACTCAACAACATATGGATTTGGATATGCTACAAATCTATATGCTATATATATGTATATACGTACATATACATATACAGACAAACGTTCGCTGTTTGCCAGAAGATAATTGCTGTCGCATATTTTCAGCGTCCACTTGTCGCAAACGGCTGCAGCAACCAACCGGCTGCCAGCCATGCAACATGTGTTGCCAAGCTGCCATATATGTGGCAAGGTTTTGCAATCGTCCGGCAGTGCAAATATTTGGAAATTTCGCTGATAGCCGGCTGCGATAATAAATTGCTTTATGAGCCATAATACGCATATCGGCAAACGCATTCACTTGTGCAATTTGCGCCACTGTGCGATGCCTTCGCCGGTGCCGCTCAAGTTCAATGTCTGGAACAAAGAGAGCGATACAGAGAGAGAGAGAGAGCAACGACGCTAACGCCAAATAAGCCAGAGAGCGAAGTCAGAGAGAGCACTACAAAATATTAACAGCAAAAAGCAATGAATACAATAATGAAAAGAAGCAAGAACAACAATAGCGATAACGGAACCGCTAAAAAAACCCGTAGCCAATTTAATATTCAAATGGAAACGAGCCTAAACTGGCATATCAAATTGCCAGCAACGACTAACAAATGCACTATTGGGTATGTATTAGCTCTTAATCTTTATTCGCGTACTTTAGATGCTTCGCTTTGGCATTAAATAGTGTATAAAAGCATGAGCATTTTAATTTGTTTATTAAGAGCAAAAATTACACTTTGGACTGTTATCTATAATATTCCAATTTAATCTTCACTCACTAAATTGTTTGTTTATGTTGCTAAACTGACAATAAAGCCATAAAGACAATAATCTGTGTTCTTTTTAATGCCATCTTTGGAAAGGGTGTCTGTATATGTGTGTGAATGTTTGAGAGAGAGAGGCCGGCAATTTTGTGTGGCTCTCCCGCTCTCAGGTTGGCTGCATTATTGCTGTTGCTGTCGTTTTCAGTCGGTCCGCTGATAAAGAAGCAGGCACATGGACATGCACAGGCTGATCGTTGAGGTTAGGCAGCGTCCCGCACTGTGGGATGCCACACATCCGGAGCACGCCAATCGAACGGAGACACAGCGACAGTGGCGCAGCGTTTCTGATGCACTGGGCGCCAACGGTGAGTCAGCTGTTAAACAGCTAAACTGCTAAACTAAACCAATCCGTATTGCTCT
Source organism: Drosophila paracracens (assembly GCA_035044025.1). Classification (NCBI taxonomy): domain Eukaryota; kingdom Metazoa; phylum Arthropoda; class Insecta; order Diptera; family Drosophilidae; genus Drosophila; species Drosophila paracracens. Next base: position 2,061,312 of record JAWNMN010000713.1, read on the forward strand.
CATTCTCTCTCTTTGCCTCTCTCACTGTCGTTCTCTCTTTTGCACAGTGGAACTGTGTCGCAGCAAGTGGAAGAATTTACGCTGTAGCTATCGCCGTCTGCAGCATCGCAAGCAAAACACCCAACAGCAACAACAAGTGCAGCCAAGTCCATCCCATCAGTGGCCCTATGCGGAGGCGATGAGCTTTTTGGACGGGCGTCGCCTGCGCACGGATAGCAGCAACAATGAGGATGAAGACTGCGAACAGAGCATAATCGAGCCCATGTCATTCAAGGAGGAGGAGTCTTCGCTTCCCGATCCAATGGAGGCGGACAATGATGAGCTGATGCAACAATTCCAGAGCATGGCAACGCCGCAAGCGTTGCGTCGTCTCTCGCACAGCATCTCTTTGGCCTCGGCTGCTGCCGAGGAGCAAGATGTGCCAACTGTGCCCAAAATGGAGACGACTAGTGTTGAACTGGAACAGGCACTGGAACAGGCACAGGCACAGGGCACGGCATCGGCTGCTGCGGCGGCAAGCAGTTGCCAGTGTGCGAAACGTGTCGATGAGCAGGTCAATTTCCTCGAGAATCTGGAGCGTGAGGAGCAGCAACTGATGCAGTCAACCCGACAGGATTTGGCACGTTGCAAGAATATACTCCATGTGGGCGATTCGGATTACAATTTTCTCATTAGTTTCTTGCCGATGATGAAGCAAATGTCACCGCTGCAGAATGTTGCATTTCGCGCCAAGATGGGTGAGCTGCTGCTGCACACAATGCAACAATCACAAATGCAACAAATGCAACAACAGCAGCAACAGCAACTGCAGCAGCAGCAACAGCCACAGCAACAACAACAGGAGCCGTTGCAGCAGCAACCGTCGCAAATGTTGTTGAACCAACAGCAGATGGCCTTGGACCAGGCTCAACAACAACAAGTCGACAACGGCGACTAACCCTCCATTCTCACGTTCTCCCTGACCAATTGAGAGAGGGCCAGACAGAGAGAGGGCGCGAGAGAATTGAGCGAGTTATTAGCGAATTAATGCGCCTGCTCACTGCACACTGAAAAGCAAGCAATTTCAATGCTGAAAACATAATTCAGCATATTTGCTTGCCACGAATTTTATAGTAATAATCGTATTGATTTTTATGTCCTGCTAAAATAATAATTAGTAAATAAGTTTGAATGAGATTTTATCTGAGCATATAAGTTTAATTAATTAATAAATATGGTGAGCACTATTATATAAACTGATAAGGAAGTCAATGTAAAATATATACATGATATATAACAGTAGAAAAATCTTGGCAACGCTTGACTTTTAATGTTTCACTTGTCTCCATTGATGTTGTCAGTTAGGATGGAATTGACAGATCAGCGCACCCTTAAATACATATAGAGATACCAAACTAGCTGACAATAACTGCCTAACCCTTAAACCCAAAATGGGTGCGTGAGATAATTGCTGATATGAGCATCGAAAAAAAGAGCTATGCTTACATTTCTTCCAATTCTGCTTGAAATATTTTTACTTTGATCTGTGATCTTTAGGAGATTTAAGCGAGAAAACAATGAAAATAAATACATTTTGAAAATGCGTAAATAGGAAAATTAATTATTAAATATTAAATAAAATTAAAGAGCCAAGAATATAATCTATGCCATATGTTAGATGGGTGTGTTTTGTATCTGCCTAACTGTAAAACACATCTGTCATATTTATTTAAGACACAGCTGTAGGATTTCTAGCTTTGATCAATTGTATTTTCAGCTCTGATCTCACTTGGCTGCTGCATCATTCCAGCTCGTAGAAAGGGGAGAAGATAGGCGCGTATGTGAGTATTTATATTTATGTGGGCGTTCAGCACAGCTGCACATTGGAGCTCTGGGTTCGTTGTAATCTTGCTTCTAGGCGGCCCACACACAAGCACATACACAAACACATACACACACTCACATACACTTGCAACTGGCGAGCATATCAATAAATTACAGTAGAATGAACCCCATCCCAGGCAACGGCGGTGGTCCTGCGTTAAAAGCCAAGTCCAAAACTAAACATGGCCATAAAAGCGACTACAAAACAAACAACAACAACCACAACAACAGCAACAACTGGCCAGATTGGAGAGGTCGCCCGAGAAATCAACGCAGCTGCGGATGACGAATCGAAATTGACATTGAACTGAAGCCGAGGCGACAACGTCGACGTCGACGTCGACGACGACGACGAAGTCGAAGTCGTTGCTGGATGTTGAACATTATGAGCTGAACTTGTTGCGGCCAAGTTGCCAGTTGGCCTGGTCGGGCCTGGCTTGACTTGGCTTGGCTTGGCTTATTCAAAATCCACTTACAACGAAAATAATAAAAACCAGTAAACTGTAAAGGTAAACAATACAAAAAGCGGGCCAAAAAGTTTAAGGTGTGTTCTTGAGCTTGAACGCTGCTGATTTTGTTGTTGTTGTTGTTGCTGCAGTGATTGGAGCAGTCAACACAGCTAACTGGGCATAAAATCATAGGGGAGGGTCTCATGGCAACACATACACTTCAATAGTTTCCTTATTTGGGATAATACTTGCCCAAAAGTAGAAATGCTTATCCTTAATTAATAATAAATGTTTTTCAAAAGTAAGCAGAAAACTGGAAAAAATATTCAAAATTTTTAGAAAAATGAAGAAAATTAAAGACTCTCCAAGAAAGTACTCTCAAACGGGGAAATTAGGAAATGTGCTACTTTTATTTTTTCTGTTTTTTGGAAACTAATTTTTGCAGCATTTTATTTTTTTATTTTAGCTTTTTTTTTATGAGAAAGTTGCTGAAGAAGACGAGCTGTATTTTTTACTAATTTCGGAAGCTATGAGCTCATTTTTTTGCTGAGTGTATGAGCGATTGCAATTAAGCGCTGCCAAACTGCACACTCAGCCAAGAATCGAATGCAAATTGACATTTGTCACTCGAACGTGCCCAGTCGGCAGCAAATTCCAGCACGAGCTGCTGTTGCTGTTGCTGCTGCTGCTGCTGTTGTTGCTGCAACATGTGTGCACATTCCACATATAAATGGCCATTTCCATTTCCATGGCCAAGTCGGCAAACGGGCCACTTTCAACTGTTGCCGCTACGTTGTCTAAGCCAAAGTTAAACATTCCTTTTAGCATATTATTTTTTTGACGGATTTTCGCACCGTTTTGCTAATCCCCACCAGAAACAAAAAAGATGGAATGGGATAGAGAGGGAGGTTTGGCCAACCAACCAGGCATAAATGTGTTAATGATTTTACCCGCAACAAGAAAAATGTTTATTACCTGTTGCCTCGCTGTTGTTGCTGTTGCTTTTTTGTTCTTTTGCCGACAAATGCAAATTTTGGTTTCTATTCTGTGCTCGTCAAATATTTGTCTAGATTTTCACCGCTCATCCGGAGATGCTGCAAGTGCTACATTCTGGCACACAGGTGTTAAAAATCGCAGCTCATTGTTAATGCGTGTCTTGCCATTGTTATTGTTGTTGCAGTTGCAGTTGCAGTTGCTTTATGGCTCTCTCTCTGTCCCGTTCGTTTGCATATTGCGGAATTTCCAGAATCTGGTCGATTCATCGAAAGGGTTTCCGAAAAACCACCGCTGACGCCTCGTCTAGCACCTTTTCACATTTTTGCATATGGCCCAAACAAAAGACACGCAACAGGTGCGTTTGCATCTTGGCGCAAACAGATGCTTTGCACATGAATAGATTACACATTTGAATTGGTGAATGTGCCACAAGTGTACTTCCTACAATTGGATACGCTAGACACGAGTTGCAACCGACTCATTGCTATGGTTTGCATAGAGGAATTTATAAGGAAGGTAAGGCTCGATGAGAAATGATTTTCTATAAGTAAATATGGAATCATTTTAACTTAAAAATATATTGATATCTATGCAACAGTCTTGTAAGAAGATAATTTCAAAATATTCATATTTTATTTTATTCCAAATAATAATTGGAATTTCATAATTAGCTTTCACCATGCTCCTAAGCAGATCCTCAATTCTACAAAATACAATTCCCACAAAGTTCTATGGTTTTGCAGACGTGCTCAATTTGTAAAAATTCGATTTTAAATTGTTGCATTCCAGCCTAAGCATCAAAGTCAAAACTTATACTTAAGTTAATCAACAAAAAAAACACACACACACACATACATACATATTCCCAAAACAGTTAGTGATTAATTAGGTGTATATTTAATGCGTTGCATGTTCAATGCTTATATTGGCCAACACCTCGCGAGCATTTCGCGCAACAACAGTAATGATAGGTTTCTCAGCTTTTCGCTAATGCAGCGCTCAATCATTGACCATAATCTCAGGGAGCACTAAAGAGCCAACCGACTCAGACCAAACCGAACCAAACCAAACCAAACCGAACCAATCAAAACAGGCACTTAACATTTGGTAACCCAAAACTCAACATAAAAAAAAATACGTTCGGCATCGTTAACTGAAAACAAAAGAAAAACAACAAAAACAACTACAACAACAGCAACAGCAACAACGAGGCAAACGAATTACGCTGAGTCATTTCATGTCCGAAAAATATTCTGAGCTGAGCTGTTCTGTTTGTGTGTTGTGTGTGTTTGCAACGCCCTCGCCCGCCCCAACCCCATACCCCATCCTCTTAGCAATCCAACTGCCAACTGCTTCACGAGTCTCTTCCACCCCCTCCCCGGCTGCCCCCGCTGAGCAATCAATGCTGTATGACAGCTAGGTTAACCGTCGATCCTACGCGCTTCCTCTTGATTTCGTTAAGTAAATCTCCAACATGGCCAACATGGGCAACCTTCACGTCGTCATCGTCATCGTCGTCGCCACATGTGTCTGTCTGCCTATCTGTCCGTCTGCCCAGTTTTTCATGGCGAGATCATGATCATGGCTTTAACTGGCTCTTGGCTCTTGGCTTGGCTCTCAAAAGGCACAAAAGTACGTGTGTATTTTTAACTTGGCTCTGTTGCTCTTGGCGTTTATTGTTGCTGCACATATATAAAAAAAAAACACATATATGTATATATGTATGTCTCTGGCCCAGACGACAGTCGGAGTCAGCGTTACTGTTGCTGTTGTTGTTGTTGTTGGAGCTCTTTAGGGGCCACGCCGCGACTGCGTTTTGCGTCTGCGTCGGTTTTCTTTTCTTTTTTTTTTAAACGCTTTTAAACACCTGAGAAACTTGCTTTTTAATGTGCGCACATGTGTGCGGCTCACGATCATCATCAACATCAACATCATGATCATGATCAGCATGCTCGTAATGATGTTGATGATGTGCAAGTCTAGGCTCCAACCTCTTCCACTGACTCTCGACTCAGCCTCGTTTGTGCGATGATGAAGCAAATATAACAAATCTCAAAGTTATCAACCCGACACGTCTTTGACGGCACTGAGAGAAATAAAGGAGCGGCTTACATTGATCTTGAATGAGCTACAGACATGACTAAACACGTGCAGACACTATCTGAAAAACAAACAAATCTTAGACTCGGAGTAATCAGTGTAAAAACACGTAATATTGTTGAACTACCAGAAAACGAGCTCGGAACAAAAACGGAACCAATCTTAAAGCAAGGCCAAGTGCGCTTTAAACACATAAATAATGTGGCCAAATTAATAAGAAAACAATCTCAAAACAAGTATCGAAAAATGAATTAGGAAATGCCATCAAGTGAAGAGAAAAATAATTAGAATAAGCTTGTAACTTGAACTTATGCTGAAAATTGAAATTAAATTAAGCAAGGAAAAACTTCTTTTATTGCTGTTAAACACATTAAATGTTCAGTGGAACTCCATTATAGTAGATATCACGAAATTGAGAGAAGTGTTATATATAATTTAGCTTAAATTAACAAATATAATTCAAGTTAAAGTACGTCTCTTAAATACTTAATTACCATAATAAATACTTGGCTTTTTGGCAAACTGAAAGCGCACTTCAAACAAGTCATAAATGCCTAATTTTAGTTATTTCAATCTAAGTATTTTGCGTGGGCAACACTTGATATATGTATGTATATATTTCTCTCAGTGTGCGTCGTTTTGCTTTGCGCCTGCGCCACGCAGCTGAGTAAATCAATTGACGCGCACAATTCTAGGAATTTGGCTCTTGAGCTAGAGTATACCCCCTAGTCTCCTATCCCCCACCCTCCCCCCTTTTCCTATATGTGCTACGTTGACTCCTTGGGTTGGCTGCTGTTGCTCATTTGAATGCGATCGCGTTGGCCGCCGCTGTCTGCTCGTTAATGTGTTGCTGGCTGCCCCCACGGGGCATTTTGGCAGCGGCAAGCATTTGTCAGACCAACTTGCAGCAGCAGCAGCAGCGGCAGCAGCAACCGAAGCAGCCGTCGAGATTTATACCTAAATGATTAACCATTTCTTTCTCTAGGCCGCAGAGTGGGGCGAGTGTACTAGAAAACCGGGGCTGAGAGTCGTTGTCGACTGTGGGTGCCACACTTGGTGTGAATTTGTAATGCGCCCCGCTTTACTTGGCATTGACTTTGGGCTCGTCTCGGTTTGGGTTTGAGTTTTGGTTTGGTATGTTGCCTGAGCTGCTTCCTCTGCTTCTTCAGCTGACCAATTCTTTGCTTGCCTGCCTGCCTGCCTGCCTGCCCCGGCCTGGCTGGCCTGCCCCGGCCGAGCCGATTGACACCTGCATGCATTTCTTGTTTCTCAGGTGTGCGATGGCTCACAGAGAGTGCTCAGGTGTCTTTTACTGTGTGTGCGTCTCTCGTTTCTTTATTTCATTTCTTGATCTTTTGCCTCTTTTTTTTTTTCTTTTCTTTCAGAGTTGAGTCATCGACCATTAACAATATTGTTGTTGCTATTGGAAAGGATTTCATTGCTCATCTTTTTTCATGTATTTTTTGTTTTGTGGCTCAGGTAGTTGTTGGTGGCTGTTTTTGTTGTTCTTATGGCCATGTTTTGATTGTCCCAAACAGGCCAACAGTCACATTTCACATTTGTACGTTACGACCTCTTCAGGGTTTTGATTGTTTTCTTCATATATTTACGAACGGAACTCGCTGCAAATGCATTTTAATTAGGCAAAGTGCATTTTACTGCCTATCTCTGCATCTACCCTGTGGATACAATGGCAACACACACACACAATAGATACATTACTGGCTAATGTTTATTTTATGTGCGTAAGGAGTCAATTTTTGTGCCGGAAACTGTGCAGAGAATAAACAATAAGCAGTTTGTTGTTATTGTTGTTGTCGGTATAGATGAAGTAAAGGATTATTTGGGATTAGAAAATATTTATGGGGATGCTAGAAAATCATTATATATATTATAAATATGATGATCATGGTGAGAAATAATCTATAAGTAGCTTGTTAATGTGGAAGATGAAGTCAGGCATTCTTTAAGGTATGCAAATGTTAATGAGATTAAAATTTTTCCTTTGTTTTAGATGAGAATATGAATATGGTATACTAGAAAGATATATATACTGATATAATACTAAGGAATAAATGCATATTAATTACAGATTACATGAAGTTCTTATCATTATTATTACATCAATAGTAACCATAAAAAATAGGCTATTAAATTCAAACAAGCTTTTTTATAGCTTTTTATATCTGTCTGCGTTGGCAACTCTAATTCTACTTCCACAATTATGTCGTTGTTTTTCTTGGGTTGTTGCGCTCTTATCTGCTGACCAGCAATTTAAGTCGCCTAACTAATTTACTGTCAGAGAAACATTACACATTACATAAAAATAAAATCAAGTGCAATTAGTTGCTGTCTTCATTTCGGGAGCATTTCACAAGCGGGTCACAAACAATTCGCAAAAGATAAAACCAAAAAACCACATAAAATACAAAAAATTAAGCAGCCGCAGAAAGCTGAAAACTTTTTTTTAGTTGGCAGCCCAAAAACGAGGGTACTTTACCGTTGTGTGTGCAGGTGTGCGAAAGCATTAAAATTCCACTCGAAAAGAGTTGAAAATTTCACAAAGTAACAGCAACAACGACAACAAACACAACAACAACAGCAACGACAATCCAAGCACGCTAAAGCGCTATGCCAATGGCGCTGGCGTCTTCCAGCTACAACAACAACAACAACGGCGAGTTTCCGACTCAAGTTCCAGCTTACAGTTAACAGCTGAAAGCAAAATTAAATGACTGCACAAAGTTCAGGCGTAAGTACGAGTGCTCGAGTGCTTAAAAAAGTCGCACGACACTCAAATCACGACTAGAAACCTGAAAAGGTTTTGGAGCAGCAACAGCAAAAACATCGAAACTTCCAAGTTGCAAGTTCAGTGAAGTTCAACGCGAAAAACGTGCGGGAGCAAAAGCATCACAAGATGTTGCAGCTGGCAACAATCCACTCCTCTTTCCACCCCACCTCACCCCCCTCTCTCTCTCCCTCTCTCTGCTAGTACCAGCAATCATAATCAGAAGCAGGCAATCAAATTTGAAATTTCTGTTGCTGTACCCGTTAATGAGCGCCTCAATGAGCTTTATCTTGCGGAAGCTTCGCCTTCAGTTTCGGACCAGGGCCAGCTGCGCAGTCGCTGTCGCCGTCGCAGCCGCTGCTTGCAGGTGTTCGGTACACAACAAAAAGCTGCGTCATTGATTAGCACGCAAAGCTAAAACTAGACTGCGTCACAGCCTGCGCCTGCAGCATCTCTCAGTGACTGATTTTGAGCTGAGGGCGGGGCGATTGCGACAGCAAACGAAAGCTCGGTAACAAAAGGCAGCTAAGCGATGCTCTGTGGGTAAATTGAGTATTGTTGAGAGCTTTTTTCGCATTGCATGTAATAAATAGGGATCCGCAAAGGAATGCAGAACTATGAGTAAAGAGTACAGTGGTCACAAATTGGTGTTTCAAAAGGAGAAAAGTTTTCAATTAAGGATGTACATTTAAAAACTTAAAATGAAAAAATAAGAAGTTTTCACAATAATAAGAAACATAATTCAACATTTTTTTTTGCCAAAAACTCTTTTCGACTCAAAAAAATCATGTTTAAATGCATAAATATTATTATTGATTTATTAGAGGGGAGGGAAATACATAACCTGCTGTTAATTTACGAGCACTAGCTGACTTGCCTTTCGGCTCGTCATAAATACAATATGCCCTATATTACAAATTATTGCTGGGTATGACAACCGTAACAGTTAGCTGGACAGTGGCTCTGGGTTCGTTTGCGCCGCTTGCGACAGGCAGCTGCCAAAAACATAAGTCACGATTTTCGCTTTTGTTAATTCATCAGCGAACAATTTGCATTTTTTTTTTTATTATGTTTTTTATTTTTAGTGGTTTGCCGCTTGTTCATTTCTTTACGATTTCTTTGGCTCGTTAATCTTTCTGGTGCGACCCTTTTGCAGCAACTGCAACAACAGCTTACCGAGCTTACCAACTGGCAACAAGCAACTTTAATTAGCATTTTTACGCCAACAACAGCAGCAACAACAACGACAGCGATGGAGAACTGCAATTATCGAACAACAGCAGCAGCAAAAGCAAAGCCAACTAGCTAGTTGGGTTGCTCTGGTTGCGGGTGGGTTTGCCAATTGGCAGCTGCAAAGCTGAAGCTAACTTGTCCAGGCTCCATTTCCCAAGCCGCCTTCTTTTTTTTTGTAGTCGTAGTAGTAGTAGTAGTTGCAGCGAATTTCAATTAAACGGCACGTCAGCAAACGATAAGACCAAAGACGAGAAGCAACCGGTGCCGACCAGCAAGCGTAGCAACAGTTGCCGGTTTCTGGTTGCTGCCACCAAATGACAGCAATGTGTTAACAATTTTGCGCGCCACAGCTGCTTGCCAAGTTGCTGTTGTTGCCGAGCATCTGCAAGTAGCCTAATTACGGCTCAAACACTGACATAGATAGGCAGACGGTAGCTGTGGTAGCTCTGGTAGCCGTGCTAACTGTAGCTTCTGCACTTCTAGCCCAAATTGAGACCAGATGTTGCCGACGCTGTCACTCGATCCTCAACGTTTCGCCTCGTTTTGCCTTCCGTTTCGTTTCGTGCTTAATCCTCATTCAGCACTTTGAGCACAAATCAAATTAAACGCTTGTTACCTGCCCCAAAATGTAAAAGTTTCAACACTGCGTTAAGACAACCTTAAAAAACCCAAAAATAATAACACAATTTTATGTCCTGCTCAATGTGTGAAGAGAGCAAGCTGCCTTAAGCTGCGCATGCGTTTATGTTACCAATACTTTAAGCAACATGTTGCAAATGGTGCCACCCCTCCCATTTTGGGGCAATCAGAGTTCACGTTGCAAACGCATCGCAAAAGAGGTCGCCCGAGGATCCGTGCATCGTTTGCATCGCCAGCGTAGCGGCATCGTGTAATTACACTTAAGTACCAACCAACAACCGAGAACCGACAACCCAACCAACTCTGACGACCCACTGAGCACAATACACACCAGCCAACCAATCAACCAACAAAAAAAATATACAAAATTGGTAAGAACTTTACTCTCGAAATCTTTCGACTGTGGCATGCTCTGTTAAGTTCAGCAGTTAAGTTCAGCTAAAAGTCTTCCGACTTTGACACCAAAAGTTTTAGAGAGCCAGTTTTAAGGTCACCAAATTTGTATATGGTTTTATGCCTAAGCTATGATTCAAACTATGTTTAAAAAAAAAACATGTATGTGACTCAAAAGCTTAAAGACTCAATGCAACATTGTTACTGTAGATCTGAACTGTACTCTAAAACTATAAACTTTACTTTGAATTGTACATTTGTAATGACGAGTCTAAAATATTCGCTTTCAGTAATATTTAAAAAAATCTATGCTTCATAAACTTTTTAAGGCGGTAGCTATAAAACTGTATATATTAGATGTCAGATTTAAAAAAACTCTTAGATGTTGATTTTGAAAGTCTGAGTAGAGCATTGTTCTTTGCTAGTTTTTACTATCCTTAATATATTTTAATTTGCTGATTCTTCATTTTATCTATAAGGTAGATCCACTGGATACTGAGTGGAAACAATGAGATCAGATGTGTGTCCAACTGGATGCGTTAATAATTTTGTTTGGTTCTAGATTCTGGATCGGTGCCTTATCTTTTAACTAATAAAACTAGAGTTGCCAGCTCTAAAACACTTTCAACTGTAGAGTTTTACAAAGTGCAAAAACGAAAATAAGAATGATAAAAAATCTGGCGTAAATAACTAGTAGTATATACATATATGGCAAGTTAGAAGTCTCCACTTTAAATAATGTTAAAAAATAATGCTTATGCAGAGATAGTCAAACAGACAATATCGAATCGAATATGCTCCCGTTTATGCCCCAAAAATCAGAGCATAACAACAACACGAAGCTACAAATTAAATGCAACCGCAGACTGGCAAGCAAAAAAAAAAAAAAAAAACAAAAAAAAAAATAAGAACAGAGAAAAAGGCGCTTTAGTCCTGCAGAATCTGAACATTGCTGGCGCAAAGTGAATAGTAATTGGGAACACGAAGCGAGAGCTGCAGTTGCTTTTATTGTTGTTGTTGTTGTTGTTGCTGCTGTTTATAGTGGCAGCTGTGACGGCAACACTCGAAGCGCGACTAAATGCGCAAAAATTTTGCAAAGACGGTAATTTACAATTGCAACAAAATGCGCCACCAGACTCCAGACCCCAGTCCAGTCTTGAGAGACTTGAGACTCCCGACTACCATGCACCGTATTGCCAATTGTTGAGTCAGTGAGTCTTTTGCTGACGACTTTGCAACGACTGCTGCTGTACCCTGCCCGCAGGGCACTGATTGTTGGTGTTGCACCTTGAAAGTGCGTCGATCCGCGAGTGCCACAACTGAGCGCATTTGCAGCCAAAGCTGTTTCTAAATTGGCTATAAGTGTGCACAAATTAATTGAAGTGCCTGGCCAATAATATTATAGTCGAGTTTATAGCCAAGCGGAGCAAACAACTTGAACTTAATCCTCTTTTCTCAGTTCATTTAATCACTTGATCAATTTGCATATCCATATCTAGTATATAATTAAGTTGCCTTCAAGTTTTTCCACAGAAATCTACATAACAATATTAATTTGTTTGTAAACAAAAAAGAGACTTAGTTATTAATTATTATTGCAATTAGTTGGAAATTGAAACCAGTTCTCAAACTAATATTCGAATTTTAATAGCAGATTGTTGTCATTTTTAAAATGTAAATTAATAAAAAAAGTGAAGTCTATAAAATAAATAAAAATGAATACATAAAATTTATAAACGATTTGCTTATTTAATTAAATATTAATCCTGATGCTTAGACATATTTAATAATCCTCAAATAAATCTATATGTAATATAAACGATAATTTGAACAAACTTCTGGCTAACATCTTCATTCGCTAGTATTGCCAAAATAATGGCAATCAACTTGTAGCTCAGTTTTATAGTCACTATGGTCGCAACCAGCATTTTGGCCTAAACAAATCAGCGCAAATATTCAGTAAAGGTTAACAAAGCGCAGCCGCAACGCAATTCAGGCCCATTGGCTACTGTGGGTAGCCAATTCGTGGCTGCTGCTCCTGTCCTGTCCATGGTGAAATCGAAAAGTGTTCTGGACAGGAAATGTGGCTGCCAAGAAGCAAACAACACCGCCACCAACACCAACAGCAGCAACAGCAACACCAACAGCAACTGCAACAGCAACAGCAGCAACAATCAAAACGAAGAAAAAGACAACGAGGCGCAGGAAAGGAATGCAAACATGAAACACGATAATTGAGCAGCGTGGAAAAATTGCGAAAGACGCGAAATCGACAAATACGAATTACAGTATCCAAATCAGTGTCTTCCTGCCCCCGGGCAGATCCCAGCAATTTTGTGGCAGCAACAGGAGCAGCTGCAAAATTCATTTGACAAAAGCCAGCGCCAAAATGTTGAAACAAAACAGAAACTGGATAAAAATCGAGGAGGAACCAGGAGGAAAGGTTTCTGCTGCTTCTTCTGCTTCTTCGTCTTCTTCTTCTTCTTCTAGACTGCTGGACAGGAATTCAAATAACTTGGCGTTTAATTTATGAGAATGCGCGGTAGCCCTGTTGTTGCACACAGCCAATGTTGCAGATGCTGCACATGCGAAACGGCGATAAAAATATTTTGGCCCAAATTGAAGACGCACCTTCACTCCACTCTCCGTACTGACCACGTCGGCGCATTTTATTAATCATGTGCGTAATTTATTTGGGCAGCCGTCGCACAATTTCACCCAAAATGGAAATTGGCAGCTCCTTGAGAGAATTGCTTTCCACTCCGTTAGCCCGAGGCGCGCTCATAATTTACATATGTATATGGAGATATTTTATTATCGTTCGCTGGCAAAATTGTCACAGGTGAAAGATGGCCAATCAGCGCAGCCATCTGCGCCCGGACACGCCCACTCAATTTCCGCTTTTCAATCACTTACTCGCTTTTCATTACTCTTCTTCTGCTTGTTAACCAAAATCAAGACTCTCGCCATGTAATTTGTCTGACATGCTTATCAGTCCGGAGACAGATGATAATTTCCAACTCGGAATGTGATCGGCAAACAAACATTTGTCTTCGCTGCAGTCGTCGCAGGAGCCGCAGTAGAATCAGAGATACTGGCAGGGTGCCTGCAGGACCACCACCATTATGGTGTTATCTTATCTACTGCAGTCGCTGCTGATGAGTCGACAATTTAGTCTCACGAGCACTTGTTTCCAGACCCCGGCCAAAAAACGTTGAAGATTCCACACAGCCGTTGGGTAATTATCTAGCAATGCCTCAACGAGGGTGGCTTCAAATTTTTCTCAATTTTCTTTTTATATATTTTTAAAGGAGCTGAAACTTGTTGCTTAGGTTTTGATTTAAAAGTTTGGAATTAGACAGAGGTAAGAAGTAGATTTTTGACTCAATTGTTTATAGTTTCAATAGTTCGATTTAAAAAGAATTAATTAGTATTTTATGGTCTCGATTTCCAAAATTAGTTATTCAAATAAAGTAGAAGATTGGCTAGAACTCAAATGTGTTTGAAATGATTGATGTTAAAGTCTACTAATTTACTTTATCAACTTTCGAGTTCCAAGTTTCTGAGTTGTCTTAGAATGCTTTTTGACTATTATATGCATTAACAAATTCCTTAACAATTTCCAAAAACTTCTCAATCAACCCATGCTGAGTCTATCTTTACTTGGACTTGTGTATGTCTATCGTCAACACATTTCCCACTTCGCGTTGTCCTTGTTTGTTTTGGTGTGAAACAAGCAGAGACAGTCTCTGGCCAAGGCAGGTACACAAAAGATAGCAGCCAAGACACCGTCTCAACACACACACATACATATGTCTTGCCTCCACTTGAGCAGCAGCAGCAGCAGCAGCAGCAGCAAGAGCGAGTTGCACGTGTGCATCGTGTGGTAATCTCTGTTGACATTCCTGGAACTGATGACCTTTGATTTTAACCGACAGTTTTAAGGTTTGGTTTCGCATTACACACGTTCAACAAGATGCATGTGTGTGTGTGTGTGTGTGCGAGTGTGTGAGTGTGTCTGTTTTGGCTTTAATAAGCGTTAAGTTTGCCAGGACTCTCCCACAAATTGCTAAGGACAAACGCAACCGCAACAGCAGTGACTCAATTTGCCTGCTGCTCCTGTGTTTTGCAGTGCCCCTTGGGGCATGCGGGCCGACAACAAGTGTTCAAATTAATGTGCCTCAGATTTGTTCAATTTCGTGGCTCATTTCGGTTTTTGAAAAATCCAAGGCGTGGCATTTGCTGCACGCATCAGCCCACAAAATGTATTAATCGTCAATCGCCGGCCCGAAACTAAAACCGCAGCGATCTGAAAGACCATCAATTTTGATCATAAGCCGGCTAGCCCATGAGCATATTAATGAGTTTGAAGATTGAGGAATTTCATGAAAGCCAGAAAGGGGCATAAATATTTTTACGTTGAATGTGCCGAGGAGCAAGTGCAGCACAAAGCCTGACACGGGTAGGCTAAGGGCAGGGGCAAGGGCAAGGGCAGCGAGGAGTCGGAGGGCCATCATCAGCATGCAGCTCGGGGTCGTTGTCTGGCTGAGGTTTCCGAGGTTTGAGGTCTCCGGTTTGCTTTGTCGCACAGGATGGGGGCGATTATCTTTCATCGGCATTGTGGCATTTAATTATTCCAATTTAAATGCAAACACTTGTTCGATCGCAACGCATTCCTGGAATATATGTGATTTTTTTTGTGTGGGCGATCATCGAGTAAAATATTTAGTACTTATTTCAATGCCCGAGTTGACTGTGGAATTTTCCCAAAAATACACACGACATACCCATTAAATACTAATGGCTGCCATTTGGGGTTCACTTAAGGGCAGTCAGTCGGCCGGGCAGGCTTATCAGAAGCCCGAGTTTAGGTCCAATTAATCAGAGCAAATATTGGCGATTAGGTCAGCGAGTAGCGATAAAAAAGATAAAGACCAACCAGCCAGTTGCAGCAACGTCTTGGACTCAGTGCACCGAGCTCTGAGCTGCGAGCTCGAAGCTAAGCAAATAGAAACAGAAACTCGGCACAGGAAACGCATGCAACTTTATGGGGGCCTTCATAATTCATTTGATAAGAAATGTAATTCATGGCAAACAAGAACAAAAATAAAACGAAATGCGGCGCCGCACCGATCAACAAGTGCCACAAGGCAAAAGACGCACTTGCAACTCGACTTGTGGACTTGTGGTTGACTTATGTGTATAGTTTATGTGTGAGTGTGTGTTTGTGTGTGTGTGTGTGTGTGTATGTGTGTATATATATAGAGTGTCATGTTTGTCCATAACCAAATCCAAGTCAACGACTGACTGTATCGCATTACATACACGCAGAAAAAGTTAGGATTACAACTTAAAAAATCAACCAGAAAATGGGCATAATTTTTTGTATCTTTAAATCTACTTTTTTAATCAAATCCTTTTAGGAATAATTACTTTTTGACTTCAAAAATCCATCTGCAGCACCAGCATAATTCTTTGTTCCTTAGACTTTTTTTTATCTTACTGAAATATATTTGGAAAACTTGAAACGCTTCCTTTTTATTGCTTAACCTGAGAAAATAGTTTATTATTATTTTTTTCATTAACTACCATTTTCAACTATTATTTTCAAGGCCTTAATTTATAAACTATGTATGCTTGAAACTAGAAACATTTTCGTTTTATAGACCAACCCCAAAAAATACATATTTATTTATATTTTTCAGGAACTCTGACTATTTGAAGCATGCAATTCCTTCCAAAATTCAGAAGCTGAAATCTTGAGCTAAGTTTTTCTTAGTTCTCTGTCAGCATTTTCGCTGAGTGCAGTCGCCTCGAGTGCGACTTGTTTTTCCCAGGCGCAGAACTTTCCAAAAGAAAAAAGAGACTGAAAGTCACGTCTTGGAGAATGTCGTTTTGAACGACGGAGAATGAGTTGTGACCCCAACCGTGGCCGTTTGACCATTATGTTTTATGTTTTTCGTTACTTCTGCTTCTTCTTCAAACACATATATATATATATATATAAATATATGTATAAGTGTATTTTTTTAAAGCGTCTGTGACAGTTTTATGGTGCATTTGGCTGCATTGATTTGGGTTCCTCTTTTAACACTTTTGTCGAAACTTAATACAAACCGCAGCATTTCTATATGCATAATGTAATTCGAGATTTATTGTACGAGTATGAGTATTATCGACGAGACTGCTCCACAATATATAATAATACAAAATGAGCCCACATCATTTTCGGTGCGATTAAGTAAAAGAATCGAACTCAATGCGAGCTCGGCAAATGAGAATGTCGAGAATCTAACTCAGAAATAGCCGTGGCAAGCTTAATTGGATCCGCATTGTGTTGTCATGTGTGTGTGTGCGAGTGTGATGTGTGTGTGTGTGTGCGTGTGTGTGTGTGTCTGAGTGTGGATAATAGGCTGGAAATTATATTTTTATTGAAATAAATTAAGTGCACGTGCGTCCATGTGGGCTGACAGACGTCATCAGGAACTTGGAACTGTATGTGGCACGATCATAAGTAGGCCTCTGCTTGTCAATTGGTTTATAGCTTGAGGGCTGCAACAACAACAACACTGTTGTCTGCATCTAAGTGCCCCTATAATAATGCAAATGTTAATCTAATCCAATTCTAATACACGATCATTAGCCAAAGTCACAGCACACATTCAGTATTCAAGGCAATTAATAATTAAAGTGAAACTTGGCCACAACACGATTGGGTATACTTTGCATATGTCTAGCAATGGGTACTTTAGATAAGTTTATATATCGGTTAGTGAACGAAACGTGAAATATATGTAAATATCTTAGATAATATACCCTTGTAAGTCGAAGACAAGTTGCTGAAGTCTTGATGAGTTGATTCTCACACAAGAAGTCTCATTTCGACAGATCATTTATATGACAGCTATATAATATAATTCTCCGATCAAGCTGGCTTTCTTTTCAAACAGTTTAAAGCCAAAATAGTTAATTAATCCGTTTATAAATATTACACATTTAAGCTATCATTTTCTAATATTTAAATCTCCACCATTTCGCACCTCATTATGCTATCCCTAAAATCGCACTTCGCATTAAAATCAAAAAGTTTGCTATACAAAAGTTTTTGTAACATATCAATATATAAAATATGAATAGCATAATTTGGCAAGCTGTTCGCAAATAGCTGCTCAAATACAGTCAGTACAAAAAACCTGGGCAACAATATATTTAGCACACTCTTTGCCCGCAGCGGCACAGCAACAATGGGTCTGTGCCATAAACATAACATGAAATTTATTTAATAATATAAACAAAATGTGCGCCAAATTGCGTATCAACAGCAGCAGCAGCAACAACAACAACAAGACAAGCGACACAAACTCTGGAGTGGCCAAAATGACCAAATGGCCAAATGGCCGTCACTGTTTGCCTAGGCTGGACATTAACAGGTCGTAAACCTTTTGGCGCGGCCCAAACAAAAGACAAGCGCTGAAACGAATCACAGACTACTGAAAACTGAGCACTGAAAACTGAGCACTGAAAACTGAAAACTGAAAACTGGACACTGGGCTGGCTGCTGTGGAAATCTGAGCCCGACTCTTGCCCATTTACAAAACGGTGCTCTGTCAAATAAGTACCCGAAATAGCGGCGCAAATTTGACCAGAGACATAAATAAGTTTTATTGTTGTTAGGCTGGGCTGGTGTTGTTACTTTTCTGATACCCTGTAGCCAATTGAGAGTGTCATGTGTGTAAAGGGTAGTTCGTTGCTTAGTATGTGTCAAAACTTTCCACAGCTATCAAAATTATCAAAAATTGTCACCTTTTCAAAAACCAGGATTGCCTTGGTCATATTTTGACCTCCAGATAAATACTGTACTGAAAATTGCCAGTGCGTTTTTGACTAGATTTCCATGTTCAAATTATGCCTTAAAAATAAGGTTTTGTGCCTGCTCAAAACTTCCCAGAGTGATCTATTTGAAACGAATTATCAGTTTTTTAAAAACATGGGCTTTATGATGACTATATTTAAAGTTGGAAACGCATTTCTGATTCAATTTCCATGTTAAGATAATTCCCTCAAAAAGATGCTTAGAGCCTGGTCAAAACTACACTTAAAGCGATACTTTCACAAAATCCGGATAAAAATTCTACGCCAAGAATTCGCAATCCGCTCGCTGTTCATATCTTTTTTCTTGTCAATTTTGTCAAGGGGTATTTACTAGTCGTGCACTGCCATTTGCTGTTATAGGCTTGCGACTTGCGGGTGGCTGGCTGGCTGGCGTGGCTAGCTAGCTGGCTGGCACATACAGTTAGATAGATGGCCAACGGGGGCGGCCAAACTCGGCAGCCAAAGCTGAAGCTGAAGCTGTAGCTGTAGCTGAAGCTGAAGCTGAGCATGCGCAGCCAGCTAAATGGACAAAAGCGCATTTGTTGCTTAGCTGCTGTTTTGCTGCTGTTGCTGTTATTGTTGTTGTTGTTGCTATTGTTGGTGTTGGCTTTATTATTAAATATTACGTACGTTTGTTGTCTGTACATTTGTTTATTGCCTCGCAGCGGCAGTCGTCATAATTGAATTCCAGCAGCGGGCGTTATGTTATTTCTTTGCCCAGTTACCGCTGCGATCACTGATACAAAATAGTAATACCCCGCATACACACCCCTTTTATTATAAGACACCCCCTGCCACTCCCACTCTCCCACACTCTCCCTCTGTCTGTCTGTCTGTCGCGGAGTCCAGCTGCACTTGCGTGCGGCAGCAACTGAGAATTTGATCGATTCGTTCGATTAGTTGGCGGAACATGCAATCGACACGCAGCATTCTCTTTCAACTTGGCCTAAAGGTTGGGTGGGAGGGGTGTTGTCTGTTGATTCAATTTACTCGAAAACAACAACAACAACAAAACGCTGCTGGGCCTCGACACTCCTGCAGTTGGGAAATTGTCTCATTGCAATCCCAGACAGCTGACCGCGGCTCAAATGACAACTGGTAATACGGAGCTATTAATATCTGCAGCTACATGTGTCCACGCTGCCCGGGGTCGATAGCTGTAGCTGTAGCTGTAGCTGTAACTGTATGCAACAGCGTAGTTGTGTAGGTGTGGCCTGTTACCATTTTTGGGGTCGTTATCCCGCACTTTGGGGGGCACCCAGGAAATGTAACTAAGAAGGTGCCACATTTAGTGTGCGCATATATTGTTAAACAATTCGATTTAAATTACTTTGGCATATCTAATTTTTATGCACATTTACAATTTGTTTTAGTGATCAGTTAACATTATCTGCAAGTGCTTATCTAATGTGCCTGTTGATAGCATTACCAGTAAATAAATATATATATATAACTAAATTGTGTAACAAATCGTGTTTTATGGTCTCTGTGCATTATTCTATTAGGGCTGCTGCACTTACAACAGATTTATTGACTATAAATTGGTTAGAATTTATACTTGAATTAATTTATTACTTTTCTAATATTTATACCACCATCTCGTTAAACTTTATTACATATTAATACAGTTACTTTATATGAGAAATTTATAGTCATTTTCAGCATTTAAAATACGAAATTCAAATTATTTAAGCCTTTTTGTGCAGTCAACTCAATTGTTAGACAAAAGCTTAGCTTGAGTTACGATTTAGGCCCACACACACACACACAAACGCAGCTGTGCAGCTTCAGCTGACAACTGGAGCAAGTGAAGCAGCCAAACATGGAAGAAGGGTAACTGCCGCCTGCCAAACTGACTCCTCTTAGGTAGCCGGAACGCACTGGGGGTCAGTGCTTCGTTTACAAGATATTCAAAGAGCTTTGCATATTTTAGGCGCGCTCGGCGACATTTGAATGGAAGCAGCAACAGCGGCAACAACAACAGAAGCGGCAAGTGCTACGCAGCTCCAAAAGACACGCAAAGACGACAAATGCCAGTCCATGGATGGTGGCTCTACACTCAGAAAAAAAATCATAAGCCAGAAGATACTTTGGCAAAGCGCTCTAAAAGAAATTTTTTTTATAAATTTAGAGAACTTCAGAAAAATACCAAATTAATAAAATTATTAATTTTAATTAAATTCTAATTTATAGAGATTAATTTTTACATTGATAACAATTTAAAAACTTTATAAAAAAAAATTCCAAAAAATTATTAAATCTTTATTATTAATTTTTCCAAATTTCCATAAATCTTTCTTAATTTACGAAATTAAATAATTTTTTTCCAATTAATTTAGAAATCATAGAACTGACTTTCTCAATTGTCAGTGCTGCTTTTTGCTGAGTGTAGTTGATGTGTGTGCCTGTGTGGATAGTGACTGTTGTGGGTCTGCAGGTGGTCGTCGTACAACTCTATTTTTTATTTTGTCGCGTTCGCTGAAGTCTTTGCAGCGGTGGTCGCTCGTTTTTTAAGAGTGGCCAAGCTGGCTTTTGTCGGCTCCGCTTTTCCAGTGCGCATTTCCATTGGAAAGCCCCGGCAGGCAGGCCAGAATGAATGCATCGCATACTTGCATTCTGTGTGTGTGTGTGTATCTGCATCTGCATCTGTATCTGTATCTGTATCTCGATCGTCGTTGTCGTGGGGCGTGTGGCGTGTGTCCACTGCAAGGGGGGGCCGGCAGGCAAAAGGGGGGGGACAACGACGACGTCTTTTGCATTTTATGCGGCGTTTTTGGTATGTTCATTGTGAATTTATTGAAGGTGATTTTATCGCTCAAACAAATGTTGCATTTTACAAGTGCTTCAAGTGGTTGTTGCCAACATTCTGCTAAAGACGGCGCTTATTAATGAGCTGAAGCTGAAGCAGCTCCACAACATATCTGGATCTGGCGCAACGGGGAGCTTGGACCACTTGGGAGTAGTTGCCTGGCATTGCCTGGCTTTGCTGGTTTGCACCACTTGGGAGTTGGGGGTGCGCCTAAGTTCGAAAACAAACGAAACTCAAGCTAATCGCAGCCCACTCACTGCTTGAGTTTGTTCAGTCTTTTGGCCCGGCTTTGTGGCTTTTGTCGATAAGGCCAGCTGCCGCTGCTGCTGCTGCCTCCATGTTGGCCAATTCTCCGTTGTTGTTGGCGCAAAACAAATTGGAGTAATCATTCCTTTCAAGAGTCAAGAGTCAGTCGTCAGACTGTGTACATTTTGCCACAATTAATTTCAAATTAAGCCTCAAGCTCATTGGGTGTTGAAATTTATGAAAATTGACCAGCTAAATTGCTTGCGTTTAATTTGATTTGCAATCCGAAACTGAGTTCCCAAGAAACCCAAGACATGTGAGTAATGCAATTCGCTATATCATTATTTCTGTGGGGGTTAAGCTAAAAGTGATCATATTTCGACGCTAGGCGATTCGTACAACTTGAAGAACTCAAAAAATAATGAGCATAGCATAATTGAAGATAGTTTCGAAAAATGAGAAAACGATTTATAAGATTTAGTAACTGAAACTTAGAGTTATTAATTTAGTATATATTTGACAGACACCTTTAGAGTTTTCCTTTAGCTATACTTGAGTAGATAAAATATTTATTCCAATAGACTTTTCCAGTTATCTAATACAACTTACCTAACAAATAAAATCCATTATACTCTAGATTTTTCCCACAATCGATTACAAGTTCAACTTAAACTCCTCTCTCACAATATTTACTCAAATAACAATTTCTGTCTTTCATATCCACTTCACATTTGACATAGTTTGACAATAGATTAACTTTTCCAAGTAGGTTTCTATGCCCTTTTTGCTGAACTTTGAACTATCTATGACATTATAGCTCATGTATATACCAATTACAGTCATCAATCAATTTAGACACAAAACTGAAAATCAATAGCAATTGGCTAACAAGAATTGTGTGTTCGGTCAGTCAGCACACGCAAAGGGCCAAAAGGACTTGGCCAGCGAACACAGCTGCACCTGTGTCTATTAACTCTAATCAATGCTTAACACGCGGCGGGGCTAAACATCAATCAATCGATTGACCAAGTTCGACCTACGATTAAAAACGCAATGACCACTTGGAGAAGGGTGGGTGAGTGTGGCGTGTGGTGTGTGGGGGGAGGGGGTTGTTTGATTGCAACGGCAAATTGCTGTCCCATGCGGCAAATTATGCGCTCGAGACTTAATCGAAGACAAACATCTAATTGACATAAAGCCGACATGGTAAACGAGGCAACGTTGGCAACCTGGCAACCTGGCAACTGGGGGAACAAAAAAAAACTGGCCAAACTAATGAAGACTCCTCCGCGGCAGGCGTATATCTACCATCTATTGGCAATATTTATGGCAAACGGTTCAAGAGTTCAGAATGCAACCAACGGCTGCCAGTTGCAGTTTAATCAAGGCTTAGGCGATGCCCATTAATTAGCGGCTTACAAGACTTTTCCGCCTGCGTCTTCATTTGAGCTGAAGTTAAAGTTGAAGTTTGAAATTGAAGTTGAGTTGAGTTTTGGCGTCAGTCTCTTCGCATGGGTGTGAACCTGTTGTTGCAAGTTGTTAACGTTATTGGTTTTGGGTTGCAGCCTACCTGCAACATTGTGCGGACAGTGAAAGGTTGGCTAGAAGCAGCTTGTCAAACTGACAAACATCAACAAAAATCAGCAAGCGCTACAAATTGAGAAAGAATTGCCAAGTTTTTTTTTGGTAGCCACCGAAGTTTGAATACCCTAAAAGATAGCCTTGGCCTTGCAGGTAGAATTTAGCTACAGTTTAAGAATTTTACTTTTTAAGTTTATCTTTAATAATTTAATGAAATAAAACATTATTGTCAGCTTCGGTTTTAATTTAAATTCAAATTTAAATAACTTAAAAAATCGTATTTCTAATTTTATTTATTTACTCTCTTCATTTCGACGTTAATTAAATAAATGATGAAATAATTTTATTCATTCAATTTTCAATGGTATTTTTTATAGTGCCTCAACTGAAAATGTCATAAAAAACAAGAGAAAAATAATAAAAATTATTGCAAATGCGCTAAAATTTACACACATTTTTCTTTTAATTACAGTTTTTTTTTTATACATTTTCCAGGGGAAATTGATGAATTATTTTCTCTCTGCTAACTTTAAGTTTTACGAATCGCAATGAAGTTTAATTTAAGTGCACATCATAACACAATTTCAATGCTCTTCTGCAAGGGTATATAAAAAGAAGAAAAAATGACAGCTGAAGGGGCAAGAAGCACAACACAACACAATTCGTATGAAAGGGGTCGACATTTGGCAACACTCGCGATCATAAAGCAAGCAATTTAAGGTGAAAGGTGCTCAGCTGGAAGACTTGAAGTTTTTCGTCATTTTTTTGTACGTTTTTGATGAGTTGAAGACATATGCACACACACAATTCTGTTGCTCGGCAGCCAAAAGAAGAGAAAAATGTCTAAAAATGGCTTGGCTATAATTAATTTGCTGTTGTTGTTGTTGCTGCTGCTGTTGTTGTTGTTGCTGCTGCTGGCAGCCAAAATCGAAAAGTCACTTATGACAGACACTTTGCATGCGAGGCGGCAACATTCGCGGACGGCCGCGATGAGCATCAAGTTGAAGATGAAGATGACGACCCAAACATGCAGTGACTTATGATTTACCTTCTTAGCTCCAACTTCAGCTTCAACTCCAACTCCAACTCCGACATCAACTCCAAACTTGACTTCCACTTCAGCTGCAAACTTGGCTCACGTTGATTTCGCGTGATTTAAGCCAACAACTGTTTACAGCAACAACAACAACAAAAAATGTTATAAGCATTTGATTTACGATGTGCTGGCCATGTTGCCAACTGTCCCAACCCCCCCGCATGGACATGGATGCCCCCATGATGAATTTGTCAAGTTTGTGGGTCAAGCTGGTCGAGATGGGCGCTCAACTCTCTACACTTCTCTATTCTTGGTGTATTTCCGTGTTGAACGATGATTACTCAAAATCACAGCTAGATGCAACATCCCATGTCCGCATTACAGTCTGCTGCCGCCGTGTGAACGTTATACAGCCGGCAACTAATTGCGGCATTGCCAGGAAACTTAAGATTCCAGTAGAAAAACCTATCTACTTACTTTTTTGATATTTATTGATGGACTTACATAGTTGGGCCTTGAGTTTGCGACTGTTATGGGCAGCTGTGTGAACTAAAAAAGATATGCAATAGTTAAGATAATTTGAGGAGCATTATGTTACAAATCTCTCCTTAAGAGACCCAACTTTGCCAACTTTGTCATATGAGTATGAATCACTATTGAGAACTCCCAAAGAACCCAAAAAAAGATAGGTATTAATCATGGCTCTTAACTGTCTGAAAGATAGGCTCAAAACATTTGTTACAATGATTATTACTTGTGTATTACCAACAAAATCGCATTCACACACAAAACACACCAATCAATCGCATTCAATGAGTACTCAAATAAATCACCCAAAACTAAACCAACTCACAAAATCGTAATCCGAAATCTATGCGGGTATATTCGAGGCGTTGCCCAGGCGATAAAAAGTCCTTTTGTGGCTGGGACCAAGTCAAATGGTTTAAAGAGGCGTTGAGTTGCCCTCATTATCAACAGGACAACATTTGCGAGTAATGCAAATATTTGACGCTGTGACGTCACAATGCCACAGCGTGCAGCAGCCCAACCCCTAATTGAGGCCCGGCCCAACACAACCCAACCCAACCCAACCCCTGAAAGCAGGCGCCAAGGACGCAAAAAAAAAAAAGAAATGCTGAAAAAACTGCGCGAAAAACTGCAGCTGATTTGAGTTTAGCGGCATCGTGGGAATCTTTGCGGCGCAGCAACCCTAGAAGCAGCAGCAGCAACCCTTCGACTTGGACTTGGAAGACAAACAGCTGCGTCAGACTCAGACTTGGCGTTGGATTGCTGGTCAAGAGCAGCTGCAGCATTGCAGCAACTGGGATTGATGATGGCCTACGATGATTGGCGTCTCTCGCTCTCTATCTCTCTCTCTCTCTTTGTATGACTGTCTCACTCACTCTCTCCTTCTGTCTCTCTATCTGGACATTGCCGCTGCATATGTCACTCTGGGGCGCATTCGCAATTCGCAATTCGCTAGATACAAATGTATCTATAGCGGGAAATCAGTCCAATTAAAAATAATAAAGGCTGAAACGCAGCTTGTTAGCTTGGCTAGCTGCCAAGATGGCAGATTGCACCCAAAACAATAGGACTCCAACTCTTTAACTCTCTATGCGCGTGGGAACACCAAACAACAACAGCGTCTCCAACTTCAACAGCATCTCTCTAAAAGTACACTTGGCCAAATAGTTGACAATTAAGTATAAACGCTCGACCAGTTCGAAAGTGTTACAAGGATTTACCTTCATGTTACATAAATTTTAATAAGTCCTATTGTTTTGGAATAAGTTAAATGGTATTTTGGATATTTTAAAGCCAGGACTAACTTTAATCATTATTTTTTTTTTTTTTTTTTGTATCAATATTTTGATTAGATTTTTTAAAGTATTCCAATTCCAAAAATGAATTTCTAAAATTAAGCTAAGCTAAAATTAAAACAATTTATATTTATTTTCAAGTACCAAAATGTTTGTAATGATTATTTGAAGTTTGTTTTTACTTATGAAATGATATTGATCTAAAAACTGATAAATAACCAATTAAGAATGATCAAGGGCTGAAAGTACTTGAAATTTGAAGTCCAAAAATTAAGGAATGCGCTCACGACTTTCGCCAAGTGTAAGTCCTGCATACACTTATATTTTGGGGGGAGCGCAGTGTGCACCTGCCGCGCCCCAAACTGCAAGCTGTCCATATTTGGTTTACATATGTGGCAGCAGAACTCTGCAAAATCGTGATCAAATCAATGCGCAGCCATAAAAGATTGTGTGGAATTCTAACAGCAATTTGAGCGCAACACGAACATGCAATCCACCTCAACTAAATATAAGAGAGTGCTAGGGGGGTGAGGAGGAGGAGCGGGGAGGGGATAAGAGTGGGTTACATAGGCGCCTGACAATTCTATTTGGCACGAGCTCATTAAGCACCATTTATATGCAACATGAGCCATGACTGGACCAAAACTAACAGACGACTACCAACTGCCAACAAACCGACTAACCGACTACCGACAATCGACAGCAGACAGCAGACAGTCGACAGCGAAAACCTCTCCAAAACCTCTCAATATATATATATATATGTGTGTGTGTGTGTGTGTGTGTTTAAAGTCAATGGCTTTTGCTTTTGCTTTTGCCCGTTGACAAGTTGTTGACGCTGGCAAATGATTTACGGGCTACACAGTGGGCTGCCGGCCAGCATACAACATCAACAACAACAAGAACAACAACAATAATTACAGAACTTTAAGCCGCATGCCAAAATCAGCTAACAACGCACAACAAGTGGTAACAACACGTGGGCAATCTACATAGTTGCAAGTGTTATGATTATCATGATAAATTGCAGCATTACTAAGAAAACTCGAACATGCTTTAGATCTACTTTTACAAATGGTACAAATCAAGAGCGGAAACTAAGAAAAGTACTTATCTTAAGATGCTGATCTCATGCTTGAAATATTTGTATAAAATCTGCAAATATTTATTACTACGATATTTATCAAACATCGCTTGCAGCATAAGCATAAATGTTGCAAAACTATTTTTACTTAATCGCAGCACAAATCAAACTCAATCAAAATCATCAAATCTTAAAGATTTTGTAGATATTATAGAAATCCCATTTGATCCATGGCTTTGACTAGGGATTAAAATCATTTGAAAGCCAAGCCTTGTGGCTTAATGCAATTTCCATAGCTTAACAACTTTTCAATTGCTAATTTAAATGCAATCGATCACTTTTGCACGCATATTTGCGATTAGCCAAAAGCTTTCATCGCTGATCCGGTGCAAACCATTTGGAAAAACTGTCAACTGGCTCACGAGACGCCAAGTTGAATCAGCTGCATCAGAAGTGTGCCAAATTGAAGTTGCGCCTCAAGGATTTTGACAGCTAAGTTGACATGCCACAAAAAAAAAATAATAAAAAAATAAATAAAAATTGGTATGACATACGGGTTACACGACATATGCCTTGTCTGGGCGAGTGCGCCGCAGAGTCAACAAGGTGAATATATGCCAAAAAGCTCAAATGCAATGAAACAATCAATCAAGCCAATGAAAAGAAGGCTTGTCGGCTGCTGCACATGTGAGTTTTGTGAGGCAGAGGCAGAGGCAGAGCGTAACGGTAACTCGAAAAAGGCACAAAATCAAATTACCAGCTATGATTAATCAATCAACACTGGGCTGCCAGTTTGCCAGTTTGCCCGCTGCCCGTTCAACTTGGCGAGCGGTAAAGAAACCTCCGCTCCAATCCGATCGATAGCCAAGCACGATCAACGCCGCTGGCCTCGTCTCGCGATCTGGCGGTTTTTTTGGTTGTGGGTGTGTTTTTGTGTGTATGTGAGTGAGTGTGCAAGCATGTGTGTGTGTGTGTGTATGTGTGTTGGGGCATGTGAGCCAAGTGGGTGCGTTCTCACAGCTGGATGCCGATACTGACAATCATGATCACACACTCAATGCACACACACTCACACACACACAATGACAGCTGCATGTGTACACTGAGAAAAAGTAGATTATATAATTAGTTATTTAAAAAAGTTATAGTGCCATTTCGCACTCTATTCAGCTTTCAGGATTTGACAAAAATCACAATAAGCTAATGAAAATAATTAACAAATAATTGATATAAATTTGAAGATCCATTTAAAAATCAGAAATAATTTTTTCTAAGCTTTGATGAATATATGAAAAAACTAAATTTGTAATGGTTTTTGGAATATTGTATCAGTTGTTTTTCTGAGTGTAGTGGACTCCACGTGTGCGGCTGGCAAATGCAATTGGCAATTTCAAATCAATGCACACAAAAGCTGAAGTTGAAACTGAAGGAGCTGTGCCGGCTGTGGCTTCTTCCCTAAATGGCGTGGCCTGGCCTGGTCTGAGTTGGCCTGGTCTGCCCTGGCCTGGCCTGGACGGGTCTGGTCTGGTCTGTCTTGGCCAGGCCTGTTCGATCAGTGTTTTGCGAGATCGTGCCAAAAATGGGTTTGCAACTGGAATTCGCTTTTAGTCGAACCAAACACGGCTGCAGCGGCGTCGGCGGCGGCTTCTCTCCATCTGCGTCTGCAACATTTTGTGGCGCAGGTGGCGATTGCCAATTGCCGAATGCAACTGCAACCAGCTGGTGTGAACAACTAGAAAGTTTCACAAACATATACACACACACACACACTTGGAGAGTAGCGATTTCGTGAGAATCAGTTCGACGGTAAATTTATTAGTTTTGCTAGCGCAACAATTTATGGCCAACTAATGAAAATTTGACAAATAGCAAATGGGCAAAGCAATTGGATTCTAAGCACAGCAATAACATCTATCATTTACCCAAATATATTTCCGTCATTGCCAAACTGATTGACAAGTCGAGCAGCAGGCAGCAGACCGAAGTCGGGAGTTGAGAGTCGAGTTGCAAGTCGAAACGAGAGTCGAGAGTCTGTGGTTCAAGAGTCACAATCGGCAGCCGAAAGACGTCAAGTTCAGGCCTGTCGATTTATGGCCCAAGTATCCAACAGATATGCCGCCAAGTCGTGATCTGTGTGCATTGAACCCTCCAATGCTCCCCGCTCCTCGATCTATCGATCTTGTCTGTGGATTGCACGAAATGCAATTTTCAAGCAAATCAGCAAAAGAAAACAAAAAAAATTATATTGTGGGAGCTGCTTTTGTAATGAAGCCGTTGGTCATTTTTTGGCCCAAAAGGTTTATGCCGTCAATCATAATTTGTGGTTATGTGTGTGTGTGTGTTTGTTGTGCTTTTATAAACGTGCTGCATTCGTTTTCCCACATTTTATGGCCCGCTGACGCTCTGGGAAAATCACAGGCGTAACTGAAATTGGCTTCATTATCAGACCATCTCTATCTCTGTCTCGCTCGCTTGTTGCACAACAATTACTCGCTGTTGACTCTTTTGGTTTTTGGCTTGTCAACATCCGCAGTTGCAACCCCGCATTGCCTGTCTGCAACACCTTCTACTCTGCGCTCTGTTGCACTTGCCACAGAGGGGCTGGTGACTCCATAGAATTGTTTCACGCTTGTTTTTTTTTTTTTTCCGACTATCCCGAAACGGAACTGCGCAAGATTGGCCAAAAGTGTTCGCTTCTTCGTTGTCCAATTTTCACACATTGTTTGCGCAGGTGCTCAATTTAAATTCAACAAATTTGAACTGTATGTTAATTTTTATTTTCCACACAGCGGAAATTAAATTGAAAATGTTAATCTTCTGCACGCTTCATTGGTCGAGGGAGGTTTCTAATTTGCATTAACTGAACTATAGAAATCCTGAATTCAAGATACCTATTTTGAATAACGCATCTCTTTTAATATAAAAAGATACGATTTGAGAGATTTTAATTTCAGATGTATTATATCGAAATAGGCGTATACTTAAAAGTCACACTTTCTGCTGCAATAACTGCCCAAGTCTGATCTCATATTAATGCCGAACTTCAAATATTATCCACTTAATATCGATATAATAAAAAATCATCGAGTCAAAAGCGTCGAGAAGTCATCAATCGCAGTCGTGCCTTTTACAGAGACTACGTAATTCACAAATTTGCGCTAAAGCATATGCTCAAAGCAGAGCAGCGACATGCAGTGACGCATGCTAGAATAGCGAGTGCAGCTAAAAGGGACGACAGTGAAACAAGAGCAAGATTACGGGCAGCCAACAGCGCAAGAGAAAGGCAGCAACTTGCACGAAGCAATTTGAGAATACAACACAAAATGCGCTTCATCAGCAAAGCAAAGAGCTTTATAATTGTAGAAATAACACTCCAAACAGCGAGCAAATATTGATATGTTTAGCTGGTTAACCTCGTAGTATAAGGGTATGTATTATTCGTTCCGTTGTTTTTTCTTGTTACATATTCAACGAATACAATAACTTAACGAAACAACAGTTTCGATTGCATACTTTAAGGCAGCTTCTGTAATTTCGATTGGCAATCGAAACTTTTTTGTAATTTGGAGTTTTGCTTCATAATGAGGCTTAGGGCATAACTTAAGCTTATAATTTAAAGTTATTTCTGTACATCTGTTTCATAACATCTTAACTATCATTGGTTATATCGATAGGCAAAGCGATAAAGCAATATCGCAAATATATTAAAATCGATAAGCAAATAATGTTCTCCTTATAAACAAAAGAGATCTTAATAAGTGTAGCATACCCTCGTTTTAAGTTTATTACCTGAAATACATATGTTTAAATATGTACGCCACAATAGTTAATATGGCTTCATATAGACCACCAATATCGAAAATTTCGATACTGGTCACAACAATCAAATACAACGCAACGCCACAAACACTCAATCGATATTTATCAAAACTAATCGTTCTGCCAAGCTGGCAACGCAACCTGGCTATCGAAAAAGTATCAACATTCTAGGGCAACACCAGCGCAGATAATAAAGGTTTTCAGACGCTCAATTAAAGTTGCTAAATTTAAACAATGTCTGGTACAATGTATGTAATTAGACCGGCGATCCCAAAAGCGGATCGTGTTGAACTGGAATACATTACTGCCAATCTACAGGAGAATTTGAAAACAATAAATGAGAAACTTGCCAATCTGCGGAACACCACGCGAAAAGAATGCGATAACCAAAAACGCCATATTTATCTGAGGTCAATACATAGCCTGGTGAAAGAGCAGCATAGAACACAAAGCATTCTAGAGAATTACAAGACAAAACTAACAACCCTCAAACTCCGTGGCAAAAAGGTGAGAAATGACACTTTTACTTATCTCAGAGCAATAACAGATTATAATCATTTTTAATCGATAGCAATTGATTACAAGGGAAACGCAGAAGCCCACTAAAAATACCAAACTCTTTGAACTCTTTGAGCCAAAAGTAAGTAATAAAATCACTCTTAGTCAAATATAAGCTAAATTCATGTATCATCTCAGGAAACAAAACTCGAAATTAAGTCGGTTAAATCTATTGGCGCCTCGGTACGTATAGAATACTTAAATATTTACAGAGGAATAATAGCTAACGCACTCTACTTTCCCTTCGCAGGCCTTTGCGAAAAAGCAAAAGCCCGAGAACCATCAAAATCATGCGGGTGTTAATCATGGCGAGGCGATGAAATGTTTAAAAGCTCACGTGGATAAGCGGAAAAATGTCGTGCAACGAAATGTAGCATTTCCTGAGATTGTCGAGAAGGAACCTTTAGTTATAAATGATCCCATAATGGATTTAGAGATCGGGCAATCAGTTGTCGAAGATCGACCTGTGGGACAACAGATCGTTGCAACAAAATCAATTGCCATTGATAACCACATCGATGCAATGCAATGTTTGAGAGCCCTCCAGGAATATGCAATGTTAAATGAAAATTTTCGTGCGATTGGTTTGCTAATGCAAACGGAAAAAGCATTTTCCAACCCGGCAGATGTCAACGATTTTGAGCTGTAGCAGAATTATTTTACACATGTTATTGTTAGTATAGGTTTAATGATATAAATATATATATATATAATATAATATAATAATATATATATATATATATAAGCATACATGTATTGTTTATTCATATAATTGTAATTATTATTTCTCAACTAATAAATAAATTGTATTAATCAGCAGTGTGGCCAGTTGTTTGCAGATGCGTTTATGCCAGTCAGCTGTTAATTTACAAGCCAGTTAGTTTGGTATTTTCTAGCACGTTGCTTCTTACACGTAAAATGAAAGCAGGCGGTGTTCTTAATTTCATTTGTGTTGCAGTGAGTAGCTACAATTGCGTGTGAAAGTATAAGTTAGTAGTAAAAATACTGCATTTGAAGAAGTGCACTTGAATAAGTTAACATTTTTAAGTTATTAAATCGCTGTTTAATTGTAATATAAAATCACAAATGCATGTTAAACAGCTGATGCTTTGTCAAGCCAAAGTTGAAACTTTGGGATTTTTAAACACATTTGCTGTTAGCAGCAAATGGTAACCTGTGCAACAGAAAAGTATAAACAACTGCTGAAAATTCTGCATTTCGAGCAAAATGTGAGCTTTGTTTCATAAAATAAGCAATATAAATAACTTTTTTTATGTTTAAATAGGCAACTGTTGCTGCTTTTGATTAAGGAATAAGTTATCATTCTTATCCTGGTTGGGTGAGTTGAATTTGGCATTTGATTGGAAAATGGAGAAATTAACGCCCGATGCAAATGCAAATGCTATACCCCGAAAACGGCCTGGACGTCCGCCTAAGGCAGCCAGCACGGCAAATCAGGAGTCGGATGCAATTGAAGAGGTTGACTCGCCGCAGCCCCCAGAGGAACGCTCCTCATCGCCCACAAATCGGCGGCGCAGCACACGCAAGAAAATCACCAAATTCGATGTGCTCGATGTGCTAAATATAAGTCGCAAGCCGCCTAAAATTCACATTGAGGCACGCATCGATTCCAATGCACCAATAATATCAGCAGATATAAACCGCTTAGTGGTGCCACGTGGCTCTTTGCATTCTGCACCGACGCCCCTTCTGCCCACACGTGAGTCAGTTACCAAGCCAAAGCCGACGCCGAGCTTGATCGTTGAACACGTGAGCAGCGATAAATCGCAGCAGCAGCAACAGCAGACTACTCTCAAACGCAAACGTGGACGTCCACGCAAGGCAGCCTTAATCTTGGCGAGTGATCCATCCACAAGTGGGACTGCTGGCGCCGATCTGCAGCTGGAATCCAACGATTCAAATGAGACCTCAAGGAGTTCTAATTTAATTGATGATGCATCCAACTCATCGGAACAAACACTGATTACACCAATCGAAATAAATGATGAGGATGCCATAACTGTGCTCACATCTGATGAAGACTCCAATTCACAGATTATCTTTGTGGACATTGAATCGGCAAAGGCAGCAGCCGAAGCAGACGAGGAGAACAATGACCAACCAAATCAAACATTTAAGTTAATCTTTCCCAATGCTCAGAAAAATCAGCTGGAAATAGAAGAACCACAGCAGGTAGAAATAGAGACTCAGCTGATAACTGAAGTACTCAGTGAACCGCCAGACATTTGCTTTGAAGAGGAGGAGCATCAGCCTGAGGAGGAGCTGGTGCAAGCACAGCAGAAGCTGGAGAATAAAACTGAACAGCAGATTGACATTAAAGTTGAGGGCGAAAAGCCAAAAAGCAACTTTATTGAAGTAATGCAGCAGGTAATAGAGAAGAGAATGGCTGAGAAAAAGCAATTGGAGAGAGAGAAGCTGCAGCGAGACGAGCAGGTGGAACGAGAAGCAAAGCTGGAGAGAGAAAAACAGCTAGAGACAGAAGCGCAGCTAGAGACAGAAGCGCAGCTAGAGAGGGAAGAGTTGTTGCTGAAAGAAAGAGAAATGGAACACGAAAAGAAGCTGGAAAAAGAAAAGCTGGAGAGAGAGAATCTGAAGCAAGAAGAAAAGTTAAAGCAAGAAGCCAAAATAGAGAGGGAAAAACAACTGGAGAAGGAAAGGCAAGTGGAGAGAGACAAGCAAGTCGAGAAAGAAAAGAAGCTGGAGCTAGAAATGAATGAGAAGGAAAAGCTACTCAAAGAAGACAAGTTGAAGCGAGAAGCAGAGCTACAGAAAGAAAAGCAGGCAGAAGCGAAGCGCGAGATGGAAATGAAGCTGGAGAGAGAAGCAAAGCTGGAACAAGAAAAGAAGGTTGAGAGAAAAAAGAAACTGGAACAAGCAAAGAAGCTGGAGAGAGAGGAAAAGCTGGAGAAAGAAAAGCTTGAGAAAGAAAAGCTGGAGAGAGAAAATCTGAAGCAAGCAGAGAAGTTGAAGCAAGAAGCCAAGCTAGAGAGGGATAATCGACTAGAGAAGGAAAAGCAAATGGAGAAAGAAAAGCAACTCCAGAAAGAAAAGAAGCTGGAGCTAGAAATGAAGGAGAAGGAAAAGCTACAGCAAGAAGACAAGTTGAAGCGAGAAGTACAGCAAGAGAAAGAAAAGCAGGCAGAAGCGAAGAAAGAGTTGGAAAAGAAGCTGGAGAGAGAAGCAAAGCTGGAACGAGAAAAGAAGCTTGAGAGAGAAAATAAGCTGGAACTGGCAGAGAAGATTGGACCAATGCCGAAACGAGAATGGAAGGAGAAGCAAAAAAGGTTGGAAATGGAAAATAAACTGGAGCAAGCAAAGAAGCTGGAGAGAGAAGAAAAGCTGGAGAAAGAAAAGCTGGAGAGAGAAAAGCTGAAGCAAGAGAAGTTGAACCAAGAAGCCAAGCTAGAGAGGGATAATCAACTAAAGAAGGAAAAGCAAATGGAGAAAGACAAGCAATTCGAGAAAGAAAAGAAGCTGGAGCTAGAAATGATGGAGAAGGGGAAGCTACAGCAAGAAGACAAGTTGAAGCGAGAAGCACAGCAAGAGAAAGAAAAGCAGGCAGAAGAGAAGCAAGAGTTAGAAATGAAGCTGGAGAGAGAAGCAAAGATGGAGAGAGAAGCAAAGCTGGAACAAGAGAAAAAGCTTGAGAGGGAAAAGAAACTGGAACTTGCAGAGAAGATTGGACTAAAGCTGAAACGAGAATGGAAGGAGAAGCAGAAAAGGTTGGAAATAGAAAATAAACTGGAGCAAGCAAAGAAGCTGGAGAGAGAAGAAAAGCTGGAGAAAGAAAAGCTGGAGAGAGAAAAGCTGGAGAGAGAAAAGCTGAAGCTAGAAGTGAAGTTGAAGCAAGAAGCCAAGCTAGAGAAAGAAAAACAAATGGAGAAAGAAAAGCAACTCGAGAAAGAAAAGAAGCTGGAGCTAGAAATGATGGAGAAAGAGAAGCTACAGCAAGAAGACAAGTTAAAGCGAGAAGCACAGCTAGAGAAGGATAATCAACTAAAGAAGGAAAGGCAAATGGAGAAAGACAAGCAATTTGAGAAAGAAAAGAAGCTGGCGCTGGAAATGATGGAGAAGGGGAAGCTACAGCAAGAAGACAAGTTGAAGCGAGAAGCACAGCTAGAGAAAGAAAAGCAGGTAGAAGCGAAGCAAGAGATGGAAAAGAAGCTGGAGAGAGAAGCAAAGCTGGAAC
The DNA here is from genome assembly GCA_035044025.1 of Drosophila paracracens. Taxonomy (NCBI): domain Eukaryota; kingdom Metazoa; phylum Arthropoda; class Insecta; order Diptera; family Drosophilidae; genus Drosophila; species Drosophila paracracens. The sequence continues at coordinate 2,096,811 of JAWNMN010000713.1, forward strand.
TGGAACAAGCAAAGAAGCTGGTGATAGAAGAAAAGCTGGAGAAAGACAAAACGCTAAAGCAAGACAAGAAACAGGAGAATGAAGAGAAGATTGAAACGCTGTCATCAGCCCAACTGGAGAATATCAATAAGCCATCAAAACAGCTGTTATCGGATACGCTCTCAAATCTCCTCGAGGAATCGACTGATAATATCCACATTATCGCTTCTGCACCAGAGCTGCTGGCCTTCAAAGTGGAAAACCCAAAGCAAATGCCTAGAGAGATTGAACTAAAGTCTCCAGTTGATTTGAAATGTGTGGTAGAGAACCCACTGGAAGATAATACATCACAATTAGAGTTAAAGATCGACGCAACAGAACTGAATAACACACCAGACTTGTCCGCCTGTCCAATTGCTAAGTCTAAAGCGGACTTGGCCTTGCAACAAGTGAATGAACAGCTTTTGGCTGAAGCAAAGGCGACACCACTGCCCAAATCTGAGAGTCCTGAGCCGCAGGAAACAATCAACGAACAACTCAAGCGGGTGCTGCCTGCAATTGAAGAGAAGAAAGATGAGAAGCCATGCAGATCCACGACCAACATGTCCTTCAAGGACCGGGATGCACTGTTCAAGGTCCTGCATAAAGTTCACTCCAAATTGCTGAAACAGCAGAAGTTCAAAAAGATGCAGAGGAAGGTAATCAGTGAGCTAACAGCAGATGAAGCCTTTCTGGCCAAAATGCAGCTGCCCAAGCAGAGTCCGCTTCGTAACACGATCAGCGAGGAGCGCCACGAGGAGCCAACAACATCACTTTCCAGCGGCAGCAAGGTACAGAGTCTTGAAGCAGCCGAATCCAAGCCAATGCACAGCAACAGTAATAAATCTCATGCGAAAAAACTGTCGCGCAAACCTGGAGCAGGTAAACAGGATAATAACCAGGACAACAACAGCTTCAATGAGCTGGGCAGTCGTAGTGTGTCCACGACGACAAACAGCGAGCTGGAGTCACCCGATCAGTTTGATGACATTGCCAAGTTTATCAAAGACGGCGAAAAGCTGCTCGAACGCGACTACAAACAGGAGGATGAGCAGCAACAACAGCAGCAACAGGTGGCTGCAGCTAGCGAGGATGAGTTTGTGCAACGTGTAGCCAATCTGGAGACTCCGGCAACGACTCCCTCACCCTCCATTGCTAACAGCAGCGAGGATCTAGCCTCTGGTGTGCGTCGCTCGCATCGCATCAAACAGAAACCACAAGGCACCAAATACAGTTTGGGTCGTGGCATCAGCAGCTCGACTCAAACGTCTGCGATCAGCATGGAGCAACAGTTGGCGGAACTAGCCCACATCGAGGCCAGCAATGAGCAATTTCTGCGCCAGGAGGGCCTGCAGACATTCCAAACGCTGCGCGACAACTATTATCGCTGTGCGCGACAGGTGAGCCGGGAGAATGCGGAGATGCAATGCGATTGCTTTGTCACCGGCGACGAGGAGTCGCTGGGTCAGATGCGCTGCTGTGGCGACGGCTGCATCAATCGCATGTTGATGATCGAATGTGGTCCACTCTGCACCAACGGCGAACGTTGCACGAATAAACGCTTCCAGCAGCATCAGGGTTGGCCCTGTCGCGTCTTTCGAACCGAGAAGAAGGGTTGCGGCATCACGGCGGAATTGCAAATGCCACCCGGGGAGTTCATCATGGAGTATGTGGGCGAGGTCATCGATAGCGAGGAGTTTGAGCGTCGCCAGCATTTGTATTCGGAGGATCGCAATCGTCATTATTATTTTATGGCATTGCGCAGCGATTCTATCATCGATGCCACCTCGAAGGGCAACATTTCGCGTTACATCAATCACAGCTGTGATCCCAATGCGGAGACACAGAAGTGGACTGTCAACGGGGAGCTGCGCATTGGTTTCTTTAGCCTGAAGACCATTATGCCCGGCGAGGAAATCACCTTCGATTATCAATATCAGCGCTATGGACGCGATGCCCAACGCTGCTATTGTGAGTCGGCCAATTGCCGCGGCTGGATTGGCAACGAACCTGAGTCGGATGAGGGCGAACAGCTCGACACGGAAACGGAAAGTGAGGCCGAGGAACTGCAGCTGGTGGAGCAGGAGCAAAAAACCAAATCATCTAAAGTCGGCAAAACAAAGAAACAACAAAAGTTGGCCGCATCGCGTGGCAAGCAGCGCAAGGAGCAACAGCCCAAGGTCAAGGATCGCGAGTACAAAGCTGGACGTTGGCTGCGTCCAACCGGCGGCGTGCGTGCACCCCGCAAACCCGATCAGCTGGAGGATCCCGATGTGCTCGAGCAGCTGTCGTTGCTCAGCGGCAGTGGACTGAAGAATCAATTGGATACGTTGCGCTTCTCACGCTGCATGGTGCGTGCCAAGCTGCTGGAGACTCGCCTCCAATTGCTGGGCGTGCTCACACGTGCCGAGTTGCCCTGTCGGCGTCTGTTCCTCGACTACCATGGATTGCGTCTGCTGTACGCGTGGATCAGCGAGAGTGGTAGTGATAAGCAGCTGCGTCTGGCTTTACTGGATGCACTCGAATCCTTGCCCATACCCAACAAGACTATGCTGAACGATACGCGCGTCTATCAGAGTGTGCAGCTGTGGACCAGTCAGTTAACGGAGACCCTTCCAGAGGCAGCTGCTCCTTCTGAACCCGATCCGGACTCGGAGGCAGTGCTGCCACGCATATCGGCTTTGTTGCTCAAGTGGAATGGCCTGCCCGAAATCTTTCGCATACCCAAACGGGAACGCATCGAACAGATGAAGGAACACGAACGCGAAGCGGATCGCCAACAGCAGTTGGTAGAGAGTAATAGCGCCTCTGCGGTATTCAACAGCGATCGCTATCGCCAGGATCGCTTCAGACGCGACACCACGAATCGCTATGAGAAGTCCAAGCCGTCCTCGAGGATGAGCGGCAACAATACCATCTGCACTATCACCACACAGCCCAAGGAGTGGCAGGGCGTCCAGGAGAGTCCAAGCGGCAGCAAATCTGAAAGTCGTCGACGCTCCGATTTGGATCCACGTCGCACTACCATTTCCAAGGAGCTGCGACGTTCACTGTTCGAACGAAAGGTGCACATGGATGGAATAATAATTGTGAATCTCAATTGTAAACTTTATCCTAATTTATATTTCAGGTTGCGCAGGATGAGGCGGAGAAGCGTGTGGGCAGCGAGGATTGGCGTGAGCACGAGCTGCGCTGCGAATACTTTGGCCTCGATCTGAATACGGATCCCAAGCTGTTGCCCTACTGCCAGAACACCGAGACCAACGAGTGGTTCAACAGTGAGAATGTTCCGGTGCCGGTGCCACCTCGCTGTGGCGACGTATCCGAGCCACCATCCCCAAAATATGGCGGTGATGTTGAGTATAAGTTGCCACCGGGCGTGGAGCCGTTGCCGCTCTCCTGGCGCTTCAACCTGACGCCCGAAGGTGACATCTACTATTACAATTTGCGTGATCGGATTGCACAGTGGGAGCCACCAAATGCGGAGCAGCGACTGCAGAAGCTCGTCGACGATGATGTGCCGCTTGAGCTGCCCGAAACGGGTGAAGCGGCCAACTTGGATGATCTGGTCAAAATTGACATTGACTATGTGGGTAGCTTGAGTGAGAAGTCCCTCAAGCAGTACATCGAGGTCAAGATTAAGGAGCGTCGCGAAGCGCGACGCAATCGTCTCTGCTCGTGGCTTGTGATTAATTCCCGTCTTGAAGAGGTTCGCGTCTACAATCAGCAGGAGTCGCGCAAGTACAAGGAGAACAAGGAGAAGATACGCCGTCGCAAGGAGATCTATCGACGCACACGCACCGATGCGAATGCCGCGGAACAGCCAGCTAGTCCAGCCGAGGACTCACTGCCCATTCCCAGCTATCTCTACTCTTCGGATGAGGAGCCTATCACGGAATCCAATTTACCTCCCGTTGATGCATTAGTTCTAACCGTGCCGGAGGTGGTGCAGCCAAGTGGTTCCACGGAAGCGGAGACGCCGCCGAGCAACAAACGCAAACATGCCAACGTCGAGGGACACAAGAAGCATCGGGATAGCAAGCGCAAAGCGTAAGCAATCTGTTTGGCGTGTCCTGGCACATAAAATACTTACATGTAGCATCTATTCATTTAGCACAACTGTACGTGATTCCAATGAAAAGTTTCATTTCGAGATTAGCGGTCATGTGGCCGAGTTTCTGCGTCCATTCCGCCAGGACACTTGCCACCTGGGCCGCATTACCAGTGAAGAGGATTACAAGTTCCTTATTAGGCGGGTAAGTAAATAAATTATATAATATTCAATCAATTTAGTTCAAACTAATGTCATAATCCTAATCCCTTGCAGCTAAGCCATCATATAACCACCAAGGAGATGCGCTATTGTGAAGTAACTGGCAATCCTTTGGCCTGCACCGAATCGGTGAAACACAAATCCTACGAGTTCATCAAACAATATATGCGCAAGAAGGGACCTGTCTACAAGAAGCCAGTCGATAGACCCGATTAAATGCCAATTATGGGACATGCATCAAATAACCCTTCCTGCCAAAGGGATTACATTTTCTTAAGCATAAATATGAAACTATCTTTATTTTGTTGTTTTATCGTACATGTATAACAGTTCGAATTTTAGTTATAATTTTAAGACTTGTATTTAAGCAGGATTCAACAAAGAAACTGAAGAACTAACTACATAGGAAATGTATTGAGTTATTTTATTTTATTTTGTTGCTACAAAAATAAACATCCATCTAAATCTGAAACTTTTATGGAACTGCTAGTTCGCTCGTTGTTTCTGGAAATGGTATTAAATGAATGCGCACCAATGAGAATATTTTAATAATTATGAAACTATGTTTATTTTGTTGTTTTATCGTACATGTATAACAGTTCGAATTTTAGATATAATTTTAAGACTTGTATTTAAGCAGGATTCAACAAAGAAACTAAAGAACTAACTACATAAGAAATGTATGAAAATTGAATTGAGTTCTTTTTTTATTTTTTATTTTTTTGCTGCAAAAATAAACATCCAATAAAAGATAATTGCATATAGTCTTCCAATGGATATGTAATACACCCTGACATATTACTCATTAACTGTAAAATATATTGAAGAAACTAATATCAACAACTAAGTATTAAACAACTGTGTTCAGGGTATCTCCTAGTCGTGTTGTCTTTCATTTAAACTTATTATTTATTATACAGACTACAGGTAGCTAAAGAGTACGCAAAACCAATACTCACCCCAATTAAACAAATCAATAAAGCCATATAAAAGAGGGCAACATTTAAAATGCAATTGAAATGAAAGTAATTTCAAATATTTGCTCTCTCTCTGCGTGCCACCCACAACAACAATCCAAACGCTGCTCACCAGCTTTATTTTGCTCCGTTACCACTAAAAATAGCAACAAAAGCACACAAATACACGCACACACAGAGAGAAAGAGGCGCACAAGTGATCGCACTGAGAAAGAGCGCGCGAGAGAGAGCAGAGCGCAATCTCTCACGTTCGGTAAACAAGTTTGAACAACTCGCCAAACCTGATTTTCCACCCATGTCTCAGAGAGATTGCTGACCGAGTTAGTTAGTTGTACCAAATTGCTGCTACGCTTCGCACGTCCCGTACGGAGCGACATTCATTATTATTTTTTTTTTACTATTTACTTATTGCTGTTAGTGTGCCTAAAAAACTGCAGCACATTTGGACGAAAAAACAGGTGCGCGTCAGCTTATCGAAAAATATATGGTAAACACATCAATTTTATTTTGTTTTTATTTTTTCTTTTTGTTTCGTTAAAGGCATTGCCATATCAGCGAGCGGGAGAGCGTTAAAAAAGAGCACAAGATTGCCGAGCGTGAGCGCATCAAGGAGAGAGTGGGAGAGAGTTCGTCTGCCTTTGCTGTGCATGTGTGCGTGAGAGCTGATCGTACGGAACTGAGCAAATGTCCAACGTAAGCAGAGAGAGTGAGAGAGACAGTTGATCGGCTTGCGGGGCGATACTTTTGTACTACTGGAAACGACTTGTTGATGCATTTACATATTATTGATCAGGTCTAACTGGAATAACATTAGAATTGCTCGTTTTTTCTGTTTTCATAACTACAACAGTAGAAGAGAGTTTAAGAGACATTTTATTTTAAGTGTCTGATTTGGTTACAAGTTTTGATAATGCTCAGTTAGACTTATTGTCTATTAGCTGTCATTTTAAAAAGCAATAGTGTGAAATGATAGATTCATTAGTAAACAGTAATCGCTCGCTAATTAAAACTTATCGATTTTTGGGGCAATTGTAATTAGCAAGGAATTCTTATTTTTCTTTACATAAAATAATAAAATTTTGGAAGAAATTATTGCAGAGTATATAACAAATGTTTATAACATAACAAAAGTAATATTTAAATAATTAATTGGAATTAACGATTGGAAATTCCGCATTATTACAATTTCTACAAGATACTTTTTACAAACATTATCTAATATATTGTTTACATATCCTATAAATTGCAGCACGGCGCCCGTCGAAACTTTGGCAGGCTCAGATCTTCGCGACATAAAGGCATGCTCATGCTGACGGTGGAGGAGCGCGTGGAGGTGATTCGCCAATATGATATTAAGCCCAACTACACCAAGATAGCGAAGAACTTCAACTGCGACTTTGACCTAATCAAAAACATCGTCGCCAACCGGAAACCCATCATGGAGTTCTACGAGGCAAGGCGAGACAAAAGCAAACAGCCCAACTCCAAGTTCGAAGTAGCATTTCCTGACATTGTCAAGAAGAAACCTTTAGTTATAAATGATCCCATAATGGATTTAGAGATCGGGCAAGCAGTTGTCGAAGATCGACCTGTGGGACAACAGATCGTTGCAACAAAACCAATTGCCATTGATAACCACATCGATGCAATGCAATGCTTGAAAGCCCTCCAGGAATATGCACTGTTAAATGAAAATTTTCGTGCGGTTGGTTTGCTAATGCAAACGGAAAAAGCATTTTCCAACCCGGCAGATGTCAACGATTTTGAGCTGTAGCAAAATTATTTTACACATGTTATTGTTAGTATAAGGTTTAATCATATAAATATATATATATATAAGCATACATATATTGCTTGTCCATATAATTGTAATTATTTCTCGATTAGTAAATAAATTGTGTTAATCAGCAGTGTGACCAGTTGTTTGCAGATGCGTTTATGCCAGTCAGCTGTTAATTTACAAGCCAGTTGTTAGTTTGGTATTTTCTAGCACGTTGCTTCTTACACGTAAAATGAAGCAGGCGGTGTTCTTAATTTCATTTGTGTTGCAGTGAGTAGCTACAATTGCGTGTGAAAGTATAAGTTTATAGCACAAATACTGCATTTGAAGAAGTGTACTTGAATAAGTTAACATTTTTAAGTTATTAAATCGCTGTTTAATTGCAATATAAAATCACAAATGCATGTGAAACAGCTGATGCTTTGTCAAGCCAAAGTTGAAACTTTGGGATTTTTAAACACATTTGCTGTTAATTCTGCATTTAGAGCAAGATGTGAGCTTTGTTTAATAAAATAAGCAATGTAAATAACACAACTTTATTTAGCAGCAACAGCAGACGACTTTCAAACGGAAACGTGGACGTCCACGTAAGGCAGCCTTGATCTTGGCGAGTGATCCTGGAGGATCCCGATGTGCTCGAGCAGTTGTCGTTGCTCAGCGGCAGTGGACTGAAGAATTAATTGGATACGTTTCGCTTCTCACGCTGCATGGTGCGTGCCAAGCTGCTGGAGACTCGCCTCCAATAGCTGGGCGTGCTCACACGTGCCGAGTTGCCCTGCCGGCGTCTGTTCCTCGACTACCATGGATTGCGTCTGCTGTACGCGTGGATCAGCGAGAGTGGCAGTGATAAGCATCTGCGTCTGGCTTTACTGGATGCACTCGAATCCTTGCCCATACCCAACAAGACTATGCTGAACGATACGCGCGTCTATCAGAGTGTGCAGCTGTGGACCAGTCAGTGTGCAGCTGTGCATTAGTTCTAACCGTGCCGAAGGTGGTGCAGCCAAGTGGTTCTACGGAAGCGGAGACGCCGCCGAGCAACAAACGCCTTGTTACATGGGCCGCATTACAAGTGAAGACGATTACAAGTTCCTTATTAGTCGGGTAAGTAAATAAATAAATATTCAATCAATTTAATTCAAACTAAAGTCATAATCCTAATCCCTTGCAGCTAAGCCATCATATTACCACCAAGGAGATGCGCTATTGTGAAGTAACTGGCAATCCTTTGGCCTGCACCGAATCGGTGAAACACAAATCCTACGAGTTCATCAAACAATATATGCGCAAGAAGGGACCTGTCTGCAAGAAGCCAGTCGATAGACCCGATTAAATGCCAATTATGGGACATGCATCAAATAACCCTTCCTGCCAAAGGGATTACATTTTCTTAAGCATAAATATGAAACTATCTTTATTTTGTTGTTTTATCGTACATGTATAACAGTTCGAATTTTAGATATAATTTTAAGACTTGTATTTAAGCAGGATTCAACAAAGAAACTGAAGAACTGACTACATAAGAAATGTATGAAAAATGTATTGAGCTATTTTATTTTATTTTGTTGCTACAAAAATAAACATCCAATAAAAGACAATTGCATATAGTCTTCAAACAGATATGTAATACACTCTGACATATTACTCATTAACTGTAAAATATATTGAAGAAACTAATATCAACAACTAAGTATTAAACAACTGTATTCAGGGTATCTCCTAGTCGAGTTGTCTTTCATTTTAACTTATTATTTATTATACAGACTACAGGTAGCTAAGGAGTACGCAAATCGCAAAACCAATACTCACCCCAATTTAACAAATCTAAAAAGCCATATTAAAGAGGGCAACATTTAAAATGCAGTTGAAATGAAAGTAATTTCAAATATTTGCTCTCTGCGTGCCACCCACAACAACAATCCAAACGCTGCTCACCAGCTTTATTTTGCTCCGCTATCACTAAAAATAGCAACAAAAGCACACAAACACACGCACACACAGAGAGAAAGAGGCGCACAAGTGATCGCACTGAGAAAGAGCGCGCGGGAGAGAGCAGAGCGCAATCTCTCACGTTCGGTAAACAAGTTTGAACAACTCGCCAAACCTGATTTTCCACCCATGTCTCAGAGAGATTGCTGACCGAGTTAGTTAGTTGTACCAAATTGCTGCTACGCTTCGCACGTCCCGTACGGAGCGACATTCATTATTATTTACTATTTACTTATTGCTGTTAGTGTGCCTAAAAAACTGCAGCACATTTGGACGAAAAAACAGGTGCGCGTCAGCTTATCGAAAAATATATGGTAAACACATCAATTTTATTTTGTTTTTATTTTTTCTTTTTGTTTCGTTAAAGGCATTGCCATATCAGTGAGCGGGAGAGCGTTAAAAAAGAGCTCAAGATTGCCGAGCGTGAGCGCATCAAGGAGAGAGTGGGAGAGAGTTCGTCTGCCTTTGCTGTGCATGTGTGCGTGAGAGCTGATCGTACGCAACTGAGCAAATGTCTGACGTAAGCAGAGAGAGTGAGAGAGACAGTTGATCGGCTTGCGGGGCGATACTTTTGTACTACTGGAAACGACTTGTTGATGCATTTACATATTATTGATCAGGTCTAACTGGAATAACATTAGAATTGCTCGTTTTTTTCTGTTTTCATAACTACAACAGTAGAAGAGAGTTTAAGAGACATTTTATTTTAAGTGTCTGATTTGGTAACAAGTGTTGATAATGCTCAGTTAGACTTATTGTCTATTAGCTGTCATTTTAAAAAGCAATAGTGTGAAATGATAGATTCATTAGTAAACAGTAATCGCTCGCTAATTAAAACTTATCGATTTTTGGGGCAATTGTAATTAGCAAGTAATTCTTATTTTTCTTTACATAAAATAATAAAATTTTGGAAGAAATTATTTCAGAGTATATAACAAAAGTTTATAACATAACAAAAGTAATATTTAAATAATTAATTGGAACTAACGATTGGAAATTCCGCAATATTACAATTTCTACAAGATACTTTTTACAAACATTATATAATATATTGTTTACATATCCTATAACTTGCAGGACGACGCCAGTCAAAACGGTGGCAGTGGTAGCTCTTCGCAACGTATACGCAACGTGCTGACGCTGGAGGAGCGTGTGGAGGCGATTCGCCAATATGATATTGTGCCCATGTACAGCAAGATAGCGAAGAACTTCAACTGCAGCTGGGAGCAAATCAAGAGCATCGTCTCCAACCGGGAACCCATCATGGAGTTCTACGAGGCAAGGCGAGACAACAGCAAACAGCCCAACTCCAAGTTTGAGGAGCTGCGCAGACGTAAACTCAACTTTCTGGGCCACTGCCTCTACGAGTATATTCAACGTGCCCAATATTATCTGAATGCGGACATCAACGAGGAGCTGATACGCACCAAGGCATTGGAATTTCAGACCCTAATGGATATAGATAACTTTGCGCCCAACAAGGTAGCCTTAACACCCACAGTAGTCATTCAAATGTTTGAACTTGCGTTTCAAGGTGGTTTTTAATTTATTTTTTAATTTTATAATTTTAATTTTGAGAGTTTTGCTCAAGATCGTTAACATGAGTACCTGAACGCCAATAATCCTATATTAATAATTCTAAAATTATGATATTAAGAGACAATAGATTTCTTTCAAGATATAATCTTGAATAGACTTTAAAAAATACTGTTAAAAGCAATATATACAAGCACATCAAATCAACATAATATATATATTTTTGTTTTCAGTCCTGGATCAATCACTTCAAGGCAGCTTACAACATTACGTTGTCGAACCGACAGATACTCATGACCCGTAAGCCACCACGATCGCTGAATCTGCGTGATATCATGTCCTTTTGTGGGAAGAACACTGCCGCATCGGACAGCAGTAGTAGCCCGGAGCCAAAGGATACACCGAGTCCAGCAGTGCCACCGGCGCCGCATAAAACGAATCCCACGGAGAGTCCTTACCTTATTGTGGAGCCCGTCTCTGATGGCCGAGTGGCATTAATATCACAGCGGAAGCCTGTCGATATACGCTCGTTGTATCGCACCAAGACTCTGGTGGCGGCATCCTGTCAGAATCAGGCGACGCTGGATGAACTGCAGCTGCGCCGCAAGCGCAAGATTAACTTTCTGGAGAAGGCGTTGTTCGAGTACATTTCGCGCTCGCAATTCCATCACAAGAACAAGGGACGGATCGATGTGGATCATTTGCGCGAGGTGGCCATCAATCTGAGGGACATACTCAAAATAGAGAACTTCTTTCCGGATCGCACGTGGTTCAATCACTTCAAAAGCCACTACAACTTTAGCTTTTCGCAGGGTGTCCAATATCGGATGACCTTGAGGCGTGCGCCGCTCTCCTTGGATCTGCGCGACATCGTCAGCTACTGTGGACGCAATGAGCAGCGGGAACAGCCGTTGGGCAGCATCACCCTAACGCCCAAGGAAACGGAACCCACTCGCTATGTACATAGGCCATTGGTGCAGTCCATGCCGGTGACACCCAGCAAGGAACCCAACAATAATAATATTAATAATAATAATATTAATAATAATAATAATAATAATAATAATTGTAACAATAATACTCCAGTCGAGGATGACGACGATGATGATGACTGTGTGGCCATCGAGGTGCCAACGGAACTTATTGAAATCAACGATGATGACGACGAACAGGATAAAGGCAAAAGCAACGACCTCAAGCGTCCATTAACAGAAACTACTCCCGCACTCAGTTCCCCGCTCAAGATACAAAAGATTGAATCCCTAAATCCGAGTGCTCACAGTCTCGGTCATTATTCGGAGCATGGTGGTGATGCCGAGCTGCCACGTTGCGTCCAGAGCTACGAGGATGCGTTACGACTCCTCAAACCGCTCGAGGAGTTTGCTCTGTTGGAGGAAAACTATCGAGCCATTGGATTACTCACCCAGCTCGATAAGGTCTTCAAGCGAGCTGCAGAAAATGGTAACGCATGAAAATTGCCCTACTACCAAATTAGAATCTAGCCGAAAACCTTAACTACAATTTGACCAAAAACTAAATTGCTGATTTCTAAGTTTCTAAGCTATAAGTATAATATGATTATATTATCTATAACAAGGCCCTGAATTGCACACATTTAAATTGTTTGATGACAAAAGTTAGAAAACTTTTCATTTGTGTGCCGAACAATAGTTATGAACTATTTTTTGTTAAGAATTTTGAACGGCATTGTCAAACTAATTTAACAATAAATATAAAATAGTTATATATTAAATAGAATAATTGAACTGGATGCCACATATTTTGTGGCTTCTCACTAAATTGTTAACTTGTTTAGGCGTTTTTTAGAGGATATTATAAATTTGTTGTGAAGTTTGTAAGGCTTTGAAGGAACGTTGAAGACTCTGTAAAGTATATATATATTTTTGATCAGCATCACTAATCGAGTCTCATTTGAACAACTTTTTTGTTTAGCAAGATATTCAAACCAAACTTACTTATAATGCATAATATAAAGCTGCTCAAATATATATGTATATAGAAATTTGGATATCAGGCTATATAATCTTCTGTGTGTCCCAAGACATTCGTTATATCTTCTTTAATTTGATATACACACATACATACATATATATATATATAAATATATATATAATTTCGGTCAATTATAATTGTGTTGTATGCGGTGCATGTGGCACATACGCTAAGGTGCACACAATGCACATACTGATGCTGATGCTTATGCTCAGGTTACATAATCCGTTGCGGCCCTTTGCCGCACCACACACACATACACACCACACACACACACACGCGAGAACGCTTCAAAATGAAACGTAGTACAATCAGCGCTTAAACTTTACGTTCGCCCTGTAAAAGTTTACGCGTCCTGGCCATTTGTGGATGCGAGATGAAATGACCTGCAGCACCAAGAGGGTTGGCCAAGTGCCGGCAATGCGGCGGGGGGAGGGGTGGTAAGTCGATGCGGAGCGAAGCGGGAACAAGCAATTGAACGTGCGTGCAGCGCTGCTGTAGGTGCTACATCAATTTGAGAATGGATAGAATAGCCCCGGCAGGCGGGCAGCGCCAATAGGGCAGCACATCCCAGCGAGGGACCTTCGCTGTGGCTAGCCATACACACACAGACAGACACACACATAAATGCACACATTTATATCGACTATATATGTATATATAGATGGTGCTACGATTACACAGCGTCCATATAGCTGGGAGCATTGCACAGAGGACGCCTTCATCGTGTCCTCAGTTGAAAGTCGAAAGTTTCATTTTACGTTTTTTTTTTTTTCTTGCTCTCTTTCTCTCTATTTTCTTGGCAGCAGCAGGCAACCCTCCTCAGCAGCAGCAGTAGCAGTTGCAGGGACCGGGGGGGAGCAGCAGGACTTTCATTTCAAGGATTTCCGACCGACGTCAGACATCAACTGACAACCTGACTCCCTGACTATACTCGTTAAAGGTAAACGCAGCCAGAGAATGCATAGCTATGGAAAACCCACTAGTGTTGCAGGTTAGGTTCGGTTATGTTCGTTTTTTGATGCGAAGCGGAAGCCTCGAACGGAACAGAAGAAGCAACATCAGTGCTGAAAGCGACAACGTCTCGGACCCGACTCTCCACTCGACTCGAGTCGACTCAGGTTACTGCCACACGGCTGCGCTCCACAAAAAAAAAACAAAAAGGGAAGAAAAAATGACAACAAGAACGCAAATTTGAAGCCCCAGAGCGTTTAGAGCTCTGACATGAAAACCCCTAGGGCCAAAATGGAGAAGGACTTGAAGGCACATAGCACAAGGGAAGCTACAAAAAAAAAGCTAGCTTATACATGTGTGTGTGTAGCAATACGAGTATATATTTGAGTCTTTGCCAGCTGTCAGGGATTATCCCGTCAACATTTCGAAGAAGGTATTGCCCAGATAATTACTTTTCTGACTAATGATCAGCTTTGAACAGATATCAAATCTATAGCAATTTTACACATCTTAAAGATACGTTTCTAATAGGCATTTCCTGTTTTATACAAATTGCTAAGTGGTCACACTAAAACTATATACAATATGCTAATCGAATATAAAAAAGTGATTCACATATTCCAGATGTTATCATTTACGTAATTGCTGTATACCATGAGTCAGCCGTTTTTGGTGCCATGCATCTTTAAGATACATTTGAGTGATGAAACCCACACTATAAACAATCACTCTTATAAACATTACCTAAAAACTACAACTGGTTTTTGGCTCATATACAAGTGAGTCATATTTCAAGTAATCCACTTTTTGAGTAATTAATGTAAAAAATATTTTAAATCTTAAAAAATCAACTGGTCGGGGATCAAGCTAAAGTCCCTGAAAAAAACACATTTATAAAGTTAACCAATGACATAATAATAACACTCGAAATATTCCCTAAAAAATATAACTGGTTTGGCGCATGTATAAAAAACTAACTTAACATCATTAAGATTTCAGTTTTTTTTAGCTGATTTTTAACATTCGAAATCTGTTGTTATATAGACTCAATTTATAGTTACACTTGATGCCCAAAAACAAAAATCAATGGCAATATTATTTCACAAGAGATCAACCAAAAAAAGCAATAACTGGTTTTCCATATGAGGCACGTACATATATATACATATATATATATATAAGTTGACTCATATTTTCAACATTCCAGTTGTTATCTGATTTACTTTTGAACACATTCTATATATGCTCTAGCTGCTATGTGTACATAGTACAGTTTTGCTTGTTGTGTGTGTGAGTCAGTGTGTATATATCATATCGATTCTTTCAAAAGGCCGCCCATCTATAAACATAAATCTCTTGACGTTGCTCTCGGCTCAAGCAAGACGCAGGCCGAGCGACCCCTGCCCCCAAAAAATAAATAAGTATATCAGCATTCGAAATCGTTCATGCCGTGCCATAATCGATGCCATTGTATGCCATACAGAAAGAAAATAAAATAAAATAAATGAATGAATGAGCTCTCGCATAGAGCCAAAAACAGTAAACCCGACAACCCGAACACCCCTTGCCCCATGGCTCAAGCAGAGCAGCGAGGTTATCGTGCAGAGACAACTAAACGTATACGAATACTTATAGATATAGATACAGTGCGACATTGTTCAGATACATACAGAACCAAAAGCACACACTCATGAGACGGACTGATTTTGTCTAATGATGATGATGATGATGATGATGACGATGATGATGATGATGGTGGTGGTGAGTGGCGGGTCGATGTCGAAACAAGTCTGAAACTGAAACTAAATCTGAATCGGAGTCGGAGTCGGAGTCTGAGTTGTAGCCTCGCAATCGACATCTGCTTGCTTTATAACTGGCACTGGCTGCCTTTTTGCCAGTCGCTGTTACTTCTTAAGTATTTGGGTTGTCGGCCCAGCATAAGCCTCTTGGGTTTTCAAAAACAGCAAAAAAAAAACAGCTACACACACTCAGAGAAAAACTTTGTTATCAATTAATGCACAATTAAGACTACAAATTGTTCATGCATATTCGCAAATACATTTAAATTGCAGAAATAATACTTGAATTTATCATTAAAAGATTTTCTCTACTTAAAATAAGTGTATAATATTCTATAACTATTTAAAAATTGTCAAATTTGTACTTAGCTTATTTTAAAACAGGTTTACACTTGAAATTGAATCTAGAACTATAAAAAAAAATATGGAAAAAAAATCTACGTAACATAATTTCGAAATAATAATTTTGTACTCTGTTCTAGAATATTCGGTCAAGCCAACAGTTCTACTTAATTTAAGTGTAAAATTTGTAATTTGTGTCTACAATTTTCTAAAATTATTTCAAAATATCAAAAATCACACTTTACTTATATTTAAAAGAGGCTTACACAAAGGATATAATAAATTCGCGCTCTGTTCTAGTATTCTACTCGAGTAGAGTATATAATTCGATATTTTTCCCAAGTGTATATATCAATGTTGTTGCTGTTGTTGTAGTTGTTGTTGTTAGCATTGCTACAATTCCATAGGCACATTGTTGAAGACCCAGACGATGATGGGCACTTGAACATCAGAGTTTTAGTTCACCAACAGCCGCAGCTCTCTCAACAACTGGCTTAGACTCTACGGGGGAACACAATGCGGCGGATTCCAGCCACTTGCCCCTTCTGCGATGCCCCAGAGCCACAGCTACAGCTTGAGTTTTGCTGTTGCTTCAGCATCAGCATCAGCTTCAGCCTCAGCTACAGCTTCAGCTGGGAATGCTGATGCCGATGCCGTTGCTGATGCTGATGATGCTTTCAGTTTTAAGTTTTCAGCTTTCAGACATGCGCCCCGAGTCCGGACCCGCATTCGTTCGGATTCATTCGGTTGGTTCGTTCTGCTGGCACAGCGCTTCGATAGATGCTAATCTATCTTTATTGTACAAAGATGTCGAGAGGATGTGTATGCGAATTGTGTGGGGAACGGGCATTTGGGTATTGTGGGGATATTGAGGAGGAATGGGAGCGTAAAGATGCTATGTCCGTCGCTACGTTGCGACAGTCAGACTTGAGTTAAGTTGAGTTGAGTTCAGTTCATGTTCTCGACTCTTTTTCGGGGGCTGCTATAAATATAAATGGTCTTTTTGGGCATTCGTCTGTATTGGATTTCACTTGGGTTCGATTTTGGTTTGTACGCTTTTGGGAAGCGTATGCCACGACAACACGCACACACACACACACACACACACACACACACACACACACACACACATACAACACAGATTTTGGAAAGGTATTATATATACAATGTGCAATGTGGTTGGTTATGCGGTTGCTCAGGTTGCTCTCAACTCAGCACAGGTACAGTTGTGCACAAAACTATTGCTTTGAAGTGTATTCACAGTATATTTAAATCAGAGTTTGGAATTTTAGTTTAGACTCGTATTTTTATATTATTTCTATATATAGCATATAGCATCTGAAGAGTATTAATCATACATTCAACTTGATTTTGGTTATAAATAATAATCAGTCAATTCCAAGTATTTTGCCCAGCTGTCTCATTTTTCCATTCTACGTTTAGTTTTATATTATTATTATGATCTCATAACCGCAATATATATACATTTTTCATTATGGTAAGATCATTTACTGGGAAGCACCTATTGTTAACTTTTATAGCTATTTATAGGTATATTAGTATCAAGACTTTGGAAAGCCATAACTTTGTCAAAATCGAATCGATTTTCAAAAACCAGGGCTTCTTGTTAATAGTTTGAGCTGTAGTATAATAATGCAGTAAAAGTTGAGAACTTGGTTCTGACTGGATAGTGAGACCTGCCTCAACTATTTACAGTTATAACTTTGTCCATTTTGATACTCTAGAATAATAATACATTTACCGCGATTCTGACTAGAGATTAATTAAAATTCTTGCCTAAAAAGTCATTTATCAATGCCAAGGCCACTTTTTCCAATGTAGCGTATACGCAAGTCGTATATAGATCTCTAGTGAAAGATATGCATGCCTAAATTAAAGATTCAGAGAGCATCATTCATCTATAATCTGCAGATCGGGTTTTTTCCAGCGATCAGACGTACAACATGTTCCTATTTAATTCGCTTCTTTTATTTATTTTTTTTGTCAGTTTTCCAATTCCAGTTTTCCAGCTGAAGGCAATCCAATGGAATTAAAATGGCGAACCAAATGACGACTGGCAACAAAATCGAATAGCAAAAGAGCCAGAGAGAATACAACACGAGAGATATAAAGCCCAGATATGGAAATGGCAATAAACTCGTAGCAGCATTGAGCATATACAGCATAGGAGATGGGGGGAAATTGGGATTACTAAGTGACGCGAACAGCGACGCTGACAGCGGCGTGAGCAGAGGACGGGGGCACTGGCATCAAGGCAACAAGGCGTCCCAGGCATCGGGGCATAGGAAGCAGCAAAATGGCACAAAGGAAATTACGAGGAAAAATTCAGGTCCCTATGGTGCTTTTGGGTGCGACACAGCCAAGCGAATAGAATTGCTATGCCACACACACACACACACAAACACACACCTTAGATATATAGATGTGTATATATATATATATTGTGTGGCTGGAGGGCATCGCATATATAGATTATAGGGCGCACACGATGCTCTCGGCAGAAGTAGATGCCGAGATACGAGAGTCGAGATACCTTCAACTAAGTTGAACAATTTCCATTTCCAGCCAGCGAACGGACATAATCAGAAAAGGTAATGGAAAAATACTATCTCGCTGAGAGATGAAACTGAATGGGCACCCGAAGGGATATATGGCGTCCGTGTAAAAAGGGACAATGTTCTAGTTGAAGAGGGTTGCGGGGGGTGTGCAGAGAGGAAAGGGTGAGGGGCGACAGTGTTCAATATAATACATGACCATAATAAATTCCATGGCTAAATCCCTGGTCTGTAGAAAAAGGTCATAATAGATGTGTCTAGCAGTATGTGTGTGTGTGTATGTGGGAGTCGTCTATACCTATACATATATATATATATATATATATATATTTATGTGTGTGTATGTTTTATCCTAGTCGGTAATCATTCGGTTTTCATGGCAAACGCAAAGGGAAAGGTCATTTTCTTGGCTCGTTTTGCTCAGCTCGTTTTCGAAAGGTTGCCAAAGGGCTTACGGTGGTGACCCTCCCTAAGCCCCACCATACCCCCAAGCCCGCCGCCATCCACCACTGGCCCAGCAGTTAGCAACCGAAAAGCATTTGAAAAGTTTTTGCCTGGTCAGTCAGTCAGTCGATAGCTGCAGCAAAATATAATGTGTATTAATGTCGACTCATCGTCTCCGTCGTCAACTCTGGAAAACTTGAAACGTAACTCGAACCCAGCATCTAAAGCCACCCGCCCAACGAATGGATGGATAAATGAACGGATGGATGCTGCTGTCTAAATGTGGTTTGGTTTTATACCTTTGCTAATACCTCTCGCCCAGCTTCTATGTAAGTACATATAAATAAAGTTATGAATATATATATATATTTATATATATATAAATATGTGCATATACTTTTCAACCACCAAATTCTAAACACAATCCAATCGAATCGAACCGAGCTGGAAAAACCGAACCCAAACTACGAGCAATACACCCAACTTGTATTTCTTCAGCCTTCAGCTCTCAGAGCTCTCTAAGATGCTCATATTAAAACTAATCCATCAAATTGCTTTGGGCGACCCACAACTACAACGATAATGGCTTTAACTACAACACGTTTATAGTTTATAATGTTGTTGTTGTTGTTGCATCTGCTGCTTCTGCTTGCTTGCTTAGATGCCTTTGTTGTTGTTGTTGTTGAAGCGAACGAACCCAAACCCGAAACCCGAACCCAAACCCGGGCCAGAGCCAGAGCAATACTTCAAGTCAACAGATATACACACGTCGCAGTCGTATCAACTTCTCAGCATCTTTTAGATAGCTTGTACTTATAAGTAAATGTATGTGTACACACATACACACACACACACAGCCATGCATGTGTGTGTGAATTGGAAAAGATGTTGGCGTGGAATGGATTTTTCTGTGCATATATATATGGTGTATATACATATATAGAGCTCATATTGAAGTTGCTTTTGGCAGTTGGTTAACGGATATCTTTAAAAATAATGACCTGGGAACCAAACGCTGCTCATATACAAAGATACAAATGTATCTTTTTAGCTCACGATTGATTGAAGACGCACCATGTGGGTAGCATACCTTGATACCGTAGAGAAACTTGTTTAATTTGGCGTGATATCGAACCAAAAAAAATGCATATATAAATATTTATATATATATTTACTATACACATATAAAATATTTATCGCGCTATATTTGCCAAGCGTGAAAAATAAGGCATTGGGTTGGTCCAAAAATATGTGCTAATTACTTGAGATCTACGATTCGTGTGAGGCGAGATAATATCTTAAAAATTGAGATTTGTAGAGCAGCTGTGCATAGTTTATGGTTGGGATGCTAATGTCTGTATAAACTTAGGTACTTTTTCCTATTTAAAAACCTAGAAGAGCAGCCGAGCTACCTGTGTAGAGGAATTTAAGTACATTGGTGATTATCTGTCACTACTTGAAGATTTTCAAACATTTTTCGATTACCTGAAATCAGTAAAATCATATTCTCTATATCGAATTTATGAAAAGTTTGCTGTTACCTGAGATCAGTAAAACAAAGAATATATATACATATCTCATTACAAATCAGGCAAAAGTGTAACCATCTGTTCACAGTTTTCGAGTTTCCTAATTTTGCTGATCACAGGAAATTTCAATATATAATTTTCAATAGTTCCTAATATTTTTATGCACAGAAAATTTTTAATTTTTGTTATCCTATCCATAGGTTTATTGCTTCGATTTTTCGATCAAAACTGAGTACAGCTGATTAACATAAGATGAGTTACAGTGAAAGGATAACATTGCTCAGTAAAGTATATATTTATAGCAGGCCACTTGTGACGTAGTTAACAGGCCACTAATGAGGCAATCATTGGACTGTAATCCCTTCTGTTAGATAACATACCGAACATAACTAACATAACATATCGAGCCAATTAATCGATCACTTGGATTTAGAAGAAGCTGCAACTAATAAAGTGAAAAGAGCGGGCGAAAAAAAGCAAGGTAAGTAATTAAGTTTGGTTTAGTTTCTGCGACCACACAATTTATATTATTATTAATGTCGAACATTATACAATGTTAGCTAAATCGAGCGAAGACCTAAGCTTAAACAAGTGACGCATACTTCAATCAATCAATCGTTTTTAGAAACCACATGCACCCCAAAATGGCTACTGTCGATAAAAATGTGTATGTATATGGATATGCTATTAATATAAAACCATGCATTCAATATACATATACACTCATATATAAAATACATTTCAAAATAAACAGACACATACACATACACATACAGACGCAGATACAGATATATACGCAGATATGTGTGTGTATTTATAGTATATGCAGACACACCCCATATCGTTAAAATAGAGAAAACATATACACCTCGTCTGTCGGGCGCTACGTCTCTATAAATGCCATTGAAATCCCATCAGAGCAAACCGAACCCAAAGCCGAGACCCAAACCTAAAACCCGAGCAGAGAATAGCAGCTCCAGCCCCCTTAAATAAACAGTCTTACGGTAGCGCAGTGGTTTGGGGGCAAAAAACACAGCCAAAAGGGCCCAACAGTAGCAGAAGTAAAGGCAACAACAACAACAGCAGCAGCTAAAAACACCCCAAACATCGGCTAAACTTCGGGTTTTTCTCGTGCTGCTGACTGACTGACTAACCCAACACACACGCGACTGTCTGACAGACAGACTCTTGTTGTTCTTGTTGTCTTTGCTTTGCTTTGTACATCGTTGCGCTGGCAGCGACGTCAGCGTCGACGTCGACGTCAAGAGGTATTCTCTGCCCGTCCTTGCCTGGCATGCCTCGTCTCTCCCCTCCCTCTGCCTGACTGACTGGCTGGTTTTTGGTTTGGCCTGGGCTTGTTTTGGGATTAAATATTTCCTATAGATGGGAAAAACGAGTCGGTCGGGTCGGTCGTCGAGTCGCGCGCTGCCAGGCAATGCTAGCTATGTTGGCGATGTTGGTTGTCGCTAGTTTCGTATATTTCACTTTGTGCTGAACGTTCGTCCGATGCGGTTCTCACAGCGCGACAAAGAGCGAAAATTGTTTTACTCGTATGATTCCACTCCGTTCTGTGGCTTTGCCTTAGTTCTACGATTTTTATATATAAAATTATATATATATATATAGACTTGATTTTGGTATACAATTTAAAGTGCGCGCAACTCTTTCAGCAAGTGAGATTTCATTGAGGAAACTCGCGTGATTTTTGGATAAGTGAGTACCACTGTGCCAATGTGTTATGTGTTCTCCGATGTAAACAAACGGGGTCTTGAGATTCTGCCGCTGCCTCAGTCGCTATTGTTGTTGTTCTCTCTGTGTGTGTGCAATTAAAAAAAAAAGCGGCGCGGCGTGGCGCGACGCCGCTGTCGCTGCGCTGCCATCGGCATTTGCATGGCACACGAGCAGGCGCCAGCAGCAAGTGTCCGTTATTTAAAAATGTGCCCCGCGTCTGTTTGTTTATTTTTGTTTGGCTTTTACTGTTAGACGTTGGCGAGACGGCAGCGACGTCGACTGCGTTTTGCTTTGGATTTCGTTTCGTTTTTTCTTTTTTGGGGGGCCCGTTGGTTTTGTTTTGGTTTGTGCTTTCTTTCGGCTTTTCGCGCTTCTGTTTTGGTACGCCTTTCTTACATGCATCAGTATCAGTGATAACGGGACATTGACTCTGCTTAAAACTTGTAACTGATAAGAAACAGCGTTGCAAGTGGAACAATTAAATGAAACAGTGTTTAATAAAGTTCACTTTCTGAACTGATTGCAATATAAATATGCATCAATTATAAACATTCCCACAGGTGATTCATGTTCAAAAATCAATAAATTGTGCATACAAAAAAGGGCATTTAATTATTAAAATGTTACATCAGCTGCAACTGACGCTCAATCAAGAAAAAGTGCTCATGGCAACGAACTTTATAGCTATCAATCTATATATTTATATTATCTACACTCACACGCTCATTCATAACTATATCCGTGAACTAGTTTCACCCACACATATAAACAAATGCAATTCAATGGAAACATAAAAAAGGTCACGTCCAAGTCACCTTGAACTACCGTTGAATAGCCAAGAGAACAAGACACGAATACGAATTGAATATGGTTTCAACTTAAGTGTAAAACTACCTAAGCATGACCAAAATCAATCCAACCAAAAATACCCGTCAAGAAAAATACAGAAATTGAATTTTGGGAATTTGGAACGTCGAATAGTTAAAAGTACTTTGGCCGTAGGTTTAAAAATACAAGAAGTAGTTAAACAATGGGCAAAAGATACAGCGATATCCGAGATACAAAAAGAGATACGTAGCACGTAGCACAAAAGGGAAGAACTGAGTCTGAGGCTGCCATCTCATCATCATCACGATGATAATGATGATGATAATGATAATGATGACGCTGCACGAATATTTCACGAAGTTCCAGCAATCCCCAATCGGCAGCCAAGCAGCAAGTAAAGTAAAGTAGGCAACCATTATTTAGGGTGAGTAGAAGAAGGTGGACTTAGGGCACGGAAGAGGGACGACGTCTCGAGGCGATTAAGATAAAGTGCCAATCGATATATATACATACATATATATATATATATATAATGGAAAGAAAGGCAGGCGAGTGGAGGCAGCAGAAGCAGCAGCAGATGAGATGAGCTCAATTGAGGATAAGGCAAAAACAGTGGCTGAGACGGTGGCAGCGGCAGCGGGCAGAGGCAGACGCAGCAGCCAAAGCAGAGCAAGTTTTATACTGTAAGTAGTACATCAGAGGAAGGAAAAACAGTCGCAGCGACAGCGACAGCTCGACAGAGCTACACACAGTCCAGAGTATATATAAATATATACATATATATATATATATATATATATAGAGAGAAGACGACATAAAAGGAAATATAAAACCATTTATAAAGCAAGTCAGTCAGGGGAGATTTGAATTGGAATTGATGATGCTGTACTTGCACTCGACTCTTACAAGTATGCGTGTGTGTGTGTGTGCGTGCGTTTTTGTGTGTGTGTGCAAATACGAAGCATAGACGAAGCTGAGCTGCGCTTACTTCGTCTCACTTCGTTTTGTGTCAAGGTGCGCGCACTGCGAGCTGTGGCAAAGTATTCTTGAAGACGCCTTGTGGAAGGGTTCTCTGCTTTCTGCTTTTGGCCCTTTCTTTGTTGTTGTATTTTGGGCTAGGAAACTTTTGGCTGCCAAACCAAAAGTTTCCGGCATTCGGTAAAGTTTGATGCCACAGGCGAAACCTGGAAACAGCTGCAAAACACTGAACAACCCCTAAGTCAAATGACGGAAAAGATAAAACCCAATTCCGTAAATCCAAAAAGCAATGGAGTGGGAGGGTAGAAATAACCAGAAATGTGACACGGAATCCCAATTTGAATAACAGCAATGATTGCAACCGATAAAAATTAAATCGTCTTAGAAAGGCAATCTAAGATGACCGGTGACTCAGCTAGGTGGGTTCTTATCGTAGCTACACTTAGCGAAAAAAAACAGATTAATTCGAGCTCAAATGGGCACGTAATTTATAAATTAAATATATAACTTATCTATTCCAAGTTAAAATGTTATAGTTGACAGATCTCGACCAGCAGATACCCTGTTAAACACATAGTAAGTTTGCTGATATTAGTTTGTTCAATGTTCAAATCCGTTTTTATGGGATCTTTGTGAAATTTTTACAGTTGATCTATAATATATGAGAACTTATATAGCAAATTTGAAGTTTCTAATTCTTTTAGTCTCTGAGATTGTGTTATTTTTTACAGACGGAGATATACGGATATAGCTAAATCGATTGTGCGGTTGGTACTGATCAGGAATTTATATACTTAACTTTGCTCTAGGGGTTCAGTCTATAACTCTCAATTTTTCTCCAAGTGTACACACACACACACGTGTAACTGAGTCAGCAGCAGTATTAAAATATTACAGTATTACCCTCGAATCTTGGGCAGGAGGCAAAGTCGCTCACTTTAGTCAAGTGCTGCTGCTGTTGCCTAGCAGCAGAGGCGATACATCATTACTATATATATATATATATATATATATATATATATGTATGTGTGTGAGTGTGCAAGTGTGTGTTAGCTCTCAGATATGGGAATGGGCGCTTGGGGGCACCCATAATGGAGCGTTCGACGTCCGACTGGTTCTGGTTTTGTTATTTTTTTTTTGTTTTTTTTTTTGGGAGGGGAAGTGCTGCGGAACTGCTGACTTGGATGGGGACTAGAAAACGTATCGATTTCTGAAGGCGTACCCATCGTTTGCTCGAGCAGCGGCTTCAAATTTATCAGCAGTCTTATAAGTATGTATGTGTGTGTGTATAAGTGTATGTGTGTGTGTGTGTTAATATATTTGTGAGGTTTTTATGGCTCATATCGCTATATTTTAGCGGGGCTTGCCGCTGTCGTATTGCTTTTATATATTCAAACTTTCTGAAGTATCCACGATGTATATGCGTGCGTGTGTGTGTGTGTGTATGTGTGCTTGTGTGTGCATATGGTATTTTTCCTAAAACCAGAAACACACACAGCGAAGTCACAGCTATTATAAATATACAGATGCAGCTGATAAATATTATTATAATGCGTCATGTGCTGAAATCACAGTGAAATTTGTATCTTTTTACTTTACTTTGGCTTTACTCATTGATTTCCATTTAATTTGAATTGTGTGTTTTTGTCCTTAGGGTTTTTTATAATACTGTCATTTATAAAGTGAATAATGCCCGATGTTTATTTTGCTTGTAATCGATTTTCTTAATTGAATTTTTTTTGTTTTTGTCATTTACAGTATAAATATTTATACAAGTGCATATAAATGTTTGACTTTATCAGTTATTGCGAGCAGCTAATCCCCTTAGTTTGCCCTTTCCTTGACTTCAAGAATGAAACTTTTCTAGTTTTTGATGTTGATTAAGCCACAAAAAAAAAAAATCAAACTTTTGTCAAACAACTTTTTATTCCAGAAAGTTTTAAAAACTGAAGTCTGGCATCTCAGCTTCAACTTGATTCTTCTTCTTTGCAATTGCTAGTTTATTTTTTTTTGAGTTTCTACGAGTTCAAGTTAAACATAACTAATAATATTTAATTTTTGATTCTGTCTATCTTTGCAGTTGCTGATTTTTTATTTGTTTTATGTTCTAATTGGTATTTGGCGGGCATTTTGTGCAGCGCCAAAAACGACGACATTTGCAAAATTCTTGGCGTCAATAATACAAGCGGAATGCCGACTATACGGCGCTGTTGCATCATCGGATGCCTCTCGAATTCGCGGCAACATCCGAGCATGCAGTTTTTCGCTTTCCCACGCCCCGACTCCCCGTTCCATAAGCTGTGGAAGGAGGCGTGCCACGCATCGTTGCGACGCATCATTCCCTTCAAGAAGCCGGTGGTTTGTGCTCTCCACTTTGATCCCAGTGTGCTGGGTGGACGACGACTCCAATCGAATGCGTTGCCCACACTGCGACTGGAGGTGCCCTCAAATATGGAGGCGGTGGAGCAACAGGCGATGGTCGAGGAGATCGAACGGAGCCGCAAGTGTGCTTACATCAATGCCGTGGTCTATGAGTGGCTGGTGCGAGCGAATATCAATCCGCAGCTGCGTGGCAGCATCACGCATGGCATGATCAAGGATAAGGCGGAGACGGCACGCCAGGTCATCGGCAGCACCTCGTTCATAGCGGACAATCGCTGGCTGAATCGTTTTCGGGAGACGCATCTGCAGGGATTCGCCCAGAAGTTGACATCCAATCAGTTGAAGTCGATGGGCACATCGCTCTGGATACCTGATATTGTGCAGGATTTGCAGAATCTGTTTCCGCCAGCAAGTGCGGAGCGTGTGGCGAAGCTGGAGGAGATGCCCGAACAATATATGAATTATATGCAACAGTATGGTGAATACGAGGAGGACGAGGATGACAGCATGGACATGAAGGAGCAGAGCTACCAGGAGCAGCAGCAGCAGCAGCACTACGCACTTCAGCAACAACATCTCCAGCAGCAACAGCAGCAGCAGCATCAATTGAATTCCGCCTGGCCACCATTTGCCGGTCATCCGCATGCTCATCAGCATGGACATGCTCATACCGGCTACAATAACTTCAATGACTTCTACTTCGAGCGACATCAGCAACAGTTGCAGCAACAACTACAGCATCAACAACAGCTGCAGGCCCAGTTTCCACCAGGTGCGGGAGCAGGAGGAGGTGCACTGAGTCCAGCGCAGGCACAGCGTGAACCCTTCCAGCCACAGCTGCCACCGAATCAGTCGCAACAACAGCAGCGCCTCAGTCCGTTTCAGCCCGTGCAGCTGGCCAAGCGACACAAGTTGGAATCCCCCGCTGGCCATGATGATGAAGTACAGCAGATCAATGCCTCAGCTCGCGAATCCCCACTGCCCCTCGCTCAATCCACAGTACAAGGCACGCCAAGTCCGAGTGTCAAGGAGCAGAATAACAATGGTGGTCGGGACAGTGTCAGCAGCAAGGAGAATGCCCCCAAAATCCATCTGGGCAGCTGCAGTGGTAAATCGACGCCGCATTCGCTGCACTCGCTTAAGGGCAGCATTTCGCCGACGCCGGCAGCCGCATCCACATCCGCACCAGCCTCACCCAAGAAGCTCGTCATCAATGGCGGCAGCAGCAGTTCCGGAAGTCAAACAAATGGACGCACTTCCCCCGAATCCGAACCCCCAACCGACTCCAAAGCTTTTACCAATGGGCTCAAGGAACTGGATAGCTATACCCAGGCATTGGAGTATCTGAAACCTTTGGAGGATTTTGTGCTCTTCAAGGAGAACTTTCGGGCCATTGGCCTGCTTTCTCAGCTGGAGCTGGTGCTGCGCAAGGGCGACAAATCGACCCTTATCGAGGGTTAATTAACTCTGACACAAATTAAACACAAATGTGATGAACAGTGTACATATGTGTACATAAATACCATATACTATATATATGTAGGCTATATGGAATCTAGCCAAGTACTGTAATAGTATTATTCATTTTGTCTTTCCATCATTTGCATTAAGTAATTAATTAATTTGAGCAGACTGAATCTGCAGCCATTCAATGTGTTGAAAATAATATTCATTTATTTATTTTAAAAACAAGTAATGTGTAAGTCTTTGTTAAGCTGAAGTTAAAATATCCGTACAGACCACCCTAATTCCTGAACAAATGTAAGAATCTTTGTCGGTCTTTAAAAAATATAAAATAAAATATATAAAATAAATTTTTCGCTACTTCCAGTTTAGTTAGATATTCTTAATCAACAATTTCCTATTAAGAGATTGGTGAAGTTTATATTTTCCCCGTGAAAATATATATATATGAATAGAAGGGACCAATCATGATAGGGGTTTGTTCCACTCATTGCGGGATGTCCTCAAGTATTTTAAAGTTTACCAAACAAAGACTCGAAATACAATGTAATGTATAAATACATTTGGTTTGGTCTGACTCGGTCACTCACACTGATCAGGAATATATATATACTTAAAGCCCGCCTTATGTATTTCAACACATATTTAAAAAAAATCTCCACAAGATTTAACCAATTTTTCGCTATCGATTGCAAATTAGCGGTAAGTTCAAATGTCCAGCAGGTCTGGCAGCGCTGTCAACAATGCCATATTTTCCAACACTGCACGCTTTTCGCTGCGACTGGCATTCTTGCTGCTGAGTAAAGCGATAAACAAAACAAGCAGCAGCTAAATAAATAAGCAGAGTTCAGGCCATTAAACATAAAACGAGTTGAAATAAAAATACACGCAATAAATGTCGCTGCTCGAGCAATACGAGCAGCAATATGCGGCGCTAATTGCCGAAATAACTGCACACATTGGACGACTGCAACAGAATGCGAGTGAGTTGTAGTAAAAATTCGAAGCATATGTGAATAATATCAAATTTTGTAATTCACTCCAAGCCGAACGCAGCGAGTTGTGCAACAAAATCGATGCCAGTTTGGCAGAGGCACAGGAGTTGCTCGAGCAGATGGGTTTGGAGGTGCGCGAATTAAATGCCACACAACGCAGCAGTTTCAATGGCAAGTTGCAAGTGGCACAGGCGGAACTCAAACGCTTGCAGGCGGAATACAAACAGACCAAGGACAAGTTGCGGGCACAGGCAACGGGATATACTACACTCGATCTGGCTGGAGCTGGAGATTACTATGAGGATGTGTCGATTAGCAATGATCAGCGGCAACGTTTGCTGGACAACTCGGAGCGCATCGAACGCACCGGAAATCGGCTGACAGAAGGTTACCGTGTGGCACTCGAAACGGAAGAACTAGGCGCACAGGTCTTGAATGGTATTTGATAGCCAAGACTCTTCTAAAGTTATGTTTGCTAATGTTCCATCTCTGGCAGATCTGCATCATCAGCGGGAGACATTGCACGGCGCACGCGCTCGCTTGAGGGAAACGAATGCGGAACTGGGACGCGCCTCCCGCACCCTTAATACAATGATGCTGCGCGCCCTGCGCGAAAAGGTCGTCCTCTATGGCGTCGGGGTCTGCTTTGTGGTTGCCGTCGGTGTCAGTCTCTATCTGACATTTGCGCCCAGCTCATCGGCGGCCACCTCATAGTTGACTCTAGTTATTAACTTGTAGTTTGCATTCCACTGTTGAATTAGTTTTGTTTATATATTTATTTGTTGTTAGCATTAGCTTCAATTTGCGTGTTAATGTTTTATGCATGTATGTAATATATATATAATTATGTATTTATGTGTGTGTATTGAAATCGACTAAAATGCTTAATTTTACTATGACTTATTATGCACCACGAAGTGTGCTAATATATATTCAGAATCGTACGTGTTCCGTTGGCGCACATTAACTATATACTATATATATATCATAATTAATACATATTCGGACGTTTTTAGCATTAAATTCGAATCGCATATTTACAAATAATAAATAATTAACCAAAAAAGTATGTATACAAAAATGCTGAACGTTAGAAAAGCGATTTTTTTTTGTGGTTTTTGTTCAGTTATCGCTGGGAAATTTAAATTGGCTTGGAAGAATTTCCCTTTGCTGATGTGAAAGTTAACTTATTCTTGAATGAAAGATGTTAATATGATTAATTTAAATAAAACGATGTTAAATAGCTCTTCAAATATGCTTATTGAAAGGATAACAAGTTATGCTTTGTTATATTTTACAAATTCGAAAATCCCTTTAAAAAGCAAAAATTTCAGTTTTGTTAAATATTGCAACTTTAAAAAACCCAACCCTCTAAAATGGTTGTTTAAAACTCTGTGTTTTTTAATTTAAGCATTTTGCATTAAGACAGTAAATTGAGATACTTGCATATCTGTTTTCGAGTCGAACTGCTTGCAATAAATTAAAGCCAAATTAAATAAATGCATTGCTGCATTCCATTGAGTTTGTCATTTAGTATTAGCCAAACTCAATGTTCCCCAATTGCTAGCAGCTGCAGGCGGAGGCTTCCTCGTGCAGCTCCGGTTCGTTGGCCTTGTCGATTTGAAAGGATTGCCTTTCCAGCTCCTGTAGCTCCATTTTTGAACGATTTGCCTGCACCAGTTGTTGCGAGATGTCCTTAAACATTGCCTCGATGCCGTCGCCCGTGCGACAGGATGTTTTGTAGGTGGCACTAATCAGTGAATGGCATTGTTCACAGAATGCTTCGACTTCCTCATCGGTGACCTCTGGCTCCCGACCCTCGAGATCGCTCTTGTTGCCACAGATAAAAATCTTGGCATTCTCCGCATAGGTGACAATGTCCAGCAAGTGCTGCGACAGCGAATGGAACGATGCCGCATTATCCAAGGCAAATACAAGTATGGCACCTTCGGCAAATTTGTAATAGGATGAGGTAACCGATGCCACACGCTCCATGCCACCAGTGTCCCACAGTTGCAGCTACCACAAAATAGCAATTATATTATAAAGTCTACTACTCATCTAACCTTGGCCAACAGACGCACCTTAATCTGTTTCTCGCCCACATTGTACTGCCTGTCAATATGATCCAATCCCAGTGTGGATTTGCGGTCTGTTTCGGTGATGAATGTGTTGTTGGTAAATCGTCGGAACAGGGAACTCTTTCCCACCCCATAATCGCCACAGAGTATAACCTTCTGCTTGGGTATGCGTACCGTTGCCATGTTTAATTAATTCGCGGTAAGTAAATTAATTTAATTCAATTAATTCCCAGACACAAAGAAAACTAACAACACACACAGTAAACAGCTGTTATTTCAATGATGCCACCAAGTTGTTTATAATATCGATATCGATAATTAGATAAGAATAGTCAAATGTGCAATTAAATCGCATTTGCCATTTATAGAAATGTATTCCAATTTGAGTAAAATCCTCAGCATTACCACAAATTGGCTTTGTACAAGTCACCAATTGGAGCATAATTGATGGAAGTAAAAAGCAGACTTGTTAACAATTTAAACAAATAATGCTGTATAAAATAATAGACAACTTCTATCTTAAACACGTCCAAGTTTATATAATGTTAATTGAAAAGCTTGCCTGTTAAATACTTTAGCAAAATTTTATTTTACGCTTTTCCCATTCTTAATATGTTTAAAAAATTAATCAAAATACAGGGAAAGGTTTTTTAAACTAATTTAGCAACGCAAAAACAAAAAGCAATTACAGTTAAGAAGATGGTGCCACCAAGTCTTGCAATCGATAATATGCAATCGATGACAATGACGATTTAATCATGGTAAACAAGAGTGCACCGCTTTTGAACGGTACTATTAAGATAAGATGCCTTCGCCAAATGATAAGCAAACTCATTAAAACCAAGTTAAGCAAGTTGGCAGCAGCTAAAGCTAAATACGCTGTTGGTTTTAACGCAGAATGGGTGCATTAAATTGCTCGCTGGCAATATTATTGCTGTACTTTGTAGCCTTGGCACATGGCAAGTAAAAAATAGCAAAAAATCTAAATAAAAATCTAAAAAATCCTATCTAAACGCAGGCAAGTTCGGCTACGGACCCGGTGATCAGGATTGGGGCTACGTTGATGTCCGTCCAGGCGCCCACATGTTCTACTGGCTGTTTTACACCACAGCCCGTGGGGTCAGCTACAGGGAACGTCCTTTGGCCATCTGGCTGCAGGGTGGACCAGGTGCCTCATCCACGGGATATGGCAACTTTGAGGAGCTGGGCCCAGTGGATTTGTATGGCGATTATCGCAATTGGACTTGGGTGCAGGACATGAATGTGCTTTTCATTGACAACCCTGTGGGCAGTGGATTCAGTTATGTGGACAGTTATGACAATTATACGAGTACAAACAAGGAGATTGCCTTGGATCTGGTGGAACTAATGAAGGGTTTCTACGCAAAGCATCCGGAATTTAGAATTATTCCGCTGCACATCTTCTGCGAGAGTTATGGCGGCAAAATGGCACCCGAGTTCGCCCTGGAACTGTACTATGCCAAGGAACGGGGGGAGATTGAGAGTAACTTGCAATCGGTGGCCTTGGGTGATCCCTGGACATCGCCCATTGACTCGGTTCTGGCTTGGGGTCCGTTTCTGCTGGAAATGGGCATTGTGGATCACGATGGCTACTATCAGATTATGAAGGCGGCCAACCTAACTGCCGAGTTGGTGGAAGATGAACGTTGGGTACAATCCACCGCTCAGTGGGCCATCACCCAAACAGAGGTAAAGAAGGCCTCCAAGGGTGTCGATTTTTACAATGTGCTGAAGCAGACGCGCGGAGATCAGTTTCCCAAGCAGATGTTGCTGACACCCGAGGGTGAGTTTGCAAGGAGTCCCCGATTGTAAAAGATAATCCATAGTAATGAGGATGTTATAGAACGTGCATACCGCACTATGGTCAAGTTCGATATCGACGAGAATCGTGATCAGCTGCTGGAAAAACTGATGCGTGGACCTGTCGCCGAAACGTTGGGCATACCACTCAATATCACATGGGGTTCGCAGAGTACCCTCACCTTTGGTGTACTCCAGGAGGACTTTATGAAGCCCGCAATACACATTGGTAAGATTTGAAATTCGTTTAGCTAATCGAGTAGTTAATCCATCCCATTATAGTAAATGAGCTGCTGGACAAGACTCCGCTGAAAGTTGGCGTCTTCTCGGGTGGCTTGGATTTGATCTGTGCCACACCCGGCACCGTCAACTGGATTGACAAGTTGAACTGGAGCAAAAGAGACGAGTATTTGGCTGCGAATCGCACTGCAATCAGTGTGGATCGCGTTCTGGAGGGCTACCAAAAGACAGGCGGCAACTTTACCATGTACTGGATTAATAGATCGGGTCACATGGCGCCCGCCGATAATCCAGCTGCCATGAGTCATGTCCTGCGTGAATTTACTGGCTTTGGCCAAAATTACAAAAAAAATATCAAAATAAAAAACACAAATAAAAATGGTAATTAAAGAAAAAACTGATAAGCAAACGCAATCGCGACATTTTATCAATAACTAGATTAGTTGCTTCATCTGAAATTTATGAAAGTGATAAGTTAAGTATTGAGTATTAAGTATTAAAATTCGCCATAAGATGGTCTCAACTGCTCACGCGAAGGCCCATCACCCTCGTTAAGACCATCGATCTTAACTATCTATGCACACAAATAGCAACCGAATTCCACTCGAAAGATTAGAAATTCTTTACTTGGTGTGCGCGAATTCTACAAATTGATCAGACGGTCGCAACACCTTCAAGTGTACGGTCTACTTGGAGTTTACCTTCGGAAGTTTTATTAGTTTGTGGCAACTAGAGTGCAGACAATGAGTCGACTTTTAATAAGCTTTGCGCTGCTGACTTTTGTGGCATTTTGCAGCTTTGCCGCTGTGAATGGTGAGTATGAAAACTGTAACAAAAATTGACCCCAATTTTATAGACTGCCAACTGTGCCTTGTGTACGTTGTTTGGGCCAAGACATAAGTGCCACTTTATATGCCAATCAGGTGTTAATGATAGCAAATTAATCGCACAGCAAAATAAGACATTTTGGTATATTTATAACAGACTAGCAAAGATTTACTATATACAACAATCATTATCTTCTAACCATTACATATTTTAATTAGAAAAGATTGTCACTTAAAAAACATTTTGTTCTTTAATGAAGAAGTCTCATAGTATAAAATAAATCAGAAAATGATTTTAAAAATGTTTTAACAATATAAAAAAATGATCAACTTGAATTTATTAAGTATTAAATTGCAAACATTCATTAGTATAGCTTTTCATTAAGAGAATTTTCATTAGTTTGCTCAAGTCTTCATTTTTGCTATCCAATAATTATCTTATCATGCTAAGATCTATACTTATATATATATAGATGGGTGTAATGATTCTTTGCAATTATCTGCGTAATTAAAACTCAAGTGGTTTATTTTGAAGTGGCAGAATCAAGAATATTATATTTTTCACAGCACGCACTGGTTACGGACCCGGGGAACAGGATTGGGGCTTTGTGGATGTGCGAAAGGGTGCTCATATGTTCTACTGGCTCTACTATACCACTGCCAATGTGACCAGCTATGTGGAACGTCCGTTGGCCATTTGGCTGCAGGGTGGACCGGGTGCCTCCTCCACAGGATATGGTAATTTCGAAGAATTGGGTCCCTTGACGCTAGAAGGCAACAACCGGAGCTGGACTTGGGTGAAGGACATGAATGTTATATTCATTGACAATCCCGTGGGCTCGGGCTTCAGCTATGTGGACAGCTCCTCCGATTACACGACGACAAATAAGCAAATCGCTTTGGATCTGGTTGAGTTCATGAAGGGTTTCTATGCAAAACATCCGGAATTCAAAACAGTTCCTCTCCACATTTTCTGTGAAAGTTATGGTGGTAAAATGGCGCCCGAGTTTGCCCTGGAGCTGTACTATTCCATCAAACGCAATGAGACTGCGAGTAACTTCGTATCCGTGGGTTTGGGTGATCCGTGGACCTCACCCATAGACTCAGTTCTGGCCTGGGCACCATTCCTGCTGCAGATGGGTATTGTGGATCAGAATGGACACGATAAGATCGAGGCAGCGGCACTGAAGACCAAGCAATATGTGGATGACGGCAAATGGACACAGGCGACATTGCAATGGAGCTCTACACAATCGGTGGTGCTGCGCGAATCGAAGGGTGTCGATTTCTACAATGTGGAGACACCCACACGAGGCGACCAGTACCTGGGGCGGTTGCTCCGAATGAGCCCTGAGGGTGAGTCTATTCCCAGGTCTCCATTCAGAATCAGTTGCTAATGTCGACACCATTGCAGAGAGCATGTATCGCACCCTGGTCCAGTTTGACCTCGATGAGAATCGTGACAAAATGCTGCAGGATCTGATGCGGGGACCAGTTACAGAGGCTCTTAATATTACAACGGGCGTCAAGTGGGGCGCCCAAAGTAGCACCACCTTCAACAAGCTGATGGTTGACTTTATGAAGCCAGCTGTTCACATTGGTAATTAAAAAATAATAATCTTAATCTAATCTTAACTTAATATAGCATTTAAATTGTATAAATATAAATAACAATTATTATTATTTTTAATTCAAAATTTATCTCTAGTTGAGGAGCTGTTGAACAAAACCACGGTTGAAGTGAGCGTCTATTCGGGCGGTTTGGATTTGATTTGTGCCACACCCGGTACCGTTAATTGGGTTGATGAAATGAAGTGGGTCGATAAGCAGAACTATTTGAATGCTTCACGCAGGGGCATCAACGTGGATGGCGTATTGGAGGGCTACCAGAAGACATCCGGCAATTTCAGCATGATCTGGGTGAATCGAGCCGGTCACATGGTCCCCGCCGATAATCCTGCTGGCATGTCGTATATCCTGCGACAATATACCAATTTCGGTTAATGAAATCAATGAAAAATGTTTTTCAAAATGAATAAAAAAAAAAAATGTGTACATTCATGGGAAAGATTGGTTTCTTTCCATTTCACGCAATAAATATTCTCATTGCGATCGAATTTAAAGTCAACCAAATTGAGTCAAGTTGAAACTCAATTTTCGTACTGCTAACTGTAAAGTTCTCGCATGCGCAGTTCAATAAGAGAGCAGCTCGTATTAAAAATAACAACCCTCTCGCTCTCTTTCGGTTCTTGCCGACATTATCTGACGTTGTCGCACACAAGCAGATACACACACACCCATACACATACACATGCTGTTACGCTCACGTACACACGTTAAAGTTGCGCGCTGCTTGGGCTTATCACCAGCTCTCCGCCGGCGCAGAAAAGTTCTCTCAATGCGCATTCGCGCTCACAGAACCGAACACAAAACACAAAAAAAAAAAAACAGAACAACACAGAATGAAAACGGCAGTCGCTGGCAGCGGGTGGGCAGCTATTTTTATGCATATTACACCGCTGCTCTAGTCGGGAACAATTCGAAGGCATTGGCACACGTGTATGTATGTATATATATGTAATTAAAATAAAAAACAAAGTGCATCGCAAAAATCAGAAACAGCACAACAGAAAGTGAAAAATAAAAATCCAAAACAACGCAGAAGTAAAAAACGGGCGACGTTTAGTTGCGGTCAACGCGCATAATCGTAGCCATCGCACACGAACAGCACAAGCAGCCAAACACACACAGACAGACAATCTGTGTATATAACTGTTTTGTGAGTACGAGAGCCAGAGTGAGAGAGGGATAGGGCAGAGCAGCGTAAGCAGAGTAAGTGAGCGCAACAGATAAAAACAATAATAACGAATAACGGAACATTTAATGCAACAGTAGATTTTACAGACTTCTCAAACGTCATTTAAATATAAGGAAGAAGCAGAAATTTACAGTTATGCGTGTGCGAGACAAACGTAAACAGCACAAGGAGCACAAATCGTCGAAAAGCGGCGATAAAGAAAAGGTAAACTATATTGTTTGATATCTCGACAATTGAATACCCTACATTTATTGACTATTTCTTCATTATGGCAGGCAACGGATGCCGCAGCAAAACAAAGTACG
Organism: Drosophila paracracens; assembly: GCA_035044025.1. Taxonomy (NCBI): domain Eukaryota; kingdom Metazoa; phylum Arthropoda; class Insecta; order Diptera; family Drosophilidae; genus Drosophila; species Drosophila paracracens. Next base: position 2,133,511 of record JAWNMN010000713.1, read on the forward strand.
CCAAATAAAACCAGTGGACCAACAACAACAGCAGATGTTGCCAGACAACAACAACCAACTTTGGCAGCAACGGAAAAAGTTGCCTTCGACAATCGCATCAAGCGCAAAAATGTTTTGGCTTTAAATGAGAAAGTGGCCGCTTTGAGGGAATATGATCGCCAGCCGGTCTACAAACATGTTGGTCGCTTGTTCAATTGCAGTCCGGATCAGATCAAGCGCATTGTGCTGCAGAAGAAGGAGATTCTGAGTGCGTGGGAGCAGAGGACGCGTCGCTGCCAGGATGCCAAGACGCAGGAGTTCAAAGTGGTGCGTGTGTCCATGTTGGGCAAGGCGGTCTACGATTGGATTAGACGCATGATGTACTACAAGGACTTCATCATCACCGACGGCCTCATCCAGAAGATGGCGTTGCAGTTCAAGAATCTGATGGGTCTGAACCACTTCTTTCCGCATCAGGAGTGGTGCGACAAGTTTCGCTCCACCTACAATATCCATCACAATGACACCAAGCTATTGACCTTTGGCTACGAGGACAGTCATTCAGTGCAGATCGGTGATATTGCCAAGGATATTATGTTGGGCTGCTCTCGAGCAGAAAGAGCTGCAGCGGAAAATTCTCCCCTTGATCAGGCAGAGATTGGTCTCGACGAGGATGATCTAGACGAGGATGAACTCGATGTCAGCCTGACTAATACAAGCAGCAGCAGTCAAACCGGGATTGAGGATGACGATGAGGCCGATGTGGATGTGGATGGCAGCGGGGGTGTCTCCGATACCGAGCCGGATGAATCTACGGATGTGAAGCCCATATTCAACGACTTGAATGCACGCGTCTTGCAACCTCTGCCGTTGCCACCGTTGGTGCGTCTGTCACAAGGGCCGCCGGGCACTTCGCGTAAGGTGCTGCTGGCCACGCCAATTCTGCCTCCCGGCACGCCACCTGGCGGTGCTCAGACCATGACCATTATACCGCTGGCAACGCTGGCGCAGAGCATAACCCAAAGACCGGGACTTCAGCCAAAGCTGCTGCCCATGCTGGACATTAAGCAGGAGATCAAAACGGAGCCAGAGGAGGAGCAGGCGGAGGTGGAGGAGCAGGGGCAGGTTGAGGAGCAGGGGCAGGTAGAGGAGGAGGAGCTGGAGCAGCGTCAGACACAGTTGGAGACGACGCCAGAACAGGAGGAGCCGGAGGTGTCCAGGGAGCAACAGTCAGCTACTGTTGAGCAGCCAGCAGTGACCATTAAACAGGAGCTGGACAGCGATGGGGAGCTCCTCGATGGAGATGATTTCGATGATGATGACAATGGCGGGCGTTCGAGTGTCACATCCCTAGCGGAGATCCTGGCCGGCAATGAGGACGATGAGAAACAATATATCGAGCAAACGCGCGCGTTGCGTCAACTCAAACGGAGTCTCAGTCCAAGTCCGAGCACGGCCACACCCCCAACTCTTTTGCCGCCCATGCCGACGCTGACAAAGGCGCCGCAATCGCAGTCGCAGTCTGTGGCGGCAAAGCGTCTGCGGCAACACGATGACAACAACAACGATGGTGCGGCTGTTAGGGAGGGGGGAGGTGGTGGAGTCACCGGGCTGCAATCGATAAATAGCTGTGCCGAGGCACGTCAGTACCTGAAGCAACTGAAGGAGTTTGCCCTGTCCAAGGAAAACTATCGACTGATTGAATTAATAACGCGAGCCGATGAAGTCATGCGAGAACTGGCCGATGAATAGAATTGATTGCAATCTGCTATTCTTAATTAAGTTTGTAGTCGCCCCTCCCCACTCCATCTCGAAGATGCAATCAATCATAGAATATCTATATTTTTAATTTGTACTCTAAATGTTTTGAAATATTTTATCTGTACCATGTACCAAAATACAAACCAAATTTAGTAAACTAAAAAGTGCATTTGGCTAGTCGGCAATAGATGGCGCCTTCGCTTAGTGCGCATGTCTGCCCTTAGCTGGTAGACGGCGCTGTTGTTGGTGCTGCTGCTTTTGTCGTTGTTATTGTGTTGTTGTCACCAGCGTTGCCATTCTCTCGCATTCGCTCACTACGTCACCACCAAACAGGCACGATTCATTCAATTTATATATGGGTGGGTGGCAAATGCACGTAAATGACGCACAGGGTGGCATTGTATATAATATCCAACTTACATATGTATGTTAATTGCGCACCTTTTCAGTTTACAAAATTAATATATAAATATAATTTATATCATATATCATATCAAACTCTCTTATAAAATGCAACGCATTTCGCATTATGCGTTTTGATGAAATTGTTTTGTGTGTCAAAGTAAATACATAAATAAACACACAAACACATGCACATATACTTAATCATGACATAGGAAAACGTCAGAGGAATGAATCTCGTTGAGTGCGCATGTCTGCCCTTAGCTGTAAACTTCGGCTGGGCGACGACTTTTTGCTCTCCACGTCATGCTGCTCAACAATGCATGTAAGCATTGCCTGCACACATGCACGCATGTAAAAATTCACAGAAATGCGTCGGGGCCATATGGCACAGGGTGGTTATGGTAGGTTATGGCGAGCCTATGTAAAATGCAACTTATTTATTATAAATTTTAAATACTTTACTTTATCTTTGGAAAAGTAAGCATATTTTGTTTTTTTGCATAAATATACACAGGCATAAATAAATGTTCATTTATATAAATGATATGCTCGCACACTAATACATTTTCATTGTGTGGTGATTGATGAAGACTTATATATACAACACACAACAAATGTACAAAATACATACGCACACACATACATACAATGGCAGACATACGAAAATAAACGGAAAGCAAAGCAACGCACACAATCAGTCTGACGCACACACACAGCACTGACAGAGTCACACACACAGAGACTAATCAATCAATCAATCGACAACAAGCAGCGCTCGCAGTCACACAACCACCAACATCGACATCATCAGTCTGTGATTGGCGTCGCCACGGTAAGGTTGTTCAAGCAAACATGTATATATACTAAGGAGACGCATATATACGCAAATAGGAAGCCAATAGGTAACTAAATCAGATTAAAAAGCATATCAATATCCTTAGCGCATTTTAATAATATTAATTTTTAATAGTTTGCGCAAAAGTTGCCCATCTGTTAGCTAACACAGCTCTGTTATCGCCAAACAGCGTGAAGTTGGCCGCAACACAATGGCGGCGATGCCAGATAGTTTTATTGCTGGTAAGCGACAATTTTGGCGCGAGTTTTTGAAACTCTACCAGCAAATGCCGGAGCTATGGGAAGTCAATCATTCGGACTACAGAAACAAAGAATTACGGAACGAATCCTACGAAATATTACAGAATAAGTTGCGTGAAATCCAACCAAATGCAACGAAAAGCGATGTTGGACGTCGCATCAACATTTTTCGCACAAATTACAGGCGAGAACAAATGCGGATCTGGAAACAACACGAATTGGGTCTGCATTCGGATTTGTGCAAGCCGACGCTATGGTTTTATGACAATATGAGTTTCCTGCTCTCGCAAGAGTCCTTCCAACACAGATCGAAACGGATGCGTGGCAGACCCAGCCTCAGGGGCAAGTCCTCAATGAGAGGCCTTTCAAAAGATGTAAGTTTCGCTTTTGGGATTTGTGTAAAGCACTTTATTGATTGTCTCTGCTACTCTCAAGGTTAAGGTCAAGTTGGATCAGTTGAACATGGCCACAACAATAACAGCCTTACCACCAGCAACAACAACAGCAACAGGAACAACAACGATGTCAGCAAATGATAGTTCTGAGGCTTCAGCATCCCTGTTAAACGAGAGTTTTCTAATCAGTCCAAAGATCGAGATATTTGATAATGAGTTGCCCGAAATGGATGCGGACAGAACTGAAATCAAGTTGGATAATGCCGAAACCAGTGCATCTGAATTCAATGAGCCATCCGGCTCGAATAACTCAACAACAAATGGAACAACTGTGACTGCCATGAATGGATCTACCTATAAGCAGTCGACGCCAACGTTGAGCGAATCCTCCGAAGCAATTGCCAAATCCTGGGCCATTCAATACGAGGAGATGGCGCCAACGCAACGCATTTTTGCCCGTAAGGCGATCGCCGATATCCTATTCGATGGCTGCATGGGCAACTTACGCATCAATCGCATCAAAGTACGAAGTTCCAATGGCAATCAATCATAAAAAATACTTTATTTTATATGTGTAAACTTAAACCTAAACTTAAACTTAAACTATTTATTAATTGAGCTTTTTATTGTGTCGTGGGCAATGCTGAGTTGAAGCTGTGTGGGTTAATTTTCTATATGTATAGAAATATGTATAATGTATACATGTGGAGTATAAAATAATGCCAAGCTAGGTTCTGTTTATGATTGATCTCAACTTAATTGAAACTCGACAACTTTCCTAATTAGCATAGTAATTAATCAAATTAGTTATTTAAATTGCAACAAATTTGTTGCGTTAAATTTCGCTTTAGCTGCAAGCAGCCCCATAATAAAAAGCGAAATGAAAAATCTTAATTAGCAGCCGGTGCATGTGTGTCGTGTGTTGTATGTTGTGTGTGTGTTGTTGTTGTTGTTATTGTTGCTGGCCACCCGTTTGTGGAGCTGGGGCCACCGCCCATCCGGTGATGCACTTAACGCGTTTGCAAATGATTTGAGCAGCTGTTGCCACTGCCAGTGCACCTGTGCTTGTTGCATGCTGCATGTAGCATGTTGCCGGTTGCCTGCCGTTGAATGAATGCCGCCTGTTTTGCCATTTTAACATGTAATTTTGCTTGGCCCAACCGCATGGAAAAATTCAAATCACTGTGACTATGACGGGGGCTGAGAACTGCGCGCTGGGCGTTGGGGAGCGCTCTTAGCTGGGCAGGCTTGGCATCTGGGGATCGGAGGAAATGTGGCTGAGAGCCTAAGCCGCTGTAGCATTTTGCACCTGTCGTCCTACGCATGTGAAAATCAAGCGCAGCTTTAATTGATACAACAACAGCTAAAAACTACAAACCAGGGGCGTAGCCAAGCGGAGCGCAGAGGGACGGGGGGATCAATCTCACCTTCGCCCCCGTGGCTGATAAAATTCCGACAACACCCATGGCAGCAGCAGCAGCAGGCGCAAGAAGGGGGCCAAAACAGGGCTGACTTCTCTTGTCTAGTTGCACGTGTTGCACTTGGGACGGGGCAGCAACTAGGACTGGGACTGGGACTGGGACTAGGTCTGAGACTGAGACTGAGACTGGGTTGCAACTGCCACATGGAGTCGCGGCAAAAATGTTGTAAAAAATGCGTTGAACTGCGCAGCTGCCAGGCTGTAGGCTGCATGGGGGAAAAGTGAGCCCTTGACAACAACAACAACAACAACAGCAACAACCAAAGCAGCAGCAGCAACAACAGCAAACGTTTGCAGCCTTAAATGGGCATTGAAATTAAATGCAGCTGCTTTAATGATGCTGCACTTGGTGGCAGGCAGGCAGGCAGACAGCGGGGGGCGCGGAGGGGGCGGGGTGCGCGGGTTGCGTATCAAAATGGCCTAAACAAATCTGGGAATATGGCACAAAGTCGGCTGTTTGACGGTGGGCGTTGCATGTGGCAGTTGTTGCTGGGGCGTGGCGCCACAAAATGAAATGAAATGCTGAGCGTTGCAAGAGCGACTGTGCCGGTGGCCGCAACGCTTGCAACAACCTGGTGGGCGCCAGTTAACAAAGAAAAACAACAACAGCAACAGCAACAACAACTTTTGCCTTTTTGGGACGTTTAATGGGAGTTGCCGTTGCCTTTTTTGGTGCAACGAAATCAAGCAACAAAAATCTTAAATCGCAAAAGTTGTTGTTGCTGTTGCTGTTACTGTTGCTGTTGCTGTTGCACTGATGATGATGTTGTTTGCTCAAGTTAATGCATAAAAATAAATACGTTTTATGTGCCGATTTGAAATGCAATGCGGCAAGAACCAAAAATCGCAATAAAACGAAAGACTTAGGCAACGAACTTGCTGCCGTTGTTGCCAATTTGAGATGCTTAGCACAAACCCTTCTGGCACGACTCCAAATCCGTTCATCATTCACCATCAAAACTGACTGCAATTGAGCTGTACACTTGGCCCCATCTAAACGGCCAACAACTGTTTCGGCCCGTACTGAGTTAAATTGCCGTTGTTAGCGCTTTTGATTGCCCAACTTAATGAGCTGAATTTCCAATTGTACACTCAGCAAAATGAAAAAGAAAGAAGATAGATTATATGGTACAAGTACCAGAAGAATTGCCAGATTGATTTAGGATTATTTTCCTATTTTCTTCTACATGAATAAGAATTCAAGATCTGAATGCTAAAATACAACCAAATCTGTTTTTAAGTTTTTAATTTCAGTTCTTCAATTTAACTATTCCCAAGTTCTAATCGCCAAAAGATAAGCTTTGATGCAACAAGTCCTTCCTTCAACTCATTCAGTCTCCGATGGAGCATTCTTTATTTTATTTTTGGGTCGAAACATTTTTGGACTTGTTTTTGGCAATTTGGAAATTTCTGCACTAATTACCAGTAAGCAAGAAGAAGATGAAAAGCAGCAGCAGCAGCAGCATCAGCAGCAGCTGCCTCACTGGCTGCATAGCTGCTTTCGTTGAAGCTAATTGAACTCATCAGTGCTGAGAGCTAATCAAGAGGCAGCCAGCACACCAGTAGAGAGTCGACTTGTGAAGCATACACTAGATAAGAGTATAGAAACGCTCTTGACTCAAATATATTACTTCCAAATTTATGCAACATTTGCAAACAATGCTGCAGCATTAAGTGCAGCACTGAAGAATTCCATGCCACTGGCATTCAACAGCGAATTCATTGCAGTTGTATTGGCTACAATGACAGGCTGTGTAAACAAGCCACAAATAAACAATAACAAATTGCGTTTCTCACACACATGCGGCACGCGTCAGTCGCATTGTCGACGATAAAGTCACCCCTAAAAGCGCTGCTTGCCACACTCAGGTGTTTGGCTTTGTTTGGGGTTGCAATTGCTTCACACAGCAACGCAGAGGAACACATAAAAATCACACGAGAACTTGCCCAGTTGCTGGCAATTGTGCCTGGGAAGCGGACAACGACAGAGACTCGCAACCAAAAATCCAAACCCATCACGGGGTGAGCCTCATGTGAACTGTCGCCGGGTGTGTGTGTGTGTGTGTGTGTGTGTGTGTGTGTTGTAGGCGCGGGTGGACTGGGGAGGGGATTTTCAAATTGCTGGTCGTCCGCTAATGAGAGTGGGAATATCAAAAAAAAAAAACACGCACACAGTCGTCCGCTCTTCTCTGCTCTGCTCTCCTCTGTGGAATGTGGGCGCGCAGACGCGATGCGTCTGGCGTGACGAATAATGTGAGAGTGAGAACTTTATTAAGGCAACGCTCTGCGATTTGTATCATGCCCTACACACAGCAGCGGAAAAGGGGTATAATAAGCCGAAGCTATTATGCTATAATATACAATGTGGCATTTGCAACAGATTTTGTTGTGTTCTTTTTGTGAGCATGTGGGAATTTTGGGGGAGTGCGCAAGCTAAATCGTTTGTTACCTTGATTATACTGTTCTTAAGTGTGGAACATTCAGTTTAAAGTAAGCTATATATAAGTATATCTGTTTGATATGTAGTATATAGGAAAATTAGATTATTAAAATTTATTTTAGATACTCAACTTAATAATTAACATTTATTTCTGCAACTACCAAAATCACAATTATTATAAACTTTTCTCTGCTCTACAGGGTATCTTTATGTCACATACACTCGATTTGAAAATCTTGTTATTTTGCCGGCTTTACATTGTCGAAAATTCTTCGTCTTGTTGCACATTTGGAGGATTCTGAAAATTGCTGAAATGCTTTTCACACGGACGCCTGTGAGAAAGCGCAACGTGGGACTGTGAAAATGTGAAAACGAAATCAAAGAGCAAACGAAAAGAACTTTTGAACCGTTCACACACACCCGCACACCTGTGACTAGCTGTGCGTGTATATGTTAATGAATTGGGCACTCAGCCTTTAGTTTTGGGGACCTGTGCTAAACGGATATTACAGTTAAAAATTAAAGCATAAGCCCCATAAAAGTTGACAAGCTGATCGCCCAATTTAACGGCAGCTGAAAAAATTTAAGTCTGCCAAAAAAAAAAAACCCAAAAAGGTGGAAAAGAACACAATAAAAAACCTATGCGTTAATTAACAACATAAAAAAGGATACGGCGCCTTTTGATATTTTTGGGCGAAACTTTAATGGGCAATTTTTAAGGCTGCAGCTAAGCAAAGGCAAAACTCAAAACTTGGCTCATTTTTTTTATGGGCCGGCGACACCTTTTAAGAGCGCCAATCGAATCAATGTTTTAACACGAGAATACCATTTCCAAAACGGGCTCATTAAGCACTGCCGAATAACCCAAAAAGGAAAACAACAATAAGAAACAAAAAGATCAGCAAAACAACCTCAAAATGTATATCGTATATAAAGGATTGCTGCAAATTCTACGAATGCTGGGCAATTTCTTGAGCGGCAGCTGCAAAAAAAGGGAATTGAAAAATTGGAATTGGAATTCATATTCATTTGATTTCACAATGCTGCGAAAGTGAAACCAAGCCATGCAACACACACACACACACACACACAGTAAGCAGGTGAATGGGGTACGTTGGCCAAAAACATAAGCACAAAAAGGACAAAAAACTGACACACATCTCTTTTTTATTATACCCTGTTCATTAAGAATTGGCTGGAAGAGGATATTCATAAAGTTGTGGGATGTGCAGCAGGATAAATCTGTAAATATATAGATATATATATTATGTAGCATAATCAGACTAAGAATATATCAGCTTAATCGATGATATGTCGCTTAATATTGATGCAAGATTCTATCGTTTTAGGTGCACATGTACTGAAGGTTATTAGAGTTAGACCATCCCAATTTGACCTATTTACATAATCAAATTTCATTATTTGAATAATTTACATCCCATTCCCTGAACGTTGAGTATCTCCACAGGGCATCCTCCTAGTCATTCACTCGCCACTAGAGCACATTTTTATTTTATTTTCGGTTCGCAACAAACTTTGACAAGCAACGTCTTTGGACAAGTTTTGGCAATTTGAAAATCTCCGCACTAATTACCAGTGAACAAGAAGAAGATGTAGGGGCACAGGGGGGTAGAAAAAAGAGGAGCAACGAAAGCAGCAGCAGCTGCCTGCCTGCCTGCCTGCCTGCTTTCGTTGAGGCTGCCTGCCTAATTGAACTCATCAATTTTGGGAGCTAATGAAGAGGCACGTTTGGAGCTTGGAGCAGCGCTTGGCTCAAACTGTCCTCTTGCATTTTCAGGTCCAGCAATCAAGAGTAATGCATGAGGATACGATGTGCCCAGATCGTTGTGGCCTGATAAGACCGCATAAAACACAAAACGCCAAAAGCTACCAGCACCAGCAGCAACGATCGCTACTGGCGGCCATTTAATTAGCAGGTTAATTGACCGTAAGGCGGCACATTTTTGCATGCTTGCAACCGGCCAGCAACTTCATTAATAACTTGCCATCCTCAACTTCAACTTCAACTTCAGCACCACCCCCCTGTTCCACACTCTCTTGTCCATTGCATTTGTCATAGACAAAGACCCGGTTCGGCCCAGTCGCGACTATCCAGCGACTATCCAAATGACAAATGATATGTTGACAGCATTGCTGCCAAATAGCAGTTGCTAAATTTTGACACTGTCTTATCGCTGACTGCCGATTGCAGTCGGAAGACACTGACTGAGATGGGGAGGAGTTGGAGTCGGCATTGGAGCTGCTGCTGCTGCTGATGGAGACAAAGACGCATCTGCCAGTTGCTCAATTGCGAGATATTGTGAAATTGCAGTGGAGAAGATTGAGTTAAATGCATACAGTCGGTAGCAGTTGGCAATAACTCATTGTTATCTGCATCTGAGAAGGTCTTAAGTAGCTGACTGTAAATGCAGCAGCAGCATCGATCATCATTGATTGCATTTATCAACACTCACATGGGCATTTTGACGAGTCGCTTACGCACCGAAATCCATCCACAGATAATCTGTAATGTGCAGGAAAAAAGCATATATATCATTACTGAGCTATTAGCTTGTTTTAAATCGAAGGGATTTTCATGTATTGCAATAAATCATACATCCCAGATATGGATTAATATATCATATAATTGACTTATAACAATATTAAATAAGTGTGCTTTAATTTAACTCAAAGAAAAATCATTTGAGAAGCAAATTGCATAGATTTATTATTATTATGATTAAGTTTTCCACTTGAAACAATTCTCAGACACAAAACGATAAGAAAATATTTGATTTTGGTTAATGTCTTTATTTTAACTGTTTCCTATCATAATTAAATAAATGTAAAAAATTACTTTAATAATATTATTGAAATGATCAGCTTAAATCAACATGTTTCGTATTATTTTTGTTTATTAATTTTTGTTTGCTACAAGTAAATTTTCGAGCAATCTCTTAAGCTAAAAAATATCAATCTATATTTAAATTATTGGATTAATTTTTTGTTTCAGTTCGGTCTAGATTTTTTTTACTGTAAAAATTCATTTTCCGTGAAATTTGGCTTTCATTTCAGGTCCACAGCTTTCAGTTTTTCTCCTTTCAGTTATTCTCCTTTCAGTTTTTCTCCATTCAATTCTTCTCCTTTCAGTTCTTCTCCATTGAGTTCTTCTCCTTTCAGTTCTTCTCCTTTCAGTTCTTCTCCTTTTATTTCTCCGTCCAACTCCTCTCTTAAGGGGCACGATTAAGGGGCACTTAAGTCGCTTACCCCAGCGGAGAGCAGAAATCAAACCCACCACCCGGAGCATAACCCCGTCAATCACCCCGCTCAATAGATTCCACACAAAAGTCTACGCACACACCCCTGAATCGCCCCTTAACTTCCCCGCTCATTGCCCCTCACACAGACACACACTCCTCACAATGCCCCTTCAAAGAGCGCATGTGCGCATTGCTCTCGCCCCTGCTCAGGCAAGCAACCAAGTGGAGAGTTGCTCGCGAGAGCGCAGACGCAACTTGAGAGAGCGGCAGCATGAAAATAAAAACGAATGACTTAAGACACAAACTTGAGCACGTTGCGCTTCGGCAACAGCAGCGAGAACGAAGTCGGCTTAGCTTGGCTTGGCTTGGTGCTTAATGCTTGCTGTGGCTGTTGCTGTTGGTGACTCAAGATGAAATAGTAGTAGGTAGAGGCCTCCACAGCGCATGCCACAAGCAACGAATTGCATTTGTAATCATGCGGAAATGATCGCGTTGACCTTTCAGCAAGTTGCAGTCTCAAGTCTGCATTCTGCATTCTCTGTCCGACTATCCGTCTGTCTGTCTGTCTGTTTGTCTGACTGTTTCTTCTGTTTGCTGTGTCTGCTGCATTCTGCATTCCGCGGTTGCAATCAGTGTGTCTGTGGCAAGTTATGATGGCTCGACGTCTCTGCGGCTCATCCCAGCCGCATTATTTGCATGATGCTGGCGACCTTTTGATCTGATCTTCGGCGTTCAGTCAATACAATTATTGATTTGCTCAGCCTTTCGCCAGCCCAATTGATGTGCTGACTCTCTGCTCTGACTCTGTCCAAGTTGAACCTGGCCGCAATTTGCCGGCTGACGTGTCTGCATTTATATGTGGCCTCTGCGCTGAAAGATTGCTCTTCCAGCTACGTGCCCGGTTGCAAGGATCACCAGCAGCAGCAGCAGCCAAACAACAAACAACAAACAACATTGCGTGTCAGCCACAAACTTGAACCGCTGCCATTTGGAACAGAATTAGTCACTCACACGATACACTCGGGATCGCTTCGAGATAATATTGGTTTTTATAAGTCTTGCAAATGAATGTCTAAAGCCAACTCCAATCCACTTATTTCTTCAAGTGTAGGGCTTAACGCCGGCTCAGTGGGATCACTTTATTAAATAGCCACACATATATATATATATGGCCTGGGGTTATTTATAATAATATTGCGCATTATGGAAACAAATTACACCATCAACACCAATGAAGAAGACGATGTAGCAAAATGAAGGCCCGGTTAGAAATTAAAGCTGCCTAAATGTTAAACAATTTACACTGCGAGTCGTCGCATCGTTGTCGTGCATTAGTCAGACCAGGGTTAAATCGCCAAGATTGCGGCCGCCGTGGTCAAGTGGTCTGGTCTAGTCTGGGCTGGCTAGCTGGCTAGCTGGCTGACTGCTTGACTGGCTTGCTAGCTGGTTAGCTGACTGGCTGGCTGGCTGGCTAGCTGGCTGGCTTGTTGACTTTAACCGACTCGTCTCTAGTCTAGTTGATTTAATTTCAACGTCACGTCGTCGTCTGATTTGAATGCATCTAAAATTACTTAAACCGCCTGCCTGCCTGGCTGCCCGCCTGACTGCCCGCCTGACTTTGGGACTGGCCCAAAACCTGACTGCCAATTGGTAACTGGGAAACTGAGCACCGGCTTTCGAGGTCATGGGAAACACAGCTTTGTGTTGATTCAGCGTTTTATTTATTTGGATTTTGCATGCAATTGCGAAGCCGTTGCCTGATGTATCATAACACCAGCAAAAGATCTTCAAAAAATAAATTCAAATAAACAAAAGTTTTAATTTAATGTTATTAATATTGATAATAAATTAAAACTCAATTTTGGAAAATAGCCTAAGGCTTAGCCACAAATTTAAAGGCTTTAACTTGAGCTGAATTTACATTCATGTTTGTGAGCTGAGATTTATCAAAAATTAATTATTTGGTTAATTAAAATAAATATATCAAAATGTAGTTGTTGAAAGTAAATATTGAATAAAATAAAGGAAAGAAAAAACATTTACAAAAGAGAGATTTATATTGAGATTGAGAAAAGGTTAAAAAAGGTTGAGATTGATTTTTTAAAGTTGTAATTTAACTTAATTTTCATCGAGTCTAACTGTCTTTAGCAGTGCTTAATTTATTTAGTTTGTTTTTAAGACGTTTCCATTTGTAAAGCTTGCTTTAATAAAACTTCCTTTCATGCCCAGCCAGATAATTATACCAGAAATATCAATCAATCAATGCAAGACTATAAAATTGGCTTTTTGCACAATCTGTTCGCTAATTTTGCAGTTGCAGCTTTTGTCGGTGGTTTGCTGGCCAAACCATTCCTCAAACTCCAAACGCTGCCAAATTGAAATCCATTGAACCTTTCCAAAACAAAAAGCCAATTGAGCGCCCACAGCGGACAAGACAAATTTGGAGCTGTTAGTCGCAATTAGAGAAGTACGACTCCGACTTCGACTCCAATGTGGACACCGATTCCAGCTGTGTGCGGCTGAAGCTGTCGCCAACACGCCATTGAATTTTGCTTTTCCATTCCCACACACAGTTATCGACAAGAGAGAGAGATAGGGGGAAAAAAACTAAACTTGGACAACAAAAGACAATTTGAATGCGTTTCCTGTTTGAAAAGAATTGAGAAATTCACAAAATTAGCCAAACAAATGTGAACGTGAGAACTTCAATTGAAGTTCTTGAAAAGTGTTAGAAGATGAGCCAGCCGGCAGCCAAGTGCCAGCAGGGATCACACTGCCTCCGTCCAGGAACAATAGATAGCTAGACAACAAACAAAAAAATAAAAAACAAAAAAACAGACAAAAAAGCTTCAGAATGAGCCACCTGAATATTATATTCTTATTGCCTTTTGTCTGCGACAACAGCAGCTGTTGATAATTGAGCGCCAAAAAAACATAAATTTTTTATGTTGAGTGTGGTTGTAAAATTGGAAAACAATCAACAGTTAATAATAAAATCAAACTATTTACGGTTCACATCAGAGAAAAATTCTTGCTATGAAAATGTTTTTATTTTTTAATTGTGCTAAAAATCAATAAATACGTATATAATCAAATCAAGCAATTTGCAGCTGCGCGCATTTAAAATCAATAAAAACAAAACTAAAAATCAAGTAAAAAATGTGATAGTCGAGAGAGCTCGACTAAGAGATACCCAATGCTTACATAGAATCCGGCCAGATTCGTTTCGGCTGATTTTGATCAGGAGTAGATATGCCTTATGAGATGCCTAGATATTTTTTTCTGCCTGTTACACTCTGCTCCATAAGTTCATCATACCCTTTTTCAATGGATTCAGTGTCTAAAAATAGAGCTGCAATATTCATAAACACTTTGGGGAGCACATAAAAAATGTATACCAGTTACGCATGTGCATGTAAATGTGTGTATTTGTGTGTGTGTGTGTGTGTCTGTTTATGCCATGGCTGCAATTAAATATCAATTAAAAAATTGCAATGCAAATGCGCACGCACCCAAATCTGCCAAAACGTAACGAAAGACTTAAGGCACAAACTCTGCGTGCGGTTCACCTTCGGAGACCCCTCGCAGCGTGTGTGTTTCGAGTGTGTGTGTGTGCGTCATGCATGTAATTTATACTAATACACATACGCAAAATTTATGTGCAGGCCAAAACAGACAAACCGACAAACTTTATTAAAGAACTGCGATTTCAAATTTTGATACTCTTGCTAAAAATATGATTTAAGATTGGCATCAAATGTGTTAAGGAATGTATCTACTGTAAATATAAAGAATAATGAAATGAAGTCTATAGATCTATGTAAAAGTAGAGTCTAGGAATATATGTATATAATATGTAGTACAACTTTATGGATACATATGGATCCCTATAAAAGTTGTTATATTCATTAAATATACATATTCCTTGATTACTCCATTTGACTCCAGCTAAAGTTGAAACTTATTGGAAGTGCATTAAATGGTCGTCTTCATTGAGATATATTTTCTTGTTCGGTTCTTATGTATAATTATTTGTGTGTGTTTCGGCCTACAGTCACAAGTTCAAGTCGTTTGTCATTTGCACACCCTGCAAGACTTGGGCTCACAGTGGAGCTGCAAAGACAGCCAAAGACTGTTGTGGCATTTGCATAAGTGAATGAATGAATGCAGCTCTTAAATGACTTCTGACTGGCTGGCAATTATAATCGAAACTTTCAATTAAGTGGGAAATGCCTATGCGAAAGAGCGTCTCAGGCTGTTCACCGTCTAAACGACTTTTGTAATTACCATTTAAATGTTTAATTAAATCGAATTGAGTCATTAAATTTCTGCGTGTGGCATTGCACCCAGTCATAATCAGCCTGCATAAGGCATTAAATAACTGAAACAGCGGCAAGTCGAAACAGCCGTAAGTCAACAAGGCCAAGAATGCCACATGACCATTAACATTTACATCAATATAATTTTGTTTGATAGAAACGATTAAAATTATTGATGACAAATTAAATCAATGTTGTGAAATAAGGCGTGCAGTTAATTAAAAAAATTAACATTGATATTTGATTAATATAAAAATATTTATATATAAAATATACAAATAAATTTGTTCAAGTTAATAATAATAATTAAAATTATAATAAAAATTGCAGTAATTAAAATACATTTTGTTGGATTTAAACAAATATTTAATAAAAAAACTAACAAATAAAAATACAATAATTGAAAATAATAAAATAAATAATCCAAAAGAGAGTTTTTTATATGAGTGCCACAAAAACTTGACTTTTGCAGCTTGTACAGCAAATGTACCTAACTATCTTTTGCAAGTGGTTTTTGCAGCTTGTTGCACCCTCAAAGAATGGTAGTGGCATTATTTTGCTTATCTAGTTTGTCTATCGCAGCTGGAACAGCCTGTGGCCCAAATGGCTGGGCCACATTTTCAACAGGCAAAGCCAAGGATTTTGTTGCGTCTGTTGTTGTTGTTGTTGTTGCTGCTGCTGTGTCTGCAACTGGAACTGCGTCTGTGCTTGCGTCCCACGGCAAAGATTTGGCGCCATTGAAATTGAACAAAATGCAAAACAGAATTGGAGCTGCAACAACTGCAAATGCAAAAACAACTGCAACTGCAACTGCAACAACTGGCTGGCTGCTTTGTCTTACACGGCCACGCAACTGAGACACTCGAGCAACGATTTCGTTTTGCTTTTGGTTTTGGGGGCTCTATTTGGTAGTGAAAACGATTTGCCAGCTTGGTGCCAAGTTAAGCGTCGCCCGTGGTGCTCCACAAAAAAAAAAAACCAAAAATAAAAAAACAGAAACAGAAAAGGCGCCACAGTTCAGCCCAGCTGCACTCTGTTATGGCCAAAAAGAAATGATGGCTCATCAACAGCAGCAGCAGCAACAGCAGCAGCAGCAGTAGTATAAATACAAAATGTTGCAGTTGCATTTATTGCAGCTGCTGCTGCTGCTGCTGTTGTTGCTTCACTGTCAATGCCAATGCGTTTGCCATGACATAGACATTGGCCAAACGAGCCAAACAACGTCAACATTTTGGACAAACACAAAACAACAACAACAACAACAACAAGGACACATTATCAAAAGCGCCGCATTTGCTTCCGCCATCATTAATAATATGTATAGTTGCAGTTGCTGCTGCTGTTGATGCTGCCACTGCTGTTGCTGATGTTGCTCTTATTCTGAATTGACGTCAAATTACACTCGACAAAACGCAATTTGACTAACAATATATGCAAATTTAGTTATTGTTTGTGCAACTTATTTGCCTAACAGTAAATACTAACTAATTGTAGCAAATTGGGAATGAAATTCATGGTAATTGTTGCAAGTAAATTTGAGTTTGTGATGTGGCAGATAGCTTTCTGTAATTGTAATTGGAACTAATGTTATTAGTCCATTAAGAGCCAAGAACCAAGAACCGCAATTATTAGATCATAGGCTTTGAGCTTTACCTACAAGAAACTAGACGGAAATTCTAATTGACTTGTCTGGCTGGTTCAAGCATTTCTTCACTCTCAAGGCCAAGTTAAGCGTCATTATCCTTTCTGCAAGATCCAGTGAGGAAACTCATTATAGTTTTTTGTGCTGCCTGCCAACCTGAGGGAAACTTTGCATGGAATCTGCAGGGTGGAAACCTCACGTGCAAATTAATTGAGTACAAAGTCAAATGACTAAAATGCTTCGATTAGTCTTGCATTTTAAGCAAAAAGATTTAATTAAAGGGAAGCCCTTATGGAAGACCGAAATAGCTCCGATGGATTGGGGCTGGCTGGCACCAAATGAGTACTTTCAGTCTCTTGCTGTGCTTCTAGTTGAATACTATGTTTGAGAGAGCTTGATCATAGGTCTGATTAACGGCGTATGTCCATATTTAGAACAGAGTCAACTTATGTTCTCAGTGTACGTCCCAGACTTTGCAACATGTTGCCAAACTGCTGTTGTTGCTGTCATTTTGCCGTGGACTTTTAATTTATTTATGGCCGCACGACGATGACTTGCCAACTGTGTTTGCATTGAAATGCCGCTGCCAATGTCCCTCTCTTTCCCCACCTCCCCCTCCCTCCCATCCTCCCAACCTCACTCTCTCTCTTTTCTCTCTCACTCGCTCTCCCTCGCTCTGCCTCCCTCTCACTCTCGCTGAGTTTAACTACTGTGGGTCCAACGCCTAAATGGCAATTAAGCAAACAATTTATAGCTAAAATGTTGAATTTAATTAATGTTTGAATTGCACGCAGAAATTAGCAAACACATGTGCGACTCAAACTGAGGGACCCCAAGTGTAACTCCTCCCCCTCCCCACTCTCTGCACACCTTGCCACAGGCAGAGTTACAGGCCAGAAGCACGGCAAGAAATTTGGCTTGGCAGCGCCAGCAATTTAAATAAAACTTTTGCTTAATTGCATCGCATCTGGAGCTGAACAAAAAGAAAGAAAAAAACACAAACTCGGCATCGGTTGCATGTTGCATGCTGTCGTATCCACCTCTCGCTCTCTCAATCACGATGCAACAGATATCCTACACGCCCCTTAACCCCCCTCAAGTCCGAAATCCTCGATGCCAACTGCCGTTTGTGATTTTGCGCTGATCGTTAATTTAAATTGAACACATTTTGGACATGGACTCTCGGCCTCTGGGCCGTCTCAGTTTGCGCTTTAATTGCGCAGCCAGTCAGTCGAATCGCCTGTAATCCTCTCCCCTCCCTCCCTCCCTCCCTCCCCACCCCTTCCACAACACACTCGTCTTGAGCCACGTCTTAAGTTCGGGTCTAAACGATTTCGTTTAATGCAAGTGCCCATCATTTTGGGGCCGTTCATTTCTGCACGTGCTGAAAGTGATTTTAGTCAGACGAATATATATTTTTTTTGTTTTTTTTTTTTGGTCATGGTGAAACCGGCAATTAAACCTAAAGCTACTCAATAACTCCTTGAATGTCCCCCTCCCGCTCCGCTCTCCGCCTAATGAGTTTTTAATTGGCCTGCTTGCCTGTTGGTCCTTCTCTGTTTGCTAATTTGTCGAGTGTAGATAAATGAAAATAAAAAAAAAAAAACGATTATTATTTTTTATTATATAGTTTTCCTGCTTTTTTTATCAAAGTAAATTCGGTGCCTTTGGCAGGTAATTCGAGCTGATTGAGTCGTCAGCCAGCTGCCATTTGCTTGATCGTAATTTGAGCTACACCTTTCTAAGCTTCAATTCTCACCTTGCGCCAGTACAAAGTACTTTTTATAGCCAGCTATTTCACAGCTGCTCGAAGATGTGTGTACAGGCAAGTCAGAAGGTTCAAGTCGAGAGTGCGCAACTGGGAAATAGCCTTAAGCCAAGCCTTTAGCCCCCAATTAACCGTTGAACACATCTTAGGTACTGTTATTTGCAAGGCAAATGCCAAGATTAGCAAAATCTATCTTTAAAATGTTGGCTTTCATTTCTTTCGGTTATCGATTTATATCGATGTTGGTGCACAGACGAGTTTATCGATCAAATAAAATAAGCTTAATCTACGTGTGGTTTTTGAAAACTTACTATCTAAATTAGAAGTATCGAGTTCTTAAGGTGTATGAGTTCGGCATGTCCTTAGACAGGCAGACAGACGGACTTGGCTAGATTGACTCCTCTATAGTTACTAGTGATGGTTTTTTCTGCCAGTTACATACTTTAAAGCTGAATATAGCTAGACATCCTTCCTTCTCAATGTTACATACTTTATTTACCACAACTTTATTATACCCATCTCAACCACTTTTAATGGCTGGAGTGTATAAACAGTAGCTTAAGCAACTCAAATTACAGACTTGTTGTACTTCATTAGCTTAATTATATTTAACTCTTATACTAATTAGTTAAATTACTTCGCTTAGTTTTCTTAACTCCTCCCTGAAATCTTTCGTATATAGTTCAAGTTTTTTCTTGCAGATCTGTCTTTGCATGCCACTTTCAGCATTTCCCATAAAATATCTCATTACAATTCGTATTTGCTGCCTTTTTTTACCATTTTCTGGCTGTGTTTTTGCAATTTGAGTACATAAAATAAATTTCATGTTTCCACCTTAAAATCAACGATAATATTTATTTTTCAGCTAAATTTTTAGTGGTTTAAGTTAATGTTATGTCGTTTGCCTGCTGTCTGCCCTGTCTCTTGCCTCCCCTTGTTGCCCCACAGCCTGTTGCCAAGTTATTGTGATTTCAATTTCAGTTTCAGTCTGCTGGGTCTGTCGGGCAGATTGCTTAAGTTTGTCTTCTTCTTCTTCTTTTTTGTTTTTTGTTTTTTTTTTTGAGTGCGTTTGCGTGTTTCTCATCATTTGTTTGCAATGAAAATAACACCAACATAAACAACGATCGACAGGCAAAGGCTTCAGCTTAAGGTCCAGTGTCAGTGCTTCAGGTCCCAGGCCCATGCCACATGCAGCATTAAAATGCATAATACCCGCAGCGCATGCGCTTCCACTTTGGCCATGTCCTGGTCCCAGGCGCCACACCCTGCTGTGGTGCAGACCGAGACCACGAGAAAGATCCACTCGTAGGCGGCCAGTTTGCATTGCGTTGATTTGTGGCGCAACCCGAAAGGTAATCGGCCTTTAAGTTATGTCAACGACTGAGACAGTTACTTAATTGAGTTTCGCCTTGACCAAGCACAAAGCTTCTGCTTAACTTGTCTTCAAAAATAATAGCATTAACGTCTTCAAACAGTAGCAGCAGTCAAAGATTTAAAGTCGTTGCTCACCTTAAAGTGGTTGAGAATATATTTAAAAGATTTGTAAAGAAGCCTATGAAATTCTGGGTGAAAAAGACTTTATAAAAATAAATTAAGTAAAATAAATGAAGTACATTTTCATTTAAGCTGAAACTCATTAAATATTTTAGCCCATAAGTAATCAGTTTCAGCTTGTATATTTCCTGTAAACTGCTCTCTTAGCCTTATCTTTACATGCAACCAAGGCTTTGACTCATTTACTTGCATACCATTTTTTAATCTTTATCAAGAATGTTAACCTTTCTCAAATCTGCACTTTAGTTCTTCAATTTCTGCTGCGTCGTTCCCGAAAAAGCTGGAGCAACGATTCCTTTTTAAATTCGGGATACGTATTTTTTTTTTATGGCCGAAAATGCCGAAAATATTTTATAGTTTATTATGGCTGATTGAAATTTGTGGTGCCCCCGTTGCGAGGTGGAAAGTGCAAATGTGTGTTTGATGCTGGCTGCAGGTGTTGAAGCAACTGCATTTTTATGATAAGATAGCGCCCCAAAAAAGGCGCAACTTTAATGAGCCACAAAAGGGCAGCAGCCAGTGTGGACTGCAGACTCTGGTTTCTTTGCCAAATGCAGCCGCAGGGGGGCAGGAGTGGCAGTTGGAACCCAAGCTGCTGCTGCTGCTGCATCCCATGGTGAGGCCATAAATATTATAACGTAAATCGTTTAAGTGCCGTTGGAATTATATAACCAGGTGAACTTAAGATTGAGCAGAAAATAATGTGGTAGAAGTTTTCTCCAGGCTTTTGATGCCAAATTGCAACTGCTTGCAACTGGTGGCAGGAGGAGGGGGACACCGATCTCGTAGCCAACGCCCACGCCCGCACATTATACAACATTGTTGCAAGTTTCTATTTCTATTAATCGCAAATTGAGTTTGCAGTCAGGTCTTGCATTTGTTTGCCTTTGTTTGTGGCAGGCCAGGAATCGTTGCCAATGCCTAGACAAGTGCGTGGGCCAACTACCCCGACCCCTCATCCCCCCCACGGACTTTTCACATACTTCCCATCTAGACAGAGCAACAGCTGGCTAAAGGGTCGGTGTCTATCTATGTTCGAAGCTGTTCCCGGCGACATCTGCGCACCGAGCATCTAAGCCAATCTAAGGCGAATGCTCACAGACAACAATCACAACAACAACAACAACGTCGACAACAACATCGTCTCGCCTTATATGGCAAACGAGCCGACATTGCCGCCCATCGCCCCCAGTTCCCTGCCTCCTTCCTCCTCACGCTCAGCTCCTGCTGTCTGCTATCTTTTGTCTATCGTCTGCCCAGTTCCAGTTCCAGCTTGAGCTTCAGCATCAGCATCAGAGTCTTTGTGCCTGCATTCATGCCAGTCCTTTTGCTGTACAGTGTTAACTCTTTAGGAGTCAGTCAGCCTACAGCAAAAGAGTAGCATCTTGGGAGGAGTCAAAACTTTCCACAGGCATAATCCGATTTTTAAAAACTAGGATTTTTTGATCATGTCTTGACCTTAACCTTCAAAGTGATAACGCAATTCTGTCTTGAAATCCATGTTAAATTCGAAGAGGCACTAAGCCTGTCCGTCAATAGACTATTCACTGTACCTATGCCGTGCAGCTGCAGTTAGTTGTAAAATGTTCTGCTTAGGCTCAATGCCTGGGAAATCGGCTGCCGCTGCTGTTGCTCTTGCTGCTGTTGTTGCTGTTGCGTGGGCTTCAGTTGCAGGTGTTCCATAGACTGATGGGCGCCATTGGAAGTGCAATTGTCCAAAATGTTTGCAGCCCGATAGATAGATAGACGTATGTGGGACGCAGCCACGCCTTAGATTTATTTCAAAGGCGCCAAGCTGCCAACGAATTCAAATTAAATGCGTGGCGCGTCACATAAAAGTCGCCTTGCATTTAGCATGTATGCAAATTATCAGCAACAACAGCAACAACAATGACAACAAGAACAACAATTGGTGACACATAAAATGCAAGCAAAGGTTGGCCAGCTCGCTCCTCCAGCTGCTGCTGCTGCAGTTGCTGCTGTTGGTCAGCAACCTGGCTAGTTTGCTAGTTGGCCACGTTGTCATCGTCATCGTTGTTGTCGTCGCTGTTGGCCGTTTATAAAGTCAAAGGGGGCACATGGCGAGTTTTAACTGACAGACAATTACGCTAATGGGACACAAATGGCAAATTAATTAGCTGCGGGGCCAAGCAGCACAATACCTGCTGGCTGATGTTGCTGCTGTGGATGTTGCTGCTGTGGCTGTTGCTGCTGTGGCTGTTGCTGCTGCTGTTGATGCTGCTTTTGCTGTTTGTTTGTGCGCATAAATCACAGCTGATGGCTCTGTAATGGACCTAACAGAGAGCTAATAGTCAAAGACTCCTATTTAAAGCCTGCCTCAAGTCATCAGTGCAGCTTTGCCAAAGTGTCGGACAATCAAGGATCTACAAAAAAATAAAAGCCATATTTAATTTAATGGCAGCTCAGACAACCATTTTAATATATGAGCTATATAACTATCAAACCAATTCCAAAGTTAAGGGGCGAAGCTGAACCAACTGGGATTATACAATAGATTAACCTTGAGATGAGTTTCAGGGTTTTGGACTGGAATGAAGCACGAATAAGAGCAAACGAAGAAGGATATCTGCGGCAATTGAGCTGGGCAGCGGAACCAGATCTAGGATAAGCAAAGTGTATCATAGTTAGCTATAATTAAAAACGATTTGAGCAAGCGATCTCTAGGGAAAGAATATACTTGAAATACTCATCTGTCTTTTGACAAGACATTCTAGACTAGGAAGTTAACTAAGTATAGGTTTAATCAGTTGCTGAACCTGTCGATGAGAAGGAATCTCCAAGTCTCTTTAGTCTCCAATAAAAAATAAAAAAGTCATCAACTCATAAGAGAGATTTTGTTTACCAAAACCATATTTTTCAAGGACGTCGTCCAGCTCGATTGTTAAGTAAATTGCATCTTCGATTTAAGTGCAGTTGTTAACATTTTATAATAACCCACAATTTGCTGAAGTGCGTTTTAAATGAGGTCATTAACTTGCGGATCCTGCCTACTTAACAGCATCATTAAATGCACTGAATGACATTCAAATCAGTTGAAAATGCCACACAAAGACGACTGCAATGATTGTTGATGTGGAATTTAAACCGCCCGTTGAACCAGTTAGCAATGCGAATTGGCCACAATTGCAGTGATCATATAATTCTGCACAGGTGTCGATCAGCAAGTAACGATCAATGATCAATGATCTTATATATATGCATATTATGGTTGCTGCTGCTGCTGCTGCAGGTTGCAGGTTGCAGCTTGTGGTTATTTTTCGGTAGCTGTGTGTGCGAATGTGGAACCACCTCTTTAATTATAAAGCGAAACAGCTGGCGCTACAGCATGTAAATGTGTGTGTTGCTCAACCAACAACTAATGTCCATAATTACAAAGCCAAAGTCAACCAACAAGCGACGACAACAATGCCAACAACAACAGCAACAACAACAACAACAACAACAGCAAGTGAACAAGTGAACAATGGCCACGTTCTTATCGCTTACAACTTGTTTCGATTCCATTGACCAACTATGGTCAGACTGCGGGCAAACTCTCAATTTGGCCAAGAGGCACATTGTTGTTGCAACTGCGGCTGCTGCTGCTGCTGCTGAAGCGAAATGTTTAATTGCCGGCGTATGCGGCGCCATAAATGCGCTCCAGACAAGGACAGCGAGACGCAGAGGCAGACTGAGAGCGTTTTATAAAAATTATTAAAGAGCAGTCGCAGCTATTGATGAGGGCGCACTTTGAATCAAAATCAGAATGGCACATGTCCAAGTCTGTGGCTAATTATGGTGATCAGTGGAGAGAAACAAGCGTGATCAGGTGGAGCTTGAATGGCTAATAGCTACCCTATACACCTAAGAAACGAGATCTCTTAGAGATAACTCTGGCAAACTGACTAACAGGGCTGATTCTTTGAAGATTGACCAACTTACTGATAATCTATATTCCCAGGAAAGAGGACTGATTCCTTAAAGCAACTGCACAACTAACAGATACCCTGTACTCAGTCCGAACGTGCATTTCCACCCATTTAGTTGAATCCAGACCCAATCAATTATTATGCTTTGCTTTTCCTCACAATTAATTACTTAATAACTTTTATGTTCTTTTATTCAATCACTTCAAAATAAGTAAATATTTCAAAAATCAACTCTTCCAAAACTGTGCAAGCTTAGCGACCATTTCAAATGGTTGAACAGGGCATACAAGCATTTTGGCCAGACCCAAAGGCAAAGCTCTTGGAGACCACACCCAATTGGTGTGAAATTGGCCTTCCTGGAAGCAAAGGCGAAAGGGTTTGCCATGCCGGCATAGTCGTATCCATGTAATTAGGCGCGTTCTGCTCACCATTTAGAGACGCTGCCCCGAAGGTGCGCATTTATCAGTGCAAATAACCGGCGTCCCGAAAGCCCAAAACCCAAAAATAAAAGAGCCAAACGGGGAGTTGGCTAATAAGGATAATTGCAAAAAGGACGGGGCGTTAAGTGAGCTCTGCTCTGTTCAGCGAGGAAATTTGACAAATTGCCATCAGCTTTTAGTGTTTTCGACATGTAAACGGCTGCAGGTGTTTTCATTGGGCGTGGCAGCGACAGCCGCACCAGCAACAGCATAGGCCCATTGCCCAGATCCATGCCCATGGCCAGGCTGCAATCGCAGTTGTTTGCTGCTGTTGCTGCGATTTGTATCGCTGTCCAATTAAGGCAGCAACATGCGCTGGGGCAGCAACATGTTGCCAGTCCAAGATATTACTAACGAAGCACTGACAATGAACGCGTATTGCCGTCAGTTTGACACTCCCGCAAAATGCAATATAGCGAAAAAAAAAAAAGTAATGTATATAAATAAAAATAAAAATTCATTACGATTTCGATTTAAGCTGAATAATTATTTATCTAGATAATGCTACTCACTACTCTCAGTTCGTTCACTTTTGCTGTGATTCATATCGGCCAGCAATTGCAGGCGTGTCAGCAACAAGCAGCCAAGCAGCCAACCAGCCAAACAGTCAGCCAGACAGAGACAGTTAGGCAGCAACCGGCAATTGCAACTGCAACTGTTGCCCCCAAACTGAAGCCAAGGCTTGACATAAAACAAATAGACTGTCAGTTTATGTAGCGTTCGGAATGACTAAATGTTGCCGTGATTGGATTTTGCATGGGCTTGTGCACATTAGATACCGCATTAAATAGTCGCCATATATTGCCAGAGTGGGTGAAATCCCACAGCAGCAACTCGAGTGGGCTGAACCTATTTAAAAAGGGATTTGTGTTATAATTGATCGATTGACATAGTTATATCTTGTTTAGCTGGCATCCTTGCTGAAAATTCTCCATAACAGAAAGTAGACTCTAAAGAATCGAATTCATCCATTAAATACTTTAAATTTGTCTTCCTTCTGTGAAAGTAGCAAGAGTAATGAAAGTAATATTATTATTATTTATCAGTCAAGTTCATTCAGATTAGACAAATGGTATTTTGTATGTATATTTATCAAAACTCTGCAAATTAAACCTAAAAAAAAATTCCCTTGAGGAATAATATTCATCCAACAAATACTCAAAATATTTCTTCCTCTGAAAAAGTAGGTTTATGAAAAAGTGTTAGAGTAAATTTATTACTATTATTTATCAGTTAAGCTTATTCACATTAGATAAGTGTTTTTTTTTTGAGTGTAATGTGCCAAAAACCAATTTACTACCTTGCGACTGCACCATGCAGCAAAGAATTCTCTTCGTTAATTGTTTCCAATTAACACAACTTAAGTAAAATTATTTATTTCAACTGTTAATTTTTTTATATATCCTTTCCACTAGCATTTTTCTTGTCACAGTCAAGGATCTCTCTGCCGCTTTCTTGAGGTGCCTCTCAGCAGTTGAAGTTGCCAAAGGCAACAAATCAACAGGTGGAAATTGAGTTTTCAGCTGTTCCTTGCGTCAGTTCGTGTATCTTGGGTATATCCCAGTCGGGCATTCCCCGTTTTGCATACTCCGCATTCTTATGCGTCACATTTATGGCATAATAAGGCATAAGCAGATCGCTTTTCCGCAAATGCTGTGTGCTGATGTAATGGCAATGTTTATGTCATGATATCTTGATCAGCTCAACATGGAGCCAGCGCCTTCCAAGTGACTAATCATCCGAATGCGATTACCAGATAGCACCCTCCTCCCCCCACCCCTATCAGGCGACCATACCGACTATGTCTGACTGCACCTGCCACCTGGCCAGCTGTCAGCTGCCGCCCACCGTCGACACAGGGGCGTGTCTCTCATTTTTTTCCTTTACATACTTAGCATATTTTCTTATGCGAACTCCAATTCAATTACAAGTCAGCATTTGCACGCGACAATCTTTCAGATCGTACGGCGATTTCAATTGGTTATTGCGGCAGCACTTGCAAAATTAATATATAGTGTCTACAGATTTTAAAAATAATTACAAAAATGATAAATATACGTAATCAATAAAAAAAAGATTAAGTTGAAAAGTAGGAAAATATAAATAATAAATGATATATTTATTTATATACTTTTCCGATAAAATATGTTATATATTAATAAAAAGTATTTCTTAAATGCATAAAATATAGCGAAAAGGACACACTTTTTTGCCCAGTGTACCGCAGGCCAAATTACAAGCAGCACACACTAAGTAAGCCAGGCCCAAGTGGTGGCATTAAAAATGCGTGAAAGCGCGCTGAGTTATCTCGTTCCAGAGTCAAAGTCGGACGTTGGAGAGCACGTATATAAATCAAAGCATGCGCTGCTTGCCGTGGACCAGTTTCACTTTAAGAGCGGCTCAATTGATTAAAAATAAACTATATATATATATATATATATATATGTTTTATATATAAATACATATACTCAAAGACAACTTTGTTAGGCAACGGCAAATTTTAGCCAAGATTTATGTGGCCATAAATGCGATTACAGAGCTCCAACGAAACGTCAAAAAATAAAAAAAATAGAAAAATGAAAATAGGAAAAACAAAACAAATACAAAACTGCGAGTCCAGTTTGCACTTTACACGGTTTTGTAATTTATTTCTGACGCTTCGATTGCATTCTAATGACAAGTGCAGCCGACGTCGGCAGCGGCGTTGGCGTTGGCGTTGACGTTGCCGTCAGCGTCGGCATCGCTGTTGATGGCAATTCTTTGGCATAATTCACAGAATTGTTGGTTGCTGATTGTTGGTTGTTGCTTGCCACTGGCGGCGTTCACACTTCAAATTGCCAATTTGCATATTTTCGGCATACGTAATGCAATTGCCAAGTGTTTTTTTGAAGATGTTCGACTAGGAGGATACCCTGTGCATTGACTGAAACTGGGCTATGAAAGTGGTAAGTGGCAGAAAATTAACATATACTGTCGTAAATACATAAACATGTATAGTTATATTTGTGTTGTGGATGTCTCCCAGTGGAATCTTTAAGGAGACCCTCTATAACACAAAGATATGTAGGTTCTGGCTAAGTTCTAACAGATTAAAAGACCTTAATTCGGCGCAGTCAACATATAATTCAGAAAGAAGAATAAATGAGACACTCATAAAAAAAAGTTGAGAAGAGCAGACTTATGTAACATATCTATCTAAATATCGCTGCATCTAAGCTTATCAAGAGTACTATGGTCAAGAAGTAACCAAAGATATTAATTTCAGTTTAAGAGTACATAAAAATAAAGACTTATTTATGAGATTGATTAAAATATCTTACAATATTTTAACCATATTATTATTTACCTCGATTGTTATTTTTATACAGATTATATTGTATATACATATCGAGATACCGATTTCCACATATGACAAAGTATTCCCATACTTCCTACGGTGGCTTGGCTCATTAATGGATTGGTCGCCAATCACTCAATGAAACTTTCTCCACATGATAATCCACTTGTTAAGATGTATTAGGCTGAAACGATATTTTGTGGATGTGCTTCCGTTAAGATCTTTTAAAACCCCAACTCATCGCTTAATTCCCTTGGATATTTGCCGCTACCCGGCTGTTAACGGCTTCTCAGATTCGGGCTGAGTGGCTCTCAGTAATGGCCACATCAATTAAATTGATGATGATCGTTCCTTACTTAATTACATGGCAACAAAACACTCTGTACACTTTAGAGGGTACAGGGTATATGCAGCAGCAGCTTGCATACACAGATTGCATAAATCAACCAACGCGTTTTCGGCGCATTTCTTATCGCTTGCCTGCATCTCTTTTTTTTTATTATTATATTGTTTTTTTTTGGCTATTGGCAATTCATCTCATTCAACAGCTAAGCACTCAGATTTCGGAAATGTGCATAAATGCTTGATGCGAGAGAATTTTTTGTTGCTGTTTTTGTTTGCCATAATTAATTCCAATTCCACATGCAACGTGGCACAAACATAAAGGTGCAAGTGTGTGTGTTTGTGTGTGCAATTGATTTAAGCTTTGAGGCGCATTTGAAACGCCCATGTGGGAGTTGTTGTTGCTATTGTTGTTTGTCTAGCCTGGGCAAGTGTTGTGCTTGCTGCTGCTGCTGCTGTCTGATGCGGCTGTCGATGCTGATGTTGATGTGTTTTGACTTGTGCGCTGATTTACGGGCCAGCGCCTGCCGCGCAGCAATTTGTTTTGGCCAAGACTGTGAAGTGGCTGTGTGGCAGAGGCAAAGGCAGTGTCAGAGGCAGTCAAGCCAAGGCCAGCAGCAGCAGGCAGCAAATTAACGCGCCAGTCGCCGCCGCCACATAACTTGCCGTACGCATAAAACATGTTAAGTAATCAATTGCTGAAGTGAAGAGGCGGTACGCCTATACAGAAGGGATGATAAACGGGGGCAGGGAGAGCATAAGACTCGGCCAAGTGTTCATTGCCAATGCCAATGGCAAAACTGTTGCTGCTGCGGCCGCCACAGTTGCCACACTTGAAGGGCCACGTTAAACACGTGCAACACAGCAACTGTTGCGGTTGCTCCCCCGGCTGTTGCTGCTGCTGTTGCTGCTGCTGCCATGGGCGTAGCAAGTAGCTTAACTATTGGGGGAATGGGTAAAGATATTACTTGAAATGCACATCATTTGGATTTACAAGGCCTCAATTTAAAGCAAATGTGATTTCCAGAATAATTGCTCTGCATATAAATGATTAGCTTATTTATGGGCAATAATTTTATTCACCTTGTAAAGTCGATTAAAGAACTTATCTTTTGTATCAATCATCATTTATATGCAAATGAATGGAAAATATATACTGTGAACTTCTGAGAATATTTCTTTAATGATGATAACAACATTTTATCTGATTGGGGAACTTATAACATTTTTTTTTATAATTTTATTATTGTATACTTAAAATTTAGAAAAAATTCATTGCATTTTGAGAATATCAAGCTTTTTTAAATGTATTATTAATATTAATAGTAACATTACGCAATAAATTGTAAAATGTATAAAATCTGAAGAAATATCTGATATTTAGCAAAGCATTTATAAAGTAAAATTGACTCAAGTTCTTCATCTATACTTAAGCATGCAAAAAGTTTACTTCACTCCAATTAAACAGGTGTTATATTTGCCTATCGATCCCCCTCTCGCTACGCCCATGGCAGCTGTAACTGCCGCCTGTTTGTTGCTGCTGCTGCTTTTGCTGTCTGGTCAAACTTCAAAGTATCCTGCGGCATAATGCGCTTAATAAACCATGAATCACTGTCCAATGCGGCTGTCACAGGCATAAGCCGAGCAACTCTCTGGGCAGCAACATTGATTTTGTCACGACGCAAACACTTTTAAGAGCCAACAATTGCTAAAGTGCGCGAAGCGAGAAGAGTAGAGAAGAGCAGAGCAGAGAAGAGAGGAGATTGGGGGGCGGCTGCAAAGCTGCGTCTGCGTTCAGTAAATGATGTGCGCATGTGATAAAGGGCCCCGCAAACGAGCCACGGCTGCAACAATCAGCAACAGCCTTTTAGCCCTACTGCCTGCCAACTTGGCCAACTTGGCCAAGAGTTCAGTTTGTTGTTGTTGTGGTTGTTGTTGTTTTCGGTCGCCTTGTCGTCGGCTTGAGTGGCATAAAAAACGGCTTGCACTTGGACTTGAGTTTGAGTTGAAGTGGTTGTTGTTGTTATTGCTGTTGTTGTTGCTGTTGTAGTTGCTATTTGGAGTCTTTGGACCTTCAGGCTCCATGGGGGCTATCAACATTCTCAGGTGCGCCTGCGCCTGCGCCTTTTGCGGCCTTTGTTTAGCAGCCAAGTGGGCAACTTTTGTCAGCATCTTCTTCTACTACTACAGCTGGCCGAAAAATTGTGGCTTGCTTCTTTTTTTTGCTTTCGTTATTTTGTTATTTTGTTGTTTTGGCCACAACCCTAAGCCCACCATTCAAGCTAGTTAAGTTGTTAGCTGCCCTCGGGTATCACGTGCACTTGCAAAAAATTGGGAACAAAACTTAAAAAATCGTCATACTCAAAGTTATATAGGATATAAAAAATAATATATATTTAAAAAATGAGTTTAGCAAGAGCTTATTCTATACTCTTGCTAAACTCATTTTTACATATGTTAATTATCAGATTATCGCTTAAGGCAAGCGTTTTAAATTACAGAATGAATTTAGAAAATATTTCCAATAAACCAAACATGAGTTTTAGCTTTCAGTGGTCTTTTCTAAATGCAACAAACACATTTTTCTGAGTGTAGCACAGTCAGCAACTACAAAACTCCAAATTGCACACAGTTGTATGTAAGTTCCCTTAGCAGCCCAGACATCCAACCACCAACCACAAACTGGCAAGCAAGCATCCAGCTAGCCGAGCTAGCTAGCCAGGCATCATTAATCAGCTCGGGTTCATCAGCGGCAACATGGTTCATTAGCTTTGGTTAGTTGTTGCTGACGCTGCTGCAACTGTTGCTGCTGCTGCTTCTGCTGTTGTTTGGCGGCCTCCTGTCGTCGATTCTAATCATAAGGCACCAGCAGCGGTTGCGGTTGCATTTGGCAGCATTTGGCTTCGTCTGCCGGTCGCCAAGTTAATTGGCTAGAAGTTTTACATAGACGCAACTTGCCAACTCCCAACTTGCAAAACTTTGGCGGCAAAAATCTGAAACAACAACGCAACCAAAAGTTTCAGTTGTTGTTGCTGTTGTAGTTGTTGTCGTTCAGCTTATTTGGTAGCAAGAGTCTGCGACAGCGACCCATTATCAACATGCTCATGCTGATGTTGCAGCCTCAAATCCCGCTGCTTATTGTTGCTGCTGCTGTTGCCATTGCTGTTGCTGTTGCTGCTGTGCCTTATGCATATTTACATGTGGCCAGAGTTTTTGGCGAGTCTCTTCGGCAGTGATCTTGTCGCAGCGAGTGCCGCGTCTGATTAGCTTTGACAGTTTCCAGCAGTTTTTCCAGCTACTGTTAGCGTTCTGCGCATCGTGGGAAAAATAGGCACACTAAGTCAGCTGGGAAATAGGTTTTCCACTAGACAATTGGCTTGATTTAGGTAAGGGATTTGAAAGAAGGCTCCAAAAAGTGGACAAAATTTATTCTAAAATTAGAATTTGTTAAAAAACCTAAAATAATTTTACTATTTTATTAAGATCACATATCAAGATAAGAGTTAAGCAAGTTCAAAGTAAATTTTCCAATAAATTTTCCCACCTTTTCTAGTTTGAGAAATTCATGCAGAGTCAAACGAGAAAATAAAACAAGACCAAAGAGCCATTCCACTGTCCAACCGGACCAGTTTAAGCCGATTGTGGGCTGAGAGCATCTTGACTACATCATGACAGCATATTTCCTTTGTACATACATGTATGCATATTGTGGCAAGTTGACGAGATGCGTGTGCATTCGTGGTATCCTCGTTGACAAATCATGTTGGCAACTGTTTGACGCTGCCAACAAGTCTATCAAAACTTGACAACATTTGCATCTCTCGACTAGGACATATTTATGTGTGTAAAACCAGACGGGAGACCGGCTACTGTTGCTCAGGTTGTAGCCTGGCCAGAACTGACTACCGACTACTGACTACTGTAGTTTTGCGGACCGTCGACAGGATACATAAAATTTATGAAACAACGACGCCTTTTGCGCACATAATTAAATCAGACAAAGCGCGGCTCATGTAAATCCAGAAGACCAGCCCACAACGAGTACAACAACAACAACGATGGCGACTCCAACGAACCGGATGCGGCACAAGAAATGCAGCTTGACTATTTTTAATTACCCAGTGCCAGCTGCCGCTGATGCTGCTGCTGCGACTGCTCCACAGATGCATCTGGTGTGGGGTTGCATTGCCTGGCACTGTAATTGTTATAGTTTGTCAAGTGGGGCTGGGAACTGGGGGCAGAGATTGTTCAGCCGTTGGCAGTGCCTGAGTTTGGAGCCGGAGCATGCGAATCAATTACATATTACTGCCCCGCTGTCCGGTTGGTCGGCAAATCGACGTCGCTGGCGATTAACTGCAGTGACTTTAACTTAGCTCGGATCGGCTCGACTTGCCAGTTCGCATCTCAACGCAGCGACGCTTTCATTAAAGTGCAAATTATGACTTGCCAGTTCCGCCAGGTGTTGGCCTGGCCTATTTGTCTTTAGCGAATGCTTTGGCTTTGTGCGCTGGCTTTTATGTATGAAGTTATCAACGCCAGCGTCGTCATTGTACGATTATTATTACTTGCTGCTTTTACGACATTAATTACCGCTCTTCGCTGGCCTTCTTACAATTTATAAATAAATTTATGGCCCAAACACAATCAATTGCTTACTGGCGCTAACTGCTTTGCTTGCTTTTCAACAAAAGCTCAATTTAAAGCCATTAAGGTACATGTTTTTTTACACAACTTGTTTTAGATCGATATATTGTTCATTTTATAATAAACGTGAGAACATTTTGAGGCAACAATAATGAACAGCAAAATAACATTCCAGATTATATTAAACAAAGTAAAATCCATTTAAATGCAAATTTCTTACAAATGCTTACTTTCATTAGCTTCAGTTTTTACATTAAAAATAGTTCAAATAGCTTAAATATTAACATTTCTGTTTGTTTTTCTTCCATTAGAATACTTTAAGTGGACATTAAAAAAATACTTATTTCTACATGAGTCATATGTATTTAACAAAAGAAACATGCAGCTCATGTGGCATTCACAAGGAACAACTAAGGAACAGCTTCTAACTTGTAAAGGACAGGCACTTGCGGCAATCGATTGCCTCCCTAATGTAGATGTGACAGTTGAGAATCTCCTGCACCTTCTCCTGTATGTTGCTTTCGATCTCATTGTAGGCCAAGTGCCAGCAGCAGGAATTGCGTCTCTTCGCTTTGATGATGCAGCAAAAGTACTTCATGATCTCGTAGACTTTATCCATTTGATTATCGACGACCAGATCACAAATGTTCAGATAGATTAGGTTCACATCGGTGGGATTGGGCTCCGCCTCCGTTTTCACCCAGGTGGCCAGCATAGATTTGTAATTGGGATTGACGAAGACATTTGTTTGCTTCTCCGGTCGTTTTACAGTTGGCGCCACATCCTCCTGCTTATTGTTTAGCGTGATATATTGGAAAATTGCGGGATGCATGTGGTGGGGCAGCTGCTTCCTGTAGTCGGCCACAATCTGATCGGGATCATTGATCATTGATCTGATCATTAGTGGCGGCGGCGGCGGTGGTGAGGACGATTTTCTTTTCCAATTATTGTTGCCTTTTGAAATCTCCAAATATTCATCTGCAGAACTGAGAATTTGACGCTGAATATCCTCTGGTAGCTCTGCCAGAACATCCGGATCAAAATGTGAAATGGCTGCGGATTTGGATATTGTTGACTCCCCGCTTAGAATTGGAATCTGATCGGGACGACACAGACGCTTATTTTGCCGGGCCAGCCCCTCTTTCGATGTGGATGGCTGCAGATCGCTTCGGTTCAAAGGACTGTTAGCCCAGGATTCGGCACTTATCTTTGGTGGCGGCGGCGGTGGTGAGGACGATTTTCGTTTCCCATAATGGTTACCTTTCGAAACCTCCAAATATTCATCCGCAGACCTGAGAATCTGACGCCGTATTACAACCGGTAGCTCTGCTAGAACATCCGGATCAAATTGTGAAATGGCTGCGGATTTGGATATTGTTGACTCCCCGCTTAGAATTGGAATAAAGCCCGTCGATTTCTTGGTCATGTCGAGTCCCATATCTTTTGGTGGATTCAGCTTGCTTGTTTCCGTTTCAGTCCCCTTAAACATATTCAGCATCTTGGATGCAGCTGCCGTTTTTGCGTTTTTTAGCCAACCAAGCATATTGGTGCTTTCCGAGTTGGCTTTCGTATCCAAAGGCTTGATTGGGATTGTGATTGGTACAGTTGTTGATTTATCTGAAAAAACACCGAATGACTACTGTCAAGTGTCAAGTGACAAAGAAAATTAGGCATACCCTTTTGCTTTTCGGAGATTTTGGAGAACATATTCATGATGACATTCTCCTTCTTCGACTCGACAACATCATCTAGCTTGCTGAGATGGATGCCAATGCCACGCAGCTCGTGTGGCGGAAATCCGGTGTCCTTCATCATCTTCAGCACAAAATTCGTAATGATTTCCACATCATCTGTGCTTTGTGGGAGCATAAAAGACTTTGTCTGATTATCGCAGATACCGTGTCCCATAAACTTGGACGTCTCAACGGGAGCTTCTGCAGCGCGAACCATTAGCTTCAAGGTGATCGTTTTGGCCTTGCGTTTAATCTCCATCAGACGACTGTGCACCTCAACACTTAGCTGTTTGAGAAACTTCTCCAGCTCTTCGTATTTGCTGAAGCGTATGCCGTAATTAACTTCAGCAGAAACCGATTTGCGTTGCTAAAAGAAGATTACATCAAATTTAACAACGAGCTGGTTTGTATACCTTCATCTCACCTGTTCGTAGACCAAAGGACGTGGATCGATGCCGCGACAGTTTTGATAGAGTGTCTGTGCCATTTTCTTGCCCAGCAGCATTTCCAGGCGCATCAGCGAAACCTGCTGCACATCAGCACAGCTGCTCAAGCCAGCCTGATTAAGCTTGTAGGTAATGCTGCTGCCGACACCCGGCAGCACATCCAGCGCCAACGTGCCCATATAATTGGCTGCATCATCTGTCTGCAGCAGATGTTGTCCGTTGGGCTTAGCTAGTTTGGTGGCCATGCGAGCGAGCAGTCTATTGTGCAAGTGAGAGAGTTAGATTAATTTAATTAACTTGACTCGTATCCCACTCACTTGTTGTCAGCGACGCCCGCTGAGCAGGGACAGGCAGTTATATCACGCACCTCTTGGCGTAGATGGGTCACAAATGTCATCACATCCACGTGGAGTTCTTGCAGCACATCCGTTAAATCCACGAACATTTCATCGCAGCTCACTGCCTCGATATTGAGTGTGTACTGTGCCACAGTGTTGTACAACGCAAAGGCCACCTGTCAATTGAAAAGAGATCATGTCAGAGTAAGTCTTATTTTATTTATGGAACACTTTGCTCACCTCACGATAGCCCTCAAAGTCATATGGTATGGTCTTCAGTTCGGGGCACAGCTTGAGGGCCTGGCCCACAAACATGCCGTTCTTGATGCCCTTGGCCCGCGCCTCGTAGCTGCACGAGGCAATCTCCGACAATGACATATTCTTCTGGAATCCATAGCGCACCTTATCCGCTCGCACATTGTCATGCAAATGCTGCTCGAAACGCTGGGCAAAGAGTTCCCCCTCCACCTGACGATTGGCTTGGGGATGCACTGGCACTTCGGTGGCACCGCTGCCGCCTTTCGAGTGGGTCACCGCAATGGGCAGGCCACGCAGCTCCGGATGCGAACGCAATCCGACAGATACAAAAAAACAATCCATATCAATGTGCATCACATAACGTTTGGGTGTCTTCGTGGAAACATCTTTTTTCAGCAGCTTGCCAGCTGCGAGCAGTGATCGGAGTTCACCTCGCTTGTCAAACGGCTTGTTGCCATGCGCCTGGCGCAGTTCACAAACATATTGCTTGAAACCGGCGCCAAGTGTCGCAATGTGATGCAAACGTGACTTTTTGTAGAACTCACTGAGGAACTCTGGATCGACAGCGGTGCGGGCGCTGTGGCTGCTATTCGGATGGTTGCTCGTTGTGGTGGCGGATAAATTGGTTATATGGCTAGTGTGCTTCTCGGGCGATGTGGCCACAGCCTCCTGCAGCTCCTTGAGTATGCCATTAAGTTCGGTTTCCTCAGCGTCGGTTGAATTGCCGAGAGTCGAGTCATTCTTCTTGCCCTTATCAAAATTGAGACGTGGTTGTGTCGTCTTCTGATTGGTATACAAGATATATGGCTTAAAGTCGAGCACCCGCATCTGCTGCACACAATCCACAACCCATTGGGCAGCAATGATTCGGCTGGTGTCCATTTTGCGCACCTTCACGTCGGGTAAATTGGATGCAATGATGAACTTTGTGTGCGATCGTTCATAGTGATGATAGATGCCCCCATGCACCATCATTATACGCTTCAGCTCGTCGGCCGTGGGATTGGTTAGGCCATTGACAAATATGGAAATGCCATCGAATAGATTCGATTTGCGAAATGGATCGCTTGCGGCAGCAAATTGCTCCTCGAGCTTCGATTTTTTTGCCTCAAAGTAACCGCCCTGCAAAAGCGAGTGTTGGTTGCTGATCATTGAATATCATGTGATTGGCCAATGACTCACCCACTCACCAAATCCATTGTGATCTTCGTCTGCCATTGCAACCGCTGGAACCACAATTGGCAGCCAGTAATTTGAAACTCTTTTGGAAGCAGCCTAAGCTAGACCGATAAATTCAGCCGATTACTGTTTGCACTTATCGATATTTTGTGAGGTGGCAACACTTGCTGGTGTTTAGTGTTGGTAAATTACATTTGCTTGTATTTTTTTTGTTTGGTTGGAGTCTTTTTGAGTTGCGCCTAAAATGTGGAAATATGGGCAGAATCAACTGAATCAAGGACCACCTGGTGGTGGTGCTGGTGGTGGTGGCGGTGGCCCCAACATGATGCCCATGGGCGGTGGCTTTATGCAGGGTGGCGCAGGCATGCACATGTCGCCGCAACAGCATCAAATGAACATGATGGGAGGACCTGGAGGAGGGCCCGGCTCGATGCAAATGAATCCCAATGCGAGTGGACCACCCGGTCTAATGCAAAGCATGGGCATGTCGCCGCAACACCAGATGCAGCAGCAACAAATGATGCAGGGAGGCGTCGGCGTTCCCATGTCCAATATGCCGCAGCAGCAACAGATGATGGGTCCACAGCAAGGAGTGGGTATGGTGCCTGGTCCACAACAGCATCCACCCAATATGGCACAGCAACAACAACAACAGCAGCATAATCCTGGCGCAGGTGCACCTGGTGGACCAGGTGGCGGCAACAACATGCTCGCCATTTCTCAACCCAATCCACACAAGGAGATTAACATAGTGCAGCTTTCGCGATTGGGTCAGGAAACTGTGCAGGATATTGCATCACGCTTCCAGGAGGTATTCTCCGCCCTGAAGAATATACAACCTACTTCGCATCGCGACAATAATACGGAGAAAAAAGTGCAGGAATATTTTCGCACAATTCGTTTGCTTTTCAAGCGAGTCCGCATCATCTATGAGAAGTGTAATGATGCTGGGATGGATTACATGAATGCGGAGAGTCTGATTCCCTACCGGGATGAGCCCGATCCCCGCATCGAACCCTCCCAGTGTGATGAATATCGCAAAGTTTTGCAAGAGAATCAGGAATTAATCGAAACGGTTAAATTGAAAAATCGTCAATTGCGCGAGATTATTGACAGAACACGCATCATTATCTGGGAAATTAATACGATGTTGGCCATGCGGCGCTCTTAGATCTAAATACTATATCCAAATTCCAATTGTTTATTTATGTAAATTTAATAATAAAAAAAAGAAAGAAGAATACAAAACTAAAGCAATGTTGATTATTCGGTTTGGGCGCTGTGCAACACTACCCATTTGTGATGCAGTAGAGAATAAGCAGTTTTGTGATTTGTAGGCGACGGCGGCGACTCGAATTTCTCAACTCCACAAATTAACAAATAAAATTCTTATATACATTCGCTGGGCATTAAATAACATAAATAAATAACTGCCCTAATCATGGCGAAAATGGCATTTCAGCATCAGGCCGGCACGGCAATGGAATGCTTAAGCGTAAGTTGTAAATTTTACGCACACACACTTACACATACAGGTAGCAACAGCGTTCTTCCCGTATAAATATGGGCACATTGTGTGTGTGTGAGTGTGTGCGTGTAATTGGGTCGAATTCGAATGAGAGACTTGGCCATAAATAAACTTTCACACTATTAGTCAGCTTTATTTATATTGTTGTTGTTTTGGCTTAGATTCCCATAACGCTGCATAAGGAAAAAGACTACGACCAGGAGGGCAGAGAGATCCTTAAATGTGGCTTTAAAATAGGCGGCGGCATCGATCAGGATTACAAAAAGAGTCCGCAAGGTTACACGGATTATGTATGTACAATAAAAGAGTTGAATACATGCTCAACAATATACATATGTATACATAAATTTCTAGGGCATCTACGTGACGGAGGTGCACGAGGGCAGTCCAGCTGCCCGTGCTGGTTTGCGCATCCATGACAAGATACTGCAATGCAATGGCTACGATTTCACAATGGTCACCCATAAAAAGGCGGTTAGCTATATAAGGAAAAATCCCATACTCAATATGCTCGTTGCACGCAAAGGTGTCACATCGACATAATCACTGCAATTCGGCTGGTCCTCTCACTAATAAGCAGCAGCATTCAAGTGGTATATGGAAATCCACTAATAACTATTATTACTAGAAATTGCCTCCCGCGTTGCTATGGATCTCTCCCCTTCCCTGTCTCTCACTGAAACTATCTCAATCACTAGCGGATCTTTTGGAAAACTACTCGAATACTTATTTATATTTATAAGCATACGTATAATTAAACCTTAAACAACATTATTATATATGCATATCGCGCACACATATATTTAGCCACAAAAAAAAACATAGAAAACCAATGTAGAGCGTAGAAAAGCTTCTTGTTAAATTGATTTTCTTTGACTTGGTTTAAGTTGATAGCGAAAAAGTAAAAGAAAAACAAAAACCCATATTAGGTTGTTATACAAATACTCCACTTGTTGTACGAATTGCCAAGAAAACCATGTAAGAAAAAGAAAAAAACATATTGCCAAAATCACAAAATACACACATTAATATAAACATAAGCCAAGTTCACAACGACTCCATAAAGTGTATAAATTATGAATCTCATTGTACATTCTCTGAGCCCATATCGAATAGTGAGACAAACTCGTTAATATGTCAGGATTAAAGTAAATTTTTGTACTTTTATACACCTACCCAGAAACAAGAATCTTAAAACAATCAGCAGCATTCCAAAAAAACCAAAACAAAAAAAGATCGCAAAAAGTTGTTTAAAACTAAATATTACATAATTGTGATAAATATGCCGTTACTTATGCAGATGTGTTTTTTTTTAATATGTATTTTTTAAGTATTTTTAAAATCAGTTTTTAAATGTTGAATTGCATTGAATAAATGTTTGCCTCTAGACACCGAAATGATGTGTTTTTCCCGACCTTTTGACTAATAATAAACTGAATAATGATAACGCAGCAGATGTTGCCATTTTTTTTTTAATTACCAATTACTATGGGTTTAT
This sequence comes from Drosophila paracracens, assembly GCA_035044025.1. Lineage (NCBI taxonomy): Eukaryota > Metazoa > Arthropoda > Insecta > Diptera > Drosophilidae > Drosophila > Drosophila paracracens. Next base: position 2,173,320 of record JAWNMN010000713.1, read on the forward strand.
ACACACACAATCACAAACATACATAATTAAATTTTTGTAACATTTTGCACTTAAAAATTGGACAAAAAACATATACACAACTAGTTTTATACGCAATCAATTTGCTAATTAAAATAATTACAAATAGCTCAAGTTTTAGTGAAGAGCGAGGCTAACAGAAAGAACGTGGCACGTGTACAGATTAAAGCGGGGGGAGGGGAACAGCTTGCCACGCATTTGCGAGGGGGGGCAAGAACAGACAACGAAATAAGGCATGCTAGCTACATGCTGAAACTACTTATTGGCATAACCATTGGGATTTTGACTCTGCCAACGCCACGTGTCCTCGCACATTTTATCAATGCCGCGCGTTGCCTTCCAGCCCAGTTTCGTCTCCGCCAGCTGCGCGTCCGCATAGCAAGTGGACACATCCCCGGAACGTCTGTCGACCAGTTCATAGGCGACCTTCTTGCCAGAGGCACGCTCGAAAGCATGCACCAATTCCAGCACCGAGCAGCCAACCCCAGTGCCCAAATTGTAAGCAAAGAAACCAGATTCGGCAATGTTGCGCAACTTGTCCAAGGCCTTCACATGTCCCTCAGCCAGGTCAACGATGTGGATGTAGTCACGCACACCGGTGCCATCTTTCGTTGCGAAATCACTTCCAAATACGCTCAATTTGGGACGACGACCCACCGCCACCTGGGCAATGTAGGGCATCAGATTATTCGGCTCGCCATTCGGATCCTCGCCAATGCGTCCACTGATGTGTGCGCCCACCGGATTAAAGTAGCGCAGCGAGACAACTGCCCAACGCTGATATTATACAAAATACAAATGATTAGCTTAACTGATAATTTATGATATATGCTATATATTCACACCTTATCGGACTTGCACAGATCCTTGAGGATTTCCTCTGTAAAATATTTGGTTTTGCCATAGGGTGATGTACAATTGCCGGTCGGATGCTCCTCGGTGACGGGCAAGAATTTTGGTTCACCATAAACGGTGGCGCTGGAGCTGTACACAAATTTGAAGACATTATTGTCGGCCATGGCCTCCAGCAGCACATTGGTGCCTGTCATGTTGTTGTGATAGTACTGCAATGGTATACGGCAGGATTCGCCAACAGCTTTCAGCGCCGCAAAGTGTGCAACCATATCGATTTTGTGCTAGAAATTGATAGAAGACAACAGAATTTAATATTGATTTGAAAGATTTAAGGAAACAATTTTATAATTAAATTAAATATAATATAATATATTGAGTCTTCATATAGTAATCTAAATGTTAAAAATATATAAACTTGTTCAGCTCATGGTAATCGGTTGGTTTTTTAGTAATCTCGAAGATTAAATTAGTTGTTCATAAGATAAAGTTATTTACGGATTATGACTAATTTCCATTTAATTTGCCTTTACTTTATCGTCGTCAATTGTTTTCTAAGAAAACATTTTTAATTAAAGAGTCCATTAGTGATAAGTTTTTAATTTTATGTTGGGATTGCCACAAGGTCAATTATGTGGAAGTTTGATAAGAATTGAGTGAATTTTAAGAAAGTACGTCTATATATATATATTTAATGAATTATATAAATATATATATATATATACAAGAATGAACTCTTTGCGTTATTTATTTAGTTTATGGCATTAAAATACCCTCTACTGATGCAATTGATGCTTAGTAATCAGATAGATTAACTACAATCAGATTGTGACTTCTTCAAGTGCAACGTCAATGTTGACGTTGTCGTTGCCAGCACATCGAGTTATGTGACGCGAGGTCAAATGCCGATGCAATCCGATTGTAGCGGACACGTCGGAAGTGGAAAACAATTGAGTAAACAACATGAACAAACTGATATCGCGACAGCAACAGCAAACGCAACATGTCTGATAAGAAATATGGAAATGTTTCGAGTTGAAATGTGCCACATGTATCCATCTAAATGGATGATGGAATGTGCCACGTTAAACTTTGAACTAACAACTCACCTCCTGGAACACTGATCGCACTTGCTCCCGATCCGTGATGTCCACGCGATAGAAATTGACCTTCTTGCCGGTGATTTCCTGGACACGGTTCAATGCCTCGGGCAGCTTGGATGCACCGCCGCTGTACGCATTACATAGATTATCCACACAGATGACATTGTAGCCAGCGTTGAGCATCTCCAGCACGGTATGCGATCCAATATACCCAGCGCCGCCGGTGACCAGAACAGTGGGTGGAGCCATTGTATTAAAAATAGAACCTTTCGCTGCAAGTGTGCGTTGATAACTGATAACTGCAAAAGTGAAAATTGGGTTAAATTTTAAAGCGAAATTCGCACTTGACGTCACCAAAAAATATTCTACACCTGTTAACGGTTCTTTGTGTACGTGTTGAGTGTGTGTCGCGTCTCAACTCAACTGACTAAACGTTATTATTAATTATCTAGCTAAAATGCTGCTGACATGTGTTGATATCTAGACGAATACACGTTGCTTCTGCTTTGTTTCTCCTTCGGCGGCTACCCTTGAAATCGAATGTGGTTTTTTGTTTTTAACTGCACACACACACACACCTTTCACACACACACATACATATGCACGCGCTAACAAATGATGAGCTGCTGGCTAAAGATCGCTGACCTCTCTCTCTATCTGTCTGTTTGAGGTGCTTCTTCAGTGTGCGTTTTTTGCTGTTGTTATCGTAACTAGTTTCTTGCACTTGTCGCACGCACATTCATTCATTCATTCGCTGACCTCCTCCCACTTAAGCACTTGCCGTTTTTTGATTTGTTGTACGTCTGTTTGGTTGGGCGGTTTGCACGTAACTGAATTCTTCTGCTTTTGACTCTGAACGCTTTTCGCTGCTTATCAATGTCACTCTGAAAGTGCACTCAGCGTGTTGTTAACTGCAACTGTTTGTTGCCAGCATTGCGTCTTTAGCTTGTAACATTCTTATCAATTACTGCACATTTCTACGATAATTTAGATTATTGTAGTTGTATAGATTGGAAACGAAAAAAAACCATAAAAAAAATTATATTGCGCTCAGAAGACCGCTCTCCTTTATTATCAGAGCAAAATGTAAACAATAATGAGGTTGGCGTTGCCACATCAGCCCAGCTACTCTATCGATAAGCTATCGATGACAGCCAACCGTCCAAGTACGATATGCACATATCTAAGCAAGCAGCGAGCAAAGAAAATATGCATTAAATTAGTTATTTACGCTCAATCATTAATTAATAAATAAAGAAACGTTAGTCAAGCCATATTAACAATAAGCATGGCATCCGCAACGGTAAGAAATGTATGTATGCCACACTAACAATGAAAACGCAGCAGTTGGAACAGTTAGAACTGCCAACAATACCGAAAACCACAGCGCAGAGATAACAAAAAATAAATAACTTTAATATGATAAAAATGCAAGAGCTAATTGATTACATTTCTTTTTTACGCAGGTGCCATTACTGGACGATGATACGATACCGTTTGGCGAGGAGGATGAGATGCGTGATCCGAGCACCGCACCACAGAAATACACGTAAGCAAAGCGTCAAATATATACACAATATTGTATGAGTGTATTGTTTACCTTCTTCTTCTTCCGCACTTTTCACTCTTCGTCATCAGTCATCCTTATGTGACCTTCTTCCACTTGTTCTTCCGCGGCGCCTCGATTGTTATTTACATGTTCTGCGGCTGGTTCAGCGATTCCTTCATCACCACTTTTGTGTTTGTAGTGCTCTTTCTATCCGCCGATTTCTGGACGGTGAAGAATATCTCGGGTCGTCTCTTGGTCGGATTGCGCTGGTGGAATTATGTCGACGACGATGGCAAATCGCATTGGGTTTTCGAGTCGAAGAATGTAAGCGAAAATTTACACAAAAATATTTAGTGTTTGCAAACAATAAACGATAACTGTAACTGTAGTCTTCCACATTCCAGAGTCGCATCAACAAACACGAGCAGCGCATTTTCTGGCTGGGATTGATATTGTGTCCCCTTTTCTGGGGTCTCTTCTTTCTGGTGGCTCTGTTTGGGCTGAAATTCAAGTGGCTGTTGTTAGTCATGATTGCGATTGCGCTGAATGCGGCCAATTTGTATGGCTATGTCAAGTGCAATTATGGAGCTAGCAAGGATTTGAACAGTGCTGCCACCGATTTCGTCAAAACGCAACTCTTCAAGAACGCTGTCGATATTATGACAAAACCCTCGGGAACACCACAACCACCGATAAATGTGCGGCCGACGGGAATTGTCTAAATGCGAATACGAAGTTCATTCTTGCCCCCAAAGAGTATTTAGTGTTTATGCTGTCAACTGTAACATATGTAAAACTTAATTTAGCATTAATTTTTTCATACATTTACGCTGCTTTCTATTGAGTAAAGGACATATTAATGTACTGAATTATACAAAATCTGAATTATATTGTTAAATTAATTAATTTGTTATTGAATTAAATTATTATTTTGCGCTGTTCCGTAAATTGATCTGGCAACGCTAAATGATTCACAATAATCATCATATTACGTATTTATGTGCTCCGACATCTGGCCACACTGATCTGTCAGTTCTTTTCTACTAAATCGATAAGTTGCTTGTCCATCACTAGCACGCAGGCCATTGTCGAAAAAAATTTCCTTTGTCGACATCCACTGCCAGTTTTGTGTGACTTAATACCTCAAATATATTTACAAAATAGTTGCAGAAACGTGCGCAGTCGAGCAATTTTAAGCTTTTAGGCAGCTAATAAGTATAAAAGAAAGGTGAGTGCGGTGCAGTGAATGCGTGCACAATTTGTAATTGTGTTCCGGCAATATCGATTTTTTTTTCGCCGGTGTTAGAAAACCGGGTTTTCGTTGGCACCAAAAAAGATAAGCCGATTGTAAATTCTGATTATTTCCCTAATTTGTGTGTTTTGGTGCAGCAGTAGGATGCGAGGTCGCGGCGGCTACATTCCACGGGGAGGGGGTGCCACCATGCGCGGTGGTGGCGGTGGCTACTACAACAATCGGAATTCTAGCAATTACGTGAACACTCGCACCCAGGGCAATTATCGTCCCAACAGTGGACGCTACGAGAACTATCACAACAACAATAATAGCAATAATCGCTATGGTGGTGGTGGTGGCAATAACAACACCAACGATCAATTTGACCATCGCAACAATCGTGACAAGTTCAACAATCATCATAATTCGAGCACGGGCGGTGGACGCTACGATTCCTCCGGCTCCAGTCACAAGCGCAGCTACGTAAGATTAACCAGCTTAAAATAACTATTTGTTTATGTGACTTATTATTTATTATTCATTCTTTGCCAGGATTCGTCACGCGATCGCAACGATGACCGCAAACGGCCGCGTCAAGACGTAAGTTTATTTTTGACCTAAACCCAAACAAAAAAAAACAGAAAAAAAAAATGAGTTTTCAGGTTTTTCTTTGCTAAGATTGCATTTGGTTTTTTGATTGTCTGTAATTTTAATGAGTTTCCAAATATTTATAGCACTATTTTGTGAAGGTTTAACGCCGGATTGTAGAGCGTATAAAATAATAATATAAAATGGAAAGACAAATATAAATAATATAAAACGCACTCAAAGTAGTCAGCATATATAAAAAAAAAAGACTTTGAGAACGCAAGAACTCAATTTAAATTGCACATATATCTATCATAAATATATAGATGGATAGATATCAGCAGCAGCAGCTCCGCATATAGCAAAGATTTTGCCACACACCGAAATATATTTACATATATGTATTTTATACGCATAGAAAAGCATGAATTGAATTGATATGTTTGTGTATCTACTATATCTTATATATAAATATATATATACGTATATCCTAATAATGCCTGCCGCAGAGCAGGCAATTTCTCCGTCCCGACAACAGATAACTTGCTATATATCTAGACCATATAAAAAAAAGTATAAGGTTTGTTCTCATCATGCTATAACTACTACTACTACTACTACTACACACACTTGCTCCAGGATAACGATAACCTAATTTATATCTATATAAACCATATATATATAGAGCAATTCTTTATCATAAACAAGAAATTTATATACCTATTCGAATATCAAACCAAAAAAACAAACCAAAAAAAAACAATGCTCCTCTACACTCCTACTTCCTATTCATCATGAATCGTCAATAGGATTACCGTCGCACGTCCTCGTCAAATGATCACAACAACGATCGCCTATCTTCGTCATCGCAGAACATGGGCGGCGGCTCATCCTCATCGAGTTATCATCAACGTAACAGCAATAACAACAACAGCAATGATCGTGGTGGTGGCATGAGCACCAGTTCATATCGTCCACGAGATGATGGTGGCGGCGGCAGCCAGCAGCGTCATCATCAGCGCGACTCATCGATGGGTCCGCCAAAGCGGCCGCTAATCCGCAGTGTTGCCGGCACCAGCTATATATCGCGACCACGCGGCTCAATGTCGATGCGTGGCGGCATGATTCGGAGCAACAGCGGTAGCATGCGCGGCGTTGGCACCATGAGGATTGTGCGCATCAACGAATCCAATGATCTGCGCACCATGCGCCGCCAGCTGCTCTATGCACAGCAAAAAGATCGCGCTCGCCTCCTCAAGATACAACAGCTGAAAAGGTAATTAGACAAAAAAAAAAACGTTTATAAAAAAAACCAAAACAGATAAAAGTCGACCAAAATATTCTCTTAAAATGAGGAAAAATCTCAAGGCTGATAGTTGTTGAAAGTACGTAACGCCAATGTGCCACTGAAGCGCCCGAAATATCACCAAAAATATGTTGTGATATATGTGTGTGATATGAACACTATACAATACTATATCTCTACTATATAAATGCATTCACATGAGTGAGAATCCCGAGTGTTTAAGAACTTTATAATATCGATATTATATTGGCAGCATTATTATCACAAATTGAAAATGTTTATTTGAGCGAGAACACGTTCGTATATAATCTTCTGTAATATCCAACATATATACTCAAAAGTATATATCATATCTCTAGGCCGACACACTCTATAAAAAAAAAAGATCTGTTTGTTAGCCTTATCATCTTATAAATATTCGTATTGTGTACTTATCACAACAATTTGCATTTGCGCCTTCCCCCAAACAAACAAAAAAAAAATCACAACAAAAACCAAAACCAAAAAAAAAAAATTCAATTCGAATTCCATAGCTCGTTGCGGCGTCAACGCCAGGGAGGGAACAGCAGCGATAATTCTAGCCATGACAATGATGACTCTGATAATGCTGACAAGGATGATGGTGATGATGAAGATGCTGCTGATAAGAAGAACAACAAGAACAAGAAGAAACAAAGCAATGACAATGATGATGGCGAAGTCGATGATGATGAGGACGATAAGGATGACGCTGGCGGGGATGGCGAGGGGAAGAAGAGCAGCGAGTCATTGAAAAAGTCGACGAGCAAAAAGCAGCGTAGCAGCAAAATGGCTTCTTCGGATGATGCCGAGGCAAGCGGCAAGACCAATGATGATAAGGAAAAGGATGAGATCGATGACCAGGTGCACGATGATACTGGCACTGGCACTTCGGCTGATGCTGACAAAAAGAATGCCAAAGCATCAGCCGGCTCCGATGACGATGATGATGATGAGGCCAAGGTGAAGACCGAAGATTCGGCCGATGTCGCCGACAAGCCCAAAGAAAAGGGGACCACCAAATCATCATCGTCAGCGAGCAATGCCGAAAAGTCGTCGACAGGTAAGAAAAAGGAAAAAGATGGCGACGACAAAGAGTCCAAGTCCAAGAAATCGACCAGCAACAAGAAGGAGCGCTCCTCGCGCAAGGACAAGGACAAGGATGACAACGATGAAGAGCGCAAAGAGCGACGAACATCCTCGCGTCATCGTGAGGATGATCACAATAATGTGCGCAAGCGCACCTTCATCAAACTCACCTGCGTGCATTGCCGCATCAAATGCGTGACCTTTAAGGTGAGTGTACAGTCGAACTTGCTTTAAAGTGTATTCTAACAAAAGAAGTCTCCACAAGTCTAAATTTCGAAAGAAGTTCTCAAATACCTGTTTCCCATTTCCAACCAAAGCCTTATATTATTTATATTTTATTTATATGTCCAATATTATTTGACAGGAATACCATTATCATTTGAACTCGCGCACTCACAAGAACTCGATGCGTACGGTGGCGTTGAGGCAACGAGCCGATTTGCAACGGCTGCGGGCTCGTCAGCGCACAACACAGCGTGAGATCGAGGAGAATAGCAAGGAGGAGTATGAGTCCCGTTACTGCCGCCTCTGCCGTTTGGCATATCGCCAGCCGAAGAATATGCATCAGGCTTCGGACCATCATAAGACGATTAAGAAGTTCTTGATGCCATACTGTGGCTCCTGTCATCTGGCCTTTAAGAATGCGATGCTGTATGAGAATCATCGCTGTTCGCTGGATCATATTCGGGTAAGGTGTACCAAATCTTAGTTCCATATTTCTTTATAATCTATCTATATATTTCTCAATTCGGTGCACCTACAGAACAAGGCGCGCAATGATGAATCGGGATCGGAAGATAGTGTGGATGAGCGCGAGATTGATTTGAACAAATTCCTCACCGTGGATTCGGTGGGCGAGATCGATGATGACATCATGGATGCGGATGTCGATGCCATGCTACTGGAGGCTGAAACGGCTCAGAAGAGCGACGACGAGGAGACCCGTAAGCGTGGCCTCATCGGTCTGGACTTCATTAAGGCGGTCGAGGCATTCTACTGCGAACTGTGCAATCATCACTCGACCAAACAAGGCGGCGACGATACCTTAGAGGCGTACACAAAGAAGCATTGCCTGCAACACTCGCACATTAAGAACTACTTGCGTCACAAGGACGAGACTGATAAGAAAACCAAGTCTGAGGTTGGCGACGATGATGAGCACGATGCCGACGATGACGAGGCGGGCAATAAGCCGACGAAGAAGAATATTGACGAGGCTGAGGCTGAGGAGGACATCGAAATGGATGGCAAGGCGGGGGAGGATGAGGACGACGATGACGATGCTCAAGAGTCGCACGATAAAAATCTGTGGGAGGAAGCGGACAAGGATCTGGGTGATATTCTGGCCGATTTGGAGACACTGGGCCACGAAGAAGAGGAGGAGGAAGATGAATCTGTGCTAAACATTGATATCGAAAGGTAAGTTTTCATACCTTTTGAATGAATACAATTGCTACAATAATATGCATCCAACATTGCAGTGAAAAGAACAAACTCAAGGATGTCAAGGATGACGCAAGTGGCAGTGCCGATGAGTCTACAAAGGAGACCAAACCGTCAACGGGCGGTGGTAAAGCAGCTGATAAAAAGGCAGCTGTGTCAACAACAACACCCACCAAGCCACCAACAACAACAACCACCACCACCACAGCCAAGAAAGCAGCGGCGCCCAAAGCTGCAGCAGCTGCTGCTGCCAGCAAGGCCGCCAATCGACCTGGACCGGCGTCGACGAAACGACAAGTCTTGGTCAATGTGAAACGCACCACGGCTGCGGCAATCAAGGCGGCCACCAAGACGACAGCTGCCGACTCCAAATGAACCCGACTCTGCCACAACTACAACCACAACAATCCATTCACCAAGCGTCGTAGATGAACTGCAACTGGCCAAAGCCCAGTGAATTGGTTGCAGCAGCAACAAATAAAAACACAAAACTCTTACAAAAAAACAAGTTACAACATTTACAATCAGACATTTTCTGGATGCAAAAGCCTAAAGAAAACCACCTGTGTCTCTGCATATCGAGAGCACTTTTTTTTTGGAGCCTTTCTAAAGTTGAAAACTTACCATCAAAAACAATGAAACAGCGAAAATTGTTTTATCGGCCAATTTGTGTGCAGGGCAGTAGCTTTTTAGAGAGTATTGAAAAATGGGCAGCTGTTTAATTTGATTAAGTGAATTTTTGTTTTTGGAGCGCCGTCTATTTTATCGGATGTATTTATTAACCTTGTGGAGAGACTGTTTTACTTATTGTTGTTATTGTTGCTTGTTTATTTCCGCTCGGAGAAGACAATGCGATCGCTGGCTGGCAAGCTGGCACAACTGAAAGGAAAACGAATACATTTCATTTCATTTCATAATTTTTCGCAAAATTAACTTTCACTGCAGCATGTCGCGTATGATGATTGAGCCGACGTCGGCACAACAGCTGTGGCAAGGTGTCTGCATGTGGCCATATATTACACAATATGTGCCACTTAACAGCGCTACTTGTGCGTTAATATAAATAGAGGCTTCTCCTTCTCCTCGCTCTTGCTTCCTTTTATAATTACTAAATTGGACAGCGCCGCGTCACACAATGTCATGCTTTGATTTGATTTCGTATGCCAGCCAACGGTTGGTTATTTTTATTTATTTATTTCCTTTGACATGCAGATGGGGACCGTCTGTCTGTCTGTCTGTCGTCCAGCTTGTGTGACGTTAATCCCTGACAATCGCTCATTCAGCCGATTGTGGTAAATTGCAAGCTTGGCTGTCGCGAGATTTATGCGCGCATTGTTCTGTGCCACAAATCCGGTTTTTGTCTTAGTGGTTTGTATTTTGATTTTTTACCGGCTTCAGTTGTGTAGCCCGTTACTGTTTTAACATTTAATCTGTAGCTGCAACTTGTTTATATTTTGCTTGCGAGGTTTTTGGCTCTTCTATTAAGAAATTTCAACAACTTTTTTGTTTTGTATTTATTTTTTCTTCCTGTTGTACAGCTTTTTTGTGTTTGTTTGCACTTTGCCACATTTTAAATGCCAAGGTGGCAGCTTGTTGGCCGAATCAAGTTTCCTAGCCTGATTGCAAAAACACAAAAAGTAGTATTTTGTTAATGCCAGCGAAACGCATTTTAATGTTATTTACTGCAATTGCTACGCATTTTTAGCCGCTGGCCATTGACATTTCTCATTTCTCGTGTGTGTTTTGTTAAATTAAAACATTTGGCGACTCCCTTGAAATGTCAGCTTGTTAAATGTGCTGGCCAATTTCAAAGACATTTATTTCTTTCTTGTGCGGGTGCGTGCCTAATTGCTGGTATTTAAGCAAAAATTGCTTTGTCTTGTGCACATTTTCTCATCGTTGTTTTGTTTTTTGATTTTTTTTTTTTTGTCCATATGCTTAGCAGTTTTTTTCTTGTAATAAACCTTGGCACTCAAAAGATGATGGAATTTGCATACATTGACGTGTGCGTGTATATGAAATTATATTTGTTGTTCAAAAACATTTTGATAATCAACGGTTTTGTAAGACGCGGCCATAACTTCGTTAAAGTCATTGTTTTTCACATCAAACACAAATAACTGGCCGCTGGCAAATTACTGTTAAAAAGTTGCCGAGCCAGTGCTGGTAAATGGCAAACAGAGTGTGATCGATATAATTGTGCACTTTTCTCCAAATTGCCAACGATAATCCTTGCTCATTCACAATGGTTACGACTGTGATTAGATTTAAATGACTACACAAATATGCATATGTAATTATTATGCTACATGCCCATTCTCAATGCGATGATTAACTGTGTAATGTGTGAACATTTCACACGACTCTTTTTGGCAGCCTTGTGGCGGCTGATCAGCCGGCCGTTTAAGGCATGCTAATAAAAAAGAACTTAATTGCTGTGCGACCACATAAACCATGGCCAGAGTGCTGCCAGATCTTTGGGAAATCCCAAATGCTAATTGCCATCGTTGCACTCTATGCAAATATCCCCCTCCCACACATACACACACACAAACTCACATATGAAATTCACCAAGTTCCGCATCAATTTTAGTTGGACTTGCATAAAAATTTCTTACATCACACGGTAGATAATAATTTCTGGGCACGCAAATTTGAAACGAAAAACAGCACATGGGATATATGTGATAGATGTGCAAAGAGATACGGCAAGGGCGGTGCCGGTTGCACTACTAGATCTAATTAAAGCCAAAATCAGGTGTACCTGCATCTGGGAAAGATGTGTTGTGTATATATACATATATTTGTGTATATATACATATATATTTTGTTTGTCATATTTTTGCATGCCTCATTCATTCTTCTCACGCCCAAAATGCAAATGAAGTCGCTTGGGGGCATGCCACTCCCCAGGCGGGTTAAATGGGGGGATGGGGCATATTGCTAATGTTAAGCCAAAGACGAGTTTACATGCTTCGCTAGTTGTCGCCGCCGTCTTTGTAGTGTGAAAACCTTTTTTGTTTATTTTCTATGATTATTTCTATGCACCTATATATATATATACGTATACTATAATCATAGTTGTCATTCATAGCTTGTTGCATTGTTTGGGCTAAACTCTTTGGTTGTAGTTGTTGGTTTTATGTTTTTTTTCGCTATAGGTATTTGGGCTGCATTTGCTATTGCAACGCTTTTCTGATTTCTTTATATTTAGTTTTATTAAGAGTCACCAATTTATTGTGCAAACGACAATCTCTGTTTAGTTTAGTAATGCTCTTGTCATAGTAATAGTATGTAAATGCTCACACTGGGGAAAAAGGAAAATGTTTCCATCAAAAGAATAAATTAAAATTTCACACACTACAAATTGGGTTAATATTCACTATTAACTTTTGATACCTTGAACCCGTTGACGGATAGTAAAAAGAGTAAAATGATGTTGTGCAAAACTGTTTGATGGGCAGAGCAAAGTGTGTTCGATCCCACAAGGCATATATATTTGTGATCAGCATTAACAGACTTTTCATTTGATTTTTTTAGTAAATGTTTCAAGCATTTTCTCATTTCCAAGATCTTCTCTAAATTTGTTCTCAGTAGAATGTAAACATCTTATTTTTTTTTTGAGTGTAGCTGTTAATATTCACCTGTGCTTTTCTTTTGCCCCCTGGCATTTTGTAGTCAATAAATTTGTGGAAGGTCGTCCAGATTGTGTTGAGATGGAGTCTATAAGCATATGTCTATCAATTGTCTGCCACAGCTCATTATTGAACGCATTAGTGGCAACTGATGGGGCAATCAGAAGCATTAAATCAAACATTAAATGCACATATGCACATATATACATATATATGTTTTGATCATAAATGTACGCAGTGCAAGTGGAAATCTCAACTTTGGCCAAGCGTGCAGCACTTAACATGGCCATTAATTTCATCTAACGGTCTGTGTTTATGAAATTAAAATTGAAACACTTGTCTGGCACGGCAGCCGCAAATATTTGGAAAAAACATCAGGAAAACGCAAATCATATAACAGTAATGCCGAGTCAAAAGTCAGATCAAAAAATACTATTTGCCCCCACATCAACATGTAATGGCAGTCCAAATTGTCTACAGTTGACTAAACGCTACATTCATTAGCAAATTATGCAGCAGACGAGTGTGCATACATAACGGTATTTGTGTATGTATGGTATCACGGTTCAGTGGAACCCGGATTCAAAATCAGACACAGATACTACTGCTGCTGCTCAGCAGATATGGGAGTCGTCTCTTTTGTTTGGCGAGGGCGAATTATAGTCGGGCAACTCATGAATCACGAATTTATTTATGTTTATGGCAGTTTTACGCTCGACTGGTTCTGGGCAAACCAAGCAAACCAACAAACAGTTTAGGCTTAACTTTAAGCCATATTAATTGTATTTATATCCAAGCTGATCATAAATTAGAATGCAATTTTTAATGTCGCAAAACGCTTTAATTAATGCTAATGTTATTTTGACAGTCGTTTATGATTAATTCGATTGGATAAGTTAATCGGATATATGGGAGTCATTGCTTTTGGGCAATAGTTATACAGCTGATCAGGTAACATTATATAAGCAATAATATTCTTATAAATACAACGAAATAAAAATGCTCTCAGAAAAGTATGCAATTAAAAATGTTAACTTATTACATTTTTAAGTAGCACGTTATCCAATTTCTAGATCTATAAATAATTAACTTAAAATATCAACAAAATTTAGCTAGTTTTAAGTTGTATAATAAAAATTAAATACAAACTTTACGAGCTGCCATTTTTTTTTTGCGAAATTTTTGTCTCTTTTTAATTAACCAACAGAGATTCTTAACAAGGCAGATTCACTTCAACTCACATGACTTGGCCAATTAAAGTACTTGACAAGCTTCTGTAATACACTACAAAACCATAAACAAGATGGAAATGTTAATTAAATAGTTATTTAATTACATTTAAATTATATACACACATACATAGATTACCTATAATTATTATTGCCAGCCATATCATGACAAATAGCGGTAAAGGTACAGCAATCAGCTAACATAACATATTTATATATGTTTCTCCATTTGTACAATTGACATCTGCACGACAACCAAGACGATTATGCAATTCCCATTGTCCAGCACCACATTTCATTAACAGAAGCAACCACAGCAACAACAACAACAACTTGAAATAGATTCACGTATAGTCTGCCAATTAAGATCTCTCAGCTTGTGTGTGTGTAAGTGAGTGTGTGTGTTTTTTTTTTGCCTTCGAAGTTACAGTATGTATATCAAAAAGAATAAGCTAAATGCTAAGGTTGACTTCTGTCCGAAGTCGCGCAGCCTGTCGCATTTATACAAAATTTATACACATAAAATGTAGAGCATAAAACTGTCGACCGCAAAAAGCATCAACAACATTCTACCAATAAAATAAAAAATATAACGTACTGAATGCAAATGCCAAACTGTGAAGTGCAGCCGAGACCAGCAGCTACAGAGCAACCTCAACGTCCAGCTCATCATCATCACGATTATCAGCATCATCATCATCATCATGATCATCATTGATTTACGTGAAGTCGAATGCAAACTGTTGCATTTCTGGTAGCTACCAGAAAGAAAAAAACAACTGCTTTAAATTAAAAGCAGTGCCACAAAAAAAGACTTGGCAACAACAGAAAAAAAACCTTTAATACAATAATAATAAATACTAGTAAAAGAAAAGAAGATGTTGCCACTGTTGTTGCTGTTGTTGCTGTTGCTGATCGCATCGTTGTTTTTTTTTTTATTTGTCTGTCGTCTTCGTCTGGCAGGCAATGCAACAATTTCACAAGCAACACGCAGACAACTAAATGACAATGTGAGCAAACTAACAATAACAACAACAACAACAGCAACAACAACTGGCTGAATTTATAATAAGTAAATCCCAAACTAGTTGTTGTTGCCTGCAATTGATCGATGTTGTTGGTGCTGCTGCTGCTGTTGCGCAAATGTTGCCAGACAGTTTTCACAGATCTTCCGAGCATAATTATCAACTTATTTATTTGGATTGCTTTAAGCGCAATTGTCTTAATCAATTTGTTAAGGATGAGGAAATGCCGCCAAGTCTATAATTTTGACCAGGCCATTTCCTCAGCGCCAGATTTCACAGCTACCGTGCTAACTTTGACACCACCAACAACAGACAACAACGACAGCCAAAGCGACAACCGACGAAGACAGGCAATTAGCAATTGGGTAAGAGAGTTTGAATTTAATTCGCTGTGCAATTGCCCAAATTGCCAATTGATGCCAAACTCGAACTGAAGCTGCAGCTGAAGCCCACGCATGCACTGCAATCTTTAGTTGCATGCAAAGAAAAACGCTCACATTCCTTGGCTATTTAAATAAATGTAGCATTTAAAAATATTTCGCTTAAATAAATCTTGCTAATGTTGCGCTCATGAAAACTTAAGCAACAGTCGGATTTAGCAGGAAAAGCAATAGGTTCAAGTGCCATTCACATGTGATTCTTTAAAGTATATTTTTTTTTTATTGAATTACATAAATTATTTATTTATGTTGAGTAGACTCTTTGCAGGTGCATCTAAAGCAAGGCATGACTATAAAAATGCTCGAGGAGAAAAAAAAAATAATAATAAGATTAGTTTTAACAGCTTTTCGATATAGTCTACTCGTTTTTTCGTTGTGTGTAGGAAAATCGCGCTGGCTGCCCGGTGGCAATTGCAAATGTCAAACGAAAGACTTAGGCAGCGAACTTGGTTTCGGGGGCGTTATTAAATATAGGCAAATGCGAATGCGCAAATTGTGGAGCTTGTTAAATATATAATACACACAATTTGCCGCGCAACTAAACACCAACTAAAACACAAAAGTGCCCTTTAGCCTCTCGAGCAGGCCAGGCCATGCCCAGTCCCTGATCCAGGCTTAAACAGCAGCTGCAGCAGCAGCAGCAGGGGGTGGCGGAGACGGGCAATTTAGTGTCACGTTAGTATTTTGACTGCAGCAAACGCTTCCAGGCTGTTTGGCTGACTGGCTGGCTGCTGCCCCCAAAATGCACGGGTGGGCATTTAAACAAGCGTCTAACTAGCAGTTTGGACCGCCGTCAACGTTCGAATTAACCAAAATAGCCCCCTCTGCAAATGCAAAAGCAAAGGCAACATTCAACTCCACTCCAAAAAATAAAGAGTAACCCATAGAGAAGCCTCTACTGCGGCTGCTGCTGTTGGCGCTGTTTGCCGCCAACCTTTCTCTTTGTTGCCCGCCGCAAAGGTCGACAACGGTTCGGTTTCGGTCTTGGGCCACTCGGCTCTGTGCGGCTTTTTATAAATACAAGTGTTGGCCGCACAATGGCAAAGATTCGTTTGTCGAACGTGCAACGCGCGCGATCAAGACACCGCATTTTGCTGCTACGGCTAAGCTGCCAACACAGGCAGGAAAAATAAAAAACGGTAAACCGTCGCTAACATCATCATCATCACTATCATCGTCATCGTCATCGGCATTAGGCAAATAATGGCGTTTTAAATTCACGCTTTCGCATGCCTTTCCAAGGATTAAACGCAACAGGCACAAATAATTGGCTAGTAGCTATTACAAATTGGAATCTTCACATATTATTATATAATTGCATATAATCGTCGTGAGCGTTTTATTTTTCGTTTTCTATATATTGTAAATTGTGTGTTTTTCTGCTGTTGTCTCTTTCACACAGCCAGCAATGCTTAATGCAGTAAT
The DNA here is from genome assembly GCA_035044025.1 of Drosophila paracracens. NCBI lineage: Eukaryota > Metazoa > Arthropoda > Insecta > Diptera > Drosophilidae > Drosophila > Drosophila paracracens. The sequence continues at coordinate 2,190,274 of JAWNMN010000713.1, forward strand.
CTCAATTTGAAATAAAAAGGAAAAGAGGAAATCTCCGAAGTGAGTGTGAAAGTAGCAAACAACAACTTGCTGCATAAGATATTCAAATACTAGTCCGTTGCCGACAACAACAACAACACCAACAACAACGACTTACAATGAGAATTCAAATATTGGCCTTAACACTTTTGCTGGGTAAGTGTATCGAAAGGGAAAACAAACTTCAAAATCGTGATTGAAAATTCAGTGCTGTGTTTATGTTAATGTTGATTTTTCTCCTTGTTTTGCAATTTGCTGATTGAGATCTTCACTGACTGGAAACAATGAGAAATATTTGCATATTTTATAGAGTCGAGTTCATAGAAAACTTTATATTTGCATTCATAGAGGAAGAGACGACCTTCCCGTAGGCTTTAACTCCCACGTAAAATTTCAAAGCTGAATTTTGTATTCCAAAAATTCACCTCGAGTCACAAATATATTTTTACATAAATATTTGATTTAATTTATTTCCTATTTCATAACATTTCACAGCTAAATATTGTATTCAGCTTAGATCACAAATATATTTCCCATTTACATATTTGATTGAGTTTATTTCTTATTTGAGTCAGTACAATGAAATTGAGTTTTTTTATATTACAACATTAATGTTCCCAGGACATGGAAATCAGTTAAGAACTTAAGCCTCCAAAGGAGGTTTATTGTTATTATATATGGTGTCTTGAAGTGGCTAATAAATATTAGTTCGACAGTTCACTTTTGGTTAAGAAATTAAAACAGAAATCGTTTTATTTTTGTATTTCTGGAAAACAATTTAGATCTGCAATAAAATTTAACAATCAGTTTTTATTGTGCTACTTTAACATGGCTATTTTTTTGGATTTGAAGATTTGGTGGATAAATAAAAACAAAATGTGAAGTACTTGCAATTAAAGTTTAACAGCTTTAATTTGAAATGGTATCTTGGCCAAAAATTAATATGTTAGAGTGGCATGGGAAACTTTTAACTGTACTCTTTAAAGTACCAGTAAAATGCCAATAATAATTGTATAAATCGGTGCAATGCACTTTCCATTTCTACTGAATTTCCTTTCTATGTGCATGCTCTCTAACAAATATCTGTCACTTTGTCTGTCCACCCACGTGCAGGCCACTTTGGCGTCCAGGCGCTGGAGGCTGCACCCAAGAGCGAAAGCGAGATCAGCGCCGCCTCCACACAGCCCCGAGTGGAGGTGGAATCAACGAAAGACAAGCGACAGGTGAGCAGCAAAGAGACGTCTCTCTATCCCAATCATCGCAGTGAGTCAGCTCAAGTTGGTGGCGATGATCCCGAAGATGGTCAGGAGACGATATATGGACCGAAACCGAATCAATTCATCATACGCCCCATTGCCCCACATCAGCATCAACAGCACGAGTCGCATCAGGAGCCGCAGCTGCGCAATTTTGCAGCAGCCAATTCGCGTCCACATGCCGCACAATTGCTGGAGCAGAGTCAAGAGGTGAGCTCAAGGGAGGTGGCGGGGGTGGAGAGAAATGTGTTGGGGGTCAATTTATGCTTGACTTTCGTCAAATTTACTTTGTGGATCGTGACTCAGCTGAATTTCACGATTCTTTGCAAAATGCAGGATTCGAAACACTCTGAAAATAACAACGAGAAAACCGAATTCAAATTGAAATTGAAACGTCACCTTTCGCTGGCCCCCAGCTTAGAAACCTTGACCAATTTTTTGGGAACGTCAATTGAGTTGTGAATTTTCATCATTTTAGGAACAAATTTGAGCGATTAAAGCAATTGCAGTTACCCAAAAAAAAAAAATAAAAGACAAAAAAAGACAAAGTTTATATTACAAAATCTACAAGTAAAAAAAAAAATACCACAACAAAATTAAAAGCGCCAGCGAATATAATAAATGCCATTTGTTGCAGGCCCAAATGTAAGTCACGAGCGACAACAAATGAATAATTGCAAAATTATTGTTGCTGTTGTTGACGCGTTAGGCCCGACAACAACACCAACAACAACAACAAACAAATGACACAAACATGCCACATCAAACACACTTTGCACCACTGTGCAACAACAGCCAGCGGAAAGACAGCAGATAGCAGACAGCAGCCAACTGAAGACAATAGCGGGCGTTTGTGGGCTGCCGTGGGAAGAAAGTTGACATAATGTTATAATCACCCTACTTCTGCATGCAACATGTCTCCCAATTTGCCCCTTGTCTTCGTTCCCTTCAGTTAGATGGCGCCTTGACTTGCTTGACGTTTTATTTGCAATAATAATGTGAATATTGCGAAGGCAACACTGTGCAGCACATTTTGGGTTTTGAAATTGTCATCTTTCCCCATTGGAATTTCTTATATCAAGTTAATTAACTTGTATATTGAGATCGTCTATTAGTCAACTAATGATTAAAGAACTTTTGCTTTTTGCCAATATTTAGGATAGAATTTTTAAATGTATTTCGAGTGAGAATCGTTAAAAAGTTGGAGAGTTAGGCATTGAAATTGGAACAGTTTCATTTATATCTAGCATTTATTACAGTCCAACAACAACATTAAGCCACTGAATTTGAAGCTGCTGCTTGTTTGTTTATGATTTGTCGATACTTTGTTGCACAGTGTATTATAAAAAATGATTTGTCTGCCACCGACAAGCGCATCGATTGCAACAGCAACTGAAGCCAAGAGCCGCAACTGAAGTCGGGCAAAGTCGGATGCGAGGGCGTCTGCCTGTTGTTGTGGTTGTGGTTGTTGGTGGTTTGTTGTTGGTTGTTTGCTGCTGCTGATGTGGTTATTGCTGCGGATGCTCAACATCATTTGTTTCGTGTTATATAAACTTTGGATGCCACACAATTTTCACACACCTCAACCGGCTCTTATTCGATGTGGTTGTGGTTGTTTCGTTGCAATACATTTAATCGTTTGCCGTTTGGCGTTTGGCATTGGACGTTGATCTTTAAAACACACCCAGCTTGTCTAGAATTAAACGTTATAATTTATGAAGCATTCACAAAACACTTTAATCTTTTTCGTCCACGCCTCAGTTGCAACACTATGTTTATCTGCAAGATATTCAGCGCCATCAGCCCAAGGCACAAGTGAAGGCAGCCGCGACCAGTGCTCCCCTCAAGAAGCCTACACCCGTTGTCGATCAGGAGCAGGAAACGGAACAGGAGGCAGAACAACGTTATACGGTTGCCATTCAGCAACCTCAACCGGGTTTGCGAGGTAATCCCTATGCCCAGGTGCCCTATCAGCTGCCCTTGCCACTGGCAGCACCACTACACCAACACCGGCAACAGCAGCAGCAACATCAACAGCAGCAACATCAACATCAACAGCAGCAACATCAACAGCAGCAGCAACATACCCAGCAACCGTATCAGATCATACCCGAGGAACAGTTTCTCAAGCTGCTCGAGGAAGAGCTACAGGCGCGCGCCTATCACGAGCAACTCCGCCAACAGCAACAACATCAGCAACAGCAACAGCATCAGCAACAGCATCAGCAACAGCATCAGCAACAATCCCAGACTCCAGCTCCTCCTCCGCCGCCCAAATCGTTGCCCATACACAGCACAGCTGCCACGCACAAGGTGCTCCAGCAGGCGGAGCCTTCTTTGGGATTGGGCAACTATCGCGAGCGTTATGTGACCCAGCAGCAGCTGGTGCCGAACACTTACTCCTCGCGCAGTGGACCCAAATATCTGCCACATCCACAGCAGCAGCAGCAGCAACCAGAGGAAGATGAATCCCAGCCACTGCCACCACAGCGACATCATCAGCAGCAGCAATTGATTCAATCACTCCCGCCACAGATCGCCTACTATCAGCCACAGATTAGCTACAAGGCGCTACCAAATCATCCACTCGCCAAATCCTCACTGGAATCGGAAATTGAGAAACTGCTAGCTGCAAACAAGCCTGGCTCTGTGGGTCATCCCGGTCTGGCCTATGTGGACAGCGACAATGAGCCAACATTGGTCAATCACCACCATCAGCATCAGCATGTGACACGTCTGCCACCTCCCCAGCATCCAGCAGCACCCAGCTCCCATCCGGCGCTGCGTCAACCCAAGGCATATTTGGCCAGCACGCCCAACTCGCTGCTGGATGCAAATAATCAGCCCTTTATACCATCCCTATTCAAGTTCAGCAACTTCCAGCAACCCACACCCAATTATCCAGTACCACAGCAGCAGCATCAGCAGCAACATGAGACGAAGCGGCTCGGTCCCGTTGTTTATCCAACGGGTGTACCTGCTCAGCCGCAGCCCTCGCAGTATTATTACCAGGAGACGCCACCCACAGCAGCACCCAAGCCCAAACAATATCGCAGCAAACCGTACAAGCTTCCCACGCCCGGTCCAACCAAATCCTATGAGAAGGCTCATCTATTTGCGGACTATGTTGAGCGTTCCCAACCGCCTGCACCGGCTCCGACATCTGGCCACTTTTATCCCAGTCCACGGGATCCCATTAAACACGCGCCGCAGCGCACTGGGGTGCCCACAGTGCAGCCCATCGATTATCCAGCGCATCCCGCTCCCTCCCAATCAAGCATTTATGTTTCCCAGAGCACTGGAATAGCCACGCCCTCACGCGTTACGCCCACAACAAAGTTGCGCACCCTGGATGAGGTGAAGCAGTTGAATTTGCCGCCACCGAATGGCAAGCCACTCACCCAGGCTGAGTTCCAGGCACTCGTCGACGCGGGCTATCCGGTGAAGGCAGTTCCAGTTCCCGTGCCCGTGCCCTATGAGCAGTATGTGAAGGATCATCCCGAATATCGCAATCATCCGCCCGTAGATTATGCGCATCTAATGCATCTGGCATCGCGCCAATTGGGTGCACATCAGCAATATCAGCATCAGCATCCACATCAGCATCAATTACGTTCCCTGGCCTCGCCTTCGGAGCCATCCGTCAAGATTCTGTCCACGCCCACAGCTGCCGAGGCGCAGCAGACGGCAACGGGCATTGGTGGAGGCAGTGTCACCTATTTGCAGCGCCGGCCAAGGGATGAGCAGGACACGGCTGTTGCCGGCAGTGAGACGAAGGCAACGGCTCCAGAGCCGGCGAAGGCTTCACCATCATCATCATCATCAGCATCATCATCATCATAAGTTGCGCTCCTTTAGTTAATGTCACTCGCTCCCTTTGTCTAGTTATAAGTATTGTAAAAATGTTTCTGCATGTTCAGCAATTTAATAACGTTAAATTATAAATAAATAAAAATAAAACGAAAATCCATACAAATCCTGTCAACATCTTTGCATTGTCCAGGGCTGGCTAAAGGACATCCAAATAGTAATTTTAGTTTCCGCGAAAATAAGGATTTGATGATTTCGACTGGGAAATATTAAATATTCCAATTTTTATTTATTGAGTATGAGTCTGATTTAAAATGTGTCCCTAAAAGTATGCCTGAATTATCTACAAAAGGGAAATTTAGTCAATGCAGCAACCTAAATTGCTTTACTGGTGAGTGCACAGGCTATCCCAAAAACAACAAGGAAATGGAATTAACAAATAGTTCAAAGCAAAACAAACCATTAAGTTTCTGTTTATTGAATACAGTTATTACCATTTTTAAACTTAAATTAATTAATTCGAAATTATGAAAATCCTTTGTAACCTTACAACATGTTGAACAATCTATTATGCTTACAAAAATCGTACTTAGTCTGATAAATTTTTGTTGTTTGTTGTGAAGCACCCCATTGGTTAGTTCACATGTATCGGGGTATTACTGTTGCTGTTGCTGCTATCCGCTGAGCTGAGAGTTTCCGGCGTGGCCGCCTCTCTTGTCTGCAAACGTGAGATTTGCGGATCCCTTCGATCTCCCTTCTCCTTACGCTCGCGCTCCTTGTCCTTATCCTTGTTGTGCTTATGCTTGTGCTTGTGCTTATGTTTCTTCTTGTCCTTCTTCTTCTTCTTTTTGACACTGCCATCCGCCTTGAATTTGGCTTCATCATAACTATCATCGTAGCGCGTAGATTCGGTCACATCGAGCACCGTCATCGAATTCTCATCCTCCGCATAGAGTTCCGTCTTGACACGCTTGGTCAGCAGATTGGCATCCGATGGTCCATCATCAGCAGGGGTTATGTTCAATTTGGTCTCGCTATCATAGGCCTGCACATCAATTGGCTCATCGAGCACTGTGATCTCCTCACTGCGCTCCAGCTTGATGATTTCATCTCCCACTTCAAAGGCTTCGGTTGCGGTGCGCTTGATTGTGACCATGGCAGGCTTCCTCTCCGCTGGCTCATTCTCTGTGGACTTGGTATCGCTGTGCTTTTTAAAGCTGCTGCCCGAATTACTGGTGTCTTTCATCAGGTCCTTGTAGAAACTTTGATTCTCATTCGCCTGCAGGCAATTCGGTCGCTTGCTGCCATAGAGCGCATAGTAGAGATCCACAATGTCGCAGCGCAGCTTGGTGTCGCAGGATAGCGTATTTATGCTCAGCCAGAGGCGATCGAGAAGATTTGGTCGATCCAAACGGCTGCGCGACTCCCTTGTGAATGGAGGATTATCAATGAGCAGCTGGGCGAGACCATGTCGTGCCGCCGGATCTGGATCGGTCTCCAGCAGCGTTATCAAATGCTCCAAATCCTCGCTGCGTCCATCAACCTTCACAAAATCCACCAGGCACTCCATGGCCGCAATGCGCAAATCGAGAAAGATGCCGTATTCCGCATAGCTGCGATAAATGTGCGGCAAAGAGGGCAGGTGTCCAAACTTCTGCAGCTTGCGTATGACCTTCAGGCAGGAGACGGAAACCATGTACTTGTACGAGGGCAAATGTTTCTCCATGTTCAGCAGGCGCGTCACTTCATCCAACACCAATCTGTCAAAGCAAGAGAGTTGAATTCACATACGAAAAGTTTTCTAGCCGCCACTCACTTGGCATCTGTCGAAAGGCTGTCCGTCGTAATTTGAGTGCCATGCATTGCCACAGAGACAACTGGGGTGAGTGTCTCTCCCAATGCCTCCACCAGAGCAGCTCTATAATAAGCATCCGTATAATGATTGCGTGAATTCTCATTGTATTTGAATAGATCGAACAGAAAACGCATTACCTCTGGCGGGCAGATGCCATGAGAGGTGCGCAAACCTACAACAGAAATAAAAAAAATAAATTAATTATAAAATAGATAAATATTTCACATAATAGTTCGCCCACTTACCTGCCATGGCTACAGGAATGGCTTTTTGCAAATAGTAGAGCTGAAAGTTGGAAAAGTTATTCAGCTTGATGATGTGCGGCGCACTGAAGGAGCCAAAGAATTTGCGGTATATATTCAGCATGGCTGGAGGACCACTCCACGAGGCTACCATTTGATTGGCTACCTTGGTGAGGCTATGCGCAGCCTGACAACGCACCTTGTAGAAGCAAGACTCACTCTCAATGGTGTCCGTGAGTGCTAATCTTGTGGCATTTGTGGGATACTTTTGCAGCGCTTGTATCGCCTGAAACTGGGCAGTGACATCTCGTTCGTGTCGCAACTGATATTGCCACTGAAAGTCCGGCTGCTCAATAATCAAATCACGCAACAAAATCATCTCCGGATCGAGGCGTATCCAGAGCACAGGTGAGTCACTAAGGAGTTGAGATAAATATCATTTATATTAGTTGATTCTCTGTTTAAAGTTGTGTCTCAAACTTACCCCATGGCTGATAGATCCATGTCGACCTCCTCTCCCGTGCACAGTGGAATCTTTTTCTTCTTGTTGCGCCTGCTCTTCGAGTGGCATGTGATGTCCGCTTTTACCAGCGTATTCTCAATTTGCAGTGTATGCTTGAAGGTGCCATCCAACTCCTGCAACTGCACCAGCAACGGACCATTGTATTTCCTAACACCACGTTGATTAACAAAATCCTGTCGTATCTCCAGTTCGATGGTGTTGCGCTTCCTATTGAACACCGAGGTGAGCGAAAACTTTGCATGTCCACCGGTGCGCACCCATTGATCCATAAAAACGGACATATCCTTGCCGGTCACCGTGAAAATTGCCTTAATAAAAATATTCGTGGAGATGAGCAACTGGGACCACAAACCGGCGCCAATTTTCATAGCTGCCGCATTCGTTGCTAAGACCAATTGCTTGTTGAACACCTGAATGAGCAGCTCCTGGCCAATGCGATGCTCCAGCATGCGGATGACTAAGTGCGCTTTGCGACGCATCGCCTCCACATATTTGGGCGACACCGTATGCAGACTCTTGATGGGAAAATAGTGGACAATCTCCTGCTGTTTGCTGGCAGCTGCTGCTGGATTTGTGCTGGAGACGGGCAGAGGAGCCGGAGGCTGACTACAATCGAGTATAATGCCACCATATTGTTCCTCATATTTGACGACACGCGCCAGTTCCGTTTGCACCCATTCGCGATACTCGTTGTTGCCAAAGCATTTGCGGGAATACAGGCCACATAAATATTCAGCGATGCCTTTGGCAATCCACGTGTCCGACCAGTGATGCGAGGTGATGAAGCAGCCGAAGAATTGCTCGGCCACAGCGCGTGACATAAATGTTCTGGTCACATAGGTTTGATCGATAATCGCTATGGAGTGCAGCAGATTAACTGAGGCTACCGTCATGGTGGCATACGCACTGATGTCCGTGTCCAGTTCGTCTACAAACACCTGCTTGTAGCAGGAGAAGGGATAGCGTGTGGAGAGAGTTTCCTCAAAGAACTCGAAAGCTTCGTGCAGATACCGCACAGTGTTCTTCAGCAGTGGCAACATGCCCGGCAGGCAAAAGTGCGTCACTTCGTGCATATGCGGATCCACGTAGATCTCGAACGGGCCCACTGCCAGGGCAATATTTGGAGCACACACCGGCGTGGAGACCGTATAATGAAATGTTTTCTTGCGCAAATCCGGCGTCATAATCACCTCCACGAGCTCACCGCTCGAAACCGCTGTCAGATTTTTATCCACTGTGAATTCCAGACGCCACGTGCACGGATCCGCAAAGCTATCCACACAGGGAAACCAAAGTCGCGTCGAGTTCTCATAGCAATTGGTGTACATGTGGGCACAATTCAATTGGGCGGTGTCATCCTCTGATGATGTCGGCGGCATTACAAAATGCATGCCACTCTTCGGGCTCTCCGCTGAGAACTCAATACGGATGCGCAGACCGCGACCCTCCTGTATTAGGGAATAACCCTCCGGTGGCACTTGGATGAGCAGTTCTCCATTATTCACATCCGGATCGGTGATTTGTGCGGCGGTCAAATGTTGCTTGGAATAGACGTCCAGCGATCGACTGCAATTGCAAATGTTGAAACACATTTAAATGTTGCTAGTCATGTGTGCTAACTAACCTCTTGGGATCCTTGTGGCAAATGTCCTGGAAGGGATCAAAGTAGACGAATTCCGCTTGGCAAACATCGTTGAGGACCACACTGTAAATGCGCAACTGTTTCGCATTGAGTCTTATCAGACGTAAACTCTCATTGTTCGGCACTATCGTCAGCTCCACCATGCCCTGCAAATATTGAGAAATTAATTTCATATCCCGCAAAGTTTATTAAATATATATATTACAATAATGCTGCGTCGCTCGAAACTGATGCCGGTGAGGCTCACAACCTGATGCGCCGTGCTAACCAAAATAGAAAACCTTAATTAAATGCTTTAAATCAACAACTGGCAAATACTTATAATTTGAATGGTCGCAGCGGTGCCTCGGGCACCTCGGGTTGTGTATCCATTGCTTTTTGCCGTTTATAATGCACACTTTATCCACAAACTTCGTAAATATTATCAATGCATTGTTTATTTTTCTTCACATTTTGCTTTCTTCTTCTTCTTATCGATACCACCCTGACTAAAAAAACACTGCATAGTGGCAACACTAAATCGCGCAATGCAGCCCTGAACATCAGCTTTAACACTGCTCATGCAGTGAGTGTAGTTTTTGGGCACGAACAAAAATAATAAATAAATTACAGAATCTTGAATCATCACTAAAATTGCGTAGTTTATTTGAATTAATTAAAAAATTAGGTAAAAGTATAATATGGATATGCAACACTCAAATTGCTGAGTACTGGAGAAATACGCATAATTTAAGGCGCAGAAACTTATGGGCATACACAAGTGTTAAGATGTGAATCATCTATTCGCAAGAAAGTTAAATTTGGATATTTCTCCCATTCAAAACGTATATTTTCCCGAGTCGAGTCAGCAGTTTTCATACAACGGCTGCTAGCATCGTGTTAGTTGCTGTCATTTTGCAGCGCACATCAATAATTAAAATTGTTGCAAATTGTTGATTAGATTAAGAAGTGAACAAAAAAAAAACAAAGACAACCAAAAAAAAATGTACGGCATCGATAATTATCCAAAAAATTATCATGCGAGCGGCATTGGCCTTGTCAATCTGGCAGCGCTGGGCTACAGCAAGAATGAAGTCAGCGGCAATGATAGTGCGCAGAGCGCACCCAAATCGGGGCTATACCCCTCGCTTCCCTACCCCACGTCGGAGTCGATGGGCGGCATGCCGTATGTGATGAAGCAAACGGTCCGTGCCCAAAATGCTGAATATCCCGGAGCCAGCATGGGCATGCCACAGCCATCGGCAACGCCTTATCCTGGTGCTAGTTCTGGCTCGGGCTTGTATCCGAAAATGCCATCGATGCCATTGCCGTATCCATCGACACCGCTGGCGCCTATACCGAGTGCATCTCCGTATCCAGGTGCATCTCCATATTCAGGTGCAGCTCCATATCCAGGTGCATCTCCATATCCAGGTGCATCTCCATATCCAGGTGCAACGTCGCCCTATCCCAGTGCAATGCCTTATCCGGGTGCCTCGCCCTATCCCAGTGCAACGCCTTATCCGCCATTGCCGTATCCCTCGGGTGGTGGAATGGGAATGCCAGGGATGCCAATGCCGTATGCACCGTTGCCAACAACGCCAGCACCACAATCGATTTATCCGTCGATGCCAGCGCCATCGGCACCGCCACCGAGTGCACCCAGTCGCGAGGAGGAGCCATCGGTGGGCATCCAGGAGCTGCAGTTTACCAGCGTCAAAGTGCCCGAGAATCAGAATATGTTCTGGATGGGACGCAAGGCGACGGCGAATGCCACCCGCCAGCGCAGCAAGCAAGGCGATGATTTTGCCACGCTCCGTGAATCGTGTGTGGCAAATGGCACCATGTTTGAGGATCCAGATTTTCCGGCCAGTGATTCATCGCTGATGTACTCGCGTCGTCCGGATCGCTATATTGAATGGCTGCGTCCAGGCGATATTGTCGATGATCCTCAGTTCTTTGTCGAGGGCTATTCGCGTTTTGATGTACAGCAAGGAGAACTGGGCGATTGTTGGCTGCTCGCTGCGGCTGCAAATCTTACACAGGACTCGAAGTTGTTCTTCCGTGTTATACCGCCGGATCAGGACTTCCAGGAGAACTATGCGGGCATCTTCCATTTCAAGTTCTGGCAATATGGCAAATGGGTCGAGGTCGTCATCGACGATCGCCTGCCCACAGTAAATGGCGACCTGATCTACATGCACTCCACCGAGAAGAATGAGTTCTGGAGTGCTCTATTGGAGAAGGCATATGCCAAGCTACATGGCTCATACGAAGCACTCAAGGGTAAGCTTAAAGATTAAGATTGCTGGGCTAAAGGGATATATTCAATCTTTATCTTTATCTCATTCTCCAAATATCTGTTTATTTTCTAGGCGGCACCACTTGCGAGGCCATGGAGGACTTTACTGGCGGCGTCACTGAGTGGTATGACATCAAGGAGGCGCCTCCAACTCTATTTAGCATTATGACCAAGGCCGCAGAGCGTGGCTCTATGATGGGCTGCTCCCTGGAGCCGGATCCACATGTGCTCGAGGCGGAGACACCGCAGGGATTGATTCGTGGACATGCATACTCTATAACGAAGGTGTGTCTGTTGGACATCTCGACGCGGAATCGTGCGGGCAAAATTCCTATGATACGCATGCGTAATCCTTGGGGCAACGATGCCGAGTGGAGTGGACCTTGGAGTGATAGTTCGCCCGAATGGCGTTTCATAGAGGATGAGCAGAAGGAGGAGATTGGTTTGAATTTCGATCGTGATGGTGAATTCTGGATGTCCTTCCAGGACTTTCTCAATAATTTCGATCGCGTCGAGATTTGCAATCTTAACCCAGATTCGCTGACGGATCAACAGCAGCAGAGTTCGCGTCGCAAATGGGAGATGTCCATGTTCGAGGGCGAGTGGACATCGGGCGTCACAGCTGGCGGCTGTCGCAACTTCCTGGAGACCTTCTGGCACAATCCGCAGTACATCATCACGCTGGAGGATCCCGACGAGGAGGATGACGATGGCAAGTGCACCGTTATTGTCGCTCTCATGCAGAAGAATCGTCGCAGCAAGCGAAATGTGGGCATCGATTGCCTGACCATTGGCTTCGCCATCTATCATCTGACGGATCGTGATATGCAGGTGAAGCCGCAGGGTGTCCACTTCTTCAAGTATCGCGCATCGGTGGCACGTTCCCCTCATTTCATCAACACCCGTGAGGTTTGTGCCCGATTCAAGCTGCCGCCTGGTCATTATTTGATTGTGCCTTCGACCTTTGATCCCAACGAGGAGGGCGAATTCATTATACGCGTCTTCTCTGAAACGATGAACAACATGGAGGAGAATGACGATGAGGTCGGTTTTGGTGAGACAGATGATCGCATTGCACCCGCTCTGCCACCGCCGACGCCCAAAGAGGAGGATGATCCACAGCGCATTGCACTCAAACGTCTCTTCGACAGCGTTGCTGGCGACGATGAGGAGGTGGATTGGTCGGAGCTGAAGCGCATTTTAGATCATTCTATGCGCGATGTGATGGTCGGTGGCGAGGGCTTCTCGAAGGATGCGGTACGCTCGATGGTTGCCATGCTGGACAAGGATCGCTCGGGTCGCCTGGGCTTCGATGAGTTCGAAGCGCTGCTCACAGACATTGCCAAATGGCGGGCGGTATTTAAATTGTATGATGTCAAACGTTCCGGCAGCATCGATGGCTTCCATTTGCGTGGTGCCCTCAACTCGGCGGGATATCATCTGAACAATCGTCTGCTGAACGCATTGGCGCATCGTTATGGCTCCCGGGAGGGCAAAGTGCCCTTCGATGATTTCCTAATGTGCGCCATCAAAGTGAAGACCTTCATTGAGATGTTCCGCGAACGGGACACTGATAATTCCGATACGGCATTCTTCAATCTGGATGATTGGCTGGAGCGCACCATTTACTCCTAAGGAGACAGAGATTGAGAGAGAGATCAAGAGAGAGCTGCTACTAATCAACATTCATTTCAAACTAATCCTAAGTGCCACGTTTACTTATGTACAATCTTTATATGCACTGATGCTAATCAGTTGATGCTCGGCTGCAATCATAAATGCAGTCACCCAGTCAAGAATGCTTATCAAATAACAAATAGGGCTACAGTGGGGCTACAGTGGGGCTACGAGTAAACCGGAAATACACATTCAATTTGTGTACATTAATTGTATTGGCCTTGAAGCGAAACACGGGGCGGCGTTTGACGATAAAAAAAAAGTAAATAAAAACCAGAAAATCAACAAAACAAATTGCCGGCTGTGTACAAAGGCATTATAAACATATTACTGCTACAGCAGTCGCTCGATAAAATGTAAAATTAAACAATGCTAGTTTATAAAACATACACTTTTCCAAAAATCAAAAAATTATCTATATTTAATTGTTAATATTATAACTGACTTATGTAGAATAATTTCTACATGTAAAAGTATTTTAAGAACACATTTCTTGTGTATTTCAAATGATAATTGTCATGCTTAGCGAGCGACCACTGTTTCTGGTGTATAGTATATAAAAATATATCGTGCTCGTAGCTCTCTCTTATGATTAATGACTAAATTGCTCTGAGCCCACACATATACAAATACAGTCTATGCTTTTGACAATAGCCATAACCGTTGCCAAGTACAAAAATGATATGATATCCATTATAATTTAGCAAACTGTCCAGCAGTCTGTTAAAACATATATCCCCCATACATATACAAAACATTTGATGTACATTTTTCTACTATATATATATATATTTATATATCTGCAATCTCTTAGCTACAAAATTTGTTAAATATTTGTTCAGGTGCTAATCGAACAAACACGATTTTTATTAAAAATACAAAGTTCTTTATAACCAAATCACTTTTGAAGCTCTCCGAATCGAGTGAGCAGGAATACATCTGTATTTTTTAAAATAGTTCTACTTAAATACTCATTAGCTGGTTTATAAGGGGTAGCTTTGAAAGTGTATCGAATTGACATTGCAATTGTTATCAACTAAAACTTATTATTATGTATTACTGCTGTTTATATATATTTTCACATAATTAAAACTGAACAATTGTTGTGAGTACAATTATTTGACAACAACTACTTCGGTGGCACCCATGGGCGGTCCGGCGGCAACTAGTGTTTCTTTCAGCTGATCATAATTGAGTTGTGATTCACTGCACAATGTTTGCAGCAGCTCAAGAAAATCCTCATACTCCAGACGCCATTTTCTGCGAAGAAAAACCCAGAGATGAGTCACTGATCTAAAATAGTTAATGATGCTGTTGATGAGTTTATCTACTTATAGCGCATATAGATTAATCCGGTTTGAATGCGAGTTACGGGCTCTGGCATCAGTCCGGCCTGCGTCAGCCAACTGTCCAGCTGCGATAGCAATATGCTGTGGAACTCCTCCGTCTCCAGCTCAGCCATAACAATCTAAATAAAAGTTATAAACATTTATATATGAATATATATGGAAAAATCCAAATTTGTGGGTTGACCTTGTAATTGCAGTAAACATGGAAAAGTGAATCAAGTGTGTGCTTCTTGGGCTTATCGTCGTCATCGGCCATGGTGAGTGGAAATCAGATTCCAACTAACACTGTATCTATATATATCTATTTGTATGATGGATGTGTGTAAACAAGAAATTTTAGACACTTAATAAAAAGCCAGCGCAAAGTACATTCTGTGTGTTTTATTTATTTTGTTTGTATTGGGAAATGATTGCCAGGCAACTGATTTTTATTATTATTATCGGAGGTTCGTGCTGCACCAGCTTGTGTTTGCTTTGCCTGTACGCCTCCTCCTCCGCCTGCACCTCCTCCTCCTTGTTTATTTTGTGCATTGAAACGCTTCACGACACGCTTCACGAAGTTCACCAATATGGGCAGTTTCTGATTGCTGCTGATGTCACAGTTGCGATATGGCGGCGCTATAGTAATCTCTTGCAGCACCACTATATTGTTCTGCTGCCAGCTGAGCTCGTTCTGGACAAAGTGCTTGGAAAGCACCTGCAGCAATTGATGCGCACGCGGCGTTGCATGCTCGTTACGTCTGCGCAACAGACTCTCACGTTGCACCAGAGACTGCTGCAAGCCAGCATCCAGCTGCAAGCAAAAATAAGTCATCAATAACATTAAAAAAGAATTAATGAATAATCTTCAGCTTACACGCTTGTAGTTAAGTGGCTCTGGTGGTTTGTTGCAGCTATCTGGCATTTTGGCCTCCTTGATAATTTCCATATTCTTGCAAAAGTTCAAATTGACTATTTTCTTGTTGCAGCACTTGTTGCCATTGCTATCTTTGCCATAGCAGTTGAGAATTAACATTTTCATGCGATACTCAAAAGCGACCACATCGCCGGATATGTGATCCCCGAAGCAGGTCTCCACATGCAATTGGGTACCAGCAGGTAAAGGATCAAAGTTGATTTCCATGTTGCGCCGATGACTAATGAAATGCAATTAACACGTGACAAGTCTTACTTTCAACAGTAAGTGTTGCAAATTGACAGTGAGGAGCGTGGTGAAATTTTACAAATTCACCAACACAAAAATATCCCTTTTTGGACATTTATATTTGCGATGAGGAAGAAAACGATTTGATTTTTTCGTTTTTTTTTATTTTTTATTTCATTTTATTTACAGTGTATGTGTATGCTAAATATATAACTAAATATAAATGTTGTATATATTTATATATTTCAAAAGTAAACCTTTCCTTTTTTTAATATAATTTATACGTTATTTTTAACGCGTTTTGCTGTCTATTTTGTTGTTGTTGTTTGCACGAGCGTTTGGTTTCCTTTCTCTAATAGATTTATTTATTTTATGAAATTGGTTTTTTTTTTGTTCTTCAAGACATTGTATTTAGTTAAATTGTATGTGTGTGTGTGTATATATATGCATTTATGTACCTTCATTAGCACTATTTAGCTATACGCATTTTTTTCGATTATATCTAACGCCCCGAAAATTTATAAAACTTACAATTTTTCCAGCTTTTTTTTGGCGTAAGTAATTCTTAGTACATTTTTGAAGAAGCGAAACTAAACCCAATCAATATTAAGCGCATACTCTCTCGAGAATAAATATCGAAAAATATGGAACAAGCACGAACAGAAAACATATTTATACAATTCAAAAAAAAAACACAAACGTATATAAAAAAGTATATCAAGTATAATATATATATATATGAAAAATGGCGAATAGGTATTTGTAAAAAAAAAACACTTGCATTAATGGATGCTATAAAATGTGGGTGCAATTAGGTCAGTCGCTCTGTCGATTCGTTTGTCTGTCTGCCAGTCAACTTTGTCTAATAAACTGCCTACAGTTTTTAGTTTCCCTTTGTTTTTTAAATTAGCACTTTTAATGTATTCCTCTTAAGCATTTACTTTTTTTTCTGCTTTTTACTATATATTTTTGTTTGCTGTTTTGGTATTACGAAATATTGTTATTTTTTTTCTTTAGAATACGTAGTTGTTGTTCTTGTTGCTCTTTTTATTTGCATTTGTGTTTTTTGTTAAATTTGTAATTAGATTTTAGTCTTAATTATGCTTTTATTTTCAAAATCACTTTAAATGGGAGAGTTACTTGCTGACGATTTAGCTAAGTTTAATATTAATTCAACACGAATAACTCTTGTAAGATGCGCGACAAAACTACTTTTGTTGTTTTTGCTGTTGTTGTTTGCTTTATATTTATTTTTTTTGAGAAGAATCTGCTGGCGGCCCTGCATATGAAAATGTTGAGAAATGTTTGCCCTTATATATTTGCTGTGTTCTATTTGCTGTTTGCTTTTTGTTTTATGATAAACGGGTTTTAATATCAAAAGGAATGATATATATGCATAATATATATATGTATATATATATATATATATATATTTATAAAAATAAAACAATGCACTTTCATATTAACCGACGCGCCGCAAATTTTACATGGGTCCATCGATCGCGCTTACTTTAAGCCTGAAATAATAAATGGAACGGGCCAACGTGAGCATCGCAATAAAGAACATTACAATGTACAGAAGGTACATGCCGCCATGATCCTGTTGATATAGAAAATACATAAATATATGTACAATGTGTTAATTGAAGGCTACTCACTTTTGCGTACGAGTACGTGCACACGGTGAGGACAATGCTGCCAATGAGGAAGATCAATGCGACAATGGCAAACAGAACGCCGCGACTATTGGCGAAACGGGAACCCACCGAAGACACTTTCCTGCAGTGTGGACAGCGAGCCAGTGCGTTGTTATAGGTGTTAAACTGTGTGGCATACAAGAAACAGATTTAATATGTTACGTATAAGGAAAACTATATTCAAGAGACTCTAAATATGGAACGCTATTTTTCCCTTAGATCAGAGAAACGTCTATAGCTATATGAATTCAATTTTTCCTATCAGGTGTCTATTTCATATATGATTATATTACACTTAATTTATACTAACTATATTCCATTTACTGATTTTTATATTTGATTTTCTATTCCCAATCAATTTGTAGCCTTAACTGACTGGGCGCCTTACCAAGAAAGTGTCGGAGCAGTGGCCACAGGTGACGCGGCACATGCCCGGCATGGTTGGCACGGGCGGTGTCACTGGACTTGGAGCCAAATTGATAATACGCTTGCAATTGGGACGTGGACAAGCGATGCGCTGCGATGAGCTCTTGCAGATTAAGAGGCAATTGCAAGGACAGCGCACATACTTCTTGCCGGGTGGTGCATTCCTTATGGGCTGCAAAAGATGTGTTATGAATATGGATAGGAATATGTTTGGAGCATTACTTACAGTTGCCTCATTGCAGTGGGTGCACTTGACCACGTGCTGCTCCCGCTTCGCGGTTATGTCAATCATGTTTTGACAGACTCGACAGGTGACCATGGGCACGCCGCCGGTGCCACTGCTCTGATACGGCGGCGGTAGCTCATCGGGTCCAATGAAAGGCACCGATTGTGCCGTGCTGCCTGGATGGAGCAAAGATGCGCAAGATCGATTAGTTGGTGTACTTTTTGTGTAAAACAAATACATGTTGCTCCAGTTGCAACTGCCGTTGCACTAAAGAAGTGGCTGCCACTGCCACTGCCATCAGTATCTGAGTGTGGCATGCAAGAGACTGATTATTACAAAATGGATGGAGAATGGGAGATAAAACCAAGTGGGTCAATCAATGCTTAGAAGACAAACCGGCACTTAGACACCTCTGTGTGGTTTCAAACAAGTTGCAACTTTTTGTAGAAATCGAAGAGATCTTAGGGGAAAGAATACATTAATGGCAGGTTTATAAATTCCTCTTGGCCTTGGGCATGGACTGTGACATTAAAAGGGTGTGATCAGGTTCAGGGCAAAATAAAAGCGCTGTGAGATTCAGTAGAGTAATCGGTGGGAGTGGGGAAAGACGGGTGTACACTCTGCAACAGTGTATGAGTGACGATAATGGAAAACAGACGTAGGATGACTCATAAAAAATTTCTCTCTTCGCCTGCTGATTAATCAGCTGAACGCCGAACGACGTCGCTAGAATTGTTACTGACACTGATATAAAAGCGTAAACATAACAATAGGGGAGCGAAGCACTTATCGGTGGTTATATGCTCTCCACAAGTGCTGTATGAAGAAATTGTTTGGTAAAATAAAAGAGAGTAACTTCTGAATATTAAAATATGATTTCTATTAAGTATGTATTTTATTTAATTAGATTGTAGACCCCTTTTCGTAAAGACCTCGATTAAAAGTGTCAAATAAAGCGAAGTAAATAAAACAAAAACTGTAGTAATTAATTTAAATAAAGAAGACTTTTTATATAATGAAAAATTATGATTTCTATTAAGTATAAATGTTAGTTCATTAATTTTTGGGCTCTTTTTTAAAAACATCTCGATTAAAAGTGTGAAATAAGCAGAAGCTAATAAAATATAAAATTAAGTAGTTAATTTAAAAAAGATATAATTTTAATAAATAAATAAATTATGTTAATTTTTTAAAGTAATTTTCCAAAATTGACAAAACCAAAAAACAAAAATTTCCCAGGGATTTAAGCAGCTGTTACAAACCTTATGCTATAGTTGCAATAATCTGCGCAACAATAGCAAAGTGCTGAGTATTCCAATGCGAATTGGCATCAAGTTACGAACTTTCTGCAAATGTTGAGCAAACGGGTAGTTTATAATAACACCCCTCCACGCCCGCACTCCCAACAACACCCGCCCACAGCAAAATCTATGCAGCTTTTGTTTTTTTTATCATGAATGAGTCAGTTAGCACAAAGTGTGTTTAGAGGCAGACCTTCGACTGCAAATCGCAGCAGCGGCAGCAGCAGCTGTAAAGTAGAGCGAACACTTGTTGGGTTTCCAACACTGGAGACAACAATCTCTGCCCGCATAGATCCGCACGCATGCGGGCAGTCGGATGGATGGGTGGTTGGTGTGAATGCACTTAGTTAAATCCATAGATTAGGGAGACCATATACGTACCGTCTTCGTTATTGGCAGCAGCGCTGCTGCCAGGATTTTCGGTGCCCTCATTTGGAAACGATGGGTAAGAGGCCGAGGCTGGCTCGTCTTTGTTGATCAAGCTTTGTTTCTCGGGATCAGCCATATCGGCGTGGTATTTTTTTTCTTCACTTTTTGTTTTGCACCAAGCACAGGTTCCGTTGGTATTGCACCTAAATTGCAATTGTCGTTGTTGCTGCTGCTGCTTCTTCTTATTCTCTTTCTACACACCGCAACGCAAATGCTTCAACTGCAAATAAACGGAGAAGAAAAAACCAAGTAAAGAAGAAGTTACACACAGGTTTTAGTAATATCCACTATATGCATCTTTTTTGGTTCGACTTCTTTGTTTGATGGTGCATAGGCTTGTGATTTTTTGCCTACATTGTTTTTTTCTTTTCTGTTTTCTGTTTCCACTCTTCTGCTAAATCCTCCCTTTTTGGCATGCTCCGCAATAATCAATTTTTTGGACGTTTCAGCCGGGTCGTTTTTATTGGTCCAGCGCACAGAATCGTTGTTAATTACTAACTTAGTTTATATACACAATGGTGCTAATTGTTTAATGTTTGTATGTGTATTTTGTGCTTGAATTTTACCTTATTTCGTTGAAAGTGCACTTCTGCTGCCGTCGACGCACAGTTAAGTGAGTTGGCCACACTTGCACTGATGATTGCTGTGGTCACACTTATCAGTCTGTATTATGCAGCCCTGCAATGGCCACTGTGACCCTGGCGCACAGAGTCATTGTCGGCCAGCTGATTTTCGTGTTTACTTTTTTGTTTTTGTTTTATAGAGCGGTCCGTAATTAAAATGTCGCAAAATAATTCCAAAGAATCATTTATAAGCGATCTAGAAGGTAGTACTGCAAAAATCAATGACAGCCATAACAGTAGCTCTAGTGATGCAGAGACACAAAGGATAAATCGCAGCTTACGACGCAAAACCCGACAACGACAATTTACTCAAAGCTTCTCATTTAATCGTTTGCCTTTGCGGATAGTTGGCGAGGGTGAAACGCAAGCAGTTCCAAACAATCCAATTTCGATGCGAGATATGACTTTAAACGCACCGCAAATCATTGACGATAGTTCCGATATAGATATGGATGCCGAATATCATATATCAAATGAAAGCAGCAGTGATAACACAGCAAAAAGATCCATTGTATTTCCTGGCCGCTCGTTGGAAAAATCCGATTTTCAAGCGAAGAGAACGATACGCAAACGCAAGACTCTTCGAAAACTAAATCGTTACAAAACAATGTAGAATTATCATAATATAAATATATATTAAAAGAAAACAAAAATTGCATTCAAATTCAACTGCAACAAAAACATCGGCTGCATTTGCGCAGGGTTGACTATTACGTGCACTGTACAACACTGGTCCCAGGGC
The DNA here is from genome assembly GCA_035044025.1 of Drosophila paracracens. Classification (NCBI taxonomy): domain Eukaryota; kingdom Metazoa; phylum Arthropoda; class Insecta; order Diptera; family Drosophilidae; genus Drosophila; species Drosophila paracracens. The sequence continues at coordinate 2,211,515 of JAWNMN010000713.1, forward strand.
TACAGGTTGGCTTGTGCATTTCGGAGTAGTGGTAAATTTTTACAGGCATAACTTATTTATATGCGGTTTTTATGTAAATAAACCAAAGCAAACGTAGTCAACTTATCTGTAAAGTGTGAGTAATGCATGCTAAATAGCATTAAACTTGTTGTAATGTCGATTAAATGTTCCGCAATAGTAAAAAAGTCGTGTGAAAATTGTGCGATGATTTCATTTTGTGCTGCTGCTGCGCGTTGTTGTATTGGAAACTTCGTCGTATCTTTGACACTGTTGTTGCTGTTGTTGGCTTAGGTACGGGAAACGCAGAGCCAAAGTGGCGTCGACGTCACAAATACAAATGTTTATTTAGCTGGCATGGCCAAAAATCAAACAACAACAGCAACAACAACAGCTGCTGATGAGAACACCTGTTTCTAATTGATTTTTCAAATTTTCACTTTAAACGCTTTCAGATCCACGGACTATCAACAACTGTGTTTTGGCTTCATTTTTAAACAGTAGAAAATTGGTAGTTAAGTGCCACAAAACAGGCCAATTAATCGAATTTGTTTAGCTATTTAAAAAAAAAACGAACGAACGAATATTTCGAACCCAGTTTAGTCTATTTTGACCACCGACAGAGAGAAACACAAAAAAAAATTATTATGGAGGCTCCACCGATGTTTAACAGTGTAGAGGATGAATGCAGATATTGGAAAGAGCGCTCCAAACAGTACCATAAAGAGTAAGTGAAGAAACGCTCATCGAGAACTCTTTGAAATCATATCAATATGTTTGTTGTGCTTTTGCAGATGGACAGATGTGAAACAGGAGTACGACGAATATGTTGAACAGTCGCGAGAAATGGAGGCCGAAATGGACGCCACTCTGGAGCAAAAACAGAGTATAATCAAAGATCTCAGAGCCAAGCTTAATATGTTAGAGAAAGAGAACGATTCGCTTAAGGTAAAACATAGATATCAAAAAAAGTAAACATAAATTACCTCATAAATACTCCATGCAGCTCAAGGTGGACTCACATGGCATTGAGATGTCAATGCTGGATAAACAGTATGAGACGGTGAAAAAAGAGCGCGATTCGATGAAGGAATATCTGCGACAATTGGAGCAGAAAAACGATGATCTGGAGCGTGCACATCGAATACTCAACGAGAGCATAGTAGACTTTGAGAAGATGTTGGACAAAGCCTATGAAAAGAATGCGCTCCTCGAGATGGAGGTGGACGAGAAGGAGATGCTGCAAGAGAAACTGCAGCGGCTAATGGACGAGACCCGCGGTGCGTTTTGTGATATGAGCTTAAATTCAAACTTTGTTTGACTGTGAATTCTGCTTGTAGATCTCAAGCAGGAGCTGAATGTCAAGGCGCGCTATACGCCAGCAAATGGCACAACAACAACAGCAACAGGAGTAGCAACAAATACAGCAAACACCGGCAACAGCTCGATGAATTCCTCAGCATCGCTGCCCAATGGAATTCTGGGCAATGGTGATATATTGCTGCAACATGACAATGCCGCCGCAACAAAAGCCAGCAGCGTTAGCGTTACTTCGCTAAATGGCAGTTTAGCTAATAGAAACGAATATAATCAACAGCAACATTCGCTTAAAAGTAAGATAATCAGTTCATTGAAGCAAACAAAACGCATCCTCAAGCTATCAAAATCATCTCGCCATTCCAAGCCAACCAATTTATTCTAGTTTACAAAAACAAATTCCATATTGTATATATTTAAGCAAAATTTTTTTGTTTTGTTTTTTTTTTTTACATTTCTGTATTTTTATATGCTCAAAATTATTAAATCTAAGCTAAATTTTCATGATTTGCAAACATTTCTCGTAGGCTGTGCCTGTGTATGTTTGTGTTTGTGTTCGTTTGTCGCTCTAACTAATTGTCATTTGTAATTGTTAACTAATTGTTAATTAGACCTATAAACTAACCAAAGCTGTGTTTCTTGTGTTTGCTCCCTTTTGCAGATCCCGAGAACCTTATCAATGGCAATGCTATGAATGCCAGCTCCCGCACCACGGCGCTCAACATTGTGGCCGACATGTTAAGAAAACTGAACGTAAGTTCCCCTTGATTAATACTATCCAAGCATGGTATATGGAACGCTTAGTTTATATCTTTACCTAGAACTACCTATAACTCTGTTTTGTATTTGATGTATTTTTTTGTTTGTATTTTTGTTGTCTTGTTTTTAGTTCAATATTTATTTCATATGTTTTTATAGTGGGACAAGGCCTTGTTATGTCCTGATTGTCAAAAGTTTCGTTGCGCCTGCGAACGTGCCACGCTGTCGCCGCCCGGCAGCGAAACTAGTCTCTTTCGTCGCGCCTTTGGCAGCGGCGTCAGCAGCGATGCTCAGACAACGCCCACCAGCAGCGATGTCAGCTGGAGAGATTGCAATAGTCCTGCTCCTGCTTCTGCTGCTCCGGCTGCAACGCAGGGTCGGAACAGTTTGCAAATTGGCACAAATATGTTTAGGCGCTTTGCGGAACGTATGCGCAGCATGCAAGACTCTCCGGAGCATCCGGCAGAGACGCCTCCATAAAAATTGCTAACAACGATTTTTGTAATTTGCTTTTTGGCTATTGTTTAATTGGCGCTTGCATTTATTTAATATGCTTACGTTAATAAATAACATTTTCATTTTGTAACTGTTTCTATATGTTTTTATTTTTTGTTTGTTTCTTTGTATTTTGTTGCTGCTGCTTGTCTGTCAACCGTTTTTGATCAACGTTTTGTTGTTGTTGTTTTGCAGGCCATGGAGACAAAGCTGAAGACATATCGAGAGCATGCGCCGCCGATGCATCCACGTCAATGACCAGCAGCCGGATTGGCGCTGCAACAGTCGCCCCTATCACTGGAGACTGCCGAGTAGCTACTGCGACATGTGGCAGCTGCACAGTTGCATCGTTTGTTCAGTTTTTTTTTATGTTCTAGTTTCGATTTTAACGTGCTTCTGTCCCGCCCTTTTTTATTTATTATTTCAATGAATTGACTTGTAAAAATTTACTATACATTATTACTTATAAACCACACACAATCGTTTATGTTGTATGTGAATATATTATATATATATATATATATATTTGAAGCCGATTCCACGCCCCGCCCAACACACACACAATACGCCTTACTTGTATGTAACGAGAGAAAATACGTTAAACTTAAGTCGCATAAATTCTGATCTAATTCATCATGTTTAAGAGCATTGTTCAAATGGCTTCGTTTACTCGTGGCAGCCGCGATTTTGCACATTCATGGAATGCAAAATTAGTATATGTTCTTTATATGTATATGTTTAAAATTAGTCATGTTCTAGTATTGATTGTTAATTTTAGCTCGCAGAGCTTTCGAAAATGAAATAATGTGCACCTAAACTTGTACACATTTTTGAACATGACTACTAGCTTAGCGAGTAAGTTCAAATGAGATCAGCACACAGAGCTTCTGTAGAATTGGAGCTTGTAGTGCATCATAAATAAGAAGAAAGTTCAGCTGAGTCGAAAGTATTACAGCCCGTAAAAACATACTATTACACGAAAGCAAAACAAATACTCGTAGAATTAAATAGAAGGAAAGGAGAGAGAGAGAGAGAAAGGTTTACAGAGAGAGATAGAGTGTGTGGTGGCAATTATCATTTAAGCTAAATACAATTTATGACTAATTTACGGCTTAGATCGTCTCTTCTACACTCTAACCCTAACCTTTCCCCCACAAATCCAAACATTTAGTTAAATTTGAACAGCGTACAAAAGAATTTCAACAAACAACCACAATAATGACACATTTTTCGTTTTATATTTTGAAGCGAATATAAAATAATGTAAAAATGCGACAGAGAAAAGAAACCTGTTATTATTATTATACTATATTACATATATAAAAATTGTACATTTATGAAACAGACAACAACAACAACAACGCATGATAATTTATAAATAAAGAGATAATTAGTTTTAAATAGAAACAATGTCGATTTCATTCCATTTAAGTTTAAAAAGTATTTGAATCCCATTTCAAAGTTAACATTTAGCTTCAAACATGTTATAATTAATTTGTTATGTACTTAAAATTGAATTAGCAAAATATTTGTAATCATTTCGTAAAGGAGATGGCTTGGTAGCTATGCCAAGGCCAAGCTGGTTAATGCCGTTACAGCTCACGGAGTACACACCAACCACACATTTGCACATCAACTCAACTCCTCTAAAGCTTTTGCTGTGGCTTTTCCCCTTTTTAGCACAGTTTTGTTGGTGCGGATGGCGGCAAAGTTTACCCCAGGATATTATGCTAATGCAGGGGCGGCATCTACAAGGTAATCTGCCCCACTGAAGCTGTTGCTGGCCTTGCGACAGGGTTTGGGTTCTGAGTTTGAGTGTTGGGAAGTTGCTACTGCTGACCGTGAGCGTGTTGAGCTAATGAAAGTGCTTTGGTTTTTGAAGTAAACAGCAGGGCGTCTAGTGTTTGGCATTGAGTGCAAATATTTTTCATAAGCAACAGCAGCAGAGACAACAATAAACAAAAAAAACAAAAAAAAAATGGCAGAGGCTTTTATCAAACGCACAGCAGTTGTAAGCACAACGAACAATGTGCAGCAGCAAGTGCCCATGGGCGTAGCCAGAAACTTAGCCAGGGGATCTACGATAGGATAGAACTTTTGATTTATGTTTTATATTTTCACTGACTTTTACATTTTTCTTTTGCACATTTTAAATGGGGAATAAAAACTGATAAATCTGAACAAATAGAGCTCGATTCTTTCTCCAATGTCGAACTAAACTCTCTGAGAGATCCACTAAATAAATATCAATTATGACCAGCAATTTAAATTGATTTTAGTTGTTAAATTGTGCTAATTTAATGCAAAGTAGATTCGCGAAGTGAAAGTGAAATTAAATTAAATTAATGGCTAGTTGCTTGGGGCGCTCTGTGAATGGTCAACGATTTGTTGTTGCAAAGTGAAGCTAAAGAAAGAGTTAAATTAAGCTGCTGCTTGAAATTTAATTTGATTAGTTTTTAAGCGAGAGTAAACCCGTTTATGTATGTGTGAGTGCGCTTATTGCAAAATTTCTATTAAAAAAATCCGACGATTTTTTACACTTCGCTTAATGAAAATACGTTAAATGGATATCACAAAGTTGGGAATATATAGGTGAAAGGAGGTAATTAAGTCCTCTGTTTTAAGTGTGTCTGCACCCTTCCAGCTAAGACCCTGGCTGAGTACACTTTCTATTGTCCTTGCAACACAGGCCGTTGTATGCTGGCAACCAGCAGCTGCAGCCATAAGCGGATTTAAAATGGCACAATGCAATTGGCCTTTGAAAGAATGGAAAAAGGAAAGCATCGCTGACATAAAAGCTAAGCATCTATGAATGTGCGCGTGTTGAGTGTTTGTGTTTGTGTGTGTGGGTTGCTTCTATGCGTGTGTGTGTGTGTAGGCAGGATATTTTTAAAAGCAATTCGAAGAATTTGCGCTCTTTCTGCTGTCGCCTTTTGCCTAATGAACTCCCACGGGTAAAGAGGGTAAATATACATCAGCTAATTAACTGAGAAATAGCAAAACTACTACAAATAAATCACCCACACACTAACTAGGTAAATATATACATATATAGCATATAGAGGCAGCCAGCAGCACTCATAACAGTTAGAGAACACATTTGGGTAAATCATTTCGCAGCAGCTCAAGTGTAATTGTTTTCGCATAAAAACCGAGCCAAAAAAGATCATAAAAAGAGCTAGCAAAAAAAAAATAAAAATAACTGTACACCTTCCAGCTGAAGCTGAAAGTTTTCAAACAGGGTGCTGCTCTGTTATGTAATCAGCTTAGGATTGCTTTGGATTAAGGCGGTTTTCTTTTTCCTTTCTTGTTTTTGATGAAAGGTACGCAAACAAACATGAAATGCAATGCGCCCATTTTATTGGGGCTTAAAAGAGGATTTTGGCAGCAAACACCTGATATCATCCAAAATTTCTGATTAGTACATGACAGCATAATTGATGTTCAGTTTTCCTCTTGCATAATTGAGATTAAGAAAATATATCGCTTTTTGATGCCATCCCTATTAATTCATAAATATCTTTCGGAAATTCCTCCAGAATTAGTAGTTTCTTAGATAGCAAGAAGATAATCCAAATTAATTCATAAGTATCTTTCGGAAATTTGTCTAGAATTAGTATTTTATTTGATAGCAGCCCTCGTAATGAGGTTCCACCGTTGCTGCTCAGGCCGATGAAACCATTTAGTCAATTAAATAATGCCATTGAAGGACACCCTGTGGATACAATGTATATACGGGTACTTATATTGTATTTGGCATTTTACACGCTGTTAATATTTAACATGCGCGATGGCGTAAGATGAAGCGGCAGGTAAGCGTTAACGGAAGCCTCGCAGTGGAGCAGGGATAATGATGATGACGATGATGATGCGGCTGTTGCGCCTTAGGGTGTTGTTGTTGGCGTGTCCTGGCATCGTTTTTGGTCTGGCCTAAACATCAAACAAAATCGATATTCGGGTGGTTGGTTGGTAGGTGTAAGTGTGTACAAATTTGGGCATAAACAAGCCACTGCACACATACACACACACACACACACATTGTATACATTTACATGACAAGAGGGCAGGGGGTGTGTTCTGGTGTTGTATGCCCTCAGGTGGAGAACCTTGCTTTGTTTGAACGCCGCAGGACGCTCATTTTTCGTAATGAGTTTGCCTACTATGTGCAAGGTGAAGCCCAAAACTGAAGCACAGATAAAGCAACCCAACCAAAATCAACGTTAAGCAAACAACAACAAGCGTAACAACAACAAGCTAAACAACAACAGCCAGAGAGAAATATAGGTTCTGCAGTTGCTTTGGGATATTTTCGTTAGCTACGAAGGCTGCAATAATAAAAGCCATAATTTGCTTTAATACAGCACAGAGGACAGCAGACCTTTGGCCCACACACTTGGAAAAAAATAAACTAAAGTCTAAAACATGTCTTTCATAACTGTAACGAGAAAAATAAAAATAATTGGAATCGTAAATTCAGTTTGTGGCTTTAAGCCAAAGTTACAACTGTGGTTAGAACCTTGAATAATAATTTTATAATAATAATTTTATATCTAAAATTCATGATTCTTGTGTTTTTTATTTCTCAGTGCACGGGGAAAGCACCTAGAGCTCATATCGAAGCTTGTTAACAGTAGCATTGAGCAATGGCCGCGACGCCATCTTTGTGCTCGACTTCCGGCTGGCATTACATCCGGTGCCTGGCAGCTATAAAGAAAAAAAACGACAAAAGATTTACAGTATAAATGAATTTGATTAGTGTTCGCAGTGCAGTTGTCTGGCGTTGATTAAATAAACGAGCTTTTAACTTGGATTCAAGTTGCATTCAATCGTCGCCACATTAATTAGTTACCTCAACTCATCTACGATAGAGAGGCGAGGCAGGGGGGAGGAGAGAACAAAACCGCAAACACAAGCGCACATCATTAGCAGACACTGAGGGGATTTAATTAAATGGAATTGCCAGATTGGCAAAAGAACAATCGATGAATCCTTTGAACGGTTTAATTGCGCTTCAGCTTTTGCATTTGATGTTGCAGATTGCTTCAATTATATGCCACATTGGGTTCTTGCGTGTGTGTGCACGTGTACGTGAGTATGACTAGCTCTTTTACTAATTGAACGCAATATTCAACTTTATATTGACTTTGCAGTTTTTTATATTCAGATGCCGATGGTTGAACCAATTGCCCTGTGAAACAAGCTAAAGTCATGTGCAATCTTACCATGGTCCCAAAGAGTCACAACACAAATGGTAGACAAAAAAAACATTGCCAAAGCCATTGTGTGTGTCATTGTGTGTGCGTAGGTGTGTGGCAAGGCCAGCAGGTCCACAAACACATATATACATTCCACACGAGAATGTCTGGCGAGACTTTCTGATTTATGCTTCACAAAGAGTAGTCAAACACACTCGCACACGCACGCATACACACACACACATACATAAACACACACACTTGCATATAAGCTTATTCATACGTAGCACAATTTTTGAGTGCTATCTTAAATTTTTCCTTTTCTTGTTTACTTGGGGCACTCTAGTTTTTGTATGTTGCACGTTGGATTAGCAAATAGCCTGCACTCAACTTGAGCTGAGCAGTCAAAGAATTATGCATAGAAAGTATGCTTAGTTGGATTTTGATTATTTTTAGATGCATGAATCTATTTGCTGAGTGACTGTTAAGAAATTTATTACACTTCCTTAATCGGAAGTTATCTGCCACATTTGAACACAAGCTTATGAACAAACAAGAGCAACTAGCTTCTTTTACAGCTCATAAAAGAATAACGAAGGCTGCTGTTAAGCTAATGGAGACAAGCTCTTGATTAGGGGAGAAACTACAGCTGAAGACTTTTCTCTCGCCTTGTTTCGTTTGCTTTGGGTAAGTTTCACAGAAAAAAAAAAATATAAAATATGTAATATAAATACATATTTCTACTATACACAAATATTTTCATCTTGAATATCTATAAAATACCATTTGATAATGAATATAATTTTCAATGTTCAACAAAAACCAGTTTCTAATCTGCTTCGTAGACACCCTCGAACCAAGTATCCCTACTCATTTGGGTGCAGGGTGTAACCGATACGAAAGCATTGAAATTTATGTTACATACTTTTTGGGGGGTTGTAAGCGTAGCCCAATTAGGCGTAAACAAATTTGTAGCTGCTGCCACTCTTGCTGCTGCTACTGTTGCTGCGTAACTTGAACCACTGAGCGACCACTAGTTGCTGTAAAAGTCCACAACGCCCACTGCCCCACCCCACAGCACGCCTACGATTGACATTGACAAAGCTGCTCACAGCGCGTGTCAATTTTTTTTTGTGTTTTTGTTCTTTTTGTAAATAATTTGAACTATTGATACGCAAACCCTGCTGCTGCTGCTGATGATGATGATGATGTGGATGTTGGCCATGATGATGAAGTTGACAAGTGGTCTGACCCTGATACCAAGCAAAACTTGTTGCTTTTTAGGCCCATGGTAGTTAATGTTTAGTACCGGCGGGGAATTGTTTCTCGGTTTTTTTTTTTTTTGGGAATTTCCCTTTTTTCCCCTGCAGCGCAACAGTTTTTTTCCGTTATTTTTTTCGGTGCGTATGTTGGGAACTTCGTGTGTTTTGCCGAACTCCAATTTTGAGTTAAAGCATTAGGTAAAACCAGAGCCACAGCCAGCCCCAATCCAGAGTGACAGTCTTCTGGGGGACTTGACAGTGTTTGCCCGTGTCCTGGCGCTAGGATAATCGCAACAATAAAAAAAAGAAAAAAACAAAAAAAAAAAAACAAAAAAGCAAACACCTGCATATAGCCAACTATATAGCGTGCTGGTCTCGCGTCGCGTTGTGTTTGATTTTTTTGGGTTGGACTTCAACAAACTGCGAATCGTGAGTAAATAGATAGTAAAATGCCTGCTGATGTTATTTACACCAAGGTATTTTTCGAATATGGCTTAAGGGCGAGCTTGTTATATGGCACTTAACTCTGCTTGTAAATCGGGCAATGTTAAGAGGATTACAATGTTGCAAGTAATTATTATCGGTAGCACTTTGTTGTAAGTGCTGTGAGGAATTAACTTTATTTCGATCTAGCCACGTTTTGACAACATATCCTGGGGCAACCGGAAAGCAGCTGTAAAGCAACAGGCAGCAATAGCTAAACCCTACTTTTTGCCATTTAGTTTTTACACACACACACGCACGCACGCACACACACACACATACACACATACACTCATACTGATGTGCGCTCCGTGATACACTTAATCCGACATTTACAATTTCTGCTTAAGGATTTATTTATGGATTCAATATGTGTACAACGTTTACTTTGCTGTGCGACGCTATGTATGTGTGTGTATGTGTTTGAGTGTATGTGAGCGTGTGTGTACGTATGTAAGTGTGTGTATCTTTGCGCATATGCTTCAATGCTTCCACATACTCCACCCCAACCCAGCCCAATCTATTTGCACATTTGCATGCGCACACAACACAAAGCATTTTGAATACACGCATTTCAAATTTTGTAATTCATTTTGTAATGCATAAGGATATATAGATGGATGTATAGATATGTGCGGATACATAGATCCTTTGTGCTCGACAAGAAAAGGCAAAACCCAAACGACCTCGACTCCAGCTCCCTGTTTTACTTATTCATTGAAGTTGCATTGAATATGTGCTCAGAGGTGAGCTTACAACAAGAGCAGCAACACGTTTTTCTAAAATCAACATTTTATTTATACCTAGTACAGACGTCAGTTCTTGGCATGTACGGATGGGTGTAAACTATAAACAATCATAACTTTGTGAAAACTTCATCGATTTTGCTAAAGCTTTTAATTTTTAGTTAAAATTGTTAACAAGATTCTTTGTCAAAATTCGTGTTAAAATTATATAAAAAGATTAGGTCTGGGTCAAAACTTCCCAGAGCCATAACTTTGGCAAAAGTTTGGGATTTTTAATCATGGCTTAAAATCTAGATAAATGCTACATACAAAGTTGGAAACATGACTCTGGCACTCAATTACTGCTATAATTATATCCTTAAAGTGGGTTTGCACGGTTGACTCGAAACTTTTCTAAGAAAACCACTCGTGAAAGGTTTTAAAGCAGCTTCCAGGATATCTGATGAGAGTTCTCACATTTCATTCATTTATAAGTAAAACTTAAGGATTTCTTATTAATATTATAGATGTTAAAAGTTTGCAAAGCTTAAGGAGTCTCTTTACTTATGCTTCCATAAATAAATAATATAAAATAACAACTTGTTGTTTATTGATTTTCTTCAATATTTTAGATTAACAATTCCATACATTTTTTATCTAAGTGCTCAACTTTTCGAAAGTTTAAAGTTTGCTAACAAGTTGATTTTCTATTGCCATTAAATACAAGTTTCTTTTGAGATTACTAACTTAAAGGATATTGCTTTTGTGAAGTCAAACTATAAAATAGAAAGCACAAGTTGTACAAAGGCAAAAAGTTGTTCAATGCAAACTTAAATTTAATCAATTTAAAATCATATTTAATAAAATAATGAAAATTTGTTAATTTTGATTGTAATTAAATAAAGCCACTTAGTTGTGTAGGCGCTGTTTAAATACATGTGAAAATTCTATTTTCAAGTACAATATCAATCTAACAAAAGCAGCCAACATATTTCGATTGCCTGTTGTCGATGCAACAATAAGCAAATATTGAAGCCTAAATTTCTGCAAGCAAAACATTTGTTTTTGTATGTTTTCAGTTTAATTAATTGCATATCGTTTTTCATTTGTACAATTCTATATAAATTGTAATACTTGCTAACTGATTGTAATTTCCATTTATTGTTTGCCCCACTTGCCGGTTGGCTTAACCTTTCCCTCCTCTCTTCCGCCTACCCTCACTTAATATTGTTTGCTACAGGGCTATTTGTCTTATGGTTTGTGTTTGAAATTCAATGTTGCCACAGTCGGATTAGTTGTTAATCTTTATTGATTTCATTAGTGCTCGCACTGAATGTGCAGCAGCAAAATGCACATAGAATAAAAAGTTTTTCATCCCACATTTATGGGCGGCCTTGCAATGAGCTTCCCCCACACAATATCCAGCTAGACGACTGACTATTTATAGAAAGCTGAACTCCCACATTAAGCGAACAATGAGCAACTTCCATCGTCATGGCGAATATGACGACAGCACAAGCGAATCTCGTGGTGAGTGTTGTTATTGGTATTGTTGTTGCAAATATAGTTGTGGGCTACACAGTTGTTGTTGTTGTTGTTATGGTTAGGTGCGGCCTCCGTGTATCGTTAGAATGGAGAGCAAACATTAACAAGTGGTTGCAAAGCGACTAATGGTAAGGGTAGGATGCATAGCATAATATACTCTCCACTGGGCTTACTTCAGTGATCAGCAGAAGTTGTAATTGATAGGCGATATTTATTTTTGCCTTAGCATCTTAAGTGGTTCACTAAAATAAGGCTCTATCCATGTCTGCTGCTTACTTATCTTCGTGGCTGCAGTTTAAATAGTATACAGCTCCAACTGAACATGATTGCAGGGTATTAAAGCTAACCAAAAAAAAAGCAACAAGCGCAACATTATGATAAAAATCGATAAGGAAATCTACATTCGGTATAAGTTTGTTGTTCCCAAAATATCAAATATGCAAATATTTGCCCGTCAGCTACCTGAAAATAACGCTTAACTTGTTCAGCACTGCGCTCCCCCCTCGCTGTGCATGTGTGTGGAGGAAAATGCTCAATTTGGAAAGTTGGGGCATTTGTGGCAGTGCTAAATGCGAAGGAAAATGAATCCCAAGCGCATCCAGCGATTTGCCAGGCAATATGCCAAATTTGTTTAGCGTTGTTAGCTGGGGAATAGCTGTCACCTTGACACTGCTTCACATATATGTACGAGTATACATAAATATATATATATATATATATTTATATATATATATATCGAGTTAACAACAACACAAGCAATGCGGCGTAATATAAAGATCAAAAGCTTTAACTTGCCACTGTAAACATGTGCAAATATTTTAAGTTGATTTTATTACAATTTTATTTTACTTCTTGTTTTCCTTTTTTTGTAATTTTCTTTCAATTTTTTTCTGAAGTAGACAATATAATGAAAATATAATTTTCTATTGAATGAAAAAAGGCGTTGTGTACCGCCTTAGTGCCACAAAAGCTGAAGTAAGGAAGATTTTTCGGGTCAACAAGGACTTTTCGGCACAGTTGGTCAGCTTTTGCAATTTGCTTTTTACTTTTTGTTTTTCTTTCTTTTTTTTTATTTTGGGTTTCTTTACCTGCAGCTGTTTATCATAATTTTGTTGATTTGCTGTCTGCCAACAGCAGTAGCGAAAAGAAAAACAAAAACAACAACAAAAACAGTAACAGCCACAGCAACAGCAACAAAAAAAAGGGGCGCACCGGAAAGCTGTCAGCAGGACAACCAAAAAAGTTTCACAAGGCGCGGCCTTCCCAAACAAAAAACTTTCCCAAGTAAATTTAAATGGCCAAAACGGAAAAAAAATATGAAACAATCGTAGCAGGAGGCAAAACAACAGAAGGCCAAGCAAAGATATTATTATGCGTATTTTTGGTAACGCTAAAGACTCTAATACCCTCGAAAAGCTCTGCACGCTGCAAAGGCTTTCAAATTTTCCAATTTTGGGCTTAAATTCGATAACAGTGCGATTAGGTGCTCAATGGGTGAGGCACAAATATAGCACTACTATCGCTTCAGGCTTATCAAAAGTAACTAAAAGCAATCATATAAAAAGTGCTTTGCTTGCCACAAGCTTTAAGCAATTAGATGTGACGCATAATGAACAGAAAACTTGTGTGACAAGTGTAACAACTGGGCTCAGGGCGCAAATTTCACACATGAGCTCGTCCTGGCAATTCCCACAGCGTGTCTTAGTAGCTATTGGTTTACTTTGCTGAGCGTATTGAAAGCGTATGCCTGGCATACTCACACAGGCTTAGTGTATTAGTGTATAGTAAGAGTGAAGTTTTGTTTGTTGCCCAACGGGGCATGCGTCATTTCAAACGGTTTGCGCCAGGCTTTTCATAACTTTCTCTTCGGTGTTTTTTTTGTTGTTATATTTAGTCTTTAGCATTTTGTGTAATGAATTGTTGTGACAGAATAATGCGAACATTGTTGTTGTCGCTTTTGTTATTGTTGTATTGTTGTTGGTGCTCTCTCTCTTTTATTTTTATGGGCTGTGTTTGGCAATTTAATAAAATATGCAATTGAATGCCGAGTGGCGTGGCGTGGCGTCAACTGTTGCGTCGGCCCTCAAGGGTCCACAAAATGGGGTCCACAACCAGTGGCCAAACAGCGGCGTCTGCCAATTAAAAACATGGCGTCATGGCAACTAAATTGGCAAATGGGAAAATTCACCCAACACACACACAAATACACACAAATGTTTATTAGCCGCAAAACGTTGCTCATTAAAAAGTTCGTCACGGCAAAGAACCTGACGGCCAACTGGCAACTATGGAGATGGCAACTGTAACTGGGTTCGGGACTTGCCGACTGGACCAACGTGGTCTGATTAAAAACTTTTTTGCTGCTTAGCCTCGACACATCCCAACGCGGCTTTAAGTTGCTTGGTGAGCCTGTCTGCCTGTCTGCCTGCCTGCCAGCTTGCCTGGCTGTCTGATCTAAGCCCTCTTGTCTCTACGTGTTTTTTACACCCGCTGACAGTTCGCCTAATTATGGACTTTACCCAGCTCATCATCATCATCATCATCATCAGGTTCTTTAGGTTTGACGCTTATGAAGAAAGTAGCATTGACGAGCTAAGAGCTTGTCTAGCTAACTTCTCAAACATAACTGAAACCGATTAAAAGCAACTTTGAAAGTTGGAACATGTTTTTGGTATATTTACAAAGTTGCTCTAACTTTCATTTTGAAGTTTTAATGCACAAGTTTATCAGCTGCATCTATTGGAACTTTAAAGATACATTTTAAAATTCTTTTTATCTGGCGATGCATTTTAAATATGAAAAAAATAAGAATAAAAAATTGGCAACCTTTTTGCTGTCACCAGTATAGCCTGCAGCCATTTTGTCCGCTACTTTGATCTTCTCATGTTGCCCTGATTGGGTGTATGTGACTGTGTGTGTGTGTGGGTGTATTTGTATGTGAGTGTGTGTGTGATTGTCCTTTTTTTTTTGTGTACGTATTTGTGCAAGGCCTGTCCAGTGGGGTCGTTAGTTTTTGTTTCTGTTTCTGTTGCTGAGCGGCACTTTGTACGCCCCAACGCTTTTTATGGCACTTTATGACATTTTATGGTCTTTCATGACTTCATCCGAAGCACGCACACAGTTCCAAGTTCGAAACAGAGACCGAAACCAAATGCGCATCGAAAATCTGAATCGAAATGGTAATCCAAATCGAAATCAATGACCATATTAATATACAGACGTGTCCTCGACTCGATGGCAAATTGCACTCTTATGTGAAAATCGAGATAAGTAAAACAGCTCATGAGGGGCGTTGACAGTGGTCTATAACCCCTTCTCATTGAGTAACTTACATTCAATCGGATTGCATTTAATTGGATAGATTTATTTATAAGTTATTATTTTTATTATTTGGGTATTATTATGCATCTTTTGCTATATCCTTTTAATTAAACTTTTTTTTCTTTGCATTTAAAGTTTCTTGTGGCTTCTGATTCCCCTTAGTTGAAACCCTTTCTACACCCATGGCACACTAACAATTCTCACACTAATCAAGTGGCAGAGTCAAGTGCTTTTGTCTGTCTGTCTCTCTGTCTGTCTGCCTGACTACCTAACTATCTATATGGCATCAGCTGAAACTGTAATCATTATATAGCTGACACTTCCTGTGTGTGTGAGAACAACGGCAACATCTCAACGCATATTTACACAGGAGCATTGAGGACGAGGCGTACAGCTTTCATGCTGTGTCTCCTGCCTGGCTGCAGCATATTCCATTTAAATAATATATGGCTGACGGGGCACACACACACATGGTGCACACCTGGTGAAGGTAAAAGTTAAACATAGCTGACACACGTTTCATTTATTATAAAATATGCAATGTCTCTCTCGCTCTCTGCCTCCCTGTGATGTGCTCGTTATAATGATCAACACATTCTTCATTTAATAATGCCATCGTCATCCATATTGTCAGTTGCATATTCACAGCTATGTGCTCAAGTGTTATGTGTGCATATGTGCAACAAACACCAGTAGCATCAGTGGCAGCATCAGTGACAGCATCAGTGACAGCATCAGTTGGGCAGCATCAGTTGGGCAGCATCAGTTGGGCAGCATCGGCTTTATGTTGTGTCATTTGCATAATTATGCCAACTGGGATTGGGATATGTTTCAAGCTTTTTTAATGGCTCACTCATCACAATGCGTAAACCAGCCTAATGGAATTCAAATGTAGTCGAAACCGATTTGATTCGGATCGTTTCGATTTGATATATATTCTGTGATGCCTTTTAAATGAGGACTGCTGCTGCTGGTTGTCTGTCATTAAGCATCTAAAACTCTTCAACACTTGATTTTACGCAGCTGTTAAAGACCCATCTGTTCTACTAGATAAAAATATAATAGTACAAATCACTCTTGATTTTGTAGGTCATAAAGTAGGTTTAACGAAACAGTAAATTATATATTAGCTGACTTAATTAAGATTTAATGAACCTAACGGTCGTAATGCAAAGCTCATGCAGCTGCTGGAATCACAGTTAAGACAGCGTTGCCCACAATTATAAACACAACTGTCAGTGGGGCAGACTGAGAGAGAGAGAGAGGGAGAGAGAGAGATAGGCAATCAGACAGTTGGATGGACAGGTTGCTGATGGAGTCTGACGGCAGCGCTTGTTCCGTTGACAAATCATTTCAGTGCGACCGACGACAGCTGGTCGTAGGACTGACAAAAGCAAAACGGTTCGAGGGGTGCTGTTAAAAAATGATTGACGCTTGCACATTACATCTGTGTCTCTGTCTGTGTCTGTGCCTGTGTGTGTGTGTGTGCGAATATGAAACATCGAAATTCGTCAGACGGCAGCAAGAATGACAGCTAACTTATACATATATAGACATTTTTCACTCATTGCATTTGCCAACCATTTGCCATCCAATTTGGTTATGAATTTTTTAGTTCGCTCTGGCTGACTGGGCCACTGACAACTATGCAAATTGGCACAGAGCAGACCAACCATAAGGGCAGTCCTGAAAAATGCTCCACACCACTCCATTTCACTTCACACACAACAACTAAATACAATGCAAACAGAGCCCAAGTTGCATGCAAAACTTTTGCTTATTGAAAAAGTTTTTGAACATTTGTCGTAATATTATGCAGGTCACCGGCGCGGATTGAACCCTTTTTTTTCCGAGCCCAATAAAAAAAATAAAAAAACGAGATATATACATATAAAATTGGGATTTCGCAGTGTGAACTTTGCTTTTGTCCATCCCAGCCACCCGAGCACCTTTATTTTGAATTTATTGTGCTCCTAAAGAGAACAAAGCAAATGCTTGGATCCGGAGGACCCAGGCACCGGACAAGGACCCGTACAAGGACCCGAACCCCGGACTGGGGCACAACACAACTTGAACGCGTTGATTGATTGTGTCAGTGGGTTGGATGGATGGGCGATAACAGCAAACAGATTGTGTGGTGTGGGGCGTTGGGGTTAGCCAGCAACAGGGTGCTTGCTGCACTGAATTCATTCGATGGCAATGGCAATGTAAATTGCTTGGCTCCTCGGAGTGGCTGATGGCTCTCAGCGCCTGTTTGCATAAGTCAAGCCAAATGAAATGAACTGAGAAGCAAGTGCTTTAAAAATTTAAATGCCTGTTGATACAGGTGTGTGTAGTGTGCCCCAGGGCAAACAGATGGAAAATCAACGTGCTCGGCATGTTAAAGCTCTTGGCCCCATTTTCAATTTCAGACACAAAAAATTGGTCGATTAGTTGAGTGGCGAGCTGCTGACACGTAGACCAAAAAAGCAGCAACAAGTAAGTTCGCACATCGGCGTAGTCATTAAATAACTTAGGGGGCAGCAAAAGTATGCTTTGAAAAGTAACCAGACAACATTTGATGCCAACTTGATGAATGAGGTTCATTGGTTTAATGATTTCATTCTGCTAAATAGCTTAGCATGTGCAAATTTCTTTGGCAACTTGAACTCCCCTCCTCTGACTGCGCCCATGTTTGTGTGTACTACAAATTGTTGCGTATACGCAACGTACGCACGTTGCAGACAATGGCAAGGACAACGACGTTGTAAACGTTTTTTTTTTTGTGTTTATTTTTTTTGTTTTGTTTTTGTGGCTCATAAACGTAAAATGTATAAAATATCTTTATAGTAAATGACGCTTTTGAGGTTAAAAATAAATCAGCGACAGCGAAATGTTCTCGCGGCGTATGCGTAAAAATCCGTAAATTTATATTGCGGTGTTTTCATGTGTGTATGCGTGTGTGTGTTGCTGTTGTTGTGCTTTTAAAAATTTCCCATCAAAAGCGTTATTAAATGAGACATTTAATTAATTGCGAAGGCCTGGGCTGCAAATTAATTATGTAATCTTAGCACCTTGGGCAAATGAGTGCTCTAATGAAATTTAAAGGAAGGCCATGCACAAGAGAGAGAGAGAGAGAGAGACAGACAGAGAGAGAGGGAGATAGAGAGAGAGAAGGAGAGAGAGAGCACGTGTGCCTACAGCTAAGTGTTCATACTCGTATATTGAAAGCGCAGAAATAAATTAAATTGCATGCATTCTGGCGACGGGAACGCACTTGACAGTTGGCCACAAAGGCAAAAGCCAGCCAGCCAGCGAAGCTTAGAATTTTGAAGAGCAGGCGAGGGCAGCTCAACCAGTACACTAAGAAAAATACCAAGAATCAAACCCCATTAAAAATCAATAACTATACAAGCTGGGAGCCAAGGAAAGGTATTTTGCGAAGCTGAAGCTCTAGTTGCTGATGCTCTGACTTGAATTATTAATTTAAATATTATTAAAGTCATTCCTTTACTATAGTTGAATAAATAAATAGAAAACCTTGCACATTTCTAAGCAACAAATTCAGTTTTTCACATTCTTTTACTTGTCTAATAATGCAAAATAAAATCTGGAAAAAAATGTTGTGATTAAATATCTTAAGCAAACAATCGAAATAAGGCTTAAAGCCTAATAGAGTTGCCTTCGCAGCAAAACAGAAGTGCAGACGTCAACACTTAAGTATGTCTGTGTGGGTGACTATGTGTGTGTGTGTGTGAGTGTATGGTGTACGTGTGTGTGTGTGTGAAGTGCAGATAGAGAGTGCTGCCATAATAAACAACAAAGACAACCAAAAAGCAATGTTTATTTTGATTTACAAACTGAGGCGTCGATTGAAGACGCCGCTGCAAGCGGGGGGCAGGGACGGGGAATAGATGAAAACGAATACAGCAGTTCAACTTTTCACTTGAATACAAAAAAAAGAAGTCAAAAGCGAAGCAGTGAAGGAAAATGTTTTTAGGCAAAGCGTTGTGCGAGTGGAAAACACAAATACAAAACACAAACACAAATATAAACATGAAACAGCAACAAAAACACCAAAGCAACTCTCGCACTTGCTCTATCTCTCTCTCTCACTCTCTCCCTCTCTGTCGCTCTCAATCGCTTACACACACACACATGGACACGGACACGAGAATAATGGGAAACGTAGAGCGTTGCTGCAAGTCCCGAGCTTAGCGCTTAAGCCTGCTGCGACAGGACATTTAATCTTCTTGTATTATGTTTGGGGTGGGAGGTCTGAGCAGAGGCAGCAGCAGCAGCAGCAACCAGTTTCTGCCTTGCCAAAGCAGGCTCCAACAGCGGAGAGGCAGCGGAGCGAAACCAACACCAGAGAGCGTGAAGTCAGCAACAGCTTCAAGATTCAAGTGGCTGCCTGGCGGGAAGTCAATAGGTGGTTGGGTGGAGGGGGAGGGGTGTAAGAGATTGTGGGTTGTGACCAAGGCAAAAGGGTAATGCCAAAAGCTGTTGCTCTGATTTTTATTGTAATTCTCGGAATGGTTATTTTACTTTAACAAGCCCAATCTCAATCTGTGCCTCCGTTTGCTCTCGCTCTGTGTGTATGTGTGTATGTGAGTGTGTATGTGTGTGTTTGTGTATGCGTGTGTTTATGTGTGTATTTGTGTGTGTTTGTGTGATTGTTTGTGTCTGTCAACTTAACTTGAGAAATGTCATGGGGCTAATATCGAATGTGTATCCCTTTGCAAAGTGTTCTCCATTCTGTGGTCTCGACGCAAATTGGCAAATCACAATAGTCAAAATATGCGCACAAATCGCTCTCTCTCTCTCTCTCTCTCGCGATATATATATATATATATATATGTACATACATATACTCAGTGGTAAACCAATTCATTAGTAATGTGTAAAAGTGAGTCAAATTAGATTGAGCTTATTTGTTGCTGTTGCCACAAGAACCACAAAAATTCTTACATCGATCTTGATTTCGACTATTTAAGAATATTCGGCTATCAATTCAATCTAAGTCTAATTAGGTAATATAAAGATTAAGTATTTCAATATTTTATTTATAACTCATATAACATTTGCCTGTTGCTTTAAATTTCTATACTTATTACGCAGTGCTTTCCATTTGCTTTAAATGCCTACTCACTTTCCTATCACTTATTTATTCAACTTGCTCAAATGATGTCAGGTTAACTTGGCTTAAGCTGTTGCCATTTTTTGCTCCATTCTCTATATAGTAAATATAGTACTTGAATTTCTTTACAAAAATGGTGCATAGCAAACTTAGAAGCAGCTGCTGCTGTTGCTGTATGCAACAACTTAACAATATACTTCTTATATATGTACATAAGTATGCATAGACTTATTCAATTTTACAGGACATGGCCTGACCTAGGAGTAAAGTATGCCGTTAAGCAAGTCTATTCTAGTAAACTGCAAAGATAAAATACATAAAGGCTGAAATACCCTGGAAAATAAAAAACTGACAGAATAAACTTCACAAGCCTGTAAACATTTCTAGTAAAATGGAAAATCAAGTGGGCAACTATTGAATAAACTTGGGACACTAGAAAATCCCAACTGTTCACACGCTGTGACTTTGGCATTGTGTGGCATGAATGGGACACAGATTCGATGCGGATGAGAGGTGTGAAGCAAAACGAAGCGCAGCATAAACGAAATTAATTTCCGGCCATCTCGGTGTGTGTGGCACAAACAAAAGCGCATCAGTCCGGAAATCGAATTAAAGCACCTCGATGGATGCTTGCGTGACTTGCAATTAGTGATAGAGAGCATGTTAAACTCATTTTCAGTTGCGTTTGACAGCAAATTTTGTGTTATACAAGCGAAGATTTATGAGCGGTATGCATTGAGTGCAATTTTGTAAATAATACACTTTCACCTGGTTATACGTGCCACGTGCCACCGTGCCAAAATTATAGCAGCAAAGTGCAAAGCTCAAAACGTGGCCAAAACATTTCACAAGAAATATGTTGTTGTGTGTGTTCTGCGGGGTGTTGTGATTGCCTGCAACAGCTGGAGGCAATATGCAATATACATTCCACCTTTCTCCTTGCTCTCGTTGTTGTTATTGCTGTTGCTGTTGATGTTGGTGTTGCTTAAGTGCAGATGTTGTTGGTTCATGACAGAGCGAATGTATTCTGCAAATTGCATGCACTGCATTTTTATGCATTTTTCACAAGGATAAACTCCGGATGTGGATGGGCTGGTTGTCCGGGGGAACGCATTAAGCGCGTGCAGCTGCCCATGAAAAATGCATTTCAATATGTTTTTGCTACTTCGCTTCGCTGCCAAACAAACACTAATTAATGGCCGCGTTTTTATTTTTTTTTGTGCGCACACGCTTTGAAAATGGTAGCAATGGGGGAAAGGGGTGGGGTCAGAGGTCAGAGGTAGAGAGATGATGCAGTCGGTTGCCAAAGCAACTGGCATCGGCGTCAGCCTCAATGCCATTTGCACTGAAACCTGCCCGTTGCCCCAGCTCCGCTCTCTTAAAATAATTACGCTTTTATTCAAGTGTAGCCTAACAGGAGGCGCACGAACTGCTACAGCAATCGCAACACGAACACAGCCACTCTCTGAAGGTGTATTTATTTTTGCCAAAAAGAAAACACAATGTCAGTTCAGTTCAGTTGCTTAATTTCCGGTGTATTGTTTGAGCCAGTGAACTAATTAAAACTTCAGCACACATCGTATAGCAAAAAAAATAACCACCAGACAACATACTCAACTAAACCGACCTTGAGACTATATTCATTGCCCTTTTGGTTTTGCCTGTCTGCCCTTGGACAAAAACCCGCAATCTGCTGCTGAATGCCAAAATCAATGCCAAACGCTCGAGTCCAGTTAAGGGCTCAGCTCTGTCAACTCGACCAGAAGTATTCAACCTTGTATAAGGGGCTTTATATGCGAACTCGGCGGCAACGAGCTCTTTTTATACCCTTTAGGATGGCTCGATAGGTCGAGATTTAGAACATCTATTCTTACTTGCTCACTCATAACAGAAATTAATTAAATACTTTAGTTATTCAAATTGAAAAGTGAATTCTACTTACATTTTTCCATAGCAAAAGAAATCATGCAACATAGTAACGAAGTTGTAGCCGCAAAAGCCACATCATGCCGCATGCATGAGTGGTGCAAGTTATAACTGGAAAATGAATTATTTCCCGTATTGCGCATTTTTCTGTTTTGCTATTGAATTGTGTGTTTGTGTGTGTGTGTGTGTGTGTGTGTGTGTTTGCCAGCATTCGCCTCTCGAAGGCGTGGCTTTGCCATGAGTTTGGCCAAAGCCGATTAGCGAAAATTGAATTTTCAATTTGACTCTGATTGCAGTTTGGCGAGCGCGTGACGAGGACTTTAAAAAAAAATGGGTCTAATTTATGCAGCTTGAGTGTTTTGAGTAGTGAATCACTTTGATTTTAAATCTCTTGGACCTGTAGAATGATGTGTATTTGAGTACTAAGTATGTGCTAATCTCTTTCAGCTCAAACAGGATTACCAGTAAGCCAATTTATCCCAATTTAGTGCAATCCACGTAAATTGATTCAAAAAAATATTCGATTTCATTGCGAAATGTGTTTAATTTTAATAAGCTTGGCTTCGATGTTTAGAGCAGGGATGAAAAAGCAGCTTTGGGGATATAGAAATATTACTAAGAATATTTAAAAAAAATTTAAATTGAATAAAATTTGCTTAAAGTTGATTATTTGAGTTGATTACAGATGAGTTACTTTGGTAAATTCTCGTAAATCAATTAAATTTGTGATAAATGCCGAATTTTAAGTAAAATTCAAAGAAATATTTATTTGCCTAACAGTTGCTAAATTTATAAATAAATGCATGAATAAATTTCTTGGCATTTTGTCTCTTTGTTGATTTTTGTTAGGCATTTAATGGTCAGTTGACTTTAACATATTCTCAGAATTGAGTTGATAAGCTCGACTTATTATAATCTTGTATTTCATAGAAGAGCTCCGATTGCTAAATTTGCGACAGCTATTATCCTTTTCCTAGAAGCCGAGTCACTTGATACTGTGGCCAAGGGCAAGGTTAAGCTTTGGTCGAGACCAGCAGAGATAAAAGAAGGCAAAAAACAAATATTGAATAAACAGCATAAAAACTAGAAATCCTTTTTGGAATTTGCAATGATTCATTGACTTAAACCACAGCCAGTGGCCTCTCTGTGGAATCCATTGTCAATCCGGTTGCCAATGTCGACTAAGTCAAATTGCACTGCAGTTGTTACATTTCTCACCGGAGCCTCAATTTGGTTTGGCTTCTAGTTTTGCAAAACTTTTGTGGCAAAAATACTTTCAACAACTTTCTGTGGCCACTCTCTAAGTAGCTGACAACCTGAGCCCACTTGGTCCAATGCCGAGTTTTGACAATTTCTGTGATCCTCTTATAAAGTGAGTGGGTGAGTATGCGTGAGTGTGCGTGTGTGTGTGTTTGTGTGTGTATGAGTGTGTGGGCGCTTTTGTTTCGTCCGATTGTCATATTATGCGTTATAAATTGTATGACGGCTGTTAAACAGACTTAAATCGCTATAAAAATCAGAATGAATGCAAACGAGCATAAAAAAGCTTTTTCAAATTTACCCACGCATCCACACAACAAGCTATTTGGTGATTGTGTGTTTGTGTGTGTGTGCCTCACCGCCCTTACCTTATTTGTACATCGTCTCCTCTTTATATTTATATCAAATATTTCCTGCATGCGTTCACAAAAATAATTTCTTTGGAGCATTTTCATATGCTTCTTACAAATCAAATTATAGGCACCTATGCAGACATATTTGTGTGTGTGTGCTTGTGTGTGTTTATGTGTTGGTGGGTGTGTTTATGTGTGTGTGTGTGTGTGTGGGTGGGTTTATTATGAAAATGCCAGGAATTACTCGCGTATAAAAGTCATCATTAATTTCTCTCAGACACTTTTCGTGACATTCATTTTTGAAATTTATTCAGCTCATTCATGCAGCTCAGCCGTCAATCGTGACATGCTGCCACAATACCCCAACCACCATCTATCGCAGACTGTGTGTTGCCCCAATTTTTGGTTAGCTTTTATTCTGTCTCACTTTTCAGTTCTTGCTGCAGCATTTTCTTTTACGAGTTCATCAAAGTTGTGGTCGATTTTTAAAGACGCTGCCATGTGACAAGGATAAACAAGGTCATAAAAAAGGAGCGCGTAAAATGCGCCAAAGATTGCTGGCACAGATTCAAATTCATCGGCAGACAAGCGGCAGAGCTGCAGCCTGCCGAGCTAACAATGCTTGGGATTGGACCATTTATTATACATACGCCCCGTAGTGCATATTTGTTGCGTGATAAATCAGTTGATAGTCGCATGAATAAAACATGGACCCGCAAAGCCGACGAACCAGAAAACGTTGCGTACTTGTTGCAGGTGCGATACTGAAACCCCAGCGAGCTGTTGCTCAAAGATTGAACTTGGCTACATATTGCGTTGGCTAACGATATTGGCTTGTGAGGCACAGCGAGGCTGCATTTTAGCTGCCTAATTATTGTGCTTGACTAATGATATATTTTAGCATATGCCGCACATATATAAAAGCCACAAAGAGCCTGGAGAACATTGTGTGCAAAAAACAATGGAGTTAGCTACCTTTGGCTGAGACTAGTGCAAATAATGATGTCGTTTGTTGCAGGTGCGAAACCGAAACCCGGTGCGGAAGTGCCGGATATTCCGTATACTCTCTATCGGTTCCGGTGCCACATTGTGAAAGACGCATGCAGGACATAAAAATTAAACTAAACGTCTTCAGACTCCTCTGTTTGCTGTCTGTGTGTGTGTGTCTGTGTGTGTGTGTGCGTGAGTTATTCTTCTCCTGTCGAAACTAATTTACTTGTCAGTTTTAATTATGCTTCGCTATTTAGCGATGCGTAATCCACATGTCCATATACCATATCCCGTTTATAACCATGTGTTTGCATGTGTGTATGTGTTTGTGTGTGTGTGTTTGTGCGTGTGTTTTTGTGGTTGCGTAGCCAGTGGCATATTATTAGTCCATATAAATTCATGTCAGTCGAGTTTCGCTTTAATTAACTTTCATGTTTGCACTGGCCATTTTGTCTATTCGAGTCTAAAATGACTTTACCACCCCCGATTTCCTTTCTCGACTGCTATTACCAATTATGCCACATGTGGCCTTTTGTCATAGTTGGGCAAAGACTTCATTATTGTGGCTGTGTTGTACATGGAATTTCCCAAATACTAATTGTCATACACATTTGCCCTGGCGAACACTTAGCCAATTTGGGTCTGTGTACAACCTAATTAATACGAAATTTGAGTTTTGACCAAACTGACAAATCTGTGTGTGTCTTCACAGAAGATTATGGCCAGCAGAATGTAAACAACAGTTTCATGACAAATCCTACACTTATAATATTAATAATTTTAAGTTGTTACTTGAATTTCTTATAACTAAATTTATGACAAAATCATTATTGTTCTAAACAAAATTATTTTTGCAATTTGAAATGTTTCTCGCACTGAGAAATGTCATCTTTTAGTTTTCATAAGCGTCAACTTTTCAACAACTTGGCTTTTAAAATGTATAAAATAAGGATAAAGTCTGCATCGATCCGATTTTTTGGTTACGGGTGACCCACCCATTTTTTTTTTTTATTGATTAAAAGGATTTGGAGTGAGCTCAAAGGGAAATCAGGAAACATTGCTGGTGTTCGAGATTCTAAAGTTTTGTTTTTTATTTAGCCAGTCATTGATAAATTTTTGCTTTTCCACAGTTGCTTTGTGAAAATCTGTGGCTGATGTTTCTGGTTTAGATTCAGCTTCCAGTCTTGGTGACACAATTTGCAATTAAATTGTGCAAAGTGTGGTGGCAAGAGCTGCTGAGCAAATGTAGATTGTGGGCAGGGCCAAGCAAAACGAGCGATGGCACATAAAATTGTTATAAAATTTCAAGCATGGCTTGTTTCTGTAGGCACAAGCGGAAACGGAAATGATTTTATATGTTTTTGTTTTTTTGGTGTTGTTATTTTTGCTGCTGTTGATGAAATATACAAATGCGCATAAAATTTACTCAACATTTTCTGATTTCTGTTCAAAAATTCATAAAGAACTCATAACAATCCAGTGGGCAGCGGAACGGAAAAGAAAACGGAAAAGAGACCACCTAAATATCCATACCAAAATACTATATACTCGAATATTATTTTATGCTCAATAACATCGAATTTGGTGTTGTGTTTGTTGTTGGTTGTATCGCTTAGGCTGTGTTGCCAATACAAATTGCTTATTTGCCCACTCGCACAACGGGGCAAATAAATAGATATAGTATGCATCGTTGAAAGTTATTATCAACTGTGGATGTATGTGTGTGTGTGCTTGATTGTGTTCATGTATGTGTGTGTGTGCAAAGCCATTTTTGCGAGCTTGTTTTCAATTCAAAATTGCCGAATTTATGTGAATAAACAAGTGAAACGACAGAAACAGACAAATAAATAAGTAATAAAAAGTAAATATGCTCTAGCCGAAAGAGATCGAGAACAAAATACCCTAAATCCAACTGTTAAATATATTATAATGTTTTTAAGCACAGTTTCTAGTTTATATACTTTAAAGGCTTTTCACACTCAAAAATACTCCGATTTATATTCAAATATTTGCTCATTATCAAATCAATATAAGAATATGTTTTATGGTTGCAGCTTAGGTATTTTTGAACTTATCTTGATAAAATATTTACAGTTGAATAAGATGTGAAGGTATATCTAGCTATTGCAGTGTTTTAGATCAGCTGGTTCATACTGGCCGACAAATGGACATGGCTAAATAGACTCAGCTGTTTAGCCTGATCGAAGATATTTCCTTCTGCTTGTCAGATTCAATTTTATTACACTCTTTTTCACAGATTTTTATGCTTCAAATACCATATTTATTCAAATGTGGGCTAACCTTCAGAGTACGTTTGTCCGTGGTATGCAATTGTTGATGTTCTGTAAACCAATTTCATATGCATGCTATAATAAACTCCTCACAGCGGGCAACAAGAAAAACACACATTTACTGTTCATTCTCCCTTTGCTGTTATATATTTATATATATATATATGCTGCATCTGTCTTTCTGTGCTCATCCTTAACAGCAGTATCTATTCAACAAAGAGTTTGTGAGTTGACAGCTCTCGAGTAGTAGTTAAATATGTAAGACTTATTAGGTGTATAAGGCTCAGATAGCTTTGATTGGCACGAATGGATTCATGCAGAATATATACATATATAATATAAACTCTTAAAATAACAAATATGTTTCTGTTTTTCCCATAAATCGATATAACTTTAACTAAAAATGAAATACAACAAAATTTGTAGACTTTGGTTGACATATTTTATAACAGAAAAAGTTTTTAATTTATATTTCGGCAGAAAGTTTCCATGTGAGCTAAATATTACTTTCTGGCTTGTTGCTGTCTTTAAAACAAAAAATAAATTTGTAATTAATTAAAAATTTTTGATTTCAGTCTTATGGAGGTGTTGCTATGTAATTTATAATTTAATTGATAGTTGTCTTGGTGACATGGAAATTATACATTGTCAAGGCAGCATGCCAAGTTATTAGGTGCGCGGGTATATCCTAGTATCCTATCAATAGTAGCAAATAAATGAAAGCAGTAGTTATTAAGTCGAAGACTTCTTCATTGAGATGAATTTGAATAGTAGTAATTTATATAAAACTGAAGCTTTTACTTATTTCTAAGGAATAAAAGTTTATACAAAATGAGTACAGACTTCAAACATAAAGTGAAAGTGAAAATTGTACTATCAGAAATAAGCTCAATTTACGATTAATGTTGGGTTGGGTTTGTATATATATAATACATATATATATTTATATATATTCAGTTCAACAGACACGCTACTTGTAATTGCTGAAACTGAACCAATTCTAAAATCAATCAATTAGTTTAACGAGCGAATGTTTGGTCTTTTAATATATGTTTTAGTAGCTTTCTAAACAATAGAATTCCCAAATGGGCATCTTAATTAATGACTATGTGATGCATGAGGGTCACGTCGCCGACGCCGATGTCTGATGTTGAGGTCCGTCACAGGTCACAGGTCACCTGCGATGCTTAATGTGCAAATAAAATGGCGTTAATGTTGTTGCTATGCATACTAATTGCAACCAGACGGTGTGGCAAGGATAAACAGAAACGATGCCGTGACTCCTTGGCACAATTATCCGCTTTTGGAAGCAACAAGCGTAAAGTCAAATCGTCTGCCAAATGGCCTCGCAGTTTGCGCAGTCTTCTTCTTTATAAACAATCTCTCCCCGCCTCCCGATTGTTCCCCGCCCCCCGTTCGCTGCACAAAAACGAGACGCGCTTGTGACATTGACTGAGAGACCCAATTTTGTCTAACCGGCCGCCTTGGCTGTTGTCCTTGCAACATCCACCTATCCATCCACAGCCCATCCACCCTGTCCACCATCATCTCCCCGCTAAAAAACAAACTGTTGCTTCTCAGCTGTTCTGTTCTATTCTGTGCGATATTCCCTCATTTAATGCTTGCCCCTTCGAGGCGCGTGCGCAGTGATAGGATTTAGTACAGCCGCAACCGGGCCTGGGACCTCTGCATGCGCTGGGGCGCAACAGTTTGGGGCATTCTTATGCTCGACTTGGGGATATTTGCTAGCTGTTGCTTCGCGTCCTCATCATCCACATCGGTGTCCGCGTCCGCGTCCGAGTCTCAGTCTGTTTCAGGACTTCACTGCGTGCGAACGTGCGAGAATTCTAAGCGCATTCGAATCCAAACTGAATACCAAGTCGAGAACGGTCACACAGGTATACTACACCTATATATATGGGACTAACTCGAACGTATGATGTATACACCTGGTACATAAAGTTCGCACATATACACTTAAATGGCATCTTATATGAGTGTGTGCGTGTGTATGTCTGTGTGTGTTTGGGTGCATATAAAAACGCGTTTAATTAATGTAAAAGTGTCGCTGTTGTTACCTTCTTTGTGAACCATTATAATGGCAGCATTGGATACTTAGGGTACTCTGACTGATGCCCCCGTGCTCTGGAAAACTCATATGCGTTAATGTGCCCATTAATTTTTCATGTGTCTACCATTATTAAGTGCTAAGAAACTTACAAAAAAAAACCCTGAAAAGTGTGCGTTGTGATTAATTGCAAATTATTTTTCGTTTTTTATAGTCGATTCTCGTTGATAATTGTGACAAGTGACAAACAAATCACGTATACGTATTCAGGTGAGGCATCAATAAAAGCATTAAATAATGCCAGCTATTTATTAAACTAAATCAGATACTTACCATGCTTTTAATTGGCGTATAGTGCAATTTAATTAAGCATCGCTTTAATTTAATCAGATTTACTTGTTGTTTTTACCTAATTGGCTTTGAGGCAATTAATAAATTAAAAACCGTCGGAAAAGTGTTGCAAAAATATGCAATATTTTTTCCTTGCTCAATAATATATTTCTCGGTCATATATTGTGAATATTTTGATCAAATTATTGTTTGTTTTGTTTATTCAAAATGACCCTCATTAAATTCACATATGCACACATTCAACAAGAGCTGTTGTGAATTTTATGAAATTTGCGAATATTTTTTTCTCTTAACTTTATGAATACTCGATATGAGTTGACGTACAGGCATCCGAAATAATAAATGACTTTAATAAGTGCTCTTGCAGAGTTGTTGAACCAATTTTTGTTTGATATTTCCCATAATCCTTCATTCCTTAAAAAAAAACCGTAATAAATTATTTACTGACAGCTAAAAATGTTATTAAAAAATTGGAATATATCTCTCCAGAGTTACATGAAAAATATAAATGGAATTCAGTAAAGTTGAGTTCCATCAGTCGACTAGTAGAGTTCTACATCAAAGTGAGTAAATACTCGAAAGTGCTTCAGATGAAGGGCTCAATAAATATAATGACAAGGAAAAGTAAATTGTTGGAAAATCACTTTCCTTCGCGACTGCTCCAACTTCCACATCAAGCATAGCAATCTTTGTTTGTCCAACTATACACAAAAAAGGAAAGGAAAATAAACAGCGCTTTTTTTTCCACTTTAGTTTGATGCAATTTTTTTTATGGTTTCGCAGCTTGTTGCTGCTTCTGCTGCTGCTGCAGCAGTCGCCGCAATTTGTTGTTCCACAAGACTCGGGCAAAACTTATGCAAATTTTAGCTTGGCTGTCGACGAATCAAAAGTTGTGAAACGAACAGAGGGAGACAGAGAGGGGCTGAGTTGAAAAGAGATGGAAAGAGTGAGTTGCTTAATGCCAGTAAAATCTTGAACATGTTGCCAATTTTAAGCGATTTTAAATAACTCTTGCTGTTGCCTCAGCTGCCTCTGCTACTGCCGCTGCTGCTATTTGAAGTGTCTTTAAATTATGTTTTATTTTTAGTCGAACAAAAAGTGAATTGCGCCCTGGCATAATATGTAATTCCCTTTGCCCAGGCAACAACACGAACAGCACAAAAGCCAAGCAACGCCAATGTGGCATAAAGGGTGAATGTGGGAATGGTGGGGATGGTGGAAAAGCGGCACTGTCAGTGGGGCGGGGCTGCAATTTAAAATAATTTCCATTGCTGCCCTAAATGACATTAAGCATTAAGTCATTTTGTGGGCAGGCAAAACTTACAGCCAAGCCATGTTGGCTCTTTCAGCTCTCTGCCTCTATGTGTGTGTATATATGTGTGGATGTGTGTGTGTGTATGTTTTCACTTTGCTGTTAGTGCTGCTTATGTAAGTGTGTTGTGGACTTGTGTGTAAATGCCATTGCACATTTTTGCATATAATTGAGTCAACAAACAGAACGACAAAGTTTCTGTGCCGGAATTCTTAATCGGCGCGATTTCGTACATTATTTTTCAAACTAGTTAAGGAAATTAAGTCAACAACTCGCTTAAAGCCTTTAACATGTCTGCTCATAAGTTAAATGCTTGCTGCTGCCTCAACTGCTTTGTGTCCTTGGAAGTCTCTCGAAATTTGATCATGATGTGTATATATAAATATTCTTTTTGGAGCACAACCTTCAATATGTAAATGTTTTGACAGCACGCAAAAGGACACACCCTGTATACACGTGCCATTTTCTGGCCCTCTGTGAATACAACTGCAGCCAAATTATTATCCATCATATTGGCAACAATGCTCAATTAGTGTTTTGACACTCGCACAAAATTCGAACGGTACTCTTGTGGAAAATTTTTTGGGCATGCTCAATTAAGCATCCAACTCGCATCATTTGATCTTTCATCAGTCAATGCGCACTGCGTAATGTAATATTAAATTGCAGCCAGGCATTGAAAAGCACCTGAAGCACACAGAAATGTTCCATGTGCGACCAGCTGATGAATTATAAATATTTGATGTGCCCTGATTTGTGGTGCAATTTTGTTCCACACACAAACACACACACACATACATGTACAAATTCACTCGCATACAATTTTGTGGCACACGTCAAATTTAATTAACTGCAGTTTGATTTCGCTTTCAAAACTCTTTAAGAATAAAGTTTGAAAGAAATATTATGCTTACCACAGTGAAACTAATACGAGCGCTTGGATATTATGTACTCCAATTATTATGAAAAATAAATAAAACCAAATTAAGGTTGAAGCATGGGAAATGAAATGTTGTCTGAAGCTTGATATTTATACAAAAAGTAATGGTTTTTTGTTTAGAGGAATCGGAATCAATTAATTGCAATTAATTTGTGCTCCAATTTCAATTATAAATATGATAGTCTCAGTTTGTTTTTTAAAAATAGATATTTAAAGTACATATTTTTAATTTTTGCGCATATCTTAAAATAAAAATCCTTATTTTCCGTTTCTTTTATTAAATTTATTA
Organism: Drosophila paracracens; assembly: GCA_035044025.1. Classification (NCBI taxonomy): domain Eukaryota; kingdom Metazoa; phylum Arthropoda; class Insecta; order Diptera; family Drosophilidae; genus Drosophila; species Drosophila paracracens. Next base: position 2,243,513 of record JAWNMN010000713.1, read on the forward strand.
AAATCGACTTTGCTTTATCAATTTAAATATATACAAAGCCTCAATCAAAGACAACAACTTAAAATATTATATGCTGGATAAGCATCCCAAGATATACTTCCATTCTTAGCTCTCGTATTCAGGACTTAAGCAGAAGTAAAGATGTGTTTAGTGCTCATTTGATTAAGCATGAGATAATTAATGCAATTTGGGCCATATGTTTTGGGAGCCAAATTGAAATTCATACAGCGTGTGCACTAATAAGCAATTAAATTAAATTTTATGCACGACAGTCGCGTCGATCCATAAAAGCAACCAGCGTGACTTAAGCTGGATAAAACACGCCCATGGGCGTGACACAATGACATTGTTATTGAGTTGCTATTAAAGCTGATAAATATACTTGAAGTTGAGCTGCGTAACAGAAACAGAAACGGAAGAAAGCAGAAAGTAGAAAGCAGCAGCAGGAGGTAACACTTATTGAAAACTGATTACAAAGCACAGAAACAAACATATTTAGACACTGAGCTCAGCTCACATTGAAAGGAAGGAAGTTGACGCATATTGCCAGCCAATTAAGCCGCACAGCTAAGCAGATTGTGGTCAGGCATGCGGAAGCTGGCAACTGGCAGGCAACAGGCAGCTTGAGATGGTCAAGTGAAGCACAGCGGGGCAGCGTTTTGGGCTTGTTAGTCCAGTTAAGTTACGCTTTTACATGAGTTTTGTTGCACGATTAGCTTGCCACACTGCATGTGGCAGCATAATTAGATGTGTTTTAAGCCACGCTTACACCGCTCTTTGTCTCAATGGTAAGCGTAATTTTATTTATTCAGCGCACCACGCACAACAACCAACTTGAAGCCCTTTAGGGCCAGGCTCAGTAATTATGGCACGATTGTTGTTGTTGTCGCTGCTGATGTTGCTGCTGTTGTTGTTGCTGCCTTTGGCTGCAGTTAAAAGCAATTGAATTACGCAAGCTCATCGACGGCACTTGAGCTGCTTTTGTTTAGCCAACCCACGGAATATATACATATACAAAGTCAATTTTCAAGTGCACACTGCGGGCGATAACTAAACAAATTACGCAAGTGATTTAATTAAGCAGCTGCTATACAGCGATTCAGCCAGGTCAAAGCTAAGCCCCAAGCCCAAAACTCACACACACACTCAGACACCCACACACTGACAGCGATCGACCCCAATGCGAACTTGTGACACGTTTCACGTGGCGTTTGCGTAATATGCAAATGTGCGCTATACAGCTTTGGCGCTGTCACTTTGAAGTGCTGCGGAGTCAAGGGTCGCCTGACAGTCTTAACGATTCGAGGCACTAACTAACTAATATTGGTCGAGATTTGCAAATGTCGTAAGTGAATACGCTCGCTTGACATGTGTTGCCTTCGACCCATATCACTTGAACTATACCTCCGAACCAGAAATTGACAAACGGCATTGGATAAACTTGAACTCGAACTAGAACTCCGACTCCAACTCAAACTGGAGCCCAATCTACGAATAATTAACAATGCAGCATTCCGGCATTTCGCCAACGCTGCGTATACGTAATGTCTGCTGACAGCGCATCTAACCACAATTTCAACTGCCACGAACAACTATTTTAGCCCTTGTACACATATGCATTTGCCGTGCTTACGACTGCTTATTGTGCCCGTTAAGTCAGCATGACTGTCTTGCATGTGTGAGTGTGTGTGTAATTAAGTATGTGTGTGTGTTTGTTTAATGTGAATGTAGACAGCTAAACGAGGGTCGTTTCTTGTCCAAGGAATAAACAAGTTCATTTGTGTGATTTGCGCTGATTCAACTGTAATAACGAAGCAGCTTTTGAGCTAGAAATGATTTTGAAGTTCAACATATGTATAACAAATATTTCAAATATATATCAGATGTTTTGTTTTTATGCTTAACAGGATATTGAATCAGCTTTGAGCTGTAGTCGTAAGAAGCTCAAAACCAAAACTTTTACTAAATTCAGCAACGTACGTAATACTGATATGTGTGTATGTTCAAAATCGTTTAAATTGTACGTATAAGAAAATATATAAAAATTGCAAAACAAATTTCTCCTATTTATAGCATTTTCATTACATATTTTCTAAGATAAGCTCATTTGTATGTGGAGAAAACTAAATACAGCAGCTTTTCGTTCACAATCCTATTAAAAGTATACAAAAGTATATTTTTTATATCTAACATTTTGGCTACATAATTTTAAAATATTTTTGGCTAGCTAAAAGTCCAGTATTTTTTTATTCTCAGATACTCTTCAGGCAAAGATTTTCCTTAGTCGGCTGAGCCTAAAAAAATATATTAAAGAAGTCTGAAGCTGTATTTTATATTGCATACTTTATTATTAGATATATTTCACGAATTTTTCAATTAATGCGCTCTGCATTCCTGAAGGCATATTGAATTTTATTACTTTTACCAAATTTTCAGCAATACAGCTCACTTACATTCTCAGATTTGTCGCCAAACCACTCAAAGACAATTTACGCTTATAACCAGCCCGATTGCCTCTCATATGTGTACGCGTGGGTGTGAGTGTGGGTGTGTGTGTGTGTGTGTGCATGTGTGTGTGTGCCATATACGAGGCTGAGAGCTCAACTGACAACGTTGGCCGTTATCAATCGCTGTTTTAGTCCTTTTTTGCCAGGCGAACAATGCCAAATGAAGCAAAAGCAAACAAAACATGTGCCAGACGGACTCCTGCCACTGCCACAGCTGTTGTTCTTGCTGCTGGTTTTGTATGCGGCTAAAAGGGCCATCACTTTTTTTTTTAATTGAGACATCGGTGTGAGTGTGTGTGTGTGTGTGCATATATGTGTGTGTGTATATATGAGCGCGCGTCTGCCTAACTTGACGTTTATTTTGGCTTGCGTCTGCGTTGGCTGTGTGTGTTGTGACTGTGGTGTGTGTGTGATGTGCGTGTGTATGTGTGGTGTCTGTGTGGGTATTTGTCTTCAGTTAACGCTTAGCAATATTTACTTGTTGCTGTTGTTGCCACTGCTTGTGCCTATGTTCGTTTGGCTTTGGGCTAAAAATATTAAACTCACAAAGCTTTAGATACACACAATGTTGAGCACATGTATGTGCTTATTTGTGTGTGTGTGTGTGTGTCTTTGTATATACACATGTATTTCTATATGCCAAATTGTCAAATATAATACCAACAGCAGCTACAACAACAACAACAACAACACAATAACAACGAAAATAATTTTCGCGCTTTGTGCCTTTCACGTTCATTCGTTTCAGTTTTGTTAACGTTTCGCTTTCATCATTTAATTTTGGCTGTAACTGTGTGTGTGTGTGTGTGTGTTTGAGCCTGCAAATCAATAAAAGTGACCCGTGGCCCTGTTTTCCCTGCTCTTCCCAAACACCTCTAACCATCTACCCTTACCATTAATGATTACGTGCTGAGAGCTGTTCGCGTTTCGCCTTCTTCGATTTGTTACGTGGCCGCATTTATCAAATTCAAATTTCGATTCAGACTTAAAGTTGAATTTACGCTAATTTTGGTATTGATATTTATTAGCATTTTTTTTTTATCATCATATTAATAATGATGATGCTGATGATGTTGATTATGATGTTGTGCAGCTGTTGGCCTATGTAAATATTTTTGCACTGATTAAAGACCTTCTCCGATGGCTGAACATGAAATAAGGGCGATAATTTTTCACATTCTGCACATCGTGCCCCAAAACGAGAAAAGGACTCGTATTTCACTTTATTTATCGGACTGTTTTCAGGTTATGAATTTTAATTGGATGTGACTGTCTGGCCTTTCAATTTATATACATTTATTAAAAACTTTGGAATTTGTAAAAGTTTGTTTTTCATATTACAAATGTAATTTAATGCTGTCATAAAACGATGGAATTTTTCTATCTTCGAACTTTGACCTTTAATTTGAGTAAACAAATTTTGCTTTCAAGTGCAGGACAAGAACTTTTATACATTTTCACAGCATAGTAAAACTGACATTAAATGTAAAAGTTTAGCTTGGATAAACCAACTAAGAAGTTCATTAAATTAAGCGAATTTTCGTGTTTAGCTCAGTTACAACTAAGTACAAGAGTCCATCATTATACTTAGTAGTGGGAATTTTAACTATCTGAAACTAAACGAAAACTTTGATAAACCATACAATGTATATATCCCCCTGGTAAGGAACATAAACATCCCAGACTGTGCTGCTGACCTTTCAGCGTATGCGTAATCATCAAATTAATAATAAAATTTAAATTTCCAGGGGCCCTAGTGGCATTTACGCTTACCTTTTATGTAAGAGCCCAATTGGTTTAGCCGTCTTACCTAAACAGAACTTATCATTATGCAGATGTAATCTATGTGGATATCTACTTGGTGCTGCTTTATTGATTCAACGTTTGAAGTACAGCAGCACTTGCTTATGGCCCATAAATATTTAAGCCGCATTTTACTTATGCTCATTAGGTTCCGGCTTTAGGCATCAACTGCTGACCTAGTAAGATGCTTTTTGCCCCTCGGCCACCAAAATCTCTATCCGCCCGCCCGTCTATCTGTCTGTCTGTCTGTCTATCTGTCTGTCTGTCATGCTTTTAGGCGCTCCGCAGCACACATATAATGCCAGCAAGAAACTGCTGTCTCATATTTTATTTACTTAGCCATGAAATGAGTCGAAACGCCAAGGCGAAGGAAGCTTCTAAATATTTGCACTAAATAGTTTAACATTTGCTCTGAAATTTATTTTGGTCTTGTTTCTCTCACGACTTACGACTTACCCATCCTTCAGTGATAGTTGTCCCAAGTCAATTTGTGTCCATCAGTCTGACTCAGTCTGACTGCTCCCTTTAAACAGCTGCTCAAATACGACCAACAACAAGAGTCGTAACAGTCAAATGGCAAAAGAATCACCATCCACAACCACTTCAGCTGCCTGCACACAGTGTGCACAAAAAGTATATTTCCATAGACAGTTGGATACTTTTGGCATTTTGAATTGCATTCAATTTCAGTTTGACCAATTGCTGGGAATGTAAATGCAAATATTTTTACTTTTAAAACAATTAATAAAGAGATAATGAGCTTAAGCACATTTTCGTTCAAAAATATGAACCTTTGGTAACACCAACAGCAAACACACACACACAGACACACGCTCACACACACTTAAATTGAATGGCGCCCCGAGCTCATTTAACTTTTTAATTGTGCAGTTTTGTGTGAAGCCGTCAACAGAATGAGACGGAAAACGAAAATAAATTTAAGAGAAAACTCAGACCGGCAATAAGCGCATTAATTGCCATCGCAAAAGAAGTGCTTGCGTTAAATGTGTGTGCTCCTGTTTGTATCACACACCCTGGGAAAACAAAATGAATGATGGCGCTTAAGAAATTGATCGGAAAACAAGAAAATATAAAATTGCCATTGAATTTTAACGCTGCTGCTAAGAGTATAATATATCCAGCAAACTAAATGAATTATGTATGAGCCAGACTTGTTTTTATTTTTGAGCGAACACAAAATAATAAACTAGAATTTCTTCAAATAAGTACAAGATTCAAGAAATTGTTCCAAGCTCAAAACCACAACTTTTTAAAATTTGTATTTATTTCAATGAGTAAATTTTATTTAATTTTAGGCAGCTCAATCAAAGTAAATCGTAACTCTTTATCTTATTATTCATTTTGCTCTTAAAAAAGAATTAGTTTAAAGTTTTAAAGTATAAGTTCACTTTATTTAAACTAAATAATTAAATATTTTGACTAAATCAAAGTAGAAATCCTGTCTAGTCGCTATTGTTATTGGTTAGTCGAAGTAGCCACGCAAACTGTACTGCACAATACAGGGTATCTCAAATGGTTGTCGAGTGCGTGCAGCACATATTGATGGCGGCTTAGCGATGCGTGCATTTCATAGTGGTGCAATTGAAGTGGCTGTAATTAAATGTTAAATATCTCCTTCTCTCTCTTTATTTGCAGTGCAATATTTGCGGCTTTGCTCGAAATTTATACAACGGAGCTTGGCTGGGTGAGCTGTAAACAAAGAGAGTGATACGTTAACTGGCAAACTAGTGTTGGCATTGGCAACCGGAAACCGGAAGCGGTCCAGGAAACGGAAGTGTGTGTGTGTGTGTGCGCTCCATAGTTGGCTAAGCGGGCAGCAGCAGCAGCAGCAGCAACAACGGCAACAACGGCGGCCCGAATTTTTTCACGTTTGGATAGTGTCGAGGAGGCGAAACGCAGTCGCAGTGGCAGCGCTGTTGGAATAACATCCAGCGCTAGTGGCAGTGGTGGTGGTGGCGGTGGTGGTGCAGCAGTGGCAGTGGCAGCGACAGCGACAGAAGCGGTGGCAGCGGGTTCACCAGCGAGAGCTGGCAGCCAAGGCGGAACTTTGTACGGCGGATTGGCTGCAGCGGGTACCGGACTGGGTGGCGGTGTGGGTGTCGGCGTGGGCGGTGGTGTGGGCATCGGTGTCGGCGTGGGTCTGGGTCTGGGCAATGCGGGTGGTGTGCGTAATCGCAGCGCTAGCACAATATTCGAGCTAAGTCAAGGATCTCGCAAGTTATCCAGCGTCTCTGGCGGCAGCGGTGGCGATGTGAATGGCTACGGCGACAGCGCGGCAACTGCAAACGGTCTGGGTGGTGTTGGTGGTGTGAGTGGTGTTGGTTTAACAAGCCGCAGCTTACCACAGGCATCGGTGACAAGCGCAAACAGCTTAAGCGTAAGCCTGCGCGAACGTTTATCTATCAGTGGAGCATCAACGGCGATTGGTGGTGCTGGCGAGGCAGGTGGTCAAGTCGGTGGTGGCGGTGGTGGCTCAGCACCAACTATTGGAGGCAGTGGCAGTGTGCCACATTGCAAAAGGCAGGGCAGCTTCTCGAATGTATTCTCCAAGCTAATCGATGGTATGCCCGCTGGCACAATGTTCGCCAAGTTCAAAAGCGCCAATGTGGCGGCCTCATCCACATCCACACAGAATGTCGCCGAGGGCAATCCCATTACGCAATACTTTGAGATTGGCAAACCGGTCGCTTGTGCCGGGCCAGAGCTCGTCTGGCGCATACACGATGGCTATCGTAAGAGTGACAACAAGGTGAGCCCGCTAAACAAACTATTGAAACTCTGTCAATATCCTCCCTTCCCACCTATTCTCTCTTCCTCTCGCTCTCTCTCTCTCTCTCCCTCTCTCTCAACTAGGAATGTTCGGTATTTATTTTTGAGAAAAAAGTGGCTGAGAAACTGCACAAGCCGCGCCGCAAGGAGACCATTACGGAGCTGCTGAAGAGCTCGGTAAAGACACTGGAACGCTTTCGTCATCCCAGGGTAAGTACCTGATTACAAATATTTGCTTGGCATGCAGTTTTTAAAGCATTTAAATAAATAGAAAATATTATACTAGAAAATTGAAACATTTTTGAAAAGGTCAGCTGCAACTTAGAGAATACACATTTAAAAGTAGTTACTTAACTTGAATAAATTATAAATGACTTTCTGCTGTAGAAGATGATATCTGCAGTTGGTACTTAGCTTATAATATAATTTATATTTATTTATATATATATTTATAATTTATATAAATCACTTTCCCATATATACTGTTATTACTATTTTTGCAGATTCTACAAATATATCACACTGTCGAGGAGAGTGCGGATACTTTGGCCTTTGCCGCAGAGCCCATTTTTGCTAGCCTTTCAAATGTGTTGGCCTTTCATGTGAGTTGGCTTTTGTGTTTATCTCTGTTAACGGTTCAGTTTCCCCAGTTCTGTGCGGTTCGGTTCCGTTCCGTTCCGTTCAGTTTAATTCAACGTTCTTTCTCTGTGGGTAAAACTGAATGCAATTTTCGTTCCCATGTACATTTTGCTAGATTTTAGGCTTGGTGGCTTTTGCTGGCACCAGTTTCAATCAATTGTTGTTTTTGTCGTTTTTACTCTGTTGTGCTTATGGCGTCGGGCTGAAACTTCGGATAGCATAGGCAGCCAGTCAACTGCACAGTTTGACTTCTGGTTCAAGTGCCAGGTAGCACAGAATGTTGGCAAAGGCAGAACACACTCAACCCAAAACACACACACACACACACACCCACATAGTCAACTACCCATACATTCAAATCGAATTACAGTGCGTGCTGGCAAAAGTTTGCGCTGTGGAGACTGAACCAATAAAATGATTCGTTTTGCTTGCACAGCTCAGAAATTGATACACACACACACACACACATGAAAACACATAAAAACAATGCAAAAGTGAAGTTTTGTGCTTTGTTTCTTGCAAGACAATATTATAGTTTATTGAGGTGCAACAAAGAAAACAACAAGAACAACAGCAATAGCTGAAAGCAAGTAAATCGAGTCAACTTAAATAACTTTGAAAATTGCATGGGTAAAGTTCAAATTTAAAAAAAAAAAACCCCAAACAATATGTTCAAGAAAAATTAAAAGTCAAAAAAAAAATGTTAAAGTTTGACATATTGAAGATTTAAACTATTTAAAAAATAGTTTCTTATAGCGAGTGAATTTTCCATGAAAAACTTAGGGAAATATTATTTGATTATATTGAGTTTAGGTAAAAATAAAAACTTACTGTATTCTCTATGGGATATACTAAAACTGCCACAAAGGAATGTCCAGTTATAGTTCAGTTGATTAAAGAGCAAAAGCGTCCAGATGGCCAAACACCTTAATTTAAGTCATTGTCTGCAAAGTTTATGGCTTCATGACATAGTTATTTAACCCGATGGGAGGGAGGCTGTGATAAAGGGAAAAGAAAACGGCGAGAAAATTTGAAAAAGCAATTGCCATAAAATGCAAACAGAGCTTTTTTATGCTTGGCTGGTGGGGTTTTGGGCAGGGGCAGTCTACGTGTCTGCCAATTCTTAAGCGCCACGCTGTCTTGCAGGAGTCGAAAACGTATGAGAGTGCCAGCGTGGTGCCACCAGCAAGCGGTGGGGCGCCACAGCCGCAGCCAGCAACGGCAACATCAGGCGGGGCACAGCCGCAGAGGCCAGCGCATGCCAAGGAATACAACTTTTTGGATATGGAGCTGAAATATGGATTCTTGCAGGTAAGGCAAACAACTCCATTCCGTAATTTTACTCTTATATGCACTCCTAGAAAAATGTGTCCCTAGAATTGAAAAAGAATAAATATATTTCTTAAATTTAAAAGAGCACTTTCGAATATATATATAATTGGAAACTTTCCTTCTAAAATTACAAAAAAAAAAAATGTTTGAAAATAATTCCTTAAAACCTTTTTTTTAAAGCTAAAAAAAGATGTTCCAAAATACACTTAAGGACCATTAGCTTATCAATTTTATTTCTGTATTTTTGAAAAGTAATTTAGACATTTAGACATTAACTAGCGACTTAAAAAAAGAAACCCTAGCTTATAGAAATTTTTATTGTTTGTTTGACTTAATATTTAGATCTCATTTTTTCCTGAGTGTTGTCTGGTTGCTTATTGTAACATCCGTCTCCTTGCATCGTTTTTTTTTTTAGCTGACAGAGGCTTTGTCCTATTTGCACTATTCCGGTCACGTAATTCATCGAAATGTGTGTCCATCTTCTATACTAATAACCAAGCGGGGCATTTGGAAGCTGGCGGGCATGGAATATGTGGGTGAGTTTCTAGCACCACATCAAATTGAAAATGAATGCCAAGTGGGAAAACATAAAGTCAACACACCATGGAGCATTATATTCGTATTTTTGTGTTGCTATTGCAGAAAGAATGAATGAGACTGATTTGAATAGCTCAATTCCGTGTCCGCCATGGAGCAATCGGGTCTCGAAAATGGCCCAACCCAATCTGGATTTTATGGGTAAATACACACAACAGCTCAATAACACTTCAACAACGTACCCAACTCAATTACAATTCATTCAAAACTAGCGCCAGAAACGCAGACGAGCTCCAAGTGCAGCCTCCTCAGCGATATGTTCTCCCTGGGCATGGTCATCTGTGCTGTTTATAACAATGGACGACCACTTATCCAGGCTGGCAACTCGACAAGCAACTATGCCAAGCAAATCGAAACGGTAAGACTACTTTTGCCTCTGCTCCTGCTACCTGAGCTAAATTAATTTGCTGGCTGCCCCCTGCGGGCATCACCCGATCCACAAAAGGCCTAGTGGCAATTGGTGGCAACAGAATACAAAAAAAGAAAAAACAAGTTGAAAAGTTTCTGTGACGCTTGTTTGCCAGCCGTAATTAGATTCGCCGCTTTGTCAAATGCAAATGTAATCATAAGTCCACTTGAAACTCTAATTATTCAGTCAGAAGCCAGAACTCTGGCTGCAGGCGCCTGCCTTGGCCATGTCATTAAAAACTTTCGGCTTCCATTTCAGCCAGTCCTCAAGTGTTCGACATCAGCCAGTGCTGTGGCCAAGCCTGTTGCCCAACTTGACTAGTACTTTTCCGCATTATATCATTTCTTCTCCTTTTCCAGCTGGATGATCATGTGCATAAGTTGATGCCCCGACTGCCCATCGCTCTGCAAGAGGCCACATCTCGCATGGCCAGTCGGGATGCGACAGCGCGGCCCACTGCCCAATTGCTGCAGCTTATCAAGTACTTTATGTGAGTAACAGTAGCCGAAACAATCTCAGTTATCTACCCAAAAATAAAACAATTTCACAAGTTACGTAATAAATTCCATAAGGGTAGAACATATTTTATTTTTTTTTTTTGACACATTTTTAAAAACTTTTTTATACAAAGTTGAAGTGTATTTAGAAAAGTTTAAAATCCATAAAATGTCTGTTTATACTATTTTTCAGAAATTAACTATAACAGTAGTAAATTTTTTGTTTTCTGGTCACTTTGAAATGTTTCTCTAAAAATTCGAGTGGCTCCGAGAAGTTCTGCTGCAAATTAATTAACTTTTAACTAAACGCAACGCAAGCAAAAAGCAAAAATGACAGCAATTTGCGCAGTTTTAGCAAAAGTTTTTTGTTTGAGTTTCAAATGAAATTGACACCTGTTAAAAACACACGCATACACTCAAGCGCAGACTCACGCCAACTCTCTCAGACACACACACACACACTCCCACACACACTCACACATACTCGCAATCTCTAAGCCAATTTGTACATGTAGCTAAAATTCAATTGAAGCATTTACTTTTACTCCATCAAGGGCAACAAAAACACACACACACAAATAGAGTCCACACACAAACACACACCCACACACACACACACACGCACACATAACACGCATACCTTAATTACGTCTGTTTGGTAAATGAAAACGGTAATCAGCCTTGAAAGACACAATGCGAAGCTCTTGAGCTGATTGTGAGCAGCAGAAAAGCGAACGAAGCGTTCTTCTCCTTTGCCTCTCCTCTTCCCTCTCCCTTGCCCCTTCGCTATCTGCTCTCTGGCGTGGAACACGGATTTATGACGACAGCAGCTGCTTGGCAAGGCAAGGCTGGCACACAGCCGAGTGCCTTCAAGTTGACGGGAGAACTAACTCAATGGCGGCAGAGCGTACAAAAATATAAAACACTCCGCGAATGCCAGGCAAATAATGATGCACACTGGGAAAATATATATGAAAATCTGGAAACTATGCCTGAAAACTTTTGCGAATTTCGCACAATTATACCTTTGTCAAATCTTGCTCTTTTTTGATCATTGCTTGACCTCTACATAATCGCTACATTCATAGTTGGAAACGCGATTTTAGCTCGCGAAATTCCAATAAAAAATGTAACTCACATTTTTCAGTTTTTTTTATTTATATATTTATATATATTTATATAAAAAATATAGTTGTAAATTGAAGTGCACCACTGTGCCACAGCTGAGCGTCTGTTTAGAGAAAACTTGAAAGTCAAGCATGATGGGCTGAGTTGTCTTGGCTTGTTTGGGGCTGGCGAAATCGGTTGCTTAGCAAAAATAAGTGGGCCACACGCCCCCGCGTTGCCGCCCACAAGCCAGAGATGGGCTAGGAAGCCAGGGAGTCAGTTAGTCGCTTGTTGGCGGCACTTTGAAGTTCATTTAAATGTTATCAAAGTTCTCAGCATTTTTCGCAGCGTTTGCAAGTGGCTCGCAATTTAGACAGATCTCATTCTCCAGTTGTGGTCAAATTGGTATTTATGCTGATTATGGTGCTCAGCGCTAATCAAGTGGGCAGCATCACAATCCGTTCGTGTGCAACAGGGCGCATACGCAATATGATTTAAGGCTACAGTTATTGCTTAACCAAGCGCCAATGCTATCTCTGCCAATGCACATAATTTTACGGCTTTTTAACTTTTATGGCAATCTTTCAATTATCCGCAACGGCTACGCTCCAATATCCACTCGCAATATTTGTCGGCCTTCTGTTAGACTAACTCTGGCTGAAGCTGGACTTGTGGCTATTATCCGAAATAAATGCACAACTGTGTAAAACTAAACACATTCTGGCAATTAAACTCCAGCAGCAAAACTAATTAAAACAAAATCGAAATAAATACTTCACACTTGAATAGCATACAAGTTTAGCGAGCTGAAATTTGAAAATCCGAGCTTTATTATATTACTATGCATTTATTTATTGATTTACGTTTAGCAATTGTTTTAAGGATTATTTGCATTATATGGCGAACATGATTTCAAAAGCTTTAAATCAAATGTATTTGCATATGTGTGAAATACTTAATACAATAAGTATTCGGTTTTTGCCGTATTTTATTTATTTACACTTTATTTTACTCTGGTTCAAAGTGAGGAAAAAAACTGTGTTTGAAGGTGTGGAAAGTTTAAAGCAACAAGTGTTTCGTTTTGGCCATAGATAGTTGCATTTAGGTTAGAAAGAAAAACAAAAGTCAAGTCATATTTCACAGCTGAGGCTATTTAATGTGACGCGTTAAATGGGCGTATTTATATAAAATGTCAGATGGACATTTTGCACTTAATTTATATGTCATTTTGTTTTATTTTGTATGTGGCAGTGATCCGGCTATTAATGCGTTGAAATTCCTGGACGTGGTCAACATGAAGGACACTCAGCAGAAGTCACAATTTTACAAGACCACGTTGATAGAGGCGATGCCGCTGATACCGCGCGTAAGTAGCAATAAGTTCCTTGCCACCGGAAACGGATGTAACGACGGGCATTTTGGGCTCAGTCATCTGACTGGTGCCAGCGCGTCCATTCATCATTTATGGCGTCAACTTAAGGAGCTGAACAACAATTTGCAACTTACCGTTTTATGACAGTTGGCAGAATGTTGCCACCAGCGAAACTTTTTGTTTCCACGAAATCCTCGTTGTCTACACCATAAACTACTTAGAAGCGATAGAAGCATTGCTTACTAACTGTTGTGCTGTGCTTATTTCTTGTTTGTTTGTTTATTTTTTGTGTTTGTTGCTTTTGCAGAAACTCTGGTGGCAGAATTTGTGGCCGATGCTCAAGTCAGAGATTAACAATGGTGAGGTGCTCGCTGCTGTACTGCAGCCCGTCATGCTTTTCGTCCAGGAGGCAACGCACGCGGAGTACGATGCCCTAATGTCCGCCACAATGAAGTAAGTGTTGCCACCGCGCTCATTATGCCACACACCCACACACACACACATACACACAAAGAGTAACCTTGTATACACTACTTAGGAGAAACGTTTAGCTGTAAAGTAGCGCTGCCCTTTTGTTATTATTGTGGCTGGTGTGGTTTGGCTACAGTGGCTTGGCGGTTGGCTCTGTGGTTGCTGGTCACATCGATAGCGCCTTGCAAGCCACACAATAGGGCCAGTCCTCAACTTTTGCTGTGTGTGTGTTGTGTTCTGGTCCCTTTCTCGAACAATTGAAACACTCTAGTGACACTTTTTATTTAATCTTCATGGCGTTTTATTGCACACAAACGCACACACGAAAAGCAGACCAAGCGAGGCAACGGCTCATATTGTAATTTATAGACCACAAGTTGAAAGTTAAAGTTGCAAAGTTTGTTTGCTGTTATCCATAGGTTGTTGAGGGAACGGGGCCAACTATGTCAGGACTACGCGCACCTTTTGTGACCTCGTGGCAGGCATACATAATTTAGTAAGCCGCAAGGACGCGCAGCGAGTGTCATCCAGAAAATAGCAAAAAGGTGACAAATTGCACCACTAAATTATTTAAGACCTGTTGCCAGCTTTCCGAAAACTGGAACTTTTCTGTGTTTTAAAATAAAATATTTGCTGTGTGTAGCCAGAGTACATTTTTTTAAAGTCTTATGTATATTATATTAGTATATTCAATTCAGCTATCATAAATAAGCCAACAAACAACTTGCATTCATATATCATACACAATTTATAAGCAGCCCTCGCATTTATCAAATTTTTGCTTGGGGTCAAAAAAGTTTGGCGAATCTTGTAAGACGCTTTCTGACACTGTCATAAAAGTAGGTAATAACAACTTTTTGCACACTAAAACACACACACTCACACACAAGCACACCCTGCGACCAGTTGGTGCAACAATAACAAACGCATTTATTTACTTTGGGTTCATTTTTAATTCAAACATTAAATTAAAAAGACGGCAAACTTTTTCCCTAATCAGATCTCAAAATATATATATTTTTTTTATGTATTTTCTTTGTCTACTTGAAAAAAAAATAAAAATAAAATAAAAAATACACAGAATTGTCTACAATACACCGAAATCCATTCAGGCGAGCGTTACGATACTTGAGAACTTGCATTTGATTATTGAGAAAACGAAACCGGAGGATGTCACCACAGATATTATGCCAATGCTATTCTTTTCATTTGACGGCTCCACAATCCAAGTGCAGGTAAGCAGAAGACGCTCGAGAAATGCTGATGCCTTCAATTTGCCTGACTTGGCATAGATATGCAAATTAGTTAACCAGGCGGAAGCGAAGTTGAGTTGCAGATGTAAGGGAATGGGTTGACAACTGAGTTGGCGTTTCGCCTTAGCGTTGATTGCGTAATTACAACAGAAATTTCTTAATTAACTGTGGCACAAAGATGACTCTTAAGTAGCACGGTTGCCACTTGAAATTTATTGCCTACAAAGATATCCTTCATTTTGGAATCTTACCTCTCTGCCCTCTGCGCCAGGATACAGTTCTCGACACTTGAAACTCAAGTAGTTGCAAGTTGATACTGAACAGAAATGGATACGTAATCTCTTGTGGCATACTGATAGTATTTCAATTTGCTTGCTATATAGGAAATTATACGTGCTTGCGCATTTCTAATTGTTATTCAAAACCTTGAAAATATGAATAATTATTCAATTTACGCCTGTGAATTTAGCTTTTGCGAAATTAACAAACTAGTGGATGGGATCTCTGCAAACCAGTCGATTAATCATTATTATTCCTCATAGAGCGCTGCTGTTGTTGCTGTGGGCAACGTTTTTGATAGCATCGATGAGATATCGATTCGTCGCATGGTTTTGCCCAAGGTTAAATTGGTATTTGAGAAGAATATAGCGGATCCAAAGATTGTACAGAATGTGCTCGTGTGCATCGAGCGCGTTATGGACCGCATGGAGCGAGCACAGGTGAGTTCAATTTCCGACACAATCAAACATCTAATAACTTGTGCATTTGCAACGATAATCCGCACAGGTAATGGAGGAGGTGCTGCCCCTGCTGGCAAATGTGCGCATTCCCGATCCAGATATTATCATGAGGACTGTGCGTAAGTACAAAAATTCTTGGCAAATCCAGTCTGATACTGACTGCAACGTTAATAGAATTTTACCGACAGCAATAACCACAATAGCCAGCATTGTTCCTATGCTCATAAAAACTAATTAAATTCCATAAAATTGCATCTCAGGCAACTGAGTATCTGAGTCTGCACTTAGGGGAAAAATTCGAGCATATAACAAATACAGAATTTAATTTAATTTAGTAATAATCAATAAATGATTCTCACAGTCTAAAAAAATTTAAAGATTCATTTGTTAATAATAAGTTAAGTTTTGACAAAGACTTTGAGTGTTTTCACCTTTGAGTACATTAGTTTTTGCAGTGTATTGCGGACACAGTAGAATTTGTGTGGATGTGTGAGAGTTTGAATACAATGAAAATGGCAAGAGTTTGTTTATAATTAATTATACCGAGATATATACAATTTTGCAGGCATCTACCACAAGCTGTTTGCCGACAAATCCTACGGCTTAACTGTGGAAACGATGGCAACCAATGTGCTGCCGCTGCTGATACCGCACACTGTGAATCCGTCTCTGAATTTCGACCACTATTGCTATCTGCTGGAGGTATGCCTGCGCTTTCTGAGCTGTCAGTGTAAACTGTGTTGGTAATTGAAAATTATGATTGACACATTTGTGTAGGTGCTGCAACAGATGCTGGAAGCCATCGATCGTCAGCAGCGCAACAAATTGAAATTGGATAATCTGTCGATGGCATCGCCGGAAAGGCATCGCACATTGCGACATCAGTTCTCGACGGACAACATGAATGCGCCGCCATTCAATATACCCAATTTGCGTATCGATCAGCGGAAGACATCCAGTGCCGAGGATATGGCACGCAAGAACTCTGGTGGTAAGTATTACTCTACTACTCCAACTCCTCCCCGTCGTCCTTCTCCGCTCCACAAATGTGCAGCTGCTCACAGAGCTAATGAGAGAGTTGCATGGTGAATAATGAGCTTAGCCCCGAGTAATGCCTAATTGAAAATTTTCAATTTTCGCATTTTCATTGTGAGCACAATATCCGAGGAACGTGACAGTTGAGCGTGTTTGGCCAGCTCGTTTGCCTAATCGCGGGAGTCGGACTAATTTGTCAAAATCTAAAATGAGCCACGAGCGACGCGGCATTTAATTGTATTATGCAAATTAAAATTGAAATTAAAATGAAAATGGAGAACGGAAAATGGTCAATTATAATAATCAAAGGCAGCCTCAAGCGGAAAAAAAGAAGAAAAACAAAAATGATGTGACACAGCAGATGACAGCAAACGGTGGCAAACTGTCGCAGAGTGTGGCAGCCAACAGGTGCACCTGTGGCACACTTTAACGAACTGGCGACCTTAACGATGATTTATTATTATGTCCTTAATCGCTTGTGAAACACACATGCGTGTGTGTGTGTGAGGGTAATACTGTTAATTTTGACGGAAATGCACGACTTGGTTGCAAGTCAAAGATCCTTTGAACCGTGCTCTTCTCAACTGTCACGCCTTCATGTTACCTCTGCAAATTGCAATGTTGTTGCCACACTTCCCCAGCAGTGTGTTGTGCGGAGTCATAGGTCACGGCTACGGTGTTTGTGGTTATCCGTAAACAAACAGAAAATGTTGACGATTTATGTGTGTATGCATTTGGCCTAACCTCTGCTTGCTGTCTGCGGTTTCTCTGTGTACATATATGTATATGTATACATACATGCATATAAGCTGTAGCTTGTAGCTTCAACTGCTATCATATTCACTGCGTATATTTTGCAAAATTAAGTATACACCTTGTGGCATACCAGGGAGATTTCTTTGATTCTATTGAGTTATTCACATTGGCAGACATTGGAAGGCAAGTTTAAAGTTGGTTTATAAGCAAATCGAGATTAAAGTGTGTTTTGCCACAAATTTGATATTGGAGAATAGTAATTACAAAATATATTTCATAAAAGAATTTCAATAATGGACAACTGAATTTTCTAAAAGTTCTTTGCACATATTAAAACCAGCTGTTTGTCCAAGCAAGTTCACACAATAAGACCAGTAATAGTTGAAATTTAAATGGAATATTTCTTAGCATTGTCTAATTGTTATTGTGCATTCGGGCGAATTATTTGTCAATATAATTATTCGTAATTGCATGCAGAGTGGATTGATGGGAAACCACAGAATTGAGTTGAATCAGTATTGGTTTGCATGGCAATGCCACAGTTTACAGCTTACTGTGTGCACACAGTCAAGTTAATAACTTCTGACGCAAATTGCCACATGCATCACACGCACAGGTAGCATAGGTTTTTGCCCATGCAGAATAGGTGTGTTAGGGTGGGAGGCGCGTGGGTGTGGCAGCGTCATGCTTCAACTGGAGTCATATGCAGAAGCCGCAACTGCAACCGCAAATTGTGCGAATGTCCTTGGCAATGACAGCGACGCGAATACAAACATGGCAGCAACACACAAAGTCACACACAACAGCACACAGAGTGCACACACACACCCACACACACATACTTTGTGGCAACCGCTGTGCAACTGAATTGTTTCGGCGCTTCAAGCCCGCTGCTCAATATTAGACTTAATTAGCATGCCTTGGTTCAGATAATTATTGTTGCTATGCGTGTTGCAAATACACTGAGAGAAAAGCGAAAATAACAGAATTAAAGTACAAAATACCCACCAAAATACTTAACAAGATTCTGTTATCAAGATCTTTCTGAAAGAAATGTGTGCTTTAAAGCAAACACAATAAAAGCCAGCTTAAAATAAATGTTCTCTGGTTGCCAGCTTAAAGTAATCAAGCTGTTGATCAAAGATGTTTATGCTTAATAATGTCAACAAAAGAGAAACGTGCTTGAAATTAGATTTCCATGGTCTCTATTTGAGTATTTTTCTTTTCTTTTTCATTTTTCATTTTTATTCTCTATTTTTTGTTTAACTAAGTGTATATTTATGCTTATGCTCATTTGTATTTGTGCAGGCTCTGGCATGCTTGGCGGTTGGTGGTTTGGCTGCTCGCCTTCGTCACCGGATAGCAATTTCCTGCGCGTCGGCAATGTGTTTCCCAATCGACGGCTCTCGGACAATACGCTGATGACACCAAAGATACGCATTGCACCGTCGTGCGCCTCGTCGCCAGGCGGGACACCGGGGAGCGGTTTGCCCACCCGTCGACACTCGAGCATTGGACCCCAGGAGCGGCGCGGCTCTACCATCAATTTGTCACCGCCAACTGTAAGTTGTTTGCTTGTTGTTTTATATTTATTTGGCTCTTTTTATTTTGTTGTGTTTAGTGTTGATTTTTGCGAGCGCAATTTTTTGTTTGCTGCGGCTGCTTCATTAAACATTCAGTTTACCGAGATTTTTATGCTGCCTCAGTACTCGGGACCTTTGCCTCTCTGTATTGTTTTTTTGACTGTCGACTGTTGACTGCCAATGGTCACGAAAAATGCTTTCAGATATTAAATTAAACAATTTTCATTTCTATGCGCTTTAAACATTTTCATTTTTGATTTTACATTTTACAGTTTTTTGACTTTTGAAAATTATATTGAAACTATATATAGCGCCTAGCGAGTAGCATTTAGCGTTAACCGTTAACAACAAAAGTACAGTTGACACCACAATACTTAAGCTAAGCTACTGCTACTTATTATAATAACATCAAGTCGCTCAAAAAACATATTTGAGAACAACATGAACAAGAAACATGCAGTTCTATATATATATATAATATTTATTTACAATTATTATTTGAGAGTTATTTATATTTATATAAATACTTATGATCAGCTCATTTCCCGCAATGAATGATTTGACAAAAGCAAAAAAAAAAAAAAAACAAAGAAAATATGACAAAACGCTCTAACACACGCTCTTTTATCTTATCTTCACTCTCCCTAACCTAACATTCGCTCGTCTCAACACAAAAATAAACAACAACAATAAAACACAAAAACCAAAAAAAATATGTCGCCGTCGTCGTCGTCGTCGTTGTGTCTCATTCCTTTGCTTTTTTTTTCGAATACATACACATATATCTTATATATATACCATAACATATATACAAATAGTACGGCGCTCGTGGTAGCTCTGGATCGAGTCTATCGGTGCCCTCCACCTCAGCCTATGTTGTAAGTCTAAAAAACAAAAAACCAATAAGAAAAAAACAGCAAAAAAGCAATTAAAATTGTCACCTGATAAACTAAAACCACCAAGAACAACACGCTGTGCTTCAGGTCTTTAGTATTATATATATATATATGCTATATGCAGCATCCCAGATATATATCCAGAGAGAGCATCGAAATTGATTGAACTTGTCTTGTGGTATTTGTTAACTGTTCATGTTTTGCATTTATTGTTGTTGTCGACATCGTCAAGCAGTCAACTTTGCACAACTTCACATACACACACACACACACACAAACACACATACACAGCCACACACACAGAGAGAAACAAGCACACAAGCTGCTGCTACCAAAAGTATTTAGTTGCCTCTGAAAAGTATGCTACGGTTTTTTGTGTGTTGCTCCCAAAAATGTGGCGGCCGGAAGCTGTGCTCTCTCTCTCTCTCTCTCGTTCGTTCCAACTTGTTTCTGGCTGAATATCTTTCTGCCTGTATCACTGACTTTCTGTCTCCTTATCTCTCTGTCTCTCTCACTCTCTCTCTCTCTCTCTCACTGTCCGTCTATCAGTCTGTCTGTGTGTGCGTGTATGTCTCTTGCTCTGTTTGAATTTGTGCAACCGCAAAACTTCCAACTCAATTTTGGATATGAATTTGAATCTGGATTTAAATATGAAATTTTAAATGTGAATTGCTGCCTAACCAAATAGAATTTACTCGTTACATACATAAATACATACAAATATTCGCTGTACTTGTACTCTCTGTACTTACCTTGACATACTGTTTGGAATGGAAATCTTTTTTGCCAACAACAATTCTGTATTTATTGTTTCTGGTTGTTTTCTGTCTCGCTGTATTCAACTTTAAACTAATTTGCAACTCTCTTGATTTACATTTCTTTTTTTTGTGTACAGTTATACGGTATTTCATTCAATGTTGTCTCTGCTACACTACTCTATATTCTCTGTGTTCAACAAAAAGGCAGCGGCTTTTGCTCCGGGCGGTGGGCGGAGACCGTGACCGCCCAATTTGGCTGCTTATGCTAATGTGCAGTGTGTGTGCTGTATATTGAAACCGTTGACATCTACGGTGTCTTGGTGTAAATTCGAATTTTGATTTTTTCATTTTATTTTTGTGTATGTTGTGTCGACTTTGCATTAGCTGTATTTTTTATTTCAAGAGGCTGTGCATTTTGTGATTTTAAATGTGAATGCAAAGGAACTGTAAGTAAAGGTCAATAACGAATTTTTTCCCTTTTAAAAAACTGCGCTGGTTTCCCATAAATAATATGTACAAAAACCTGTAAAATAAATTTATCGAGTGTAAATAATTATTGTTATGAAAAAAATGGAAACATTTTTAACGTATCGTATTTGGCCAGACGAAAAAAATGGTGACCAGGAGTATTCAACACAATTTAACACCAATAACAAATACAGTACAAAAAATTCAACAAATATATAAAAAGCCAAACTTTTTCATTAAATGTCCCGATCGATTGTTGATTTGATTTTATGTTTGATTTGTGCTCTTGTCATTACCACACACACACACACACACACACACACTTATATATATATATCTAAACGTAGAGTGTATTTCTAATCTATGTGCTTTTTTCCATTCCTATTACTCGAAAAAGAAAAGTTTCGATAAGCGCGCATTTCACGCTGTGGATTCATCATACTACAAATCATATAGAGCTGCTACACTCATACACACACACACACACACACATCACACACTCATACAACTACATACATGACTACTGTGCATATATGCTGTATTTATTATCATGTGTGTATTTGCGTTTTTCCATTTCATGTACCGAAAAAAAAATCAAAAAATATATATATCGTCAAAAAAAAAAAACCATAAACCGAATAAATTAATACGATTTGCAGCTTGCACGGAGCATGATCGTGAGTACACGTTTCATTATTTCGGATTTTTTCAATTGAATTTTATTTGAATTTCGCTCTGCCTTCTGCTTTCAACTATTCACATACATGCACACACACACGCATACATACATAATTTATACATGTGTATTGCTGATGTTAAATTTTTATGTTAATGTAATTTGAATTTTTTCATTTCTTTGGACGGGTGGTGGATAATTTGTTTTCGCTGCGAGCTCTAATTGGATTTCATGCGAGAGTATTCGATTTGATTCACATACATGTGTATACCTGTTCACTAAGCATTCATATGGATATATATGTATATATATATATATGTATTTGTGCTAAAATGTTTTCGCTGTGGATTTTGGGCTCGTTTCGAGCTTTATTTTGTATTTTGTTTGTTTGTTCGTTTGTTTGTTTGATTGTTTGTATCAGCTATTGAATATACTCATTAGGTACACACAACACCTTCTCAACACTTTGTATATATACACACACACACGTACTAAATTGAAGCACAGAATTAAAAACAAAATAAAAAAAATAAATCGCACAGCCTGCTAATAAATACAAAAGAAAACCAAATGAAATAAATATGTAAGCGCCCATGGTGACATGTTTTTAACTAATCTTCCAAAGAAATCTCCTTTATTGTACTCCCAAAAACAGGGTGGCTCCATGCCCAACACATCGAGCAGTGTCCCATTTCTGTTATCGTCCAGCATGCAATCGATACGATCGCGTCGAACATCAACCGTATTGTCATCGGGTCCACTCGGCTCTGGTTCGGGGATATTGCAACAGTTGGGATCTGGAATGGTAAGACAATTTACATCCGTCTCTGGGACGGTTAGCCCGGTGCCGCTGTTGCGGGTGAATGGTACGCGCAACAGCAATCACAGCGTCAGCAGCGTCCGAAAGTGTCCGTCACTCAATATAACATTTAGTCAATAGTATAACGAAATCGGCGGGCCGCAAGCTCCAGCTGATTACACCACTTACAATTACAGTCACATCAATTACACCGGCTACAACTACAGCAATAATAATCATAATACTAGTGTGCGCTACAGATCGCATCCACGCAACATAAATCTGAATCCGAATGCGCCAAATTATAGAAACTAAATCCGTATCGTATCCAAATTGGTTGTAATCAAAATACAAATGGAAAACATGGCAAAATCTAAAAATAATATGCAGAATATATCAGCAAATGAACCAAAGTTGTATGCAAATAGGGGCAGAGGGTAAAATGATGCAAACCATATTTATACATATATACTCTCAATGTATTCCATATATATATATATTTATATATATAGTTTAGTCATACTACAATTAACAACAACTAACTAAAACCACATTCAAAGAAATGTGCAAATCAAATGTTGTTTTTGTAAATTTTATTAATTATATATAGTATAATTACGCATATTCGTAAATGTACAATAAATGTTAATGTCGCATTGGAAAAACATATCTGATAAATCGTAACGAAAATTATTTATTACATATTGATATTATATACATATAACTAGAGTACTCGAACTTATTATGATTGTTATAGTATTATGTACTTGGTAGTATTATTATTATCATTATTATTATTAAATATTATTAAATCTTATAATTGTACCTACTTATGAGTTGTTGCTGCGTAAAATCCATATGTGTTTTACCTAATTAAAGGTAAACACACGCTCTCACACACACACACACACACACACACCCAAGCACATCGAATTTGGAAAAAATTAATGATTCGAATTATGAATGGAAAATACAAAAATAAAATACAGAAATACTGTATTTGTTAAATTAATTTATTCATTTAAAAACTGAGATGACTCCCACACCATGCCAACTCCCACACACACACACACAAATACAGACACATACATGTTGTGTGTGCACAAATTGAAGATCCAACGTAGTTTAATGTAATTTAATGTTAATGTGATGTTAGTTTTATTTAAAATTGTTTATTATTGTCGTTAAGCTCTCTCGATTTAAGCCATCCAAAATGAAATCAAAATTAAGTAAGCACATGGATTTTATTTAGTTTTTGTATCTATTTAATTGAATGTTTAAGATTCGAGAAGACAACTGTCTGACAATCGGTGCAATGATTTTGTTCATCAGAAAGTGGGTTTGTAACATGGATTTGTTTGTTTTTCAAAAATAACATTTGTATATACATATTCCTAACTTTTCATATATGTTGAGCTTAATAATTGCATGTGTTTTTTGCTTGCTTTTCAAATCGGTTGCAATCAGTTGATTGCAACGACTTTTTTCATTACTTGAAAGTGAAATTGAAATACATGGAAGAAATCAGCCAGTTAATGTCGGTTTAAAGAAGTGGTCGGTTCTTGGAATTGAATGTGAAAGTGATAGACTAAAGTAACATACAAATGATATAATACTAAAGTAAATATAAATGGATTTTAAAATATTTTTCTGACTATATAGAGTGGGAATTTTGAAATGCTCAAATTTGCTAAAGATTTAGCACTGTGATAAATGTGAATTATGAACTACTTCTGTACTTTAATCAATTATGCAATTATGTACAATTTAGGATCGGTACTATTCAATTCCGAAACGATGACCAAGCTGAACCGACTTCACTCACATTAAATGCATGCTCAGAGATTAATGACAACAACAACATTTGAATACACTCACTTATGCTCTTTACTGTACTGTACTTGTATTCATATATTTGTATATAGTAAATGCTACAAATGGAATTGTTATGTATTTAATTACTATTTACTTGACTTGCCATTTTACTTTCTGCCCATCTGATTGCACAAGAATGTATAATACTATTTATATATATATATATATATCTATATATATATGAATATATTTATAACTGGAAATACAACTATCGCAGAGATATGAAGAGAAACGAAACAACTTAAACTATATAAAGCAGTAAATATAAAAAATGATAATAAGTATTCGCAATACTCGGAAATATCTAATATCGTATTTGAATGACTGACACTGAAGGCGTGGCCCAACAAAAGCTGATGCGCTGGAACTACTACTAATAACTATAACTAAACACTAAATACTCGAAACTAAACCTTTAGATTGACTTAACGATGTTGTTTATGCATTTTGTATTTCTACTAAACTAAATCTACAAATTAAGTCATTGCGAATTTATATATTGTACACTGTAATTGCTATTTATGTATCCTATACACCCACATATATATATATATATATTTATTTATATATATATCCAACTTATATATATTTACCGCATTTGTAATGCTCTTTCTACGTATTTACTTTGGCTGCCTTTGCGCTTCTTCTACTCTTTTTTTTTCTTTGTTTCTTTGCGAAGCCCTTCAACTACTTGAATTATTTATATATATTTACCATATATATTCCCATTGTGTGTCAATGTTTAGTTAGCTATTTGTTTTGTGGTTCTTTCTTTACGATGTGTACACATATATATTATTATTGTAAGTTATATGTATATTTAAACTTCGAAATGTGCCTTAAGAGTTCAAGGGTATGTAGATATATACTTGATATATACAAAAGATGCGACAAAATAAATACATTTATCTATATACATGTGTATATTTATTGATAAGCGATAAGTATATAATATATATATATATACATATGCTATAAGTCAAGGCTGGCAAAAGCCATTAATACCCAAATACAAACAAAAAACACAAACTCACCTTTCCCCCAACAGATTTACCTTAGTAGTAGTTTTGTAGACACATACACACACACACACACACGCACAACAACTCGCCCACAAACACACACACACCCACACACACACATACACATATACAGAAAATCCTTTTATAAAAAATAATCGTAACTAACTATCGATGTGTAGATTTTGCATTATAAAATCAATTTTAACGTCTCCACAGCGATAATCCCAATCCAATTCAAAAGGAACCTCGCGATTAGTAGTCGTATAATGTGTGCATGACTTTGTACCTATATAGTAACAATCCTAAAAAACATAAAACCAAAAAAAAATAAAATAAACCAAGTGCCAAGTACAAAAAAAACATCCTAAATAAAATATAAATCCGTTAGTTCATGTCCTTTTATTATATTAAATATTATATATACTTGTAATAATCATGTATAAACTTCCCCAATTTTCTAATCTTGACTTAAGTTTTGATTCCTTCGTTGTGATCCATATACTCTATATATGTTTTGTAATGTTTCGTAATATCCGGTGTGAGCTAATCTAGCATACAATAATAACTCAGCAGTATAGACAATTCCCCCCTCAACCCCCCCAAGTAAATGTAGTTAAATCATTTTAGCAATTCTATAGCTTATATTGATATTCAGATCGTGTGAAAAAAAAAACCAACTTAATACAACATTGATGGCCTAATTATTTTGCAACAACTCTATTACAGTATCAGCTATTCTCCGGACGTAACTAAAAATATTACACAAAATAATACAAAGAATATATATTATATATTTTTAAATGCAATTTCGGTCCATTAATGAAACACCAAATATAATCAACTTATATTAGCGCTATAAATGTATACAAATATTTACACAATACCAAAATACAAAAATACAAAATACAAATACATTGTAAACTTCAGTTAAACAATATATACATATATATATATATATTTATATATATTTCAATTAACTCTAAATGTTATTAGACAGCAAATTTTTAATGTCATCGGAGCAACAAATACTTAATTACAAAAAAGAAAACAAAAAAAAAATACAAACATTATAAACAAATTTATATATGTATGTGCTTAGAGAAGAAAACTTTAAAAATGTGTCAAACACAGTCCAAGAAATACACTCGGAAAAAAAGAAGTACAACAACAACACATCACCTCGTACATTCGTAACAAATAC
The DNA here is from genome assembly GCA_035044025.1 of Drosophila paracracens. NCBI lineage: Eukaryota > Metazoa > Arthropoda > Insecta > Diptera > Drosophilidae > Drosophila > Drosophila paracracens. The sequence goes on from JAWNMN010000713.1 coordinate 2,270,099, forward strand.
AAATATGCAAATCGCAATCAAACTATATACACTAACATATATATTATGTATGAAAGTAAATACATGTCGGCTACTTGATACCCTGCACTAATTATGCATACATACCAACAACAGATACAAAACCATATCAATATTTTTCGAATTATTTAAACGTCGTAAGCCTACAAAAAACATACAACATAAAAAACATCGGTTCACCGTTGAAATGCGACTTCCAGAATAGTGTTTTACCACTAAATTATATAAACTAATATGTCTGCGATTAGGTGTCAACTAAAACCCAAATATGTCAAAATAAATATTCCATTTGGTTTTTCCAAATCTAAGGATTAATACGAACTCGTAACAGAGCCACAGTTATTTTTAGGATTGCAGCTTTGTTTAAGATAAAACTCGACATTTGGAAGACGGCATTATACACAGAGTAAAATACAAATACATCCAGCTACTATTTACCTACATATCTGAAAGAAATCGTGTACCTAAAGCGTACCTACTCTCAATAACTGCAAGGATGCTACAAAAGAGATTCTCTTTAACTGGAAAAAACAATATATTTTGAATGTCATCAACTTAAACATATTCACCACCTCGCACACCATGACAAAACAAATACGAAAATGTTTAGAAAACTACTACTAAGGTGAATACAAACAAAAAAGAAAAAAACACAGTAATCACAAATAACAGTAAACTCTCTCTCTCTCTCTAAAAAATAGTCAGTTATTTCAACTAATTGAGTATACAGCAAGTCAATTTGAAAAGTTTGAATATGTCTACATACATGGATATGTGTATGTGTGCATTAGGAGTCAGAGTCTAACTGATATATAAAAAGAAAAAAACAACTTTGATTAATCAGCAACAAATCGTTAAATACTTATGTATGTGAAAAACTTTGAACTTTGAATTTAAAAAAAAAAAATCACACACTCAAAAACTAAAAACAATTCACAGCAATTTAAACAATTATTATTGTTGTAGAAGTTATAGATTAGAAAGAAAAACATATATAAATTTATATGTATACAAGAGAACTTTATCTTAATATATATATATAGATGTTTATATATATATATATATATTTACTCGTATATGATCTGTGCTCTGTTTATTATATCCAAGCAGAACAACACGAACGGGACAATCAAAATTCTACTGACGCTCTTACTTTACGTATTGAGTTAAACAAACTAATTGACGAATTTACGTTGTTGTTGTTGTCGTTGTGTTTGTTGATTTGTTAAATATGTATACTTATCAGCTTATCAATTGTGTCCACAATTCAACACTTAGGTTTAAATCCAGCAAACAATCAAACTGCATCATATCTCAGTTGCTTTTGTATATTTTGATCTTTAAGTTGGGACTCATTTTCAGTTTGGGGTGTTTTTTACCAAGCATATCGATATTATGATTATTATTATTACTATCATTTTGAATACGTATAAATATTAGATTAAATTAATTTTAATTAATGATTATGTAAACAACAAAAATAAAAAGGGGAAAACCAAAAAGCTCAAACTGGACTGAACATTTAAGAATTATATTATATTTAATTATATTAATACAAGCATAATTTAAAATTGAGAAGAAACAAAAAACACAAGAACAAGTGGTAATATTAAATGCGTATTTATATATGTATGTAAATCTGATTGTTAATGTATGTATGATCATTCAATTTTTTGTATGTGTAACACCTTAAAAACCTAAAAAAAAAATCGAAAAATTAAAAAAAAAAAACCAAACCAAAGGCGTATCAAATCAACTCTGTCTTTTGTGATCTATTGTGATGCTAAACTTGGACTCCCCAAGTAGCACTCAAATCTTTTTATGCCTATTAACGTTTTAAACAAAATACTTCTACAACTATTCTAAACTCTAGACTACGCAATAACAATTGCTTGCTTTGGGTAAACGAGAAAACAAAACAAAACAAAACAAAAAAAAAACTTGAAAACAATCATGCACAATAAATGATAAATCAGAAGAGGATAACTTAAAAAATAAAGCAAGAGAAAGCCAAATTTGAAAATACTTTAATATACTACTACTTTCATATACACTACTTCAAGTAATTGTGTGAATCGTAAGCCCCTTGTTTTTAGATTTTAAATGTGCTAACAAATGTTTATACCACATAGTAAAGTACTTAATTATGTCTGTATTATCTATAAACAAATACGTACAATGGACAGACAAGATATACAACAAGATGCAGGCAACCTATTACAATTAAGTAGGATTGAGATTGAGATTGAATAGTTCAAGGATTGTGACAGAAATGTACGCGTACAATTTAACTCGATAAACAAACAATTGAATTTAAATGTTTAATAAATATGTGTGAAAATGACTATATACACACTCTACTTATTTCTCTAAACATTCATTTAAATTTAACGGATCCAAACTGGAATTATACGTCGCTGTCTCAGAATCGTTCTTGAACTGGCGTTCATACAAATTGGCTCCCATTTTAATGGATTCTTCATCTGAGCGATCGGTGTTGGCCTCAGCGATCAGCAGCTGTAAACGAAAAGTGATTAGCATTGCAATTGCAGCAGACTTGGTATTTATTGCGAGACACACCTCAATTTGATGGGAAAGAAATGCTTCGCTTGCAGCGCTCATTTTATTTTGCGGCTGCCCAAGCAAAGCGTTCTCCAGAAAGCCATAAACCTCTCTAAGAAAACAAAGATATAAATATACTTTACTAATCAACTAAAGATGACTGGTTGTTGCCACTTGCTTCAGGTTGATGCCACCCAGTTGATCCGGCTCTGGTTGCGCCTCATTACGGACAATGGCATTCATTACGGCTGCCGCTTCGTATTCGCAGAGCGTTGACGCGTTTGTACTTTGCATCAGTTGCAGCCATTGATTGATGCTGTTCAGGCTATCGGATTCGTATTGCTGATTCACAAACAACTCGGCCTCCTCGCTGCTGCCGCAAATGAAATCTGAGTTGATGTAGAGCTGATTGTAATAAACGAAAAAAACACATTCTGTATGAGTTTACCAATCAAGCCTTGTTTCTCCTTTTTTCGGCGTACGGCTGCCTCCAGATTGCTGTGAGTGCAGCCATTTTTCTTCAGGTACTCCAGAACTGAGCGCTTTGTCTGCGGCCTTATTGCAACATTGGGCTTATTTTTGATTAAATTATCCTCATCATCTGATTTCATGTTTTTTCGGCATCCATCGCAGAAAATTAGTTTGAAAAAAGCAGACGCTATTGAAAAGCAGCAGCTGTTGCGTTTGAGTGTTGTCCACTTGCTTGAATGAGCGCTGCAGCCCTGGTTGCACTTTCACAACCAACACTGCAATTGGCGGGTGTAGTTGAGAGCAGTGTTAAACTACGAGCGAGAGTGAACGGACCTACGCCGCACTGCCCACCAGCACTGCAAATAACTCCTTTTGTTTCAAAAGAAATGTTATCAAATTAGCAATATCAACAATATTTATAATTAGACAAAACCACCAAGTGCAATACGTATTATATATAAATAATTTGCTTTTGAAAAAATAAGGAACTGAGGGCAAAACGAAAGTGCTTGTGTGTAGACAAAGAAAAGCCAGTTAAAGTGACTCACTCCAAAATTTGTCACTATCACTGCCAGTGTTGCTGCGCTGCAATTGCGTCCGCATTGCGCTCAACAACAACGAATAAAACGAACAAAACAATAACAACAATAGTAAAACTCATCGTCCCCCAACTCAAGGAAAAATAGAAAAAAAAACAAAACATAATGGCAGAGGAGAGGGTGGGAGAGAGAGAGCTCGAGGTGGGGATGCTTGATAGGCAACGGAATCACATTTCGATAAACATGGAGAAGCTAATCGAATTCACCAACTATGACGTCCTCGTGACGGAAACAGTACGCCGTGGATTAATCACGCTCAAAATGCGGAGGATCATCGAGGATCTCAAGGGGCAGGAACTCAATATGACCGCCGACCAGGTGCGACTGACGCAACACAGAAATTACTTCAAGAAGATCACGGCACGTGGACCAACGGCCTATGCCGAGCTCAAGGCGATCCTCAAGAGTTTGAGTTACACGAAGGCACTGCAATTGCTGGATCAAGCCGATCCGCCGGATAATGGATCATCCTACATCTCCCTGCGACGCCATCACAATAATAACACCAGTAGCAACAACAACAACTGCAATAATTCAGCTGATATTGTGGATACTACACACGTCTGTGATTTGCCGGCGAGCGAGCAGCGTCCAAGCGTCAGCCATGTGAGTATCTATCCAGTTATGCCAATCAGTCGAAGTGATTGATTATTTGTACTAGGCAAATATTAAAATGTTTAAGTAATGCAAATTAACAGACACGGTTGCAACTAGCGATCGATAACAACTGTAATTAACATGAGCATAACATGACCATTCTGAGCATAAAACTGAAATCGGATAGGTATCAATAAACTGTGGTAGAAAGACCCTCCTGCATATTAAAATAATATGTTAAATATTGCGATTAATGTTAAGCTAATTTAGTTTTTGCCAATCTCTTTCAAAAAGTGACGTCAAGTCTTATCGATCTATCTGATCTTTCGATACATCCTTCGTTATATCAATTAACAGAGTTGCTTAGCATAGCAAGATACAAAAAATCGCTTTAAATTTTTGCAAATCGGCATAGTTATGGCGCACTACTCAGAAAGTAAATTTCTTAATCTTGTGGTTGTGGCTGTGTTTTCTAAAATCTAAGATAGGAGCTGAGCCCTAAATTTCATTAATTAATTAAATATTAATTTTCTATTTAATTCGTTTTATTTTTGAAAAATTTGAATTTTTAACTTTTTTTAAGAGACTAATTTGGCAATTATATTAAATATTTGTACAATTGCAGCAACAGATTGTGACCGAAGCGAATTCAGTGAAAGAACAAGTGATACATAATGATCCCAACGGACCACTTATACCATTTAAGGCACCCATTACGGCTCAGACCCGTAAGGTGAAGCTATCGGATCGTATACACAAGTCTGAGTCGCTGGAGACATATGTGATGGAATCGAAGTATAATCGTGGCGTGCTTTTCATTGTGAATATCATTGATTTTCCGAAACCGGATCATCGACGCAATGGTGCGGAAAACGATGCAGAAGCGCTTATAGATATCTTCAGTCAAATGGGCTTCACCATCTTTTCATACGTGAATCTCGATAAGAATCAGTTCTTCAGTATGCTGCAGAAGCTAATCAGATCGGATTATGTCCGCGACACCGAATGCTTTGTCATGGCACTCATGACGCACGGCGAACGTACCAACGAAGTCGACTATGTGCGGTTTAAAGATGAATCCGTATGCAAAGTGAAGGAAATCATCGAGAAATTTCAGTCCGATCTATGCCCTAATCTCGTTGATAAGCCGAAAGTGCTGATGTTTCCCTTCTGTCGCGGCGCTCGACCTGATCAGGGCAAAACAGTCGAAAAGCTCCTGATGTCGATGCCGATGCCGCTGCCAATGTCCTGCAGGAGCATTGAGACGGATGGTGTTCCCTTTGTTAATGTGCCCACACTGTCTGATATATTGATCTGCTATGCCAGCACACCCGGCTTTAAGTCGCATCGGAATCCGAAGCAGGGCACCTGGTATATACAGTGCTTCTGCGATTCGATGGCCGATCATGCGCACAACGCTACCATCGAGGACATACTGAAGAAGACCCAAGAGAAGGTGTCTAAAATGCGGACGGGATGCAACCATTTGCAAACCGCCGCCTATGAGAATCACGGCGTCAGCAAGAATCTATACTTCAATCCAGGATTCTACACAAAGTGATCAATGGAGGACAACCGAGTTCAAACCGCACACAACGCACCCTTGACTGATTTGCATTTTACACTTGTTGTCCCCATCTATATCTATATCTATATCTATATTTGTAATTTGTAATTTTCTGAGAACAACTCTTCCATGTTTGCCAAGCCAATACGAAATACTCGACGTATTTTTCTTATACAGTATACAAACCTATTTTTGTAAAGTGTTTTTAAAATGTACTCGTTTTGATTTTGATAAATACAAACTATATATATTGTATGGGTATAGCTACTATCTATTTAAAATATCCTTAAATGATCAGATTAATCCACGAGTTCTTCTTCGCCGGCTTCTTCCTCCAAATGCGACAATTGCAATTTGCACGCAGCGCGCGTTCCACTCTTGTTCTTCGGCGGTTTCTTGGCCGTCCTCTGGCCAATCACATATTCGGGCATAATCAGCTTGGAGCCTCTCAGTTGCGGCTTATCCACCTCGACGTCCTCCAACTCATTGCTCTGCAGTTGCTTCAAGTTGCGATGCAATTTGCTCTTCTTCTTGAACTCAACCTTGTGCGCTGTGCCCGGTTCGTTGTCCATGTCATCAGCTGAATCTGTCTGCGCACGCTGTGCATCCATTTCCCGTAGAAAGGATAAAGCTGCCGCCGAATTGGTCTGATCGGAGATATCCACATCGGAGAGTGAGTATTTCTTCCATTTGTGTGGATTCACTTGATAGTCGGGTGTCTTACGGGGCTTCAGACAGCGTCCAATGGGCAGCTCGGGCTTCTTGAATATGCTCTCCTTGCCCCGCAGGCGACGTAGTTTCTCATCCGTCTCTGTCTCGACAAGATCTGCTTTGCCAGCTGCACAAATGTTGCGACCCTGGTTCTTTGCCCGTTCGAGCGCATTTATTGTGTACGGCTTGGACCGGGTTTGATCCAGGGCGGTGCCTTTGAGCTCCTTGCTCGCATCATCGAGGCAGGCAAAGAGAGCATCGCGTTTTGCACTAAATTCTTGCATTTTTTTTGTTTTCTGTTTATTTGTTAGAATTTCTTAAATTGTGCTGCCAACTTGCTCAACAGTTGCACAGCTGTTGGAGCTGCCTGCCAAAATGTTCGCCCTTTGCAACACTTGTTGGTGCCGGTGTGTGCTCTAGCGACGGAAAGTGTTCAGAAGCGTGCTCTGCAAAACATTAATTTCTATAAATTCAAGGTGCTTATTTTAAAAAATTAAGTTATAAATGAGTTTAAAATAGATTTAAGAGTGTGCGTGTGTAGAGTGGCAGGCGGCGTCGATTGAAATTCACATAAATCAGCAAATCGAACACAACCCTAACTATTCCATGTGGTTGAGCACAGCACAAGTTTGTCTGAAATACTAAATAAAAATAATTTCGTTGGTTGAATTTTCATAATTTTAATTGAATTGTAGTAAAATATCGCATATATGCTTAGTAATATCGCACATGATAAAATTTTCTGAAATATTTTACTATTTGCGTGATTCATGCAGCCCTGTGTGTCAGTGCTTGAAAAGTTCGATAGAACAGCTGTTTTCTATTTGCAAGCGACAATTTCATTAAAAACTAATAAGGAAACGTGTTTTATTTACTTATATTTGTCTTGCAATTTAAAATAATAATAAATGTGCGCAAGCAATAAGCAGAGATAGAATGTCGCTGCAAACAGCTCTGGCATTTATATTCACCATATTAGCATCCGTTAGCATTGTAGCTGCCATTATATTGTTGGGTAATATTTAAATAATGGGATTTTCATTTAATACTTTTCAATGTGAATTGCTGAATAAAATATAATTACTTACATGTTTTATTTGCAGGCTGGCTTTTGATCTGGAAGGCATTTCTATCGAAATTTCGTCTGGTGCGGGAATTGTTGGGCCAGGAGGAACCCGAGGAGCATCATCATCACCACCAGCAACACGAGCAAAATCAAAACGCACGCGGAGCACGCAAAGCGAGACGCGATTAAACAAATATAGAATTGTATATATATACTATAATTAAAGATAAAATATTCAACAAGGATCAAGATGAACATACGCTGTGCCAAGCCCGAGGATCTGATGACAATGCAGCATTGCAATTTGCTTTGTTTGCCAGAGAATTATCAAATGAAATATTATTTCTACCATGGATTGACTTGGCCCCAGCTCAGCTATGTGGCCGAGGATGACAAGGGCGGCATCGTTGGCTATGTGCTGGCCAAAATGGAGGAGCCGGAGCCCGGCGAGGAGAGCAAACATGGGCACATCACCTCGCTGGCAGTGAAGCGTTCCTATCGTCGTCTTGGTCTCGCCCAGAAGCTGATGAATCAGGCCTCCCAGGCGATGGTCGAGTGCTTCAATGCCCAGTATGTCTCGCTCCATGTGCGCAAGAGCAATCGTGCCGCCCTCAATCTCTATACGAACTCCCTCAAGTTCAAGATCATCGAGGTGGAGCCGAAGTACTATGCCGATGGCGAGGACGCCTACGCCATGCGTCGCGATCTCCGCGAATTCGCCGACGATGACAAGACGACAACGGGCGGCAAGGAAGCTGGCGAGGATCAGCCAACCAATGATAATACTAAACACCACACGCACAGATCAGGACACAATCACAGCGGACACGATGGTCATTGCTGCTAACAAGGAATAAATCCATAAGCAAAAAACATTTAAATACAGAAATTGAAAAAAATTAAATGCAGGCGTTTTTTTGCATTTTTTTATTTAGGTTTTGTATTTATGTACTAAAAACATAAAACGTAATTAAAATTAAAAGAAAATTACTTTAAAAAAACATTTAAGACTTTTTACTGTTCTTTTGTTAAAGGATAAAACAATTTAAATACTTACAGAAAGTGAGAAAACAACAATAAAGAAATGCAACCCAATTTTTTGGCACAAAAAATATAAAAAATACAATTACACAAAAAATACTAAGACATTTTACTGTTATTTTTGCGCTTGAAAAACTTCTTAAGTGCAAGTGAACTTTGGCTTTTTTTAGGTTTATAATCAATTCACTAAAAAACATAAAACGTAATTAGGATTAAAAGAAATTACGAATTTTTATTTTCACTTTTAAAATTTAATTTAACATTTAAAGTTTTTTTTTAGGACTGCCGCTAATTGTTTGAAATTTCTTTGGGATATATGCGAAAAGTTTTGGACCGCAATGTGCAGCAAAGTGGAAACAATTCTGGGGTAAGTGTTGACTTTCGCGCCAAAACTTTTGGGTTAGCCTTTTTTTTCAATTATCTACTCACAAAAGTTTTATGGGGGTTTATTTGTGTGCTAAATTACCGTTTTATGGCTTTATGTGGCTGCCAACTGTTCCCAGCTGAGCACTTCCAGTGGCAAAAAGCTCAGAGAGCTCACAAAAATATCCCCATAATCAGGTACATTTTGTGAGCAGAGAAAGACCTGCCGCAACAGCTGTTTTGGGGACAGGCATGTGCACTCAGTTGGCGCCAAAGCCAAACCAGTGAGAGGAAGTCCTCGCTGCGTAGAGAGTTGTGCCCAATCAAAATCACAGCTGTGTGTTACCAAACGTCAAACTGATGCTGCTGCTGCTGACGCCGCTTTGGGTTTGGCTTCAGTTCGTGAGGCGCTGGCTGAGCGGTAACGTCACGGTCGCGGATATTGTTATAGTCAAAATATAGCCGTATCAATAAATAACTAAAATAAGCAACTAAAACGTGTGCATTGAGAAGCAATAAATTGATTTTTACACGCAAGAGATTATGTGCATAAGTCTCAAAACAAAAATTCTAATCTGCTGTTACAAAGTGCATTGCTGTGAAGTATTACAATCTACGCGTGTGTGTGTTTGTGTGCGTATGCGCGCGTAAAAAGTGAAAGCAAAATGAAAACAAACAGTGAAAACCGACTTTAAGAATTAAAGAACCAAATGTGCGATAATCTGCTAAATCAGTAAACAGAGCAAAATGAAAATGAATGCAGCACAAAGTGTAAAGTGAGATGAGACAAAAGGACTCGAAAGCAGCTGTTATTGTTGTTGTCGGCAAAACGGGGTCAAAAGTTCGTGTGTAAAGTAAAGTGTTGGACGCCCGACAACACTGTCTGCCTAATTTCGCCGCATCCACTAACTAACTGACAACACTAATACTTCTTAAAAGCTCTCAAGTGCAACTATTTCTCATCTGTGTGTGTGTGTGTGTGCGAGTGAGTGCGAGTGTGTGTATAGTGAGTGAGTGTGGGCAGGAAAGAGCAAACGAACAGAAGACGCTTCCCAGACAAAAGACAACGTCAGACAAGTGTGCCCAAATTGCCTACGGATATACATATAAAATATATACTACACATATATGTACATATGTGAGTGTATTTGTGTTGTAACACAAAGACAAAGTAGGCCAATTCGCGAGAGAGACACTAAAAAAGCATAAGGCAAAGTGCAACAAAAAGAACCAAAATATAAAAAAAAATAGAAACAGAGGCAAAATTACTAAAAACTTCTGCCACATTTGTCAGTGACTGAGCGAGAGGCCAACGGACTCGCGTGACGCTGAGCATATAACGAAACAATAAAGGAAATAAGGCGCTATCTCCCTCCCACTCCCATTCACTCTTCAGCTGCCGCTTGCGAAGGTAAGAAGAAGAAGAGAAGAAGCCGTTTTACTTCAAAGCCAACTTGAACAGCGGGTGTAATGACATTTGTCAACGACATTATGCCAAATCCTCTCACAGCTCGACTCGCACTATTCCCCCCTCCCTACCCGCTCGCCCGCACCACACTGATTGTCACACACAACCTTCCACAACCTGCCCATTGTTACAGTGGTCGCTGGCAAATTAAAATACTTCCCTTACACAGATGAGACACTGCTGCCAAGAATATTTTATTTAAAATATTTTTATTTTAATTAAATTTTAATAATTTTCTTATTCGTTAAATTTGATTTTATAGTTTTCCATTTAAAAAATATATATTTATATAAAATATAATAAATACAAAAAAAGAATTGCATATTCAAGGTTTTTGTATTCCTAATTTTTATTTTAAGGTTGCTTCCTTAAAAATATATATGTTTATTAAATAAACAAACAATAAACCAAAACAAAAAACCTTTTATTACTGTCTTGTGTCATTTAATTTAATTTAAACATTTTTGTATTCATTAAATTTGACTTTAAATTTGTCATTTTAAAATATTTATATTTATATAAATTATAAAAAATATTTTTCTTTACTCAAGTTTAAGCCGCAGACTATTACTTCACTTGGTTAATTTCTATAGAAGGGTTTTTGGAAAATTCCTGAAGTTAACATTAAGGTTTGCTCAATAAAAACATGATTTTTAGTTGCTGGCACTTGGCACTTGCTGTGTGTTGCACCACTGTGGTGTCATCGGAATGCTCATCATCATTATTATGGTCTCTGTCACTGTCAACGTGGCTTGTGTCGTCTGTCAGGAGCAGAGAGCAACAGACACAGACAAGTAAGGAGCAATATATAAAGCCATGTTTAAGCAAACATTTGCTTCTTTTTCTGCTTCTTTTTCTTCGGCTTCTACATCTTCGTTTCTTCTTCTGCTTATATTCTGGAGTGTTTAGTACTTTTACGTGCTGGCTAAGAAGATGTCAACAACTTTGACTTGAGTCTGCCTTTTCGTCCTCGCCACATGTCTCGCGTCATGTTTGTGAATTCGTCAAAACTCGTTGAGAGGACGGCAAAGCCACGGTTTCCGTTTCCTGCTTTTATCAAATTGATGCTTGCCACTAATTAAAGTTATTTAGCTGGTCGCTTTCAGTAGTCTGGCAGTCAAACAGTTGTCCTGCCTCCGCAATCTTTCATTCCCCACTCTCGACGTATCTCGTTTGAAGTGCTTATGGCTTCAATTCAATTAAACAACTGGGTCAGCGTCGACCGCATTGCCAACTGGGATTTGGCTCTCCAGCTTCTATTCTTTTTTCGTCTGGCTGAAAAATCAACTAGCAGCGTAATTAATTTCCAGCTAAAAGCCCATCAGCAAATGCATCGTCAATAATTATAAATGCAAATTCTGCTGGAGAAAAAGTAAAGGATAAAGTAAAATCAGTGTACATTTAATGCATGTTAATCCAGTTAAATGACAATTTAGCTGCATTAAGCAAACATGCTTTTGTGTTAGCCACGTCAGTGTCAGCGGCGAACATTATTATTATAGCTAGAAATTTTAGGAAAAAGGAATTTAAATTTACCTAAAATCCATGTTAACAGCAAGTTTGAATGTTTTACTCTACTATGAACTACCATGAACACAATTTATTCATATGATAAATGATGTTAGCTTGCAGTTATTAGTTTGTTCCATATAAAAATATGTTTTGTTTAACCAAATCTGATCAATAATATGTCTGGCTTATTATATATTAATCGTTAGGCTATATCTAAACAATTGCTGCTTCTCTTGTTATTGGCTATCGATTTTTATCGACTTTGCTGTTGCTAATCAAGAATATATATACATTATGACAGAATTTTCTCTGCCTGTTCCATGCTCTTCCACAAGATTAACACACCCTTTTGCCCATTTGTAAAGGGTTTAGGGTATAAAAGGTATGAAATTCGATTTAGTTTTGGCAAGTTTATGGATGTGGAAAAGTTGCCTTGTCAGAAGCGGCCATCGATAAATAATGATACAAATGAAAAAGCAAAACACTGGGGAAACATAATATAAAAATTAAAAAACTGTTATTTTTGACAGGAATAAAGAAGAGCAAAAAAAGCGCATATAGAAAATTATAGAATATGACTGTAAAAAACCAAACAACAACAAAGGTGAAAGTTTTGTTGTGATTTCTTGTCAATTCGGAAAATGTGCGAATTGGAAGTAAATTTGCTGAATCCACACTATTTTTGTTGTCCTTAATCCAATATATATATATATATATATATATATTTATAAATTACAAAAAACAAGAAATGTCCATTAAACAAGTTCACTTTTTTTTATTGTTTTGTAGCCTGTTGGTTTATTTGCCGATTAGTTACACGGGGGGGGTGGAAAAGAGGAGAGGAGAGTGGGGAGGGGATGGGGGGGGGGGGTTGTGTTAAGAGAAAATGCTTATTCATTAATAAATAAATATGAAGCCAAAGGGCAGCAGCGCAAAGTTTGCGTTAAGTTTTCAGCAACATAATTTTGCAAACAATGAATTGGACTTTGGCGCCTAATATTTATCTGCCATCGATTTAAATGTCACGTCGAATTTGTCCGGCGGGAGTCAAGTGTGAAAAACTTTGGTGCAAAGAAAAAAAAAAACTTTTCTTTGGTAGATATATATAAATTTGTTCTCGCCAGACAGCTAAAGTTGATCAATGAAATTAAAAAGATTTATGATTGCCAGTTGTGCCAGTCTCAAATGCGTGAATCCAACAGAAGAATCCACACGAAAATAATCCCAAAAAATACGCTATATAGACACTGAGAGAAAAACAATCAAGGCGCGGCGGGAATTGAAAAGTTTTTCAAGTGTCATCCGCTCGCCATTACTTTGAATTGCAGTCATTTCACTTAATGTGCAGGGGCCCTCAGGTTGGCGTACAAAAAGGGCCAACAGTCAGCAGGCAAAATAAATATAAAAAATAAAACTTATAATAATCAGCAAACAAAAGCGCGTCACATTCTATTAAAATCGAAAGAGGTTTTCGGGGGTTCAATTTCGGCGACACAAACAAAAAAGTCAAGTGAAACACAAATTATGTTAATTTAAACTGAAGGTTCGGGCCAAAAGTGTTTAAGCGCATTCAACGCACTGCACACAAAGGAAGGAAGGTGGCTATTTTCCTTATGGGAATGGATGCTTCTGGGTTACTAACAATGCCCGCATTTCCCAACTCAACTTAACCGAATTTTCAAGCAGTCTGGACAGCTTCACTCTCTCCGGTTTCCGGCTGCCTTTTGCGGCTGTAACTTACGGTTTATTTGAACAAAGCCGTGAGGGGTTCAAGTGGCCAAGTCTTTGAAAAATGGACCAAAATCCAACAGTGGGAACCACTTTCTTGCCTTTCTTCTTCTTCTTTTTCTTTTTTTGGGCACACAATTAAGGCTTAGGCACGCTAATTTTTGGTACTGCAGCTTGGACCACACCCACCTCCCGCCTCCCTCCGCACCCGGAAAACAGGCAGCATTTTTGTTGTTTACATTTGACAATCACCAAAGAAAAAAAAATTAAATATGAACCAAGCCAAAGACGCCCAATTGTTGTTATATAAGCAAAAGGTGTTGCCAAGGGGCATGGCTTAGAAAAATGCTGTTGCCAGATGTTTCTTTAATAGACCTTCACACCCACACCGCCCAGCCACCCCACCCTCCCACACACACTCACACACTTTAAGCTAGACGCAAGTGTGACAACAAAAAATGGTCGCAAAAAATAAACAAGTCGCTTGACGTTTGCTGAGCCCTTTGCTTATCGCTGCTGTTATAGTTACCGTTACACCAGACAAACACTGCAAGAAATTGTTGGGTGATTGATTAATATTTTATTTGTTACAACAAGTAAATAAACTGTCAAGCACTGATAAAAACCTACGCACTTTGCCATTATATTTAAGTTTCGTGTTGCCTCAGCTAAATAATCATTTATAAATTGATTAATAGAATATCATGTGGCATTCAAGAAATCGACACTGACATAAAAGAGTGTAACCTTGTCTTATGGCAAATTGTATTTAGTTTTAGTTGTAAATAGCTGATATTTGTGTTAGAAGCACAAGTTGCAATCGTTATCAGTTGAATACCATAACCAAAAGTTGCCAGAAAAATAAGTTTTAATATTTATTTTAGCTGTATGTAAGTATGAATGTCTATATCTGTGAACTGCCAATTCTTTCGCTCAGTGTAAACACATCATAGACCTCTAGGCACTGCATATATGTATGTATGTGTAGCGGGCCCGTCACATGACCCGCATATCATCAACCGGCTGCCGTTTGCCTTTTGGCAGTGCCCTCCAACAACAACAACAACAACAATAACAATAACAACAACAACTTAACAGACACAACAACAACAAAAGCAAGCTGAAAAAAAACACGCCTTGGTAAATTTAAACAACGTAAATGGAAATGGCGTTGAAAAGCAAGAAAAAAAAAATATCACGCATTGAACGCGTTGAACCTTTTTCCGTTTTTTATCCCACGTTTTTCCTATTTTTGCTTCTTTTTTTTAATAAAATGTAGGCAAGCAGGCAGAGCAACCGAATCAGCGCAACACAGCCATAGTGTAACCTGCTGCTTGCCACATCCTTGGTGGCAAACTATTTGAGGCGTCTCCCAGCAGCAGCAGCAGCGGCAAAGGCAGCCAAATCAAATGCCCAATTTGCGATATTGCGCATACGCCGCGTGTGTTGCCTAGAAATGAAAAATGTGACAAATTGTTTTCCGACTCCTTTTTTTTATACGTATGTTTTATACTTCTGGTTTTTTTTTTTGTGTATGAAGTAACTCAGTTTAGCAGGCAATGACTCAATTGGGCGCATTTCGTATTTGTTGTTGTTGTTGTGGGCGGCTCAACTATTTCAATTAGGCCCTGTCGCAAAATTGTGTGAAAAACATTTCCCCGGCGAGCAAAGCGCTGCAGCAGTTAATTAAAATTTCGTTTACATTTTTGTTTTATAGTTGATGTGGGCGTGCGGATTATTAGTGTGTGTGTGTGCACAGGTGTGCGTGTGTGTGCGTGTGTGTGCGTGTGTGTAATTGTATTTACTGCTTAGTAAATGGGCAGAGTATGGCAAAGTTGTCAGTGCGGCTTAAAGGTTGGTCAGCTATTGATGGCTATTGAATTATGGTTAAACATTTGGCCCAAATGCATTAGTGTGTGCGAGTGTGTGTGTGTACGTATGTGTATACATGTGTATACATATATGTGGACATATGATATATGATAATTAGAAAGAAGTCAAATGTAAACAAGACCGCAATTTTATTTAGATTTAAATATAATTTACACATATATATACACGTAAATATCTCTTTTATTATGTATATTCTTATTTTTCCTATAACTTTTTATTCATTTTTGTGTGCTTTTGTGTGCGGGGAGGCGTTATGCTAATGTGACTGGCGACTGGTGCTAATACACAGCGAGAAAAAAAGAAATGTGGAGGCGCATTTGTAACTTTGCATTTAAAAAAGCATTATGTTAAAATCTGCCTACGGTCATAGTCAGCACGGCTGACAGCAGAGAGAGAGAGTGTGAGAGGGTGGTATGAGGTGTGTGGGTGGCTGTGTCACGATGCGCAATTAGATTTCCGCTAAAGCGGATTTCGTGATATCGCGTGACTTGGCGGCCCCACAATTCAGAGCCAGGCGACAGCAAACAGCAACAGCCACAACAGCAGCAGCAGCAGCAGCAGCAGCAGCAGCGGCTTTGGATTATGTTTAAAAATCAGAGCGCAAAATTGTACAAAATGACAACGACAGGAGCAGCAACACGAGCAGGAGCAGAAGCAGGCGCTGCAAGGGGCGGGGGCGGGAGAGTGGCAGGCATATTCCGAGAGAGACCGAGAGCGAGAGATGGTTGTGAAAAGCGTTAGGGAAGCGTAAAATGAAAACAAGTTTGTTGGGCGCGCATGTAGGGCGACGTGGCTTAAACCCAGAATGGCAACAACAATTACGGCGACAATAGGAAACGACATGAATAACAAAAACAACAACAATAACAGCAACAGCAACAACTACAGATAGCGGCAGATAAAAGTGAGGGGAAATTATAACAGGCGCAAATATCAAGCATATTAAAAAAGTCAAGCTGAGTGCAAATGCTCGAGAAAAGCTCGTGCGAATCTTTGCATAGCACAGCAGCCTACCAGTGCCTACCAGCCATTGTCTTACGCCAACTGGGTTGGACTGAGGCGGGGAGAGGGAGTGCCTGGTGGAGTACAATGTGATAGCATCGACAAGGGTCCCGCACACCAGCAACACTTTGGCCTGACACTGCAAACAGTCGAGAGCTGTCGAACTAGGCGCACAATGAGCGTGAATTAATGGCCAGATACGAGCTGTAACTCAGCATAAGTAGACTACAGCATCCCAACAACAACAACCCCAACCCCAACCCCAAACCCAACCCCAAACCCAACCCCAACCCCAACCCCAACCCAAACAACTACAACTTGGACATGTACATGGACATAATGGCGCTTGGGGGCCGCTGGCCCGTGTTCTCTCTTACTCTACGGGAGCTTCCATTGTAAATGGGTCAAGCGACTCTTTTCCACCACTCGAACTATGCATAAAGTATGCCTAATCTTTGTTTTATTTTACCGATCACTCTCAGTTGTGCCATTCAACCGGCCTTAATTGTTGTCCAAATTGTTTTAATTATTTCCTTAGCATGCTTAATCTAGAGATTAAAGTAACATCTGCCAACTTGTGTTTATTGTAGCTATGCAAAACTATCTAAAAACTTTGCTTACCAATTTTCTTACCTATCTTTAATAGCATCGGAGTATTCAAAAATCAAGTGCAATCTGAAGCGCTAGCCATGACTAAAATAGCCGTAGGTCCTGACTAAATTGCAGCCATTTCAGTATAAATGAGAACAAAATGCCAAAAATCTGTTCAACTTTCAGAGCCAAAAGCTAAAATGCTGTTGCTAAACTATCCCTTACAAATTATACCTTTCTCGTTTACACTGATGCGGTTGTAATTTGATTTATTTAAACATGAAAATAAGTTGACAATTTTCCATAAAAACGCTCAACTTTTGCACGTGCAACTCTGGTGGGAAATGCGAAAAACCAAAACCCCGTTGGGGTGCAGGCGTCAATTTTGTGGCGAATTTTGCTTGGCTCGAGCAGCGGGTGAAATGTCAAAATGTATGCGACGCGAAGAACTTAATTTATGCAGCACAGGTCAGTTCAACACACACATAAGTGTGTGTGTGTGTGTGTGTGTGTGTGTGCGGCAGTATAAATAACCCTTTTCATGTTTGTCTTTTGATGTTACTGCCGCATATTTATTTTAATTATTATTCTTCTTCTTTTTTTTGACCCAAAGCTCTTTGGATAAAGTTTTGGAACTGCATTTTATTAGCACAAAAATTCATTTGCATTTTATTTGCGCTCTCGTTACTACCAAACTGTAATAACAAAAAGTTGACACTTTTAACAGTAATAAATTGACATTACATACGCATGCATGTATGCGTGTGTGTGTGTGAGTGCGTGTGTGCCATAAGAAAATAAACACCTAAACTGAAAGGCAAACAACAGACGCAGAAATTAATGCAATTTTTAGTTGCTTTTATTTCCATTTTTTGTTGTATTTTTTTGTTGTGATTATAACTTTTTTTAATGCAGTTTTGCGGATGTGATTAAATCATACAAGCACAGTGTCGTAAACACACATATTTTGACAGAGGTTGATGTTGTTGTCACTTGTAACTGCGTACTTTGCAAAACTTTCTACGTCAAAAGTTGTCCTGCTTTTGGGCGTGTCGCCTGAGGGGGAGATTTGGCCGCGAAGGACACCCACAGCAAATTGGCCATGCTGAACATTGTCGTATTGTGGACAGCTGAGCAGCGTGGGAGTGTGCTAGTGGGGCATGGGAGGCGTGGCCTTCGGGGCGTGCAACACAAATTCGTTTAGTTAAACTTTTTGTGCATGCTCCTTAAAATGCCATAAAGTGTGGCAAACGTTTGGAACAAAATTAAACAGTTGCTATTATTGCTGTTGTTGCTTTTACGGTACGAGCCCGAGCTTATTGCGGCAGTTAAGTAAGTACTTTTTTAAAGCCATCTATAATTGAACAGTTAATTGAACTACTTTGGAACAACACTTGAAGCCGAGTCAAACCAAATTTTAATAGTCTTAGAATGTTCACTTTGATTTTAATGGCAATTTATAAAAATAACTGTAACTTACATTTAAACAACAATTTGAATATGTCGTAAGTTATATAAAAATAAAGTCAAAAGAAAAAAAATAAAGTTTAATAAAAAATGGAATTGAAAAAAATGTGCATCTATTTGAATGATGAATAGTCAACTTAATATATAAAAATATTAATATATGGTTATTTAAGAGACATAAAAAAGAACATAAATAAATGACTGAGTAATGCGATTTAATTAAAGTACAATTATAATTTAATCAATTGAATTCATTTACTATTTTGTATAATTTATTAATATGTTAAGTTGAAATTAAATTAAATTGTTACATTTGTTTCAGGATTTAAAATGTGCATCTTAAAATTGAAAAATTGGTACAGATAGTCAGCTAATAAGGATATATACATTCTATACTTAATTAAATTAGTTTCACTTTTAGTTTTTGACTGCAATGGCTTTTGTATTAGTTGCGTCAGCTGCGACAAATTGATGGGCGACATTTAACATTATAGCTCATATCGGCCAAAAACCATTTACGACAGTTTCTTGAGTCTAAACTCGGGCATTTCCTCAATAGTCGCAGTCGCTTTATGTCTGGGTCATTAATTTGAGCGCCCAAATTAGCAGCTGCTGTGAAATATATACACATATATATATATATATATATATATAAATATATGCCAGAAGTTTGCTCGATAAAATGCTCGAAACTCGGCAACCCCACAATTTCACTTGCCCCTCCCGTAAAACACATGACTATAAAAGCCAAAAATTGTTCGTATATGTGTGGCATTGTCGCGTACCTTTTTTTATTGACGTAATTTTATGCCGAAACTAGCTGGCAGGCGGGCGGGCGGAAATGGAAATGGGGGCGTGCCATCTACGAAAGCTATCCCCTTTTTTTTTTGGTTGGCCTTATAAAAATTCTATGCAAAAATTTGAATTGACTTTTAACGACTTGGCCTGTACATATTTACATTTAATTTGTATAACATTTTTGACGTTTTACTTTATTTTTTATTTTTTATTGCGAGTTTTGCTCTGTTGCGTTTTATTTTTGTATTTTTTTTTATGCTCAAGATTGTCGCTTAATTTGTTGTTTGTTTAAAATGCTTTTTATACGTTGTTTTTTGCGCGCATCGCTCAAGCTGAATGAAGTCATTAAAACTTTCGACTATTTTAAGAGAAAATAACACAAAAACAGACATTTTATTATATACATTTATATTTATTTGTCAAAGTTTATGACTGCATACACTTAGACCGCACGCCCCTACGCCCCCAGTGTATCCTTTTTTACTATCGTGCTGCTAGCGAAACTCAAGCTAAAGCTTCACTTGATAAGCCACTGCACAGCAGCTTTAAAATCTTGAACAGTTGTTGCTGCTCCTTTGGTGGAGTGGGTGGGAAAGGCGAGGCATAAAGTAAAACTTTGCTTAATAGTTCAAAGAAATAGGGTCAAGAGGACGCAGGGCTGAGCGGTATGCAGGACGCATAGTCGCGTTCACGCTTGTGCTTTTGACACATAATGACTAATATTCGTTTTATTTATTTTTTCTTATGGCCAATAAACTAGTGCTTGCTGCTGCAACTTTGGACGAGAGGTAAATGAATTACATAATCAAAAGGCGTAGGAAGTCGGGTCAAGATCAAAGGTTTGGCCGCTTGGCTTCAGGGGCCAAATTATGGTCAACGGACGTGGCTAAAAACAGCACAAGAAAAAAACAAAAGTAAAACTCGCTTAAGATGAAGACAACAACAAAAACAACGACAATAATAACCCCAACTAATTACGAGCTAATTAATAATTCAAATAATGTGCTGCTCGTGTCCCAAACATGAATACCAGCATCCCACTTGGCCTATACGGAATATCTACAAAAATTTATATATTCGAGCAGCCCTTTTGTTGTTGTTTATCTTGATTAGATGAGGCCGTCCTTCAGGCCTTGGGGTTAATATTTTTTCATTTTGGCCGGTCACAAAATGAATATCTACGAGCATTAGTCAAAAGAGCGTAAAGAACTTTGATTTCCTGGGCGGTCTTCTTAAATATCCAATTTATCATCGGCGTAAACTTTTACTTAGTCGACGTAATTAATGCGATTGCAAAATGTTAATGACAGACTTGGTGCTTGGAGTGAAAGTTTTCAGTTTTTCTAATTAATTGAAGTTAGATGCACAAAACAGTAGCACTCACTAACCAGCTACCAGTTACAAGTTAGCAACTACAGTTAAGAAATTACAGTTGCCAGCTAAGAAGTGCACTCGGCGCAAGCAGCGAAACATAGCAAATGACAGTCAGTTACAGCTTCATCAATCAGCTGGTGATTTAATATGCGCGCTGAGTGCACGTTTATGATATATAGTGTAGCAAACAGAGGGCAAAAAAACGAAACAAAACGAAATGAACAGCAAAAAATAATAAAGAAAATACAGAAGCAAGAGCGGGAGTGCGACAGACAGACAGAGAGTGAGAGAGAGAGAGCAAAGAACGCGCAACGCTGCGTATGAGTTATATATTAATTATTTAAGTACTCGTTATATTCCGCAATGCGCTGCTCACTTTTCGTTGGTGTTGGCTGATTGTGTGTTGCTGTTGTTGTTGTTGTTGTTGTTGTATGCACGTTGTATATTGGCTACTTGCTGCAGGCCAAGCCAGAATGACTGGTCGGCCAGTCAGACAGTCAGCGCCAGTTTGGTCTGTTTTTGGCACAGTGCAGTGCATTTGTCTGGCAACTGTCGCATCGGATTGGGGCCATTTGTGTGTTAAAATACCCTGTTATGTGCGCTCCTTATAAATTATGTAGCTTGAACTGACTCACCAGCACACAGCCTAAGTTTTAGCTAGAGCTCATATATATTAACGATTCCTTTTAAATTCAAGTATTGGTGAACTTGATGTGCATAAGTGCGTTCAGCACATCTACAAGCTTCTATGTGTTTTTAGGTCAAGTTATCCCATTTGACCACAAAGTCCTTTTATGCCCTGAAGCTTAATTGCTTAATGGGCAGAAAGGGTACAACGATGTTGTGCAGATGTTGAAGGAAGTACCTCCGACCCCTTAGGCATATATATTCTTGATCAGCATGAATAGCAGACTATGAGAAGTGAAGTGTATTCTCGTGTAGCACGCACAGATCAAGTTTACTTTAAATTATCAATAACTGTCCTCATTTCGCTAATATCGATTTCTGATAGCCATAAATGAAATATACCTTGATAAACTGTACACATTTTATCAAGATCGGATAGAAAACTTCAAGTTATTATTATTTATATTAATTTCATATTTAATATATATTTTTTTCAATTTTTATTTCTTTTTTGTGTATCTATGGGTTTTAGGGTATCTCCTAGTCGAGCTCTGTGCACTACTTTGCTTTATTTGGCCTACAGCGTTGACCGCTGGCCTGTTTTTTAGTCAAGGCTCAACAAAAAAGCCGTACATATATATGTGCGTGTGTGTGTGTGTGTGAGTGTGCTAGTCTCGTGGCGGCGTAAAATTGTTTACATTTCTGCTCTGGCCAGTGCCTGGTTTTTCAATGCGCATAAATGGAAACACATAGTTATGATGTTTTTTATTTGGCCACAAATGGCCCCCACTTTCTCCAAAGCCCGTTCCAAGTCATCGGTTCCTTTCTCATTCCGTTGGATCAACTACTAAAAAAAATAAGAGAAAGTCTGCCGCTTGCTGTTGTTGTTGGCCAGAACATTCCGGCCACATCAGAGTCAGAGCACACATCAGCTAAGGGAGCAAACGAAATGAATTAAAAGCGGGGCACATAAAGACGACATGGCCATCGTTTACCGTATTGGAATGAGTGCCACATGCTGTTTTCTCTCTCCCTCTCTCCCTCTCTCTCTCTCTCTCGTACCCTTTCTCTGTGTCTGGCTATCTAAAGTATATTTTCCCGTTTATTACTGTTGCTTTTTGTTGCCGCTACAAAATGCTCCCCAATGCATCGTTAAGGCATAAAGAGCACTAAACTGCTTTCAGCCATGAATTATGCTTTAATTGTGCACGCATTTTAAATAAGCTCAACTTAATCACCGACAATTTTTGCACTCTATGCCTCAACTAGTTATTATTGTATTTATTGGCCCGAATTTATAAGCCTTTTAATGCCAGCTTCATTTAAATATGCATTGAATTATTATCATGAAATTATATTTTTAAATAACCAATTCGAATTGATAATTTAAAATTGCGAAAAGCTGGCCATAATTAAAATGCATGTTAAACCTGGTTTACATACGCCATACATTCAAAATTATATTCAATTAATTTCATAAAATGTAAAAGTAACCACGACATTTATGCAGTTTAGAAAGTTCTGTTGGAAACATTAAGAAAAAGAAGTTTCTTACATTTTTACACAACATTTCTTATAAAGTTTCTCGCTCGTTACATGCGACTTTGCATGTACTTGAAACTTTTCCGGGTATGGTAGGGTATGCCGCAAGTAATATGGTACCTCAAATTTAACAAATGCTTGCAAATAAAATGCCAGGCTACTTTCGCTCGTCCTTACGTATACTTTACGACTGAATGTGCAAGTATTTGTGCTTAGTTTTGTTCTTCTTCATGAGAATTAAAAAATGCCAGCACCTTCTCTGCTGTATTTACCCCTAAAAGTCTCTGAAAGCAGGCTCTTTAACTGCCAAGACGCAAATAAAAAGTTAATGCAATGCCAGCTGTGTGCCTGGTATTTGTGTGTCTGTGTGTGTATCTGTGTGCGAATTCATTCGCCTAATGAATGCGCCAGAGTGAAGTGCGCAAAATTGAAAAAGCACAACGGCGAAAGTAAAACGCTGCAAAATGATGAAAATGAAGCGCAATGACAGCAACAGGCGCAAAATCTGAATAAATAATACAAACCCACACACACACACATACAAAAAGGGAGTGAGAAAGTACGGCAAAGGGAAAAGTTACCCAAGCAACGAATACAACACAAAAAAGAATAAAATAAGAAAATATTGAAATGCTGATTAAGTTTGCTTTACGCTGATTTGCTTTCGGATTCAGATGTGGCTACGAAATCAGCATTTGCCCGGGCTTAATTTTAACGCCTTGTTGGCTTGCTGTCCGCAATCAACAAAGCGAAAGAGCTGCCACAAATGCAAAATCCAATGAATCAACTGCTTAATTGTTGCTGCCAGAGCACAAAAAACTCAAAACGAGTAATGCAATTATTAAGTAACTCTAGCTGAGAGTACACAGCATATTCCCTAGCTTCTTTACTTAAAAAAAAAAAACTTTAAAGCAGTATCAAAATTATTAAGTAACATTATATATTTAATTTAACTTTTTGAAACCTTAAATGCATTAACAAAATTATTATGTAACTCTAGATGAGATTACCCTTTACGTAGAACCCAAACCCAAACGAATAATCGTAAAAGGAGCATTTTTCACTGGCTGCATGAAAGTTGTGCTTATTTTATGATATGCAAAATAATTAAGTAAACTTTTCAAAAGTATAAAATTGTATTTGTAGTCATCCAATACGTAAATAGTTGGGTTGAATTATGTGAAAAAGGCTTTAAAATAGCTATTTTCCAGATTCTTTGTGTAGATAATATATGTTTGCATAATTTCTTCATATTTTATCTGACTTTCTGATAACTCAAAAATAGTAACAAACAACATTAGCTCACTCTAGTTGAGAGCACCCTTTCTAATTAACAACACACTATTCAACAGCAATTTAATTTTCTGCTTCTTTGTGTTTATATATTTCTATGTATTTATCTTACACTCTGAACAACTTCTGAGAGATTTTAATCACACCAGCTATAAAAGTTTTAATGGGTATGCGAATCATAGTCAAGCGAAATGCAAATAAATGTTTCACAACAGTTCGCGTGCAAATAAGTAGATTTAATGACTGAATGTTGATTTGTGTATTTTGGGGAGGGTGGAAAATGGTAAAGTGCTATGATGGCAACATCTTGAGCTCATTTACTTTGGCTACACGTGTGTATAAGTGTGTACGCGTGTGTGTATGCGTGTGTTTGTGTGTGTTTGTGGGAGTGTTGGCCAGAGGCTTTTGTTTGCCTGATGGCCGTAACAAATTAAGCAGAGATCGGGACACGTGTTGCTTTGATATTTGATGAGCAAAAGTTTCAATCTGGCGCTCTCAAGGAACAACAACAACCTGTGAAAGTCAAGCGCAAACAAAGTTTTTGCCCCCCGCACTATATGAATATTGATTTATATATACATATGTGCATGTGTATGCGCTTATGTATGTGTGTGTGTGCGAGTAAGCAATTATAGTAATTGCTTGAAGTGGCGTTTTCGTAAAATTCTGTGCAGACGATTTATGGCCAGCGCTCGCCGCTTCATTAGCATAAAAATCAGATTACTTTCGCCATAATGTGCATATTTTAAATATATGAATGTCTCTTGGTTGGTTTCTTTTTTTTCGGTCCCTCTCTTTTTTTTCAGCTGTTTTTTCTCCTGTATTTTGACTGTGATTTTTTGTGTTTTTTTTTTTATTGTTAACTTGGCTTGTTGATTCAAATGAAATATATTGTTATGGCAAACACGCAGGACAGCCGGGACATTGAGCAGGGACCCTGGAGGCGTCTCGCTGCTTGGCAGCTTTATTAATTTATATTGTTGACTTTTATCAGCAGCAGGGCCCAATGCGCGGGCTTGTCAATGTCAACGCCGCAACATCCCCCCAGCCTCCAGCAGAAGCGCGTCCATGTCGCCTTATCAGCAACACGTGTAATGAATGCCTAAACTGTCATTATCACCTTCTGAATCGTGTTATGTTTTTCGGTTGTCATGTCAGCAAATATTGTGAAAAGATATCCGCCCCTAACACATACCGCATATCTTCTTCCGCTTCCACCATATTAAATGTGAACACCAGCAGCACAACGTAGGAAAGAGCTCCACATCAACGTTTAAATTGTCGCCTCTGCTTATGTACACATATATATATATATATATGTGCGTGTGTGTGTGTGGGCATGTGGTTAAGTTGTGCGTGTGGTGGCCTAAGCCGGATGCATTTCTGGACGGGAGAGAGAAAATAAAGACGACCGCTTTGTAGCTAAAAATTGCTTAGAAAAAAATGACTTGCCAACTTTAAATATTTTTCTTCTTTGAAGTCCTAAGTCTTTTTCGGGACAAAGGTTATCATGATAGCTGCGCAGTGGAAACTTATGGCATTTAAGGCTCTTACTATTTATCCCCATGTTATGCGGCTTGGCAAAGTTAAGAAATTATTTTTTCTTTATTCTGTAACTCAATTAAAAGGAAATATTTTATAAATAAAAAAATTTCAAAAGAAGCGACTTACGAATAAAGTCTTTTCATATTTTAAAAATAAAAGTAAGTAATTAAATTCTAAATTTAAACCGAAAGAAAGGAAATAATTAAAGAACAAAATAAATTTTAAAATCATTAAATTTTTAGAGCACGGGCTTGGGAAAACCCAGAAGCGATTTAAAACTCAAAATATTATTGCTTAAATTAGTATCTGATTACATATCTCAATCAAGATCGATATATTAAGTATTAAATTTGTAAATTTTTTATTGTGAATTGAGGCAAATAGAGCAGAAGAATGTGGAATGCGAATCTCACATTTCAATGAATATTTTAGCCACCTTCTAGTAGAATAATGACCCACTCCACAAGTGACATAAAATGGGCAACATGAAATATAATTTTGTCACTATGCCCCAAGCTCCGGCGTTGTATTTGAGACAATTATCTGTGGCAGGTGTTGGCTCGTTGCGGGCTGCCAGTTGTGTTCGTTAGACGCATAACTCATACACACCGTTGTTGTGCTGCTGGTTGAGTGTGTGTGTGTGTGTGTGTGTGCGGGTAGGGGGAGGGGTGTGAAACCCAAGCTCATGAAAAGGAGCACGCTTGCGTTACTGCTTGCAAATACTCGCGGTGTACATTCTTTATATTTATGCGCTGGCACATCTAACACCACAGCAACGCCAAAGCCAACAATGAAGTAGAGCAATAAGTATAACAACAGCAGCAGCAACAACAACAGTACAAACCTCACGCAGCATTGTTGTTGCCATCCATTGTGTTGTTGTTGTTGTTCTTACTGTTGTTGGCCCTGTCGTCTACGACAGCGCAATAAGTCATAAAAAGCGAAGAGAAAAAGTTGTAAAGGGCTCTTAACTTTCACTTTCATCTTTGTTGTTGTGCTCGCTAGCTAACTGTGTTACTCTCCAGCTTGACTCACTAAATGAATGACCGACCAACTGACTGACTGACTGAATGAATGACGAGCTGTGCTCGTTCTGCGCTTCCAGACGGCGCTTAACTTTTATGATAGCCAGCAGTAGCAGCAGCAGCTCCAAAGTCCAAGACACAGCTACCTACCATCGTATGAATAGCCAAGTGCGATTACTATGGCCCCGTCCCCAAACACAGAAAGGGGGGGTCGGCGGGCGGTCGCATAAATAAGAAAGCAAATGTAAGTGATGGACTTTATTTTAATATTGGCCGCGAACCGGGAACGCGAATGGGAATGGGAATGCGAAAGCGGATGCGAATGAGGGACTCGCGCGAATGCCGTTCTCATTCACATTTTGTTGAATATTACGAATTTTGCTTTCACTCAACGTTTATAAGCAGATATATTATGTAAGTATGTATATTATGCTTTGGCTGGCTTGCTTTTTTCTTGCGCTTTTTTTTTTGGTGTTGCTATTTTGAGGCTTTTGCGCTTAAGTGAAATGAAATGACGACGCTTTATGAGATATCTCAGCGCAGCACTAATGAAAATATGTTTCGAATGTAAATTGGGACATTCACTCGGGGGTCTCTTTTCGGACTCGGCTTTTACGACCGTGAGGACCTCGGACTTCGAAACTCAGACCTTTGGACCTTGGACATTAAGCCTCGGACCACAACGATATCCGGCGCCTAATGAATTTGTCAAACGCTCTTGACCCACATTCTCTGCCCATCTGCCCCGGTCTTAATTCCCTCTTCGTCTAGACACGGGACGCCTTATCAGCGGCGCTGAGTGAGGACGACTGTGTGTGTGTGTGCTGGACACGCGCTACCCTTTTCAATTTGCTGATATGTACAATTAAATGCACCCCACTGTGATAATCACCAAAGCACAACTGAGGCATCATTCAGCCTGTGACACCTCCTCCCTTATTATTCGCTATCTTTTGACTCTGATACCCGTGCCACTATTTCGAAATGGGATTAATTACTTTGATGTGCAGCGTGCCAAAATAAACTAAACATTTTCAAACAATCTGTTTTCTTTTATTTATTTACAACTTATTTAATAGTTGGTCAGTTGCACATCTGCTTCTAGTTTTGAGCTCTGCTAAATAGTTTTGTTTTTTTACCAGGTGAGGGTATCCCAGGAGTCTTGCAGCATGCGTGTCAGCTGCAGTTGCCACACCAACAAGAATTTCTGCGCAACAGCATGTAACATTCGTGGCCAGCTTGCTCGCTGGCTGCTTATCACCGCAAAGTAGCGCGTTTTCACATAAATCTTTGGCCTGATTTATTTCGTGGGCCGACATTGGCCTTAAATTTATCACAGCAGTCGCACGATGATAGCTGCTGCCGGCTACCCAAGTCATCAGGCCACGGTCATAGGCAATGTCCTGTCCTGGGCCTGTGGCTGGCATCCTTTTTCAAAGTGTCGGCCGTCTTCAAGGCAAACAGTCAGGCCCGTAGCCAGCAGCAGTATGTGTCAGTGTCCTGCGAGCGCCCTGTGTGCGTCCAATGTGGCTGTATTTGAGTGAGCTTAACTACCATTGCCGCGAGTTGGCGCCTCGATGGCATTTTGTGTGACTTCTGTCGGAAATTAATTTCCGTGTGGCTCTCCGTGTTCACACTCGCACACACAAACACCATGACGGTATGCAAGGATATGCTGTTTACTTAGTATGAGTGGAAAAGCATTCGGCGCGTCGTATTTGCGTTTAATTTTGTATGAATAACGGAAATTGGCGGTTTTCCGGCATTTTAAATTGCAATTAAAGCGCTGCCAAAATGCAGAAGTGCAACAAAAGCTTTGCTTTGCGGCTGCGGTTTGCGGCCATTTGCGTATTGTGTGAAATTTAATAATATTTTTGTCACTTTGTCCCCAATAAGTAGGCAACACCTTTTTGAACGCATCACTCACATAAGTAGGCAACGAAAATTTGAAAGATCAAATTTTTGTTTGCTTTTCGCCAAACCCAATTATGACGGCAAGTGAAAAATGAGTTAAGTGTTGGCAATTCATCATCAAGCGACTGTGATTGGATAAGCGAGGGCTGTTCATTAAGTACGAATGTCTTGATTACATTTCTCTGTTTGTTGTTGTTGGTTTTTGTTGTACAAAACCGACTTAAATTACATGGATAACAACCATAAATTATTTGCAAAGCTGTCCAATTTGAAATGTAATTTAAATTAAAGCAATCATAAATTATGCTTAGAGGCAGAGTTGTGTTATAACAAGCAGCTCATCTAGCAAGTTGTTGCAATCAGCGTCTTTTACGTAGCTAGGTGCAAATGATGTGCCCCAAAGCAGCTTACAGCTACAAGCCACTTAGGCCGCAAATTAAAGCCAAGTCGGCAAATATTCAACTTCTCTTCATATAGCATGTGCATTTTAGCAGCAGCATATTTGATTATGCTAGTTCTACGCAAATGGGACAGAGAACGTCTCGACGACAGCTGTGTGCCGCTTATTGCCAATTATTATCCATAAATTGCGCATTTATGAGGCGACCTACTGGACAATTGGGATAGGGAATATGGAGTCCGTTTTGGCTGTGTTTACCTTTTTGATGCGGCGCCTCGGCAAAATGTGCTCGCATTTTGTGTCTAATGTGGCCCATTAAACGCCTCGACAGCTAGCCAAAAGGCGAACACAATTGTTGCACACTAACTTCTGCTTCTGATTGCCTTTTAGGCGGAGACTGTGCAAATATTTGACCCGAGGTTAGCCACTGCCAACAACTAGCTTGTCGCACGCACTAAACATGACTTTGTGCATGCGCAAACACAGATAAAGAGCAACAATCTTAAGATTGAGTGTATTTGCATACGAGATACTCTGCAAGACTTGAACAAAATGTAGTCTGAAATTGAATTTAGTAGCGAATTGTAAATAAATTCGAAATATAAAATCAGCTAAAATTAAAAATTGGTAAACAGAGATTGGCGATTAGATTCGATTTGTGTAGATCAGAGAATGACTTGGAACTTGCAAATATATTTATAGACAATATGGAATCAGCTACAATTTGATGAAATATATGTATTACAATTTAATCCAATCGTCTTTAACTTGACTCTACTCTATTAAACTGCATTATGTTGGCAGCATAATGGAAATTGGTTTAAAATCTACATAAATTCTGTGCTACAATTTCCTTACACATTTAATTTGCTTAGAGTATTTTTGCTCTCTGATTTATTTGCAGCGGCTTTCAGTGGGTTTAGCATATACCATTTGCTGTGTTTGCTACAGGGCAACTCTTACTAAAGGCGTTAGCTTAATTGCATTGCTGAGCGGCTTTGTGTCGGCTTAAGGTCGGCGAGCACTGATTTGTTTTGCCAGCGCCAAACCAAATGAAACCAAACTGAGGCCTGGACACGCCTCCCCTTCGTTGGGTAGTAAATCAATGGGGCATATGCGATTGGTGGCGCAAACAAACAAATTTCCCCGTCTATCAATGCATAGAGAGCACTTTCATCGCACATTTTTCACATTAACTGTTCGCATCGTGTTCGCCGTCGTCGTCGTTGTACTTGTTGTCAGTAATTTTGTATGCACAGTCAGCTGGCAGGACAACAAATCACTATCTATGCCATAGCAGGAAGTGGAAGCAAGCCAGTAGAGCAGAGTGCCACACTAGATAAATAAACAGTTGCGCTTCGACTCGTTGATTGATCGACAGACGATTGCAGTTTGTTGCCGCGAAATTGCATTGGGTGGTGGGGGGCGTGGCTGGTTAAAGGACATGATAATGCGACTGGCCGACAAACAGTGACAGTGAGACAGAGTAATAACAAGCGGAAGTTGTGTGTGAAATACATTTCGAGTAGCGTTTTCACATAGTTGCATTAAAATAGACAACCAAATTTCAATCCTATTGATCGTTTTTCATTTCTATAGTAGCCTGATTACGCACCTTCATCAGTTTTCTTATGGATAGTTTGGGAATTTATAGCACGTGATGCTGCTGATTCCCTAAGGAATGTTACTTATTTATATTCTTACATTTGCACGCTAGGCATTGAAGAATCTGGGATGCATAGACGATGATTCCTGTTGTGCAAGTTGATTTCCGTCTGCTGTAGCACAAGCTTAACTTTCGATTTTGTTGTGTGTGCAACTGAAGATGGGCCAGGAGTCGGGACGCAGGGCGCAGGAGGAGGCAAGCAGCAATTTCTTCGTTTTTTTGCATTTCTCAGCGTTCGACTTTCGCCCTGCTGAAGTTTTATGCAGAGTTCCTTTTTCTTGGTTATCATGTGCTTGATTTATGAAACTGTTTTTATTATTTTCATATTGTTCGCGCTACGGGCGGTCTAAGCAAGACGACTTGCCACAACACCATCTCCCCGACTCGCCCCTGTCCCTTTCGATGTTATTTCAGAAATCACAAGAGTTTTTTCCATAACGTTCTACTTCCCCACACTTTTCCTCATTCTACATATTCACTTGCCGCATCGTTCGTTTTTCTCCCTCTGTTGGTTTTGTTTTTGTTTTTTTTTTATGCGTTGCACCAGAAATTCGTATTCCATTTTGTTGGCCATGGCTGCAAACTTTTCAACCAGATTAGAGATAGTGGCAGAGGGGGGTTCAGCGGTGTTGAGTTTGGTGTTGTGGAAGAGTTCCAAGAGTTACTGCCCGTTGCATGGGTTGCACGATATTTCTTACGAGTTCTCAAATTTGATTTTTGCTGTTTGTTGTGGAATCTGAAATGATTATGGAACATTTTACATTCCATACATCCCAAACGTTCCTCGATCCCCTGGTACCCAATTGTATATTCGCCCGTCACTCGACAAAAGTTACATTATGCGCTTTGTTGGTCAACACGAATTTTTTGGGCTGCTGAAAAGTTTGTTGGTCAACAACGGAGTCCCATCGGAATAATGCATTCATGCAACTGGCTTCACAACGTCGCACAAATGTGAGCTTCATTTTGAGAATTATCTCAAATGCCAGTTATTATTAATGCGTTTCACAATTTGCATTTCAAGCACAGCGGGCGTAACATATTTGTGGTAATAGGTAAATTTCCAACACATCTTCATTAAGATTTATTCTGGTTGAGCTCATACGAATTTTGACAATTTCCAAAACCACAAATTAAATTTAATGGCATTTAAATTGATGTTGTGTCAGGTCTTAAGGAGCTCTAAGCTGCAACAGCTGGCTTCTTCGATGGTAAATAATATTGTATTAATTTTCTTGATACGCTGTGCTTTAAAGTAACTCAGTTTAAAGCTTGTGCAAACCAACCACAAAATATGATGAAATTTCTACGTGTCTTATTGTATCTTAACCCAAATACTTCAAATGTAATTTTTGAACAATTTTGTGGCAATATTTATTGATATTTCAAGTCAATTGCTTAGCGGCTAATTGATTTGAACATTGAAGCAATTTAAGGAGACTTTACCCCATCTACTCTAAAATTGATCGAATTTTAAGGCCCGAAAAGTGGATGGGTGGCTCTGGATTTGTTCGACTCAATGGATGTACAAATGCCAGTGGCAATCGTTGACATTCCTTGTGGCAACCACAACCACAAATACACTTGTCGTTTACACGCAGCAACCGCCTACTTACTTCTTGCTTTGATTCGCGTCTCCACTCGGTATTCAGTTGCCACACAATGAAATATTAATAAATTCCATTACGAAAGAAAACACACTCGAGTGCACAGCAAAACATCAATGGCAACAAGCGTTGGGGATTGAAAATGGAATGGAATTGAATGAAGATATACTTACGACGTATATTATTGAGGCATCGTCATCTAACAATCACTGAAAAGCGGCGCTATGATTCCGATTCCGTTTGCGATTGTGATTCATCCGACTCTGAATTTTATTTTGTGGCCTCTGTGGCAAATCATTTTCCTTTTTGCAACACACACACGATTTTCTATTGAAGTGGTTGGCAGGGCAGCCTCTTGCCGTTCAATTGGCAAAATACTTGCACTTAACCACATAGTTCTGATGAATGTTTGCTCAGTGTTGATATTTTAAAGCCTCCTTTACTTTGTTATCTATTTTAGCTGTTTACCTTGGCCTGCAATTTAATTGACTTTACTCTGCTCAACTGTCGCTTATTGGCCCGGACACGTGAAAACTATTTTTAAATGACAGCAATCGCAATAATATTTGATGTCTTAAATGACACGCACCCCTTCGCACTTCTCTGCTCATCTGCTTTGCTGTGTTCACAGCTTTAGGCAAATGCTCTTGTTAACAAGGCCGAAACTGGAGGGCAGACGTTGCTGGCTGCATTTACAATTAAACGCTAATGGCATGTGAAAGCCAATTTTCAAAAGTATACGCAGTGGCAAAACTGAGTTTACTAAGTGCAAGGCAATAGCAATTTTGAGCAGGGGAGTAAGGGGCATGCGGAGAGGGCTTAACAACAACAATGCTGCTATTGAGGCTATTGCTCTTGAGTGGTTCTTTCAGTTGCTAGCCGAAAGTCGTAGCATACTTTTCTGGGCACACAGCAAAGAGTCGAGTTGATAATGCGCACCCAACTATTGTGAACTTGCAGACAACCGCCCAACATTGATTCCCAGTTTGTAGTGGAAGGGGTGGGGGGGGGGGGGGAATTGTGAGTGGTCGCTTTTGTCTACTCGCTTGGCATTCATTTAATTGCTCAAAGCAAGAGGCAAAAGTACAGCAAAGCGAAAGCTGCGCGCATATTTGAACTGGCCGCAATGTGAAACCTTTTATTATAATTTAGGCAAGGCACGCGGCTAGTTGAGGAGTTGGGGCATTGACGCCGCTCGAGCGGAAACCACTAACCCCAAAAGAGACCCCATCGTGTGCTCTATATATCTGCATATATATATACATATATACATATATATGCGCGTGTGTGTTTGGGCTTGTGCGTGCCAATGTTCATTGATGTTGACCCAAACTAAAACCGCAAATAACGCAAAACACAAACAGCAGCAGAAGCTACAACTACAACTACTACTACATGACAAGGCCACTAAAACCATGAGGCGCAAATGTGGGCGTGGCAAAGATCACAATAACAACAACAACAATAGCGACAAGCAGTCCAATCATGTCCAAATCCAAAAGCCACAAACAATTAAACAAAATTGCAAATTAACCGACGACCGACGACAACAAGAAAACGAGCCACGCCCCCGCCACCATTTGCGGTGTTTTTGGGTGGCATCAGTAAAAATGTCAAATGGAAGGAAGTGTAGGAAATTGCCTATTTGCAATTGTAATTTATTCATGTGACTTAATATGCCGTGAAGCGTCAGGGCTCCAAACAAAGCGACAGGCTTCCAATTGTACAAAACAATAATTTTCTCCCCCAAATAAATTTTTTTATTTTTGTATTTTTTTGTTTGTGTTTGTTTTTGTTGTTGGCTGTCGTTGTCGGTTGCAGTGGTTTGACTAATGACTCTATGTCAAGGTCAGTGCAGGATCATCGCCGTCATGATTATTGTGCTAGCTGGATTTCAATTACGAGTTGCGCCCAATTTGACCAAATTAACATTAACTTTGACAAAGTATGCCCAAAAGTTTTCGAGATGAATAAGCAAAACAACCCACAAATCGTATACAATGAGCTTGGGGGAATTAGTAAGTTGATTTTCGGAGTGGATCATAAAATTGGAATATGTATGCATATGTATAAGGCATGGCTTATAGTTAATGATACCACTCAAGAGTGAATACGTACAAAATTTAACTGTGTACTTCATGGATTAAGCGTCCTCATTTGTTAGCTAAAAGTAATCCCTTAGTTTTTCATTTAATTTTGCCATGGATTAAGTCGAAACAATTTCTTATTTTATATGCTTTGTACATGTAATTGTGAACTGTAAGGATTTGCCATCAAATTGAATTGAACGAGTTAACCTGGCTGAATTCTCGTATTATTAATTAAAACTGAGAATCTTTTTCTACTCATTTGCTAGCCGTTGCCACAGTCATTGCTGTGGCAAAGCACTTAAAATTGCAAACAATGGTTGACTGCTTGTCTGGCTGGTTTGTTGCAACATGCTGTGGCTACTTAAGCGAACGTGCTTAGTCCTTGCTAATCCGGTGGCAGACTAAATTGGCTATAGATAGCACTTTTATGTCTCAACATTCAAGCAAATCGTTGGCCATTTAAAATGGCTTGAGCAGCCACACACACAGCACACATTTGATTAGAAAGGACAACAAAGTGGATTTGCTTGATTGGCAAGGCCAAAAACTATGGTGCGATATGAGGCAGACTAGGGGCGTGTTGGGGGCGTGTTGGAGGCTGATGGAGAGGAACAATAAATGAGCGTCCATTTGCGTACGACCACGTTGAAGATTGACGCGCACACAGAAAATAGAGAACCAAATTTGTGTTGGCTGTCAAATTACGTAAACATTGTCATAAATGAAAAATTCATTCAGCAAACAACCAACGTCGCCGCTCGTCGGATTTCATTTGCTGTTGCAAATTTGTCAAACTCGTCGGGCCTTTTTTCTGAACAGAATACGGGATACTGGATACTTGTGTTGGGGCTTAGTCGCCGTCAGGCTTCACATGAGACTTGGGCTTTGTTTTTGTACTTTTTTTTTTCTTTTTTTTTGCTTTTTTGTGACACGCTGTTTTGTTTACATTACTGCAAAACCGCAAATTGCCGTCTATTTTCTCTGCACTGTTTTCATACTTCCATTTTTTTTTAAGAGCTGCCTTTTTGGTCTGTATGGCATGTGGAGCCTTCTACATGACGGCGTCTATCTTGGGCGCGACATATTAATTATTCATTTCGATTTTTGGTTTACCAACAGCCTGCCATATTGAGCAGTGCGTGGTGTTGCTTGCTTGGATTTTGCTGGGCTGCTCTGTGCTTCTGGTTACTGGGAGCCGCTTGTGATTTATAAACACGCGCCGCACTTTTGGTGATTTACTGCAAATTGCTTTATAATGTTATATAAATTTTGTTGCTGCTCATGCTGTTGCCGCCTGCTGTTGCTGGCTGCTGCCTGCTGGCTGCTACTGCTATTGTTTCAGTTCAGTGCTCGCCAGCCTTTGAATAATTATGAAAGATGCAGGAAATGCCCGAGAACAAATCGGTTAAGAGCTCCGCCAAATGCACTTTGAACTCTCACTGACAGATTAAGTATACGCACGACCTTTTGCGACACGCATCAACCGCTTTCTGCCTGGCGGTTCTTTGGCTGGCTGTTTATGCAAATAAGGCGTTAATCCATTAATTTTTATGTCGCGATTGTTGCGCTATATGCTATAGAATATTTATTTTATTTTATTCTGTATAAAAATATTTAATGCTTGTTAATTTCGCAGCATTGTGCTTAATGGGGCTTAAGCCTATTAGGCATATCATTTGACTGGCTCTTGAAGCGTTCTTTCACAGCGTTATTAATTATTAAAATACTGGTTAATGATACTTAATTAACTGAGCACATGCTTTATGATTTTCAACCCCTTGGAGATCTCATTCAGGGGTTTTACAAATTCTTTTTATTCTATACAAATTGTAAGTGATTTGCAAACACTTCAACTAAAAGCAAATGCGAATTTAATTAGCTCAAAGTCTTCACATATTGCGAATGAAATTGAAATCAATTTTGTATTTAACACAATATCCTTGAAGTGAAGGTCATTTATAGATCTCGAACGAAAAACGCAAAACATTTGTTGATTATTGCTCAGTATGAAAGAGAATTTAGTAACAACAACAACAAAAGCAAAAGCAAAGCTTTTGTCTGCTACGAATTACATGCACACGAGTTGAATTTTATGTAAATTTTTGTGTATGGCTGATTCCTCTCACATTTTTTTATGCATATATATATTTTTCTCCCTTTTTGCTGCTGTTACTTTGCCTTTGGGCTGGGCCTTTTTTATATTGTATAAATTTTTCGTAGCTGAAAATTAGAAATGTTCCAGCGCGTTCAACTTCACTGACAGTGCGTGGCAAATTGCTTTCCGAAGTCTAAAGTCTGGTCCACACACACACACATATACACACACACCAACGTACAAACGTAAACGCCACACACAGAAATAAACCAATTGCTAACAATAATAAAATTCACTTTTTTTTTTTTTTTTTGCTGCTCCGTTTTCCGATATTAAGTACAGTGCACAGTCACAGGCCGGAGAGAGAAGAGTGGAGAGAGGTGGGGTGGGGTTGGGAGAACATGTTTTAATTTGCATGAACAGACGACGAGCACATAATATCTATGCATTAAAATTATGCACATTGCCGCAACCAAATGGCAAATAATGGCAGCCAGATACTAGATAAATGTGGAAAAAAATCGAAAATATTCGCCGAGAATAGAAATTGTATAGCTGCGCGTGTGTGTGCACATGGCGTATGCGTAATAAATTTCCCTGACTCTCATTATTCTCACATAAATGCCACAGAATCGATCAGCCAGCGTCCCGTTGCACATTCAAATGGATAATGGTGCATAATCACAGTGGAATCGGTTTGTGGAGGGGCTGTAATGGCAGAGGGGTGCTAACAATTACCTTAATTACGCTTTCAACTCAAAGCCGGATATGGTCGTGTGTAGTGAGGGGGGGCTGCAGTTAGCCAGATAAGTGAAAATAAGTAACTATTTGGCAAATTAAATTGCAGGGCTGCTGCTACTGTGGCCCTGGCCAAAAATCGTGTAATAGAAAAATAAAAAGCAAGTGGTGCCACAATGAACCGCCAACCACCCAACCACTGAACCACCTACCATTGGCCATATCATTATGCAGGCGGCGTTTCATCATTATCGTTTTACTCTCATTTCCGCCTTTTCGCTTTTAGTTTTTATACCCTGTAATCATTTTAGATTTGTGAAGAAGGCAGCATGTAACTGGCAAAAGTTTTCCAGTTCATGTTATACCTTGTGGAGGCATCAAGAGGCGAGAATTGCTTGAAAACTTTGCTTATTGGTTCGAATTTCCGACTGTCATAACTTCGTCAAAACTCAACTCAACTCAATTTTCAAAAGCATGCCACATTTATAGTTGAAAACATGATCCTTGACCGGGAACAGTTATAGAGTTTACATTGCCATAACTTTGTCAAAACTCAACCGTTTTCTGAAAGCAACACCTTTTTAGTCATGGTTTGTACTTAGGAATTTTCCTACATTTAAAGTTGAATTAATAAGTTGCTAATGAGCTTGGTTATTGTTAATGTTAATAAGCTTGGGTATTTGTTAGTCGGCCATTGTCAACTCGAGCAGTGTATTAGTTGTACTTGTTTTTCATTTAACAGGCAGCGTGGCAGAGGCGTGGCAATGAGTGCATTTGACTTTGTGGCAGCTGCTACTTGAGCTTATGCTCCTTCATGCCATCAATCCAGCTGGTCGTTTGCCACCTCTCATCTTCAGCTGCTTACCTACTATTTAAGCATCTTTGTCGCAGCAATACTTTTCGTGTCAGTCCACTAACAGAACTTAACTGCTGCTCTATCTCACTCATACATATACTAATACCTCTCTCTCTCTCTCTCTTTCTTTCTCGCTCTCTGATACTCTTTGCAGCCACGTAAAACAGCAGCCGGGCAATAGAAAAGGCAAACAGCGAAACGACGTTGCCCGTTGCCGGGGTCATAACAGAGTTGCCTTTTGTGCCCGTCTGGCAATTGGCCAAGTTAATAAAAAGCAAGCTGATAATGATGTTGCTGCTGCAGCTGCTGGTGATGTTGATGATGACGCTGCTAACTTGGTTATTGCTGCCAGCATAGAAATTGTCAGCAGAGTAACGCAAAGACAGACATAAAACAAAAGCAACTCGCCCAGCCTCGTACCCTTAAACGTCGTTCCGTCGCCCAGTACAGGCCAGGAGCAGGGTTTACTGCATTTCCGGTTGTTGTTCCTGTCGTTGGTGCTGCCATCAACGCCAACGCCATCATGCCTCTTCAAATAGCCAAGAGCATCTGCGTGGCTTGGCTGCTGTTGCTCGTAGTGATTGTGCTGAGCGGTAAGTACCTCAACCAAACCCCGCCCGAAAAATTCATAGACCTTCCCCCCCTGCCCTTATACTTTATTTATGCCAGCGGCCAGCGTTTGGCCAGAGACTTTTAGTTAAGTTAAGTTTTTCGCTTTTATTGTTGCCATAGGTAATTGTTGGCATTTGTTTGACGGCAAATGCTTTGCCCGCCCTCCAGGCGGCTCCTTGTGTTGGAACGGCCGGGTTTTTGTTTCAATTAACAATTAGTTTGTGCACACAAAACTTTTGCTGTAGTTTTGTCGAGCGGGCCAAAGTTACCGCAAAAAGTTATATGCCTTGCCATTTTCCATTTAATATAATAACATTGCGTATACGTCCCGTTGTGGATCGATGTCGTCGCCGTTTGCAAAAGGGAAAAGCCTGAATGCATGCACACATATCTCATTTCCAATGCCACAGCTCAGCAACTACAAATATATATTATATAAGTACATGCATATATATATAAATTATATACGTACAATACAAATGGCAAATTGCTGGCATGCAAAGTGAACCAAACAGATGGAGTTGCAAGAACTAACGAAACGAGACGAAAACGTGCGATGCAAGTTCTTGTATGTGTCCTCGAGGAACTACATAATTGATAAGCCAATAATATACGTCAACTAACCGAATGCAGTAGAATTCAATTTGTCTACATCTTTTATTGTTGCACTTTAGAAACTTTTGTACATTTTAAATGTGAAACAAAATAGGCATAAGCCAATTATACGATAGGCATTGACTGTTGAAGTTTATTTCTTATTTGAACTTGCCAACAACGCCAGACAATAGTAATTAAAACTATTTGTTGGACAATTGTTATTGAATTTCAACAGTTGAAATTGAATAAAATTGAGCAGGCAAAAACTTTGGCCTGCAGCAATTTCTGGGATGTGTAAAAAAAGAAATGCAAAAAATACACAGAAAATGCTTTGTGTTTGGACAGGATAAAACAACAAAACGAGAAAATGGTCAACTTATAAAGCATTTAAATTTCGTGCAGCCATATCAAATATAATATGCAAAAAAGTTTTCAAATTGCGCATACGTCACGTGCGCCAAACAAATTTGTAAATTGCAGTGCAAATTTAATGGCCGGATTAGTTATGCCAAAGTAAAAGATTAATACGATTTAAGCATGCTTAATAAAAAAAAATGGCTACATACTTGATTAAGGCCAACTGATGTAAAACAACAACTACAATTGATTTAATTAACAATTTGTGCAGCAAATGGCCCATTTTAAATGTATTTGATTTATGCTTAAAGTGCGGTAAATTTATTGCAAACGTGCAGCAACAAATAACTCTGAACTTGTGAATGGAACAATTCAAAAAATGCTCGAATTAATTGCATTTACAGCGAACATACAACAACAAAAAAAAAACATGGTCAACGTATATTTCAAAATTCAATTAAAATAAGACAAAATGAAACGAAAAAAAAATGAAAATGGGGGACTGCCGACAGCGACACTATGCAATTTCCGTTCAAGGGCGTGCCAGGTGGGCGTGAAAATAATTAAAGCGCTGCAAAAACAAACATTGACAGCAGTTTCCGCTTGATGGAGACCATTTTTTTTTTATTCTTGTTGCTATTTATTGCGACAGTTGACTTCGGTGTCCGATTAAATTACGTTTCCATAGTAAATAAATTTACTAACAGCGTTTAGATGTGCACAGGTGTGTTTGTTGTTGTGGGAGGTCAATTGTATAAATGGAAAAGTGCGGTACACAGCAGTCAGTAGCCAGGAGGCGAGTGTCAATTTAATTAGCACGACCAACGCTTTTAATACAAATAATCCCAATACAACATGCCCAATGCAGGCAGCCAGCCAACAATCAATCAGTCGGTCAATATATCAATCAGCGTTGGAGGCGCCAACAGTTTTGTTGAGTGGATTTGTGTGTTTTGTAAAAAAGAGAAAAAATCGAAGCAGCAACAAAATGAAGAAGTGCTAATGAAAATTGGTAACTGAATGCTCTGTAAATTGTAAGGTTTGAATAAATAGAGTCTTTTGGCAAACATGGCTAATGATTCAATTCAATATACTTATTTAAGGCAAGGGTAATTAAAATGTTCTAAGGCAAAGTTTGCATTTGATTTCGATTTTGTAAACCTCTAATGCAAGTTGTAATTTTGTATCCACTAGGAGAGAATATTATAATTGAGTTGTGAAGTTTTTAACGCATTAAAGAAAACGTCTCGGACAGTCGTTGGACCGAAGACACATAAATAAAATTGGTTTAAAACGTAAATATACATTCAAGTATCTCTGTGCTTATATTCATGGCTTGTCAGCTTAACTGTGGTCATGATTTAGTACATATTAATATATATTACATATTCAACATAACTTTCACTTTATTTTGTGCAGCATTGCCGACGTTAGATTAACATGCCCATTACCACTCATAAAATATTCAATGCTATCCTTAATAAATTGCCAAATTCTGTTAGTAGTGATTTTCAATACATCACACAATCCTGTGCGAATATTCACATTGATTATGATTGATTAAGTGAGCTATTTGCCATAGCTAAATATTATTTATGTGGCTGCAATGCATAAGCGGGAAATGTGAATTGCTTGAATGGGCGAATGCGATTGTGATTTGAAAATTATACAAAGTTGAATATACGAGAGTTGTTCGATGCTCCATTAAAGCAATTTTATTATTAATATTTTGAAGTTGGTCAACAGCACACTCAGTTTACACACACACATATACACGTACAAACTGGACTTATTTGTGCCAAAGTTGTATTTGTCCAGGCAGCAGGAGCACAAAAATAAGTCAAATAAATAAATGCATTGGAATGAAATTCAGCGAGTAACGTAAAGTAAACGTGCCAGCTCGCTCGGCAATAAGCCAACATAGACGGGCGGAGCAGGGGCAGGCACAGAAACAGAAACAGAAGAGGTTGGATGTAATGGGGCTCTGCCTGAAGTTGAGTGGTTCGGCTGCTTGTGCGCGGTCGATGGTCAAATATTTGCAACAAACTTTTTGGCCTGGGCCAAGTCATTGAACGTTGTTTGGCTGGCCAGCAAACTCAAACAGAAACACACTCTCAGCCATAAAACAAAATTGCACAATTCGCGTAGTGCTTACAACAAAAAAAAAAAAAACAGTTAAAGTGAATGGACTTGCAAATACCCTATACCATTGTGTGTGCTGTGCGCTTCAAAGCCAAATAATGTTCACAATATACCCCAAAAAAAAAAAAAAGTATTGTATATCTGTATACATATATACCAATAAAAAAGTACAGTGAGCACTCTGCCAAGTGGGCAACAGCAGCTGAGCTTGCCACGTGGGTAATTGAGTATGAATGTGGAATGTGTCGAAAGCGTTTTTGATATTTGCCAAACAAAACGCTGCTGGCATGAAAAGACGTGAATAAAGTTGCAACAAAAAAATTGATAGCAGGGACTTGAACTTCTGCACCAGGTAATTCACGTATGTGTGAGTGTGTGTGTGTGTCTGTGTGTGTGTGTCTGTGTGTGTGGGTGGCAGCCGAACAAGTGGAAAATGAATTCGATACATTATCATGACGTCAAGTCGTGCTTGGCATGGTGGACTGGCCAGGCAGCGAGCACCAAGCCCAGGCCAAAGTGGCTGCCAAAAAGTATAAATTACGTGTAATGTCGGCGCTATATACGCTATATCGATGGAAGCCATTTCTTATGCGAAACACCTGCAGCCGAATCGTGGACAGACCGACAGACAGACAGACAGACGGGTCAAAAGCAAATGTGCGCATAAATGAATTACCAATGAACCGCATGCGATGCTCTCTACGTGCCACATTTCATTTTCAATTTGGTAGCCTGAGAGTAGTGCGTGTGAGTTTGGTTGCTGGCGGGGATGGTGCTGCTAATTTGTGGGTGTTACCAACTTCCAGATGGTCTAACATAGGCGAGTGTTTAACCATTTTGACAGATGCGTTGCACAAAGTGCTCGAAGAGAGAGCAATTGCGGTGGGGGGGAACTCACAGTTCGACAGCCTACATAAAAGCGCAATTTGCGCCATTATGCGTCGAGTTCCATTTGATTACAACAGGATGACAAGCACAAACGGACACACATACACACACGCACACGCACACACACGCATTCCATTTGTGGGCGTTGAGTAAAAGCAATTTCACTAAATCTGCAATTGTTATGTCGCCTGCTAAACAACTCACTTTGTTCCTCTCGAGATGATGCCGGCTGCCTGCTGCCTGCTGCTGTTTCATCTGTTTCTGGGGTAGCCATAAAAGCCAAACATTCTCACACGTCAAATATTTATATTGCATTGCTCTCTTACCACTCATTGTTGTTGTCCGCTTGCCTGTGCAATATGATTTGGGTATTGATTAAGCGCCAATTGGGGGTTGCGTCTGCCTCTCAATTACTGAAACGCTTTATTTATATACATATACTAATATGTATACATCTATATATATACATATATGTATATATGTGTAGTCCCATGTGGTACCTCATGTCACACAGTTTGAGTACATTTTGATGGTACATTGTAAGAAAAAAGTGACGAGTATGAGGAGCAAATCATGCAAACGTTTTGATGACGTCTATTTGAACAGTTTATAGGCCTAGTTAAAATGTTTATAGCGCCAAACTTTACGGTGCAGAGCAATTAAACATAATAGTCCTGTTGATCAGACACAACCCAAAAAGGAGAAAGGAGTATGTCTCTTGTTGTTGTCTATTTGTCAGCTAACAAAATTATGATGTTAATCAAGTGCTTTGTTAGAAATTTGTTAGTACTTAAATCTTACTGAATTATTTGTCGTAAAGACGACAATATTTTATGTGTCTAGAGACTTTTTTTTATCTACTTATTGCTGAGCACGCAATCACTTTTAGTTTATTATTGTAGTCACTCTTTGCTCCATATAAACAAATAAAATAAAATGAATAAACATTTCGCTAGCGTTCTACTTTACTTTTTTCAGATTCAGCTCATATCGACAATCTTATATGATATAGAGGCAAAAGTTGCTTAGCTCTTGCCTTAAGATAAATCAGAAAATTCAATATTTGTAAGCTACCCAACATTTGTTGCTGTGTAACTGCTGCCGGCAATTGATGAGCAGTGATTACACATTTTTCTGTTTATTGGTGTGGCGTTTAGTCACTGCGTACGTGAGTGAGACGCACTTATACGCACACAACCACACAACACACACATACACTGAGAGTCACCCATTTCCACATACAAATATGGTTTGGGGCATTTTTTCGACTGGCGTCTGCTTGTTGCTGATGCTGCTGATAATTCCCAGGAGTGCACTTTACGTGCTGCTGCCTCATGAGTCGCTATTGCGCCTGCTTCAAATACACTCGAAACTCAAACACAACAGCACACAGAGAAAGTTGCTGATAGTAAAGATGTATTTGTATTTGCTACATTCATTGAACTTTTAGCAGCGTAAATTTGAGCGATTGTCGTTGGTGAGTTCTGCTGCTCAAAGCGCCTTAGCATCCTTTGCACTACAACATACATACACAGATGCGTGCACACATACACATACACGCATACATATCTTTACAAACGTATTAAGCAGAGCATTTCCGCTGCAATGTTTACTTGAAACAAACAATTTCCGCAGCTAAAGCTACCCCCAGCTGAAGCTGAAGCTGAAGCCGAAGCATCTGTCAATGTATAATGCCAGCCTGAGCTGTGCTCTATTTATGGCAAACGACTTCGCATTGATCCTACGGAAATTTATTGATGAATTTCATTTCATTTCATTGCATTCATTTCATCTCGTTTGGCTCATGCACACCTCTCGAAATTGCTTTATTTTCAGCTGTGCTCGCTTCCTTCACAATTTTTGCTGTAAACCAGAGTGCTGAAATACAATTCCCAACTTTAGCGGTTTATTTGTTTGTTTGTTTTTGCTTTTGCTTTTACTTTTTTTCACTCGTCAGCCGCTAGTTAAAGGAGCCCCAACATTTATATTGCCTTCACCAGCTGGCTGGGTACAGTGGAACGTTGCCGGCATCTAAAGTGGTTGCGATTAGTTTGCTAATGTTGTAATTTCATCAATGGCCACCGGCGAGGCAGCTAAAAATCATCAGGT
Source organism: Drosophila paracracens (assembly GCA_035044025.1). Classification (NCBI taxonomy): domain Eukaryota; kingdom Metazoa; phylum Arthropoda; class Insecta; order Diptera; family Drosophilidae; genus Drosophila; species Drosophila paracracens. Next base: position 2,315,030 of record JAWNMN010000713.1, read on the forward strand.
ACTTGACATAGCCGGGAGACCGCAATTTGCTGGTCAGTGGCTGCTGTTGCTGCTGCCCCTAACGAACACTCACCGAGTCAACCACTCAATGAGCTAACTAACTTGGCTGACTGGCTTGGTTCAAGTTTTGTTTCTGCACCCAACTTTCGTCGATTCATTGATGTGAGTGGCTTTTTATTTGCGAGAAAATGGCAAATATATTTTTTTTTTTCTGTTTTTCATCCACTTTGCTACGTTTATATATATATATATAAATGTATTTATTTTTTGTGTTTTCGTATTTTTCTTATTGAAAAGGAAATAAACTCATAAAAAGTAATTTAGCCATAATGCTTTTGGTCGAGTTAGTTACTTGATTTGCAGTTGCGAATAAAGTTTCGCTTTATTAATTTTGATGTTGAATCCTATTGTTGTTGTTATTATTGTTATTATTTCTTTTGCTGTTGCTGTTTTCACCACTCTGCCACTTAAAAACTTGCCTCTGTTCTGAAGTTTGCAATAAAGCTAAAAAGTTGATAAAAACAACAACAACAACAGCAACAACACAGAAATATCATTTATATTGCGGTTTGCTTAATGGCAAATTTATTAACCGCAGACTGATTGGTCCAGTTATTTGGGGTGTATGTTTTTTTTTGTGCATTATGAAATTGTCTTGGCATGTGATTTTGATGCTATTGTCTTGTTTCCATTGTGGTTGCAAATTCGAATTGATTTCGTTCAAATTAAATTTGCGTTTGTGCATAATATTTCGCTACTTATTGGCAGTTGGTGTTGAATTGTTTTTGACGTTGATCTGATCTGAGTTTTGCTTTTTTAATTCAACTGACACGTGTCTAACATGTCAACCGCAACCTAAAATAAATGTATGCCAAACACACACTCGAACACACTCATGCACACTCTAACACCCACTCAGTTGTCGCTGGCAGCGCTTTGAATCGAGTTTCGCAATTTGCTTCATATATTTTTCATACCAAAATTCAATTAGTTTTCAATGTTTGCGACTGTCTTGTTAACTGATACACCATCGTGTTTCATTTCATTTTCCGTAAATTTGTATTGGTAGTTTCTCATTTTTCACTCATGGCCAAATAAACAAACGCTCAAAGGCTAATGCTGCGCATTGATGAAGGGGGAGCGAGGAGGGTTTGAAAGAGAAACTTGGTAAAAGTTGATTGTTTTTCTTTGAGCTGACTTTTGGAGGGCTCTTTTTGTGGCTGGGCTCGTCAGTAAATTGTAAAAATAATTAAATTTATTTACGTTCGCCTTATTTAATTGCCGCAGCAGCTGCGACATTGGCTGCCAAAATAACTGTGGCAAAACCTAAGGCGCTCGCTTTCAAAATGGCTGCCACAACAGAGGGAGCAAAGTACCCCGCTGGACATTCCCGAGCTGCCCCTTCCTACGTCTCGAAATGAGTGCACAAATGAAAAGCAAATAAATGAATAACAAATAGTTCAAATAAATAAATAAACAAATGCAAACTGAAGTAGAGTTTTCGTCCATCCTTTCAAGAAAATAGAAAGCATTTTAAAGGCAACTGAAAAACGACGAAATATTCTTTTTCCTAAAATCGACTCGTTGCCTTCATTATGCAATTGTAGTTTCTGCTGCTGCTTCGTTAGTGTTATTTATTTACTTCAAGTCCTTCGATTCTATTGATACCGAATATGCGCAAATTGCCATTTGCAGCAAAGGCCAAGAGGTAGGGCGTTGCAAGGGAAACTGTAAGCTTATTAAAAGCCACTAAGTGATTTTTTTTTCCGTGCACCATTGCGAAGTGCTTCTACAACTAAAATGCTCAAAACTTACAATTGTCATCCGCACGGAGGTAAAAGAATTCTTGGCAGAACTGAGTGCTTCCATAATATACGCTTTTCCATAACTCCCTCGAGAAGTGCACATTTATTAAATGTCAACTTCTTGTTCTTTAAATTAGTAGTTTTCTTTGAATTTTCTTACAAATTTTCCGTGCTGGTTTGCCTTGGATTATTGGACACGTTCCCCCATTTTCGTTCAATTTTCCCATGCCGCACACACCCCTTGTTTAGCTATACAAATATTTATATTGATGCTTTCTCGTTTGTTCTTGTTATTGTTGCAATTGCAGCTGTTTTTCATTTGATACTTCGCATAAGTTAAGAAAATGTCACGCAAAAATGTCACAACCACTTGGCCCGAGATGTTTTCTTGTTTTTGCTGTACTTGTTGTTTTTCTTCAGCGAAATAAATTCGATTCTCTTGTTTTTACCATTCGGCCACAATTGGTACGCGTTGCCTGCCCGCCGTTCTGGTCCCGTTGCCACTGTCTGACTGTTTTTCATGCGCATTCAATGAACCATAAATTTCAAAGTGCCGCGACTGCCAGACACGACGGCGGCGCTAAGCTAAAACAGCAGCAACAGCAGAAACAACAGCATCATCAGAAACAACAGCAACAACAACTACAACAAGGAGAACAATAACAAGACCACTGAGTGAAAATTGTTTTAAAGTTATGCAAAGAGTTTTTGACCAGAAGCTGAAGTTCGTGTCATGGCCATAACTGTTCCGGTTACCTCTTAGGCTATTGCTGTGTTATGAGTGCAATCGCTTTGGAAAATCAATCCTCTAATTGTCCTGCAGCTGCAGCCATGGTTTACCAATGCAAAACACAAACACAAACACTCACACACAAAAAGTAAGATACAGATATTCATATAAGCCGGCTTATAGGCAACACTTTACCAGGCACCAATAAAAAGAAATGCTACAACAAAAACTATCATTGAATACTCATTGTTTTTTGCTAGGCATACATACAAAGAGAGAAAGTGAGAAGGGCATTGGTAGTGAATGAGAGAGAGAGAGAGAGTGGGAGAGAGGGGGAACGAGTGCGGCAAGGACAGGAAAAACATTTTAGTCGATGATATGTCTCTTTCTCTTATCTAGCAAACAATTTTATGCTTCCGCCTGAGCGACAAACAATGGAGCGTAAATATTCGAAAAGCGGCACAACAGCAACAATAGAAATAAGAAATAATAGTTAGTTTTAGGGTGCGACGAATTTTAAGTACACTTTTCGATATTTTTGATATAACCAAATGGTTATGAAAATGTTTTTCGCAAAGTGAAAGCATACGAAAAATGTGCTTTAAAATACATAAAATAATAAAAGATATTTAAACTTTAAATCAACCTAACAAAACAGGAAACTAACTTATGGACCATTAGATATATTATTATAGTAAGCCGAGTCGACTCCAAGTAGAAAAGGATAGTACAAAACTGAGCCGATCTTCTGCACAGAAATATATACAATAGAATACAATATATTTAAGCTTTAATTCTACCTAATGAAACAGTCAACTAACATGTTGCAATAACTATAAGATAATACAGTAAAAAGTAGAAAGTATTCAAAGGTTGAACAGGAATAAATATATATTTCTATATACAAGTATATCACTCATCTCACTCATCTTAACACTTTGTTCCAAACATTTAAGGTCTTTTGTAAGAGTATTGAAAATACTGTACAATGCCAGGCAAACAATGAGTTGTACACAGCAAATTGTGCAAATGAATGCATGAGCAAATGAGTGAATGGGTGAATCACTAACTGACGGAATGACCGAATGAGTGTGCGAGTGAATGTGTGAGTGCATGAGTGTATGAGTGTATGACTAGGTAAGCCCTGATGCACGTCCGGTGCAAATAAGCAGGCAAAGAAGAATTGACTAAAGCTGAGGGCATTGTTAGGCTACAGAGAGACAGCATAGAAACATTATAATGGCACGAGTAAAGAGGATAATAATAACAACAACAACAACCAGAGCAACAACAACCAATGGCAAAAACAGCAGCAGGAGCAACAACAACATCAGAGACTAAACGAGTAGTTGATAAGATTTGTCTACAACATTTTATTGTCCTTTGCTTTTCCATTTTGCTTGGCTCGTTTCAGTTTTGGTAAAATGCTTTTTTGCACAATTGTCATCATGACCCTTACACACACACACACACACATGTGTAAAATTCTGAAGGTGTTAGTGGAAGCTGTTTTGCATACTTTGCGGCGCTTTGGTATTGGCCAAACATTTGCAAGTTGTGTCTTCTCTTTTCGGTTAGGTGCTGGCCAAAGCAACGAGAGTAAGCGATAAATAAATACAATTTGCTTGTTCCCTTTATTTGCATTTAAGATTAAGCAGATAGAACACGGAAAAAAGAAATCTACCCAAATGAACATTTGTTACGCACAACTGGTAGGAAAAATATTATGCGCATGAATCGCATTTAATTTTAAAGCCACATAAATTCGATGTAGAAAACCATTGCGGAAAAAAGTGTGCATTGGATGGGTGTGGATGGCAGCTCAGTGCGTCCTTAAGAGCTCTCTAATTTGCTTTGACGGCAGACATGTGTTTCAGGGCTTTATCTTTGTGCGTGGCAACTGTAAAACCAAATCCAGCTAAGCGCGATGAGAAGGCGAAGCAGGATGCTGCATGCACCATCCAGCCTAATGAAAAAGCTGACGCGATGACAACGCACTGACGATGACGACGATGAGTATCCAGGCTCAGGATCCGACCAGACCAGACCAAACCAGACCGAACCAGACCAAACGCCAGACTCCAGACCCAAACCGAATTAAACCCGACCAGAGCAGCGCGCATAGCAGACAACCTTTTAATTAATTTCAATGCGCGGCAAATGCAGCAGCTTTCTGACAACAAGTGCACCACATCACACAGCCCACATCATACAACACCACTTTGCCACCCCTGCTCCATATCCTGTGGCTATTGGCATGCGTATGTGTGGAGTGAATTTAGTGATGAAAACTTAAGCAACTGTTGTCAACGATTTTAATTTGTTGTGGCACATAATTTGATTTGCAGCCAAGAGCAACAATGCACCACCTGCTATTGTGGCATGCCACCCACTCTCCTCCCCACCCTGTTGGGATTCACAGTGGCTCCAAATGTGTTTTTTATGTTGCAAGTTGCAGTGATAAAGAAGTGCAAAATTACTAGTTAGGCTGAGTTTTAAATGGCTTAACGTAATAGTTTATTGTAAACTGCAAAAAAAATTGAATTTTATAAAAAAAAATCGGATTTCTTCTATAATACTTTCTCGGTCATGGTTTGATCTTTAAAATAATACTACATTTATAGTTGATAACATGATTTTCGATCTAAGTACAGGTAAGAAATATGACTTCATAAGTCCACCACAACTTTGTTAAAACTGAACTGAAACTCTTTTGCATGGTTAAAGTTTATATAAATACTACATTTATATTTCATAACTCGATTTTTTAGTCGACTCTAGATTTTTTCTCATTGTTTAGCATCTGCCACATGTAGTTTGCCACTGTGCCACAAGCGTAACCTGTGAAAACAGCACACACTGTTGCAGTGGTAAACTGTAAGACTGAGCCGTCAACTTTTACAACGCTTACCGAACTATGAGCCATGTCGAGCATATTGTTAACTTTCTGACTTCATCTCATCTGGGGCTGTCGCCCTCTGTCAACCCTCTCTCGCTATCTGACTGTTATCCACTGGTTGATGCCTGCTGCCTGCTGGATCATTTCCGACTGCCAACTTTGTTGCTTATTTACATATTTATAAGTTGCAGGAGAGTGGTGCCGTGGTGCAATGCTGTGATGTGCAGCATTTACCTTTTGTTTTTGCAGTCTCTGGCTACCATAATATTCTACCAATTTCCAGGCTATGCCTCGTCAGAGCCTTGGCAAAAAGTTTGAGCAGTTAGTTCTGGCTGCGGCCAAGTGTAATGCAAATCGCATGCATTGTGCAAATTTTCTGTGTGTTGCAACAACTTAAACACTGCCAGCCGCTTGTCTCAAGGTGTTTGACTTGTGAACGCTGGCATATTGCCTAACCTTAGCCTGAGTTATATTCTAGTTTTATTTTACTACTCGGTAACATATTGTGTTTACTAAAAACTCTGCACAGCTTTGCTTGTCTTACGGTTGAACTGGCTGAAGAACGATAACTTGAAATTACCATTGGTTGGAGGCGTGGTGTGGCGTTAGCATTGCCTATCATTTTAAATGCTCGCTGGGCACATGTGGCGTATGCGCAATATGTTGCAATCTCCAATTGCCTCTTGCCTTGTGGCGCTGGGAATTTATTTTCAGTTTAACCCTTTACACCCACACACACAGAACAATGGCCAGGACATGACCAACCCACTGGGCTCACACGCTCATGCATATAGAAAGGCTGCATTAAATACAGCGTTAGTGCCCGTATATAACAATGGGTGTAGTGTGTGAAGTGGGTGTGGTGGGCGTTGCGGTGGTGTAATGGTGTTGGGAGTTCCCCACGTTGTCAACGCCAATACAGGTGCGCGCGATGCAAACGAGTGACATGCAAATGCTTTCAACAACAATTGCAATTCATGCAGCCCCTAACACACACGCACACCCACGCACACCCCCACACACACATACAATGTCAGGCGCACATAGCTCGCTTCACATTTCGTTTCATTTTTTGAACGTCGATTTTCGAACGTTCGTTTCTTGCAATTTCGTATTTTTCTTCATTCTTTGCTATTGTTGTTTTTGTGTTTCGCTTGTTGCGCTGCGGTCTGTCTTCTTTCATGGTATGTGTGTGTGTGTGTGTGAATAAGCAGGTGTATATGTACACTCACACACACGCACACACACATATCACTGACCAAAGATTGCCCCTAAATGCGACGACAGCTTCTGCTTCTGCTTCTGTTTTTCACAATACGCTAATACCCTGTATCATTGTAAGAAATGCTTGTCATTTAGTTTTTACCTTTCTACGGTTCTGTTTTCAAGTTTTCTGCTACTCGAAGCTTAAGCTTCCAAGTTTGTTTATCCCCTATGTCTGTTTGGACCATATTCATATGTGCTGGCATTATTTTTGTTGATTGCACAGGCTTTAAGTTTGCCGTTTCTTATGGAGTCGGTTGGAAAACAGCAATTTCTTCTCGGTTGCAGCTTATTTTCTGTTTTCTGCGTGGTATCTTATGCCTAAGCCTGCCAACTTTCATCTAAAATTCCTGCTGGTTAGCAAACTGTTTTTGTTTACGCCAGAGATGCTCATGTTGATGCTGATACAGCATTTTGTTGCTGCTGCTGCTCCTGCTGCTGCTGCTGCTGTCGCTATTGCTGATGTGGCTGCTGCTTCACTCACTTATGCATTCACACTCAAATATGCAATGCGCCACAAAATTGCAATTTCCACTAAGATTGATGAAAAACGCCAGCCACGCCTTTTGTCGCCTCTGCCTCACGCACACAGACACATGTACAGACAATAGCAATGGTTGCTGCCACCACATGCATCATCAGGAGCGAGCAAATCATGTCATCAATCGAATTTCAAGCGATTATTTTTGCACGTTTCAAAAATCACAGCAAAAATATGCATGGGTGTGCGTGCTGCTATGTGTTGTAAGTGTATGTGTGAGTGTGACGATGTGTGCGTGTAAGTTTGGCTGCATTGCAAATGGGGACGCTCACAATACGTTTCGATTACGCATTCAAATCAAATTGATGTCGCCGCGCCTGTTGTTGCCGCAGTATCAAGCGCAAGAGCTACAAATATGAAGACGCTGCCACACACACCCCTATGACCATCCTGCCTATTTCTCTACCCTCCGGCGCTTAATCCCACTGAGTGCATTCAGGCAAAATTCACGTAGCAGGTGGAATTTTATAAATTATTCCCCTGCCGTTCAAGACTTTGAAATATGCAAGTATTTCATAACTCAATTTAAGGCCAATCGCAAACCTTCTGCATATTTTTGGCCAACCAGCCTCTTTCGACTCTGTTATAAACCGTACCGAATGCGGTCCTTGCATATTTGAAAATACTACGGACATAAGATGATTTAATATCAAATATTTTAATGTATATGTAAATCCTCATAAAATAGCCAAAACAATTTGCCTGATGCACTTAAATAGTTTTTTGTTGTTGTATATACATAAATATATTTATTGAGATGGGCATTATTGAAGCTTCGTGCAAATTATAAATTATATTAGGAAAGTAAGGCAAACCACGATTGCATTGTTTGCATTGTTTGCATTGTTTTCCTATTTGTGTTAGAATTCCGTTGTCTACCGGAGTGTAGCTTAAATGCAAAGCCAAGTAATTGGAAATGGTAGAATTGTCCGCAGGCCATAAATTCCATCAGTGGCTGCAGCCAGAGCAGTATTTGCATCAGATACTAGTTTGTAATCTAACTGTTACAATTTTGGCCATACATAATTACAGTATTCAATTACAACTTCATAATTCACCAATGTGTTTGTGCATAAATAAGCCTTGTAATTAGCTGGACGTCTGGTGTTGCAATCAGCGTACAGTTGATGTCCCAAATGCCACGCGCGGCACATGCATCTTGATTAAATGATGATTATGCAGAGATGCTACTCGCAAAATGTGTTGTTAATGCCAATTTGCGTTCATTGTTAACACTAATTTCCATCGTTCACTAAATACACATTTAGTTTCAAGTAACTTCAAGGCTCATCTTAAGGATACTGTATTAATTACATTAAAATGATTCTATATTTTATTTCAAAGTTTCAAAATCATTATTCAACGAAATAAATTGTTGATTTCTACCAAATAAATTGAAAGCTGAAATAAATAGTGTTGTATGCTATCGACAAAATGAGGTTGAAAGTAAGTAAAACATTCAATAGTCTTACGAACGCCATAATAAATATTTGCAGCTTTTTTTCACATTTTCTTTTTGCTGCTTTGAATATTGCAATTCATGCTTTCAAGCATGACATTTTTTCTTGACATTTTTCATCAAATATTTCCAGCATGAAAGTAAAAAGTGTTTTTAATGAAATTGATCTATGTGCTATTGCATAATACTTAAAAAAACAAGTATGCTTGTCTAATGTAAATACATGTTTGATGCTTATTTATAATCGGTTTAAAAACTAAATAGAGTTTTTGCCCAATAAATGTTGACGATGCTTTGTGTTGTTTAAGCCACAGAATGTACTAAAAATTAGACAAGGGTTGTGCGCAAGCTGCCATTTCCATAAAATATGCAGCTAATTACGTGCAACTTCCCTAAGCTCACAGGAGCTCAATGACAGGCAACAGCAACCCAAGAGCGACAGCGACAACGACAGCGACACAACAGGAACCAACAACCAAGTCTGTCAGTTCTCTAATACAATATAATTACTGTAAAAATCAGAACTGACAAGCGCCATTAGGGTGCGTCGCTAACGTCTTGCAAAATGAAGTTGAGAGCGATAAAAGGGGGCATAAGAGAGGGTGACAGAGTTGGTAGGGACCCCGGCAATAGTTCGTAAATCTTGACGCCTTTAAGCAAGCCCCAAGCCCAATTGTCAATGACATTTTGTCGTCATGATTACGACTCTGGTTTTAAACGTGGGGCAACTGGTAAACAGGCTGCAGTTCAAAATGATCGACTAAGAGTTATTCTAGAGTTACGTTTAAATATTTATATTTGCAAGCAATATTTATTCAATAAATTGCTTTCATAAAAATGTGTATTCAGCTATTAATCTTTTGATTTAGTTTTATTTATTTTTATTGTTTCTAAACAATAAGCGAAATAGGAAATATATTTTTCCTATAAAAAATTCAGCAAGTTTAATACAAAAAAGAAAAACGTATAAATAGAGTTGAAAGCGAAAAAAGTTCAGAATTAAATGAGAGCTGTAAAAATAGTAAACTGTGCAGCAAATATTAAAGCAAAAAACATACATATAAATATAAATATATATTATTTGCATTTGCTGAACAATTTTTGCGCCCGTATTTATTATGTAAATGTGGGCATAAAAAGCGTAGATTATTTTGGTCGAGTTTTATATTGTATGTTTTATATTTTTTTAGTTACTGTTTACAACTTGCGACAATTAGTTAACTAATAAATTCGTATATGTTTTTTTGTTTTAAATTTTTTACTTGCCATTAATTTGTATGGATTTCAATATGCTTCAATGATTTTAAAATTTTAAGCAATATTTATTTGATAGTTAAATATTTAATACATATGATTTGATGAGCGGAAAGATAGTTGTTTTAGATATAAACTAACCGTTGATATTCGTAGCATACACAGCAAAGACTGTATCGCTTGTGTGTAGCAGCTCGGCATACCTTAAAATGCTGTAAGCATAGGGCATAGATGTGTGGCAGGAGACAGCGTGGCTGCACGACATTGGCAAGAACATTGAGGTTGATTCGCTGTTTCCTGTGCTGTGCTGGCAATTACAGAAATTAGCTTTCGTTTTTAATTTATTATCGCAATTGTGCGTGCTTCTAATGGGGCGACAGGCGACAGTTCGCCAAATGGCTGAAGGCGACATTCTCTTCCCTATTTGTAGCCCCTCCTTTGGGGTCCTTGTTGATGCCATTGCCACGAAAAATGCCTGGTTTGTCTGTCGACCAAAATTAACGTGCATATAACTTACGCTTTAACGGAAAGTACACAGCAGTGAGTACAGGCGAGAGTTTGCCCCATTAAGATTGCAACGTTTCGTTGCGAGGTTTTCATGCATTTTAAAGTCTTATAACACACACTGCTTGCATGCAACCTTATGGCCATGTGCAATGAAGTGTGCACTCTGTAAAATATTTATAATGATTTACCGGCACCCACACAAGTAAAAATTTTCTGTGCGAATACGGAAAAAAAAACGAAAAAATGTTTTACGGCAATTTTGGGCAAAATAGCCGCACATAATACACAGGCCAGAAGAACTTATTTACGCAGCATGCAAATTGCAACATAATTGAAACAAAATGACCAAGAAAAAAGAACAGTTTTCGAGGAAGAATGAAAAATATCGTTGCCTACCTTTTGGAGCGAATCCCCTGACGAAGCTGTTTATTTATTAATGTACCGTGCTAAAAAACAATTAATAAAGCGTGCTTAGTTGTGGCGGCTGGAAGGTGGAAGGATGAAAGAGGTGTGGTCGCGATGCTCAAAGCACTTAATGTCGTATTTGTAATGTTGTGTTTTCGGTCGGGCCACAGTTGATGGTGATGTTCTATCTAGCTGATGGTGGCAACCATTTATAAAAGGCGCTTTGCTGGTGGCGTATGTTTTTGGCTGTTGCATTTGCTGGTAACCGTAAACTGCGCATTAGTGTGATTGCATAACATTTGTACACATACGCACACCCACAAACACATACGAAGTGGGAGAGTGAGCAGCACACGCGAGCATCTCGTAAGCAACCTAAATTCGCCCTAAACCAAAAGCGAACCAAAACCGAAATCCTTATGTATGTTCAGCTGCTGTTGCGGCTACGTGCTGTATCCTGCTGCAACGAAGCAGCTCAGCATCATATCAGCATTTGGGTTTCCATCCCTAAAAAGTTTGCACAGCACCCACAATATTTTGCTGCAAACTGGCTCAGAGTCGTTGATAATTTAAGTCGAAAATTTCAAGGAAGCAGCTCGCACGTAATGCTCAAAACTAGAGATATATGCACACACACTCAGACACACATATAGGCACACCAGGAAATTGCAATTACAACAAGTGCAATGCAACAACAATGAGAACAACAAAAACAATGGCATCTGTAATCAAAGCAGAGAAAAAACCGGGCCAAAAATTGTTAAGCAAAAATGTGTGGAATGCAATTATGCAATAGTCCAGATGCGAGGGGATCTGCTGCACAGGGACCCTTGCAAGCCAAATGAAGGCGCACACACACAGACACACACACATACAGTTAGTCGTAGAAGTTTACAGACTGGCAGGCACAGAGCCATAAGTAAACTTTGCTTGGCTGTCAAACAAACCGAAAATGAAATCATTGTCAATTCATAAAACCCGACAAAAATTTTACAAATTGCATTTACATATGCTGCAGCAACAACAATACAAACAAACACACACACACACACACATACACATGTATGTGAGCACTTAGCCATTATGTTGGCCATTATGCTTCATTTGTAGCGATGCCGCTTGACACACATACGAGCTGGAGGGGACAATGCTGTGGGCGTGGCCGGACCAACTGAAGGTGCCAGACTGAGGCTAAGCCCCAACAGCCACGTCGTTTATTTAAGATGACAGCAACAGCAGCGGCGGCTGCAGCTGAAACTGCAGCAAGTGACACCCCAACGGGCAGCAGCAATACTGTGTTGCGGTCAAGTGTGCAAGCATGTTGCTCTCACTGTACACTTAAATTAAAAATGTTCAATTGTGTGCATAATCTCTTCCAACAAGACTGATTTCTGTTCAATTTTTGAAGCTGGCTTTACTCTTGTATCTGAATTACCATTGCTAATTTTGCTATTCTAAACATAATCATTATATACTGTACGCATTCCGTTCGAAATTTTAGGCACAATTTCTGTATAAGCATTTTTATTCACATTCACATTTTTTTTCAGTGTACGTAAGCGTATATTGTATTTGTGATGCCTGTGTCGTTCATGTTGACCTTGTTTTTACGCTCTCGAACGTAATTGACATTTATTAATTGGAAAACAATAATTTTGCGTCTGTGGCAGCTGCCAGGCAGCAAAACCGAAAGCTGTATTTGTTGCAATGCCACTTTTGGTTGTGCATGCCATGCCGACCAAAAAAGCCAGGGCGTTGCCAGCTACGATGATTTATGAATCGCTGCAAGTGTTTGGGGTTGTTGGTTGCTTACTTATGCGGCCAGCAGCGATTAAATGCCGTCAACAGCAACACCGGCAAGAACTGCGCCCAAAACTTTTGGCAGCTGTGCGCTCGTGCTGCCCATTAAAAGCTGTCAAATTTTAATGTTTTACATGGCAAGCGCAAAGTGCTAGCCAGAAAACCAGCAAGCACAGCAACAACAAACACAATATAATCAGCGATAGTTGGCTGTGCGAGGCACCTGTCTGACGGAGGGACAAATAGACCGACTGACAGACAGACAGCACTATATCTCTATCCACGCCCCATAAACATCAGGAGACTTTAAAACTAGCGACCGCATGCCTATGTCAGCTAACGGGGCGTATGTGTAACGGAATCCCAACACGCGATAAATTCATTAAAGAGCTGCTCGCATAGCAAACTCAAATCTGGCTAACATGTCTCGCGGGCAACGTAAAATACCAGAGTGCTTGCACACACGCATACACATGCGCACACACATACACACAGAGAGTGTGTAAGAGACACACACAAAAAAGCATTGCATACTTTCGGGCACGTTTATAGATTAACACATTTTTACTGCTGAATGTACTAATAAGGCAAGCATTTCCACTTTCGAGTTACCCCCAGGAGGCATATATATAGACCCATACACACACACACAGACACATACAGCGGTGTCAGCTACAGCAGCCGCAGCAACTCGCTATCGCACTCACACACTCATACACGAACTGTGTACTTTCAAAATTTATAACGCCAGCCACCAACAGTAACAACAATAAGGAGTCGACAGTGTGAGGGAGAGGCTGCTGCCTGGCAAACAGTCCTTGCCAGGTGTAGGAAAATGTTAACAAGAGCAAACAACGCGAAAATATTTCATATACTGCACAAGGCCTTACCGAAACCCTTACTGAACACCGCCGCCCAAGCAACCCAGCCAGTTAAATGGCAAACCTTGAGGGAATTCTGTTACGGCGGCTCCTGCTTCTGCTTCTGCTTCTGCTAGCCTGTTTCGTTGTTGTGATTTCCAAGTCTGGCCATTGAGTGCTCGCAGGGTGTATGTGTGTGTGTGTGTGTGTACCTAGCCAGGTAGCTACGTGCCTGGCACACGCTACGAGATCGCAGCAGCTGCTATTGCTCCTTCTGGCTGCAGCTGTTGCCCTTCACTGCTGTGCTGGGTCGTCCAGCTCCGACTCGTATCTGATTCGACAGGCAGCACGAATAGCGAATGATTCGAGTCGACTTGTAATTACCACTGCATTGTGCACTTTTTATTTCCCGCTTGTATGCTTTAACTTTTCCATTGCAATTGGTTCGCTCGATGTTCCCCTCTCTGTCTCTGTCTATCTGTCTCCGTATCTCTTCAGTTTGATTAAATTACTGTTTAAACATTATCGCTGATTGTTGCTTTAACTTGGCCCCTGCCACAGATATCGCGGCACAAAACTTTGTTGAACGAACATGTGCATGCGGTAAATACTTCAGACTGCTGTCGGGCACGTATTCCGCCGACTGTTCAGCAAACAAAGCTCTGATAAAATCAACCGATAACTACAAAAATTATTTTGACCTTTTTGCCAAATTATAGTTTACCAAGCATGAATTAAAATAATTGTTTATAAACATAAGCAATTTTATTTAATTTGAACACTTTGCTAAATACATTTTGTTGACTACGCAAAGCAGATTAGTTAGAATAGTTTTTGAATTAAATCGTGTAGTTAGTTATGAAAAACGTGGTTAAAATGAATGAATAAGTAAATAGTGTACAAGGTATGATATGTCACAGATGTTATTGAATATGTCTACATATTGCAGGGAATCTCTAAGCACAATGTTTTTGAATGCCTCTCATATGTAGCATGAAGCTATAATAATCAAAATCTACGCCACATGTTCTCCATTTGAATTTATCTGAATGTTTGCCATGGTCGCCTGCTTAAATTTATTTGTTTGCTAATGAAATGTTTTTCAATATAAAAGCCTCATCAATTATGTGCAGACATTAAATATTATTTAATATACAAATCTGAAAAGCGTGCTTTAAATTGTTAATAAGCGCCATTATATTGCCACAAACAAAAACAAAAAAACAAAGAAATAAATGAAAAATAAGAAACATAAAGAAACAGAATCGAATTGTATGCAAACTATAAATCGAAATTTCAGGCAATAAAATATTTCGCTGAGCGAATGCTTCAGTAAAAAGTGTTTATTAATGCATTGATGCTCGCATACAAATTTGAATTTAATACAAACCATTTGTATTCGTAGCTCTGGATTTTCGATGGCACTGGAATACAAATTGCAAATTGCATGCGCTGCCAACTTAAGTTAAAGGCAGCAAAATGAGTTCTGAGCGAGTCCTGAGAGATCTCGAGCCGGATTTTCTGATGAATTCCCTCAATTCAAAACGTGACTGACGCAATGACTTATACACATTACAGCTCCTCTCTCCTTATAGTCGGAGCCATAACTAAGTGCCACTACGTAACTGAATGGCAACGGCACAAAGACAGACGACAGAGATATCTATCAGTGTGTCTATGTATGTGTGTGTGTGTGTGTGGGGTGAGGGGACAGCACTCGTTCACTTATACAAACACATAAACTAAGCACACGAGTAGTTGGCACTTTTAAGTCATTTGCTGTATTCGAATTCAATCCAAAATACGACCATCAAAACGAATGGCCACTCAATCAAACAAGTGAATCAACTGAAGCAGCTGACGTAGCTAGAGACAAGTGCACGCTATATGGAATAGAAATTTGTGGGGATATAAGGATGTAGGAAGGGGAGGAGCTGCTGGGGCACTTGGGTCAAGTTTTGTCAGGCAGCACGCGTACGGCAAACATTTTTGTCTGTGCAGATGGCGGCTGTCTTTAAAAAAACAACTCACCTCGACAGCTTGCATATGAAACAGAATACTTGGACTTGGATAAAGTTATGTGGTTCGGAATGTGCTTGGAATTAGGTTATTTGAGATTGATGCATTTTTCTGATGAAAACGACAAGCATATAAAATCATTTGCCAATTAACACTCCTGGTATATTGTTTGATGACTTCTTTTTATTACATACTCGTATTTAAACTATTAAGTATCTTAATGTACACTCAATTATTAATAGTGTTCAAATATGTATATAAAATACGAAATATCTTCATCATCAATTTGTGTCAAATAATTGGACTCTATCCTTACAATGCGATAGCTATAGGGTATTTTTAAACCCAGACCAAACCATAGCTACTGCTGCACAGCAGGCAGCTTTTAAAGTGCAAGCCTGCCACGTCTACACCGGTTGCACGTTTTGTAGATCTGCCAGCAAATTCGTGACGGCCAAAGTGAAGCTTTTGCTAAGCCATTACACGCCTCGTGTCTAGTCGAAAAAATAAAACATGCTTCCTATATATACATATATTTTTTTTTCAAGCGCCATTTGAAGCAGACGTCAAATCGTTGACGCGAAAAGCGCGACATGTTGTTAGCTCTGTGTATGTTTTGTTTGTTTGTTTGGTTGTGCGAGAGAGAAACTCAACTTTGGCATTGGTTGCACACATCGATTTTATTTGCTGCTTTTTATTTTCCCTTAGTTTTGGTGGGGTGGGTGAAAGGCTCAGTTTGAAATCGGCCTGTGCAGCGAAATTGTAAATTATTTAAAAATGATTTATTGTAAGTTTGTTTACACTTTGCCATGCGGTTGCAATTTTGGCAGCAGCTGTGCGTCATATCGTTATAAATATTTCATAGTTCCGTTCAGCTCAGCTCGGCTCGAAAGCAAGTGCAAAAACCAGAGCACAAATCTATTGTGTGTTTCATTTGAATTTAATATTTTATGTTGCCGAGCCGGTCGAGCAGAGCTATGAGTTGCCCTGTAGACAAATTTGGCCTAAACTAAACGGAGAATTGAGGTTATTGCTGAGGTGTGTATACCCCAATTGTATTATCCATTGAGTGGTATTAGAACAACAACTCTGAAAGCTATAGCACAAATTGAAATTGCAATCGCTGTTTGAGTTTGCCTTTTGCGGTTTGTGAATGTATATGTGATATTTGTGTGTGTGATTGTTTCTGAGTCAGATGTCACTTGCATGGCGTGCAATTAAAAGTTTAACGGCAATTGCCAACATTGCGGTTATCTCCTATTTGCAATCAAGATGCTGCCTTGATTGATTAAGTTTAATGAATAATGCAAGACCACACAAGACACCTGGCAATCAAATAGGCAAACTAATGCGAAGACAACTTCAGAATTGATTGCCATAGCTATTTTGGGGGCAAAACCGATAAACATCAATTGTCACTCGAAATGGGCGATAAAAAGAGATTCCAACTGGAATTTATGACCAGATGCGTTGCAAATTGTAAAGCACTGCCACAACTATAAATTTAAATTGTACGAAAGATACTCGTACGCTCCGATACAGAACCCAAATATTTAACACACACAATTAAAATACGACAGCATCGACAAAAATCACCCAGAACCAACTGACATTCTAAAGCATCGAGCTTGACCCTTTTCCAAGCCATTGAATTGATTTCTGACTGCCTAACACATTGACAACAACCATAAGGAGGAAAATTCGTTAGAGAGAGAGAGAGAGAGTCTTTGGAAAATATGTGCCGGAAAATGGCAGCAGCAGTTTGAGTGTAACGTCTGCTTTCTTAGTTGCCATTAGGGACTTGAGTTTGTGATTGGAAAATCTATGATGATCATTAATAAAAACAAAAGGACATTTTCGAATATGCCAAAACAATAACAAAAAGCTAACGACAGGATAGGACCACTCTAATCAGGTCACAACGTTGGCAAATTCAGATGCAGATGCTGCTTATTATTGCTGTTCTTGAGACTGGCTGCTGCTCATGCATTATACGCACCACTTTAGTCCTTGTAAATATTATTTTAATATCTTGTCAAGCAGCCCAGGCCCAACCGCTCTTGCGCACACATTCCATCGACTTGCTGTTGTTGGCTTGCTCTTAGCTGTTGGATGTTGGCTCTTGGCTGGTTTCTTGCTGTTTTCAAACTTTGTGCAACAAACAATGCTTCATTATAAGCTTCAGCGCCGAGGCCAGAGGTGATAAGCCCTGCCAGAATCAGGCATGGCAAGGCAGCCAGGAAACATACTGCCTGTATCATATAGTAAACTTCATTTTATGCTTTTAGCTTTCACAGTCTCACACACACACACCCACACACACACACACACAAGTCACATGCTTGTACTTTGTATGGAATTTTACGAATATTTCATAATACGAGTTATGTGTGTGAGTGTGTTCTTGTCGTGTTGTGTTGTGTTGTGTCGCAACGTATCTCATGTTTTGTCAGACGAAGTGGCTATGCAAAGCCAAACAAACCAAAACAACAACAAAAGCGTTGCACAAAAATTTTGTCAATCAACTTTAAGGATAACAGTTTGCACAAAGAGCTGATGAAGACTAAAGACAAAGGCCACAAACTTTGCTGAATGCCATTGAGATGTTGATTCAGAGTGTTTCAAAAGCCGACACACAAATTAAATGCTTAGTGATTTTCTGACAAATATAACTTTCATAGTTTTAATTTAAAATTTGACAAACTTAATAAATAAATATTAAGTCACTTATTCAATAATTCCTTTTGCATTTTCCAGCCAAAGGAATCCGAGCGTTATTTAATTGCTTGAAAGAATGAATTTAAATACAAAAAGGAGCAGCTATTTAAAGCTAAAGGCTGATATTAAATGAATCAATATTTTCTTTGTTCATATATAATTGCTATCGGATATTTGATTATATATTCACTTAAATGCAGAAGAGTCTTGCAATTATTAATTACTCTGTCAGTGCATAACTTTATATTTTACGGACAAAATTGGATGCACAAAATCAATGCATTAATTATTGACAGTTTAAAAAGGTTTGCTTATACAAAAAGAGAAATATGAAAAAGAATTGATTGTTTTGAATATAATAGTGGACCGAGAGTAATTTGATTGTTAATCATGCGAACAATTGGAGCACTTTCTGATTGAAGCATATTAATGAAGTGCATTAAAAATAATCAACACTGAAATGTGAAGAAAACAAATATGACAGCTGTGCCGTCACTCTCAAACACACACACACACACACGCAGTAGCCACATTTCAATTTTCGCCGTGTGCGCTGTAATTTGCTTGGATAATTTATATGCATGCCACGTTGCGAGTATAGAAGATGCTCCCACAACTGTTCAGCTTTAGCTTCAGTTGGTGGCTGGTCTCGAGTGCGAAATGAAATAAATTTTGCAGCATCATTTAAGCTTAATTAAGATGGCAGCCGCAACCGGCGGGAATGTTGCTGGCAACAAAAGCCGCGCAGTGCACTGCGCAGCACATAAATAAATGAGTAACTGAGTGGTTGAGTGGTTAAGTGGTTGCCAGCAGCAGGAGCCAGCAACATCCAGCAGCAGCAACCACCGCATCCACAAGCGACGTTAAGGTGTCGAATGCATATGTGAGTGCCTGTCAGCATGTCGTCGTCCAGTTGAGCTACAAAATGAAGAAACGGTGGACGATAGACTACAATGACAGCTCATTGAGTACATATTCAGCTGTTTCATTTGATTTTCAGCCAACTCATGTTTGCCACGCATAAAACTACTTAGGCAATGTCAAAAGACATCATTATTTATGCTGGCGTGCACAGCAGCAGCATCAGCATCTCCAGCCAGTCTGATCAGAATTGAGCTCGTCATGTTGCATTAGTAGCAAATTAATGGCAACAGGGGCATCACACTCTCAACCGACACACATTTCACAAGGCAGCTTAATTTCAGGCGCCGCATGTTGATTTTTAATTACCAACACACACACTCAGTTACTAGTCGTCAAAGCCAATAAAGTGTGCCGGAATGCACAATGCCATAAAATACAATTAAATATGTCTCGAACTTGAGAACCCGCCCCGTAAGCAGGCAATTAGTTTGGCAGCAAATTCATTGAGCCACGAGTTCAAAGTGTTGCGCGCTACGCATCATTTCTAAGGCATAGAATCAAATTTCCGTAGGCTGAAATTAAGCGTATAATGAATGACAAGGAAGTTTACTTGACTAGCTTGGCGATGTTCCTTTCAAGTGTGTGGATAAATCTTTTCTATGTTTGCAAATTACTGTAATTATTGTCACGAAATGCTTAACAAAATTCAGTGCAAGCTTATTTACTGTTCATTTTGCAGGGTATACGGAAATATGCCCTAAAATAAAAGCCTGAAAATTGCAAAAGTTTTCTTAATTGCTGCTCGCCGACGTCCTTCGCAAATTAAACGCAAGTATGCAAAGTCATTGTATGAAAAGGGATGACTGCCGGCCACCCAGCCATACAGTCGGTCAGTCAGTCAGTCAGGAGGGCGTGCCCAGCCTGCGTAATGATTAAGCAAACACTCAATCACCCCTGCCCCTCGAACACACACACACACCCTCTTCACATGCATGGGCCTGAAATTAAGCACATTCAGCTAGGGCAATTGAGGTTTTTTCTTGAGCCCTTTCTTTCTGCTCGACAAAGCATTGGTTGACTTTAAAGTCGCTTGCTTGTCGCGCATGGTATACAAAAAATCGTAGCACACTTTTATGGGCAGCTGTAGTTGCAGTACAACTGAATGCAATATTTACTGGAAATTTGCACAATTTTCTGTGTCAGTGGTATTAAGCGTATTAAGCTTAAGCATCTATCATGCATATGACACGCCCCATTGCCGACCGCTTGCATTCAACTCATGCATACAAATGCGCGTCATATGCCGGCAACCTTTTGTTTAATGAAGCCGAAGTTGTAGGACGGCCCCTTACACATATGTGTGTGTGTGTATGTGTGTGTGTGTTTGGGTTTCCATATGGAAAAAACAGTTTTCGAATGAATGCAAGTTTTAATCCTTGAAATATGATTTGAGTGCAAATATTTTTGCATAACCATGAGCTCGACTCTTCTCCACACAGTCACTTGCGGTTTTGCCGCTATGTTTGCCTCTCTGTGTGTGTGAATGTGTGTGTACGTACGGGTTTTGCCTGCCTCACATGTGATGTAAGCAGTGACACAATTTCGCTTCTCGTCTTGTGCGTGTGTCCGTTCGTGTGTATGTGTGCACTTGTACTTGCCAACCGCAAACACTTCACTCGCTTGAAGGCTGAAGGCTGCCCTCCGCCAGGTCGGGCCAACAGCTACTACCTTTAAATATCCCCTTATCCGCCATGCCACATGCGTTCATTTTTGCAGCTGTCTGCGGTTTTGAAATGCATTTGCCCCACCTCTTCAGCAGTCCACCACTCCGCCATTTCACTGTCCAGTTGCCTGCGCTGATGCGCTTACACTTTTAGTGGTTCATTTCTAAATTGCAACTAAAGAGTTGATAGTGGCTGCCTTTGCGGCCACTTGTACGCCACTCGACCATGCTTCCTGCCAGCGGGTTAATGAACAAAGTTCCTGTTTGGGTCAGGCTAAGTCGATGACAGTAGTCAAGCTGGCGAGCGTTGTCAGGACTCAAATGTACGTATTCCTGCGCTGAGCATCTGACTGACATTTATAACGTACATTTTTTAGTATTTCAGTTACATATTTTTTGCAATATATACATATACTCGTATGTATATTTTTTCTGTTGCCTGCAATCAAAAATATTTTTTCCGGTGAAAAGTTGCAGTACCTTTTTTTATTGTTGGCTGCTCTACTTTTAAATGTTTGCCGACGAATGCGTTGAAAAGATAAAATGCAGGAAGAACACACTTGCTAAAAAAAAGAAAATAACTATTTACACATTGTGTCCCTGCAAATAGACACATTTGAAATTTTTTTATTTTTCTACTTTTTTGACAGCACAACTCTTCACTCGCGAGGTAAAAGATGAATCTCTCTCTCTACTTGAAGAAAAAAATCGATTTGTAGCAACTGAAATTTTATGAATTTTTGGGTAACTTTCAATTGAAAACCAAGACGACATTTGATCAAAACAAAATGCCGTTTCAAATTGTTTTTATTGTAAGTTCTACTTACAACGTCTAAAAATAAAATTTCTTCTTTATGTACAAATTTCTTTGTAATGAGATCTGAAATCATAACGATTTATTCCTAATTATAATTCAATGTTTCTTTTCTTTCTTTTGTGGCATTCGCTGAAGATATGACTAATGGCGGCGTGCATGGACCCATCGAGGGCTACAACTCGCTAGATGAGATGGCTACGACACCGGCAGCGGTATATACGATGCCCACCGCTGCCTACACGCATCCCAAATGGATGGAACCATACTTTGATCCCTCAACGCCCCGCAATGTGACCGCCTTGATGGGCAAATCCGCATATCTTAGTTGCCGTGTGCGCAATTTGGCCAACAAAACGGTGAGTAAGAAACGGCTGGTGACTTGTAAAGTTTTTCTCCTGTTTGTGACGATCCGCTTAGACTTTAAAATTTTTGGCATTACCACCCTCTCGCATTCTCAACTGCCTGTTCTTAACTGTTAGGTTATTCTCCAAGCGCCTCAGCCTTTTGGTTGTTGTTGACTTTGTTGATTTGCCAACCTGGTCGACTGTCGAGTCGCGTTTTCCAAAATGTAATTCCCCTAGCATGACTGCCAAATTTTTAATTAGTTACACGCCCCCGTCCAACAAAATGGGCTTCAATTTTTTTCATTTGTTTTTCGTGTATCGTCTGCAATGAACGTGCTGCGCGCGTGGACTCGGTGTTGAGGGAACGGTACTTGGGTAAGGACCTTTTCTTGGGCGCCTACAGTCGTCCTAAGTCGGCATTAAGTTGTTTTGTTTTGCTGAAATTTAGAAATTTTTGTATTCTGTTCTGCAAACGCAACTGTTATTGCAATTGTTTTTCTTTGTTTATCTGCTTTAATTGCGTCCCCGCCACGTTGGCCCATCTATTAAAGAGACACTCTGCCCGGGCAAAGATGCTCCCTTGGCAACCTGCTGTTAGCTGCCGCTCTTGCTGGGACAATAAGTGAGAAAGCTCCCCATTTAGATTGTGAGATACCCTGTATTTAAATTGTTACAGTTGACAGTCATTTATGTCGATTCTTTTCAAATTTTATATTCATAATTTTCCATATTTTCCATATCCATTTTAGTTTATCTCATTGGCTTTCAAGTACATCGTTGCCCTTTTACCTTATCTTTTTACAGACCAAAAATTTATATGTATGTATATTCATTCATTACAGGGTATATTGACCCAGTCTTCTCACCTGAGGGCCAAATATATGCATACTCATATGAGGGCATACAGCTCTTCGCAACATTTTTAATTAGCTTCTTTGTAACATTTAATAAGCACAAGGACTGTAGTCGCTTATTATTAAAATGATATTTTTGCGACTGTATTTGAATAAAAATGTTGAACTGAATGTGTCAGGAATGCCGTCTGGTTGTTACAATTTTTATCGGCGTATACCCAACTTTTTTAATATACGTGACGGACAAGTTTATGAATAATTAGGCACACCCGAAAGTGTTGCGCACTGCGATTAATCACTGAAGTACCCCCTATCCCACTGCCCCGAGGTGACATGGTGAGTGTTATGGGGCTGGAATCTGCTTGGTTGAAAAGATTCGAACGCTCATTAACAAACAATGCGAGGCACGCTGCGCAAAAGCAAACAAACAGCAATCGCTTCAAATGCCAAAAACCAACAAAGTTTTACGCACACACCCTGAACTACCGACACACTTGACACAAATGGAAGCAGCAACAACGGCAACTAACAGCAATGGGGAATGAAAGGGCAGGAGAGGCAAAAGGGGGACTTGCAGCAAACGGGAAACTTTTAATTTCTTGCCAACACACAAAACCGAGTTGGCGGCCACACGTCAGCGACTGAAGTGAGCTGGGCCAGGCTCTCAAAGAAGAAGGGTGAAGGGAGCGTTAGTCCACAACTGCTACTGCTACGACAACTCCAAATACAACTACAACACTTGCGAGTGCATTGAAGCGTGAAATTATTTAAACAATTTTCGTTGAAATTGCACTTGCCGCACGCGTCAGCAGTACTTGGCGGTGTCCAAGCGGAGAATGGCAAACAGCAAACCCGTAACCAACTCAGCAGGATATGTTGTATCAGAGTTTGCCTATGTGTGTATGTGTGTGCACGCAATTGCAATATTCCACAAGAGGCGTTGCTGCTAATATCCTAGTGAGAAATAGTGGAAACTGTCGAATGAGTGCATGTGCTGTTAGTTGTTGTTGTTGTTGTTGTTATGGTTGTTGCTGTCGCACAGTGTGCACTTGTTAATTACACTTTAATTTGTTGCGTAAAATGTTTGTTTAATGGCGGCCCTCGTCGACATGTTTTTCACACTTTTGTATACACTCAATGACGTCGACATTTTGGTTTACACCCCAAAAAAAAATGGGTGGGGCGGTTCCCAACCCGATGTGTGGCAGCCCATTGTTTAGTATGCAACAACATTTCGTATAATTAAACGCACGCACCCAAAAATTTCAGCCACGCCCAGGCAACTTTATTTAGTCAAGTTTTTGTCGTGCGCAGCGAGTGGCAACTGCGATAATTTTGCATTTACATTTGACTTAATAAGTTGTGCATATCAAGTGCCAGAACGAGTCACACAAGCGACAGAGACAGGCGGAGACGAGCGAGTAGGAGATAAGAGCAGCAAAGAGAGGGTGGGTTGGTGGAGGAAAGTGATGTTTAGAAGGCAGCTTACAAAGTTGCATCTCAGCGCAGCAACTACTTAAAAACTTTGTTATAATTAAGCAAAAGCTAAAAACAACTCAAAAACTCGCCAGCATCCAACCCCAAAAGAAGATCCACTGAGTAATGACTAACGAATACTAACGCAAAACACTAATGCATACACACAAACACTCACACGCACACACACAAACATGCTTTAGCTCAAAGTCAGATTTCTTAGGGATTACAGGCCCCAGAACTTTCCAGCTCATGCGTAACACATCAAGTTGCTCATACGTTATGTGCGCCGAGCCGAGGTCTGCGGCCAATTTGATTGCTCAGGATGAGATACGCGCCCATTAACAATGCGAGGAATACACGCGTTACTGGCTGATTAATCGCTGTAAGGTCCTTCAAACGATACGAACAGTATGATGGACCTGCACAAAGGGAGTCCTTGCGCACTTCATTCGAATTTGATGGCATTCCGACGGCAATTCAGCTTTCAATTGCTGCATTTTTAATGCCAACATTTTACATCGGGTCATAAACCGAGAGATTTTTTGGTTGCTATATGCCCTCTTCCCTGTAGCTGAAAAAAAGGGGACAACGAGACAACCTACATGTAAGGACAACTAAACCGGAAAGATTTTTGCACCAGAAATAACAAAACTTTTCCGAAAAAAAACTAATCAGCTTAAAAATGGAAATCGAATTTTTCCACTTTGATTTTCCTTTGATTTTCAAAATAATAATTTAATTTAACAAATAACAATATTTATTTTGAGAATTCAGCTCATCTGGTTTTTGGCAGCTGACATATCTCTTTTTTCCGACTGGTCAGATTGTGCAATATTTTCGGGCTCTGACCAAAATGCCTTTAGGGTATTTTGCCGTGAAAAACACGGAATGCTATGAGATATCCTTTTGCCACATTTGATTGACATTTTGTGAAATTTGTCTGTTTTCTTTTTGTGTTTTCCTTTTTGGTGCTTATGCTGTGCGGCAGGTATCCTGGATACGACATCGAGATATTCACATATTGACAGTGGGCTCGTACACGTACACGTCCGATCAGAGGTTTCAGGCAACACATCATCAGGACACCGATGACTGGACGCTACAGATAAAATGGGCCCAGAAGCGAGATGCGGGCATGTACGAATGCCAGATATCAACGCAGCCCGTTCGCAGCTATTTTGTCCGTCTCAATGTTGTCGGTAAGTATGCGTTTGAGTGTGGGTTTGATTTGGAGCATGTAGCTCGAGCTGTAAGCTTGAGTTTCACATCGGTTTGAGTTTGAGTTGAGAGCAGTGACTTTGGCTTTGGCTTCATAAAAAAATCAACCATTTGTCGCAAATAACAAAAGGCAAAGGACACTCGCCAAAAAAAGCAACAAACAAAAAAAAGTTGTTGAGCAAATAAATTACAGCAAACGAGTGAGCAACACGCATAGCGGCGGCAACGACGACGACGGCGACGACGTCGGCAGGAGGGCGTCAAGTAACGTCGAGGACTTGGTTTTTATACGACAATAATTTCATTTTATCTTGTAGTTTATTATTCTACAGTGTCAGCCAGAGGCCTGCCTGCCTGACTGCCTCCTGACTGCCTGCCTCCTGTGAGAGCCTCCTGCCAGCCTCCGCTTATGTCAGCTTTTCTGTGTCTGCCTCGTTTTACCCGCGTTTTTCAAGCATTTCTCCTACTTATTCCCATCTTTTTTCTCTTCCAATTTTTTCTTTTTTTTCGGTTGCTCGTCGTCTGCACTTTTCATTGGTTTTCACTGTTGACAGTGCCAACGGCGACCATACTTGGCGGACCTGACCTTCACGTTGATAAAGGCAGCACCATAAATCTCACTTGCACTGTAAAGTTCAGCCCAGAACCACCGGCCTACATATTCTGGTACCATCACGAGGAGGTAATTAAACTTTATTGTTACAATTGTCACGAAAATGCGTTTGATTTTTTTTTCATCTACTTTAGTTGTAACTTTTCTAGTGGCTATTTCGCCATCGTCATCTTGGCAACGAGTGAGCCTTGTAGTTAATTAATTTGATTTGCATACTTTTAAGTTTTGCCATAGCACATTTAATTAACAACAAATATAAAAGTTGGTCAAGCAAAAGATTTCACAGCCCCTTAAAAGAACTTAAAGGTCAAAAATACCCGCATAAGTCGAAACTTCAAAATGCCATAACTTCGTCAAAACTCAACTTAGATTAAAAAGCGAGGGCTTTTTGATCATAGTTTTTCCCCTAAATCAATCGTACATTCAAAGTTGAAAACGTGATTTTGAGTCGGAAGACAAGCAAAAATTATAGCCTGAAAATCGATGTACCCATAAATGGGCATAGATCGAAACTTCAAAATGCCATAACTTCGTCAAAACTTAACTTAGATTAAAAAACGAGGGCTTTTTGATCATAGTTTTGCCCCTAAATCAATCGTTCATTTAAAGTTGAAAACGTGATTTTGAGTCGGAAGACAAGTAAAAATTATAGCCTGAAAATCGATATATCGACATATGGGCATAGGTCAAGACTTCAAAATGCCATAACTTCGTCAAAACTCAACTTAGATTAAAAAGCGAGGGCTTTTTGATCATAGTTTTTCCCCTAAATCAATCGTACATTCAAAGTTGAAAACGTGATTTTGAGTCGGAAGACAAGCAAAAATTATAGCCTGAAAATCGATGTACCCATAAATGGGCATAGGTCGAAACTTCAAAATGCCATAACTTCGTCAAAACTCAACTTAGATTAAAAAGCGAGGGCTTTTTGATCATAGTTTTGCCCCTAAATCAATCGTACATTTAAAGATGAAAACGTGATTTTGAGTCGGAAGACAAGTAAAAATTCTACTCTAAAAATGGATACTTGGGCATAGGTCGAAACTTCAAAATGCCATAACTTCGTCAAAACTCAACTTAGATTAAAAAGCGAGAGCTTTTTGATCATAGTTTTGCCCCTAAATCAATCGTACATTCAAAGTTGAAAACGTGATTTTGAGTCGGAAGACAAGCAAAAATTATAGCCTGAAAATCGATGTACCCATAAATGGGCATAGATCGAAACTTCAAAATGCCATAACTTCGTCAAAACTTAACTTAGATTAAAAAGCGAGGGCTTTTTGATCATAGTTTTGCCCCTAAATCAATCGTTCATTTAAAGTTGAAAACGTGATTTTGAGTCGGAAGACAAGTAAAAATTATAGCCTGAAAATCGATATATCGACATATGGTCATAGGTCAAGACTTCAAAATGCCATTAATTCGTCAAAACTCAACTTAGATTAAAAAGCGAGGGCTTTTTGATCATAGTTTTGCCCCTAAATCAATCGTACATTCAAAGTTGAAAACGTGATTTTGAGTCGGAAGACAAGCAAAAATTATAGCCTGAAAATCGATGTACCCATAAATGGGCATAGATCGAAACTTCAAAATGCCATAACTTCGTCAAAACTTAACTTAGATTAAAAAGCGAGGGCTTTTTGATCATAGTTTTGCCCCTAAATCAATCGTACATTCAAAGTTGAAAACGTGATTTTGAGTCGGAAGACAAGCAAAAATTATAGCCTGAAAATCGGTATATCGCTTTATGGGCATAGGTGGAAACTTCAAAATGCCATAACTTCGACAAAACTTGACTTCCGACCATGGCATTTTGATTATGGTCAAAGTTGAAAGCACGACTCTGTCTCGAAATTCATGGAGAAATCCTGCTCTTTAAAAAGAGCGTTGTGGCTCTAGTGAAACTTTCCACAGCCATAACTATTTCAAAACTTAACCGGCTTTAAATTATCATGGATTTCTTATCATGTTGCGAGCTCAAAATAAATATTACATGCATAGTTTGAATGTCGTGTTTTTGATAGCAAATAACTTATCAGCAACTCCTTCGCAAGCAGCACTCACATCACGGAAACTGAATCCTTTAATGCCTTGCCTTCAACAGGAGAAGCAACTCTCGTGCGTGGAGCTTATTTGCGAGCCGTCGTCGTTATTTAAAGTGACAGCTGTTGATACTTTAATAAGTAAATTAAGGCAGTTGCAAGCACAACCGCATGAGCTGCGTGTCCTGCGTGGCAACCGCGATGTGGGTCAATGGCGCTTCAGTGGCACGCCATTTTAATACTTTAAGCAGCTGGGCGAATTATAAAAAAAACAATTGGAGAGAAGCAGCTTGGCGCATCCAGGTGGCTACATTACACCTAAACCGTTGGCTATCAATTACTTGTGTTAGTTTCAAGCGATTTAAGCAGCATAAACAGCCTGGCTAATTGTGCAGCATTAATAGCGCTTAAGTCGCAACAGGACTTGTGCCAGTTGCAAATAAAGAAAGAGACAAAGCGAGAAAGAGAGAGAGTCCGAGACGTAGTCGTAACAGTTGCAGGCTAATTGCAATGTAAATGCCAAACAAAACACCGACGAAAAAATGGTAAATGTAAAAAGTGGACGCCAGAAGGCAACGTGTTAAAAGTGCACAAATCCTGCTGTCAACGGCTGTTGTTGCTGCAGTTCTTGCTGCTGTTGCTGCACACTTCTTGCTGCCACTTTTATTTCTGGAATTTTCTAATTAAAATCCTTGCAGCTCAGCCCAGAGCCACGCGCCACAATTGTGTGCCTCTGGGCAGGTGCAGGTCTCTGCATGAATGTCAATGTGTGCAGCATACAAGGGAGTGTGGTGTGTGTGCAGCCGCAACCATAGCACAAGCTGCCGTCCTTGCCCCTGCTGCACACGGATTATTTACGATCCATGCAAATTTGCTGTTAATTAGTTTAATGGATGGATAAACTTAGTTGATGCACTTGCTGTTCCTGCTCGTTCTCTCAAGCACTCGCTGCCTCAATGGTATGCAGCACTTTTCTTCTATCACTCACATCCCCTTGCTAATTGTAATTAACGTTACATATTTTCTCCTGCGCGTTCAACGCTATTCAAGTTATTGGCCTGATTCAACTCTTCAGCTCTTCCGCATTGACTTCTAGCATCTGTCCGGCTGCTGAGAGAATCGCTTAACTAATCCCTTCGTGAGTTGGTGCTAGTAAGTTAAGAGGATAAAAAATTAAAAATGTGGAGAGACCATGATATACACATGCTCCATTTTTTAGGTATTGTACATATTTTATATAGTTATAAAAACTACATACATCCATATATGCAAATAGTAGTAGTTTTAAAAAGTGGATCAAGTGTTGCCAGCAATTTTGTCTCGTATTATTTAAACACAATTGCTTTCATATTCTCTATGTTTTATTAATGATAGATGGTGATTCGATCAATTAGAGAAATTAATTGATATATAGTGTTTTATTGAATATATGTATTTATCGTAAACTAAAATCAACAATCTGTTCAAATTGATAAGCTACATTTGCAGAAGACATCATCAACTTTATTTATCGCTTAAATGTGCGGCCGTTGGAAGTGATTTAGCCAGTATTAGCTGACTGTCAAAGCAGGCTTTGCGTTCAAAGTATACAAATGCCAGCAGTATCAGATGCGAATGACACTTGTGCCACATTGTTGTGTCCTGTGTGGCAGACATTTATACACATTTAACATCAGAGTTTTTTATATGGACGATTATTGTGTTGGATAGTGCCTAGAAAGAATGGGTTATGGAATATGCTCATTTTTACTAGACACTCGTTTTGCACAAATATTTCGTTTTAATGTTATTTGGCTGTTGCCAACAGCTGCAATTGCTTGGTATGTAAATTGTACATTTTTGTTGCAGCTCTGTCGCAAAAGCCTTTTCCAATTTACGGATTCACTGGCTGTCAGTTGCCAGTTGCCATGTACCAGTTTACCCATTCACCAGTCTGCCAGCCTGTCACTGTAAGCCGTCGCTTTCATTAACCAATTTGCCTGCAAGCAAGCCGACAAGCAAGCAAGAACAACAAGGGCAACAGCAACAGCCACAGCAACAACAAATTATAATACAAATACGGAATTTATGCTGATAGCGATGACAGCAATGGACTATAATGACAACCAGACTTTCGTTAGTTCCGTTCCCTGATAGGCAAACTTTTTACTTGTGCCTGGGCAAAAAGTTGTTATGCCAAAGTTTTTGGGCATTGTCATTGTTTTTTATATATCGAGCATATCTACAGTTTCATAGCGCCAATATATACATAGATATAGCTATTGCTCGGTATACGTTACGTTTCCCTATCGTCATCACTATCAGTGACGCCAACTTTTCTTTCATTTTTCATATTATTGCAAATGCCGTCGATTAGCTGAGATTATACAGCAAATTATGCGTCCTCCTTCTACAAATGCTATCACATCCAAAATGGGGGCGTAGACAGCTGCTTATTTCCGCTCTACTCTATTCTATTCGCAGTTCGTTTGTTGTTGCCTCCATTTTCTTGTCGCTGTCAGCGGCATGATGTGTTAATGTCAGCTATTTGCTCTCTGCCCTCTGTCCTCTGTCCTTTGTACTCTTAGTCCGCCTGCCCCCGCTCTGTGACTCTCTGAACTTTCTGTATTGGTATTGGCAAATTATTCTGGTATTTGTTTTTGTCGTCGCTTTGAGCATCTGCCTCATTTTGTGACTCAATATGCAGCTCGGTTTGCCCTGCTACTATTAGCAGCAGTCGACATTTGACATTTCTGCCCTTCTACTACACTCGGAGAAATGGTCATGCTTTGCAACCAACTGCAACACTGCAAGTGTTGTTAAAATTTTGGAGTACATTTAACACTTGACATAAGCAGAGAGTGTAATGAAACCTATATCCAAAATACCAACAATCAAGTTATTTTTTTGACCACAACATTCCTTTTTTTCTCTGTGTGTACGAATTACATTAATCGATAATGAAGTTGAGTTTGATGCTGCTAATATGTCTGCTACGTATCTATCTTTCGCACAGAATGGCATCATCATAATGAGGCTGTTGCCAGCGCTGTTGCCACTTGCTTTTATCCTAAGTAAACCGATGTTGGCCTCTGCTCTCACTTGATTAACATAATTTTTGTTACTTATCGCCGTCTCCCTTCAGCGCGCTGGAGTCTTCAATAACCTTTCAGCTTTCGTTAAGTCAACTTTAATCAGGCGCCCAGGCATTAAATTCCAATTAAAATCGCAATTTAAAACGCATTTCGGGGGGAACAAGGGCCTGTCGCCATTGAAAAGTAAACAAGACGCGCATGTCAGCATGTTTCGCTGATTTGTAATGTCTGTCAAGAGCAGCTGTTGTTACCTTATGCCCCACTCCATCTCGCTGCCTTGCTGGCTGTCACACGCATTTGAAAATTACGAAAAAATAAAACAAAACAAAAACACATATTATGAAATTTGAACATCCGCGTTAAACAACAAACAAGCGGGAGAGGCACTCGCTTATTATTATTTGCCAGGACCAAAGGGCCATAAGAAAAACAACATTTTCCTGCGCCCCACATTGTTTTCACATTATGTGTAGGGCTGGGGATAGGGTGCGGGTTTTGATGCCAATGCTGTGACTACCGTTACTTACCCCGACTTTTGCGTAATGCTCTTCCATTTGCAGGTCATTAATTATGATTCATCAAGAGGCGGCGTGTCGGTAATTACCGAAAAGGGCGATGTGACAACCTCATTTCTGCTCATACAGAATGCAGATTTGGCCGATTCCGGCAAATACTCGTGCGCCCCCTCCAACGCAGATGTGGCCAGCGTTCGTGTGCATGTTCTAAATGGTAAGTACCATCACCAGCAACATTCACTACAACGACAACTACCACTAATCACTACCACACTGCAACATAATGACACACATACACACACACACACACATATATTTATAGAGCATTCATCTGCACATACACTAATGTGTGCATCATAGGCTGTCGGAGTGTGTGTGTGCTCTCTGCTGAAAGTGTTGCATGCAACTAGGCACTGCAGCAGCAACAAAGACAGGAACATGTTGAACACAATGTTGCTCGACTATAAAATGTCCAGGATAAACAGTTTTATAAATAAGATTAAAATTTTAAAACAATTCAGTAATTTACCACAACAGGTGAATTAAATTTAAATTAAGCTCAGTTCGAGCAGCTTGCTGATTTGTAGGCAAACATTTATTTGAATTTAATGGGATTAACCTCTCCTAAGAAATGACAGGGTATTGAAGTAGCACAAATTGATAATTGTAAAAGCGTTACACATTAAGTGCCAAAGTGCCTCTGCCGGCTGCAGTAGTAATGTCTCTGTCTCTCTTTCTATCTCTGGGTCAGTGTTTTTGGCATTTTAGCAAATTTGTGTGAGATTCCCAAAGCTTTCAATGTTGGCCCCGGCATGGGGGCACCCAAAGCGACAGGCGACATGTTTTTGTAGCTTACGGCAAAAGGCAATTGCAAAAACGTTCCGAGCCTGCACCGCCCGGGAGGGTCAGTTTATGAAGTCAAACGGTGCGACAATGTTGCATGTTCTTGTCAGGTGATTGACGTTGCCCCAAGCGCAGCCAGCAGCGAGCGGTAAGTGGCAATCGAAATCGCAACGACAAATGTGGGAAATCAGCTGAATTCAAGCGATGCGCAGGTGAATAGGGAAATGTTTTCTCAGAAAAGAGAAATTACCTAGAATATCTAGAACGCTGCGGGGTGGTGGCAGCGGATATTGTTGTCTGGCTAACTGCCACAAAACGATACATCCGCCATCGATTTGTGACAGTTCCGGCGACTTGTGTCTGAAATAATATATATAAATTGATACATATGTATATACATTTTACAATTTGGCTTGATTTCCACCAGGACTGGTCACAAAGAGATGCATGCAGCACAATGTAAACGTGGCCCCAATGTTGTTTCACTAGATGTTGCCCCAGGCGCCAGTTGTAGCTTCGTCGTGTTTTTGGGGCACAAGTGAAACACACATAATCACATCAATTATGACCAAATTAATTAGCACACTGCGGTTAATTGCAGGCAACTAAATGGCAGCCTCCAAACATACCACTGGTCTCCAATGGATTGAAAAGGAGGGGGCGGAGGGGGTGGCATGTGGGGTTGGCCAAAGACGTATCCTTATACAGCATCTGTTGGCGGCGACATTAACAAATTGCAATTGGGAGAGCTGGTAAGGACTGGCAAGGAATACTTGCAATTTGCCAGCATAATCGCTGTCGATTGGCGTAGATTTGACACAGTTAAAATAAATTACGTAATTGTGAAAGGGAAAACAACAACAACAACAATAACAACAAATGCAAACCGCACAGCAATACAATGCCACTGACAGCACACAGAATGGCATGCAATTTAAAGCCGGCTCCACAGTCCGGCATGAGGTTAGACAGAGAGGGAGAGCGAGAGAGAGAGAGAGAGAGGGAGAGGGACAGATAGAGGCATACCCCCCAGCCATCTGGCACGTTTTTCAATCATGCTAACGGCGCCATGGTGACCAACAGGCCCCGCATTCCCCCCGTATCCCTTAAGCCACTTCCTTTCTCTGGTCTGCAGGCTGCATGCCACAAATGGACCGCAAATGGCAGCATGCGGAAATCCATGCTGCAGCTTTTGTAAACGTTTGCCAGCCATTATGCATGAATGCATAGAAATACATGATGTCACACACACACACACACTAACACTCATACAGGTGCAGAAGGGGCGGCAGCAAAATAATGAAGTGGCTGGCAATGCAAACGACCCGACACAGGCCACGCGTTTACAATCCAAATACCACAGAAAAACACAATTCTCTACCTTTATTCAATATATCGAATTCCATTATACTCTGCACTGTTTAAACAATTGTTTCTTAGTTTCCATTTATACTATTTTGTGGCTGCAATCGATTTAAACACACTACATTTAAAGCGGGGAAAGTAGTAAAAGCTTCAAAAGTGTATTTAGATATTTATATCGAGTGTTACTTTTTTTAAAGCAAAACTCACATTTAGTTACATTTGCATCAAGTATTGAAATGGCAGCTTATATTTGATCACATTTTTGTGAAATGCTAGACAATTTAATAAGACTACTGTAGCATGTCTATAAAAGAAATGGTTTGAAATATGCAAATTTTGTGGGTTTTGTGGGCACCGTGTGCGGTGGCTGTTGCTGTTGATGATGTTGGTAGGGTGTGCGATGTTGATTGACACCAGCGTCCAATGCCGTTTTATGGCAAAGGCAATGACGAACAACAGCGAATATCAGGCACACCCTCACTCATGTGTGTGTGTGAGTGTGTGTCTGGGTTTTGGACCAACAATGTGACTACGATTGCTGACAGGACCCACAATTCTCTCGTTAATGGCATCAGAAACAGCAACAGCAACAGCAGCAACACCAACAGCAACAGCAGCAACAACAACAACAAAAACAGCCGTTGTGACAGGCAAACAAAACCCAGGCGTTCGCTCGCGTTGACCAACGTAGTACAACAATGGAACGTGGCTTGAACTTGTTGGCCATGACTGACATACACATGCCGGTCATGTCAGTACGCATTTGGCATAGCAAACTGCAACAATGAGACAGACAAGCAGCAGAGCCGCTGAGAGGGCAGCCCAGCCAAGCTAAGGCAGAGAGGCACAAAGGCAAGCAGATATTTTTGGGGCTTATTGGTATCCAGAGTTATGCGAAACACTCTCAGACAGAGTGGAGTCGTGCAGTGGTGCAGTGGCATGCAAGCGTATCAATAGTGTGGGCAAGCAATTTCTTGCCGTTCTGCAGGCAAACCAAGTTTACAGCTGTTTCATTTGCAGTCAATGTGCGTTTGCAGCAGTCGTTGCTGAAACCGAATAATTCTCGTTAAGTGCAAAAGCATTCAGTACACTGTTCAACAAAAATGCGACACGTATATGTTAGTTTGCCTTGATTTACATTTTCTATTTGATTTTACCTCGGATTTAAAGTTTTCTCTAAGAGTACATTTTTGTTTTGGTTTTATTTTTTTAAAGTCTCGCTTTTCAATACCACGTACATTCTAAACATCCTTTGTGATAAATAATTGAACTGGAATTTCCAAACTTTTGTGCACGTCTTCGGATTACACAAAACCCATTTATTGTTTGTATGCTCGAGTGAACTTAGAAAAAAAAAAACTGAACTGAAAAAACTCAAAAAAAAAAAAGTATGTTTAATTGAGAAGAAAACCAGCTACAAGTTTTTCTCATGCAATTGAAATTGCTTGAAACCAAATGCATTCCACAGCAGCATTTTTAAGCCACTGTGCGTTGCTGCTCTATCAAATGGGATACTGAGAGATTGAATTGGTTTTGCCTTGATTTCGCTGTCACCTGCTAAATCGCTTTGACTGCTCTTCAATTTGGATTAAAATTGAGTATAATGAAAATTTGCAAGCGCTGCGTGTTTCAAAGGATACTCCACTACCAGTCTCCTGTTTTGGCCTCTTGATGCGTGCCCCATTCAATTAATGTTTGTGATATTTTAGTTGTTTGGCACATGTGGCAGCTGTTGCTGCGGTTATTTGTGGCCCACACAGGATGAGAGGAAGAGCGTTTCCATATTGATATTTGTGTGACAGGGCACAAAGCCTTCAGCCTTCAGACTTTAGTCGGCAGCGTAGTTTACACTTGAGAAATCAAACGAAAGCCCCACTGACCGAGAATACATATCGCATGCGATGGCAATCACAATCGGGACAAATGTCCTGCCAGCTGCTACTGTTCGAGCCGTTTGCCAGCATCAACAAAACGAACATGTTCAACTTTCGATATACTTTTAGCCAGTTTGAAATTTTCTTGGCCGTCTGTATGGCGCTTTTGTTGTCTCACCGCGTGTCCTGTGTGTTCTGACCTGGCTGAACATCAACTCCCGCCTGCTGCAGCACCACCTGCACTAAGGCCAAATGGCGTGCTACGCTACGCTCTCCCAAACACTCCTTAAAATGCCAAATGCCAAGGAACCGTCGGAGACGTAAAGCCTTGACCTGCTGCTGAACTCGCAGCGCCAGGACTTGAAACTGAAGCTGAAGAGAGAAGCCTACCAAGATATCGGACTGCCAAGCAGCAGTAGGGTTCAATTCTCAGTTCTCATGGTTCGCTGCACGTATCGGAGTCATTGGCTAACCCAACTTTCTGCCCGCCTCCTGCCTCCTCGCCAAGTTCACACAGAATCCAATCCTTTGACCAAGTTTGGCTCAAGCTGCTTGTGTGCAGGGATTAGCTTTGTATTTTGTCACAGGAAATTACATTTCGCCTTAAGGATGCCGGAGCGCAAAAATTTCGTTCGTTTCATTGTTTGTGCGTGTGTGTGTGTGTGTGGTATGTTCAAAATGAGGTGTATGTCCTGTGCGGATTGCGACTCCGGCTACGACTATATGTTGTCCTGTTATCTAATCGCTTGTACGTGTATAAATGTGCTTGCTTGAGCTCAGGATTCGTTTCGCTTTCATCTCATCTCCCGGCCAACTGCTCCCACATCTTTCTCACCTGGCAAATTCGTAACTTTGGCTCCATTAGTATTTACACTACAACTAAACTACTACTACATACATACATACATTTCCGGTGTGTGTGTCTGTTTCAGTATCAGCTCTCATGGCTGCAATTCCTGAGCCAAATAACGGACTAACAACCGAAACTTTTCCTGTGCACAAGGATATCGCTGCGAATTCGTTACGTGTGTGTGTGCGTGTGATTATTTAAATGACAATGATTCTTGTGTGTTGATAGACGACAACTAATACACTGCCCGAAAGCATTCAACTTTAATTTTCGATATGTGCCAACGGAAAGTTAAACAAATTGACTAAGCACACGGAAGAGTTGGGTGGAAACCGGGAGTTTGGTTAGCAAGCAAATCCGTTTTAATTATTTCGCTTCACTGAAAACGCGAACTTGTAAACGGAATAATAAAGACAGGCAAGTGCTCAAATGTTGATTGACTCATTAATAAAATATTAATGGAGTGAAATATGCAGGGGGAGAGAACTCCTGAGCAACAAATGTGGATATGAGAAATGTACAACTTTAAGTTTAAAGCTATGTCAAGTTGTGTACGAAATTAATAACATATTAATAAGTAGTTGTCTAGTCGAGTCTTGAGATGACTTCATCTTATTATTTATTATTTATATTATTGTTATTTATACATTTGCATTTTATAACAAGCATTCTGTATTATTAACATAAAACTTTATCGAGTTTTCTTTGATTTCCCAACTGATTGACGTTTTATAGACACTATTTGATGTTTGGCCTAGTTCATTTCGCTTAGTGTACAACGGCTGGAGCTTGGGCTAAAAACTTTAGCCATAACTTATGATAACATTTCCGTGAGCCGTAGTCTTGCAATGCCTCCCGGCCTCAGCTCCCTCGCTCACAGTACTGCCGCAGTTCTGCCTTGCCGCTATTCATGTTGAGCCAATCCTTGGAGATTGCCGTCTAACATAATTTGGGCCATGTTCTACGAGCCACTGAAAGCCGCAGCAAGCCTAACCAACTCCATTGCAACACATATACACACACAAACACACACAGGCACGCACACACGCAGCCACGACCATATTTATAAATCCGCAGCTAATAATATACGGCTTTTGTTTATTAGATTCATATGTTTTGTAGTCAAGTTGCTTCAAATGTGAATGTGTGTGTGTGTGCGGATGTGTCTGTGTGCGGGTGTGTATGGGTACGTGTGTGTATTGGTGTGGCACTCATTATGTTTGGTTTTATGGTCGCACTGCGTGCTCCAATAGACCCCCAAAAAAGACTCCCTCTGCAATCATCCCCACCTCCGCCCGCTTATTGGCGGAAGCTTCTGCCTGAAGTGATTTTAATAAAATTGGCAAAGCGTGTAGGTAAAAACAAGTTGGGTCGGGCATGAGTGATGAGGGGGAGAGTGGCATGTAAATCCTGACCAGAAATCGCTGGCGTTAGCACATTTTTTTGTAGCTGTTGCTGCTTCTGTTCTTTCTGTTTGTCGCTCAATGACGAAATCGTGCACAAATTGCATGATTTACGTAATGGAATAAATAAAATAAATTGCTTAATTTACTGATAAATTACTTGGGCACAAAAGCACAGGACTCGGGTGTGAGCGTGAAAAAGTGTATGCGTATGGTTGACACACACACACAACGTTAACTTATTA
This sequence comes from Drosophila paracracens, assembly GCA_035044025.1. NCBI lineage: Eukaryota > Metazoa > Arthropoda > Insecta > Diptera > Drosophilidae > Drosophila > Drosophila paracracens. The sequence continues at coordinate 2,353,413 of JAWNMN010000713.1, forward strand.
AGCACATATGTACCTTTGCATAGTTGTGTGGTTGGGGCCACTTTTGCCTTTTTACTTTGGCACTTTTTGTGTGAGATTAATTTAAGCACAAGGACCAGCTGCAGGCAACACCACACTCACCACACACCCATACACACAGAAGCACCCACACACCTATTCACTTATACAGATAAAAGAGTATAAACTATGTCTACTTAAACTACAATCAAGCAACAATGGCAGGACATCTAAAGACCTGCACCTGGCCACAACCGGCAACTGGCCTTATCCTGACCAGCCTGCTGACCCGTGCGACGCATTTACAGCCATCCATCCAACCATACCCAGCCCCAACCCAGCCCCAACCCCTTTCTCCATCTCGATTATTTACAGAAGATTTATGCCAAAAGCTAATTTCATGGAAAAACGTATTGTTCTTGCCTGCTTGCCTTGTGTTTGGGTGTGTGTTTGGGGTTGTGTTTGGGTGTGTGCTTTTTGTTTGTGTGTAGTTGTATGTGTTTCCAGGTCAGCTAAAACTGGTCAGTTACGTTGCGAATTATTGTTGTTGTTGCTGTTGCTTATAATCTAATTATTTATGTTAATCGCTCTCTAAAGAAGCTCAATATATCAAATTTCCATAGATTTATTATGTGCAGCCAACTATAATACAAAGTAAATCTACTAAAAATTTATATTTATGTGTACCTCAGCTGCACATAATAAATATGCACACACACACATATATATATATAAATGAATTTACGCTCGACTACCTATTTATTGTAATCCTTTTTTGCTCCATTAAAATGGATGTTAATGTTCGTAAATTATGCGGCAGATGAATGTATATGTATGTATATGCGCCGTAGTTTCATGATATAATTATGTTTTATTCGTTAAATGGAGTTTGGAAGCCAAGAGGCGTAAGTTCTATCGTTGAACATGATTGGCTACGTTTCGCAGCTGACTTGGCCGAATCCTCTTAACGAACTAATCGAAAGTCATTTGGTCGTTGCAGCTGCATGCAGTTCACTGGAAACCAATGTGCATAGTAACAACAACAACAAACAGCAGCAACAGCAGCAACAGCAGCAACAAAAATCACTTTAGCCACCAAGCGGCAATAATAACAAAAAAGCAGAGCAATTGCAATTTGCCCCAGCTAATCTCAAAGGATATGTGCACAGCTGTAAAACAACTCTAGCTCTCTCTCTCTCTCTCTCTTCATTGCTTATACACTGCCTCCCTTCTACTCTCTCTCTCTCTCTCTCTCTCTTTTATTCCCTTGCACACTCCTTTGATTCCTGCATAATGCCCTTCTCTCAATGTTGCTGCTGCTCTGCGTGCAGTTCGAATTTTCAATTGAATTCTACTTTTAATATGCCCCTAACTGTGCGCATATAACTGTTTATATGTGTATATCTGTGTGTGTGTGTGTTTGCATGTGTCTGGGCGCCCACACACTAAGCACTTGTGTCAAAGCGGCATCTGACCCCAAGCTGATAGCTGACCTCAGATAGCAATAACAACTATTCAAATTGTACACAACTCTGAACTCATTTCGGGGCTGAGCAGAAAGCGGGCGTCAAAATTTAATTAAAATTTCATTTTTTTTTTTCATTTTTCGATTCGTTTACCCACTGGATAACTGCATATGAGAATTGACAGCATTAAGCAGCACCAGTTTTATGCACTCAAAATTTTTGGAATTACTTGCAGCAGTGGTGCGGTGGTGCGGCGACGGCGCCATAAACTCAATTATGACAACTGAAAGCATCGCAGCCAGTACAGCCAAAGATAGAAAAATGCTAAAAAAAAAAAAAAATAAAAAAATAAAAAATTCAATTATCTTGCTTCGGTCTGTTCGCCAAATGCGATTGATCGCCCACCTCCTCAGGCTGCTTGCCCCTGCAATTCGCTTCCCGCGAGCATTTTCCAAATGGACATTTTGTCATTTCCAAATTTGTCACTTGACATGCGGCAGCAGCAAAAGCAACAACGACAACAGCAGAAGTGTGGCTACTTGGTATTGGTTGCGGGTGGCTTGTTGTTGCCGTTAGTATTGGTATTGTCGGTTCGTTACATCGGCATTCGGTGGCATAATGTTGGCTTTAGCATTAACGTCAGTCAATTCCCCTAGAGTCGATGTCCTCGTTTGTCCGACTGCAGACTTTTTCACGAATGTGATTTGAATATTCGTTCTTTTTGGTCTGCCTGGTTTTTTTTTCTTTTTGCATTGAATACGAGTAAAGCGCATCAATCATTCAGTTGAGCATCAAGTGAGCTGAAGTGTATAGTAAATGTCACTGGCATGACCAAAGGCCAAGGACCAAGGGCCAAAAGCTAACATACAGCATGCCACATGCTGAGAACGAGACGAGGAGCGAGTGAGCGGGAGCAGCTGCCACCTAGCCAACGTACACGTACCAACTCCGTGTCCGGGCTTCTTGCTGTGCTTTGCACTTCCGGTTTGCACAGGCATTTCCGTTGGCCTCCCAAGTAACTGGTCTGAGTCAATGGCTTCTTTAACCTTCCAGCTATGTGCTTATGTATTACAAATTGAAGGGCATTACAAATCCAGCAAAAGTACCTACAAAGAGATATATCCATATTTGTCAACAGTCTGCAGAAATGGATTTTTATAAAGTAACTTCGATGCGAACTAGCTACACAATATCATTAAATATTTATGAATTTATAGTGCACAAACTGTGACATTACAAACACATTAAGATGTGCATTAAGACCCTGACAGAAATATTCGAGAATATTGGAAAATGGTTCTAATAGGAGATAGATCAAAAATTAAAGTAAAACAACTGCGTTCTCAAAAAATTTCCCAAGCCCCAACTTGGGGGATATTAAAGGGGGGATATTAAAGTATATTTCTACATAAATTTATAAATAGTTTAATAATAATAATTTAATAAGCTAATAAGCGCAAAATTTTCAATATTTAAGCAAACATTCTTTAACAAACAAAAGACAGTGTTTGGCTTTTTCCAAAAGCTGTGCCCAGTCAGTCTAGAACTTTAAACTATTTTTGGTAGTGTAGGGATGTGTTTGGGTGTGTTTATTTAATAACTGTATGTCTCCATTTGCTGGCCTCATCGTTGTTGTTGTTTTCGTTTCTTGTTGTTATCATTGCAATTACCTTTTTGGCCCTGAGCCACATGTGAGCTCGTTGAGTCTGTTCTGTTCTGGTCGTTCGTTTTATGCCTGTTGCCGGCCTGCTGGCTTTTGTGCAGGTGATTTACCCGGTGTGACATATTCATTTGTTGGACATTTTGATTATTTCAAACGAACCGAAAATCCGTTAGGGTAAGTTTGTCGTTTTGGAAGGTGACAACTTCTGCCCTCCAACTCTCTCTGTCTCACCATAATTTTGTCATGTCTCTTGCCTGTGTATGTTATAAATGGCAATTTGCTTGCCAGACTTGAATGGAATTGGAGTTGGTGTTTGTGTTTGTATTCGAGTTTGTGTGCTGTTATTACCAAAAATAGCATTTGGCGAATTAATTAAATACCAATTTAGCTTACAAATTCAATTAGCAGCTACCCATGAGCCAATTTACATTCTCTGCATTTTATGGTGCTTTTATCAAGAGCAAACACTTGTCAATAATTGTATTTTTAATATTCAAACCACAGTTTGATTGCCATTGTATATAAATAGTAGGCCAACCAGCTCTCAATTTTAATAAAATACCACTTCAAATATTTATCAGCAGAATCCATATTTGTGTAAGTATTTTATGTTTCGAATACCAAAAATCTTGAGCAAATAAATTTAATTAAATATAAACATCAAGTTTTTATATTGATTTTTTTATTTTGAATAAGTTGATAGAGAAAAATGCATAACATGTCACGCAAATTCCCATATCAATAGTACTCTTAAATTTATTTGGCATTTATTCAATGATTTTAGCAATGTAGGCATGCAAAAAACACACAGAAGAAACATTTTAACAAAAATTCCCATTTACTCTCTGAATATATCTTGTGTGCATTATTGTTATATTCGGCCTCTTGTTTCGTTTGAATCAATTGTGACGCCAATTTGTTGGTTGATTTCATTCGTGTTTTTGTTTCGTTGTACACTTTCCCAGGGGCTCACACTTCCCCTCTCCTCAGACAACAGCATACTCTGGCCAAATAGTTTTCAGGCATTTTCAGAAAAATACATACGTGCAGCATACCGAAATGGAAATGTGGAAAACATATTTTTGTTAAATTTTTTTTGCATAGCTTTGTTGTGTTTCTTGTTTTTAAGTTGCCGTAGTGAGAATATTTTTGAGTTCATTGTTTTACTGTTGGATATGGATAAATGTTTATGTTTTTCCTTACTAAGCTGAGCATTTGTTAGCGCTGATGCTGGCAGCCAACTGCAATCTTGTTTTGATTGACCAACGAGCAGCCAGCTGGAACAATAATCTGAGCGAAGTCAAGAGTTGAAATAGATAAAAATAAAAACAGAGAGGTTGTTAACGGAAAAATGAAAGTGACTCTTGGCGGTCAGTTGGCAAGTTGAAGGCTGCTCAAAAAAATAAAATAGAATTGTAGATAAAAAGTGTTTTTTGGTGGAACTCTTTAAAGCACAACTGCACCAAATTTACTTACACTTAAAAGCATTTGCTTTTAATTAAAATTTTCTACTTGAAGCACTTGCAAAAACCAACACATACATAATCAATTTTAGTCATGCAATTTTAATTACAATTTGTGGGCGTGGGCTTGGACATACACACACAGATTCCCCTTTTGGGTGTGTGTAAATAGCTGTATAATGAATATGCCGCTGTTTAACCCAAGGGGTAGGCATAGCCACGCCCAGTCCTCATGCACAGACAGTGTTTGCAAGAAGTTAATACGCATGCCATGCAACAAATTATATTTATCGCGCATCGCCAAGCATCAAATTATAAGGACGCATCGCTAACCGCCGCAGCAGCAGCAACAAGGATCTTGACGAGAATGCGGCTGTTGCTGCTGCAAATTGATGCTTAAGGACAATTTTCACTTCATTACACGATGTTGCTGCTGTTGCCGCTGTTATCGACGTAGCTTTTGCTGTTGCTGTTGTTACCTTTTCTTTTTTTTTTATGCTGCTCCTTCACATTGCCAACTATTTTTCATGCAATTTTTTCTGGCTTGGTCGACGATTAATTCTTAAGTGTAGCTTAAGCAGCAAAAACATGCGACAACATCAGCAACAACAACAACAACAGCAACAAGGACAACGACATCTGTAAAAGGGACTGTATTTGCTGGCACCGTGAAATTACAAATTGCGCCCGGCGGCCGAAAGATGGCGCCACCACTGCCCACTGTGTGCACCTTTGCATGCCTAATTTAATAAGAAAAAGTGCCAGCCGTTACATCATTTAAAAGCAAACCCACACACTCGCACACATATACGTCGCCACACATACACGCGCATAATTAATTGTGATTGATAGAAGAAATTACTTGCCAGCGGCTTGGCGGGTTTGCTCGACCGGGCTAAAACAGATGGCAAGCGGCATCAAGCCAAAAGGCAAGATGAAAAATCATTTTACAAACTGTCCCATAAGCCAACACCTATACACACACACTCACACACAGGCACATACACATGATCCGCATACCCACACACACACACACACACAGCGGCAAATGGGACATCATAAAGAAACTCAATTTGTTGTCGCTCGAGCGATTTGTTTGCCACGCAAATGAACAAAACGTAGAAGTAAAGCAAAAATGGCCAAAATGTAGGTGTACGTGCAGATGTGTTGCTGTATGTGTGTAGGTAGGTGTAAGGTGTAAGTGAAGGTGAATGCGAGATTGCATATGCAGCAAAAAAGCGTTGGCCATTTTAATTTATGTCGCTCCGGCAGCGCTTGGCTAAGCTGCTTAACATTTGGCCCAAAACGCCCGAAACCCCCCCCCCCCAAGGGACTCTGGCAATAACTGCTTTCACCCACAGCACGGCTGCAGCATAACCTTAAAATATATAGCCAAAGACTAAAAACAATGGCTTAGAGCCATCTAACTGTGTGTATGTGTGTGTGTGTGTGGTTGAGTGTTAGTATAATTCGCTAGCAAATTGAAAATAAACGCTGCACGTTGACTGAAAAAACGTTCTGCTTTTTTTAAACTCTCTTGGTTGTGTGTGTGTGTGTGTACTTCTGTGTGTGAATGGATGTGTGGCTGACTGAAATTTGCGTCGCTAAGCTGCAGACACTTTTACCATGCCAAATGTTCCAGCTTTTAGTTTCTCGCTAGATTCTCTCATAGAAAATTCCCAAGCTTACACCTAAAATATGTATGAAAAGTTGTGAACAATTATTGATGGGATTTTTTTTGGTTTTCCTTAAAATTTACTAACTTACTTGCACTAAAATATTTAAACGACTGTGTTTCTGAATTTATGAAATATTTTTGAATAAACCAAGTATTTTATTTTCGTTTATCTTTATTTAACTACAGAGGAATTCATATGTTGTTCATGTCAGTGTACGTGCTGTCAGTTGGCAAATGGATAAGCTCTGGTTTCGTATGTCAAAGAGATAATGAATTGCATCTCAAGTCAGAATCAGATACCAGCGCCAATTGTAATTCATTCCAGACGCAATTACTGTGGATCTGCGCTCAAGCTGGTTGTGCACCACAAAATTGTGGCTGAGTCTGCTCCTCGTTTATGTTCCGACCAACTAGTTCTTGTCATTTTCCATTTTCCAGCGTTGGCTTAAAGTTCGAGAAATCAAATGACCCTCGGTCAGAACGAATTTGTCGATTTTGTAGATAGCAGAATCGTTGTCTTTACGCTCGGGCTCAGACTCATCTCTCTCATGTCAAGGTCGCTCAACTCTATTCGTGCTCCATTTCAGTTAAATGGGTTTGTGTCGGTGATTTGCAGTGGAAATTGCTTTGGAAAACGTTGCCCAAATGTGCTGCTTGGCTCAGCTCCAATTTATTTTTCTTTTTTATCTTGCTCTTATGTTTTAGCTTTTTATATCAAATTGTCATTTCGCTTATCGATTTACCTGTTGTTGATCCACAGCTGCACAGCTGCGATTGCTAAACAATTGTTTGCCTTTTCAAATAAATTCAAAGCAAGTTGAAAATGTTATGCGAAACTTTTATAATTAAACGCTTAGCGCAGTTGGATATTACTTGGGCACGTGCCTTATTCTAGTATACAACAACTTTTTACCAATTCTTACAGTCCAAGAGGGTTTTTCTAATTTAAAGTTGAGCCAACAAATTATTGCAACAGCGGAAAAACTCACGCTTTCGCCAAACTCAAGTAAACAAATAAATGTTTAAGCTTGACTAAGGATAACAGCCACGCCCACACGCCCAGACTGCTGCCAGTTGGCCAGTGTGCAAGTTACGCTCATTACACACTACCAATAGTTACACACACACAATCAAACACACGCACACACAGCACTTTAGCCGGCAGCACTTAATTACAAAATGTTTTTTTTTCCAACAACGAAAGAAGCAGAAACAACGAAACAGCTGCCAGCAACCCCTGGCTAAACTTCAATCTGTCTGTCCGTCTGTCTGCTATATGTGGGTGTGTATGTGTGTGTATGTGCGTGCATGTGTGTATGTGTGTGAATTGCATAAGATGCAGCATTGTTATTTAGCTTGTCTTGTTGCTTTTGTATTGTGTTGCAAGCAGCTGCAACTGCGCCTCTGCCGCTTGTCAATTGCAACATGCGACGTTGCGCTTTTTGTGCCAATGATGATGAGGGTGGAAACCGAAACGAACCTCCTTTTTCTCTTTTTGCACTCGCTGTCACAGGCAGCTAGCTTAATAGGGTTTTGTTTCGCCTTTTTGTTGGCTCAAACATTTATGCAACCCACTCGCACACAATAAGTTAGAACACAACCACCCAACCCAACCCTCAACCCACTTCTTTTTTTTCCTATTCAAGCATCTGGGCTGCTGATACCCTGTTTCTGGACAGAGAAAGAGTACATTGGTTTAATCTTTACTGCAGACTTCTAACTAATCAGGCAAACTCATAAAATGTATACTTTTTCGGGCGTTTATCCCACAAAATATTAATCTCTAAAAGCTTAAAAAAATGAGTTTAAATTTAATCCCGCTTATCACTCACTTTTTGTCTCTCTTTACCTTTACCTTTTCTATTGTTATTATTACTTATTACATTTGCCACTAGCGCTTTACATATTTTGTTGTGATTATGTTTTTCTGGGTTTTCCGAAGCTTAGCCTTTTTTACAGCTTATCATTTTACATTTTAATATCCCCAGACTTATTACATACATTATGTTATTTATATTGTTGTCTCTCATTTTAAATTTTCTTATTAATTACTCCACTTTAATTGTATTTAATTTATTTGACAGCATTCATTTTAAATTAAGACCGGTTCTAAAAATTGTGGACTATTTTCCACATTTAATAAATAAAAAGTCATCATCCCTTAAGAATCAACTCTCTTGCAGCTATTCTCAGATGTGAATTACACTGCGAACAGAGTATTACATAGTCTGGTTAGACTGCCTGACATTCCTTTATTTTTTGCATGAGAACTGTTGACTGTTTTAAAATTATTACATGTTATTTATAATGTAAGAGTTGGTTGCTGTTGTTGGCTGCGTCGCCCACATTCCTCATTTTTTAGGCGACATGTACTTGCGCCTGCTGCTTTCAACAAAAGAAATGTTGCAAATTAAGCGCTCGGCTGCATGTGCTGCACGAGTTTTCAAGTGCGCTACAAGCCAAACAAAGCAACAACATCAGCAGCAACAAAAGCAATAACAAGTGCAGCGGCAATTGCAGCAAAATTAAATAAAAATTCTCATGTTTCTTTGTGTGCCAGGCAATGCTCAAACCCACAGAAACAGAAACAGACACATACACACACATATACACACACATATACACACACATACACGCACATAAATAAATTTACATAAGTACATGCATATGTACATATCGCTGTCTTGCTCGTAATTGTATTTCAACATGTTTGCCTCACGCTGCGTATACGTAATATTTTATTATGTTGCCGCGTTTTAAATGCCACAACAAGCGCTGCGCGAAAATATGTCATCGTTTTACAAGCGCTTTAACCGTACAACTTTGTTATTTTGGTTGTTCGTTTTGTTGCACCTACCCTTCAACTGCCCCCCTCTGCCTTTTCCATTATTATTGAAGTGCGGCAAACTCATTTTCGAGTCGGTTACTTGAAATTGGATTAAAGTTGCTGGCGTTGCAGCTCTCTGATTTTGTATTTGCTACGATGCGAAACTTTTCAACAACTATACTCTTGACGTTGGCTTTAATATAAGTCCAGTTAACATGCCACTGGATGCGAATGGCTTGCTATCGGTGGAGTGGGGATGTTTGGGGTGTCGAGTCTCATTGCATGCTCACGACAATATCAGTAAAAATGCTGGTAATAATATTTGAGGTGCTCCGCATTGGCGCCTTTCATGGCAAATGTAGTACACGTTCCTCAGATAGTCTTCCACGCTCCCACGCGCCAACCTCTCCCTAACTAACCTGGCCTGTTTGCCACTTACACGCTTGGTAATAGCGATAGTGTCGGCCAAGCTCCCCAAAGAGTCGGCCAGCAAAAGCTGACCCAGAATGCAACTTGTGCTGGTTAGCTGACTCAGTTTGTGTGGGTGTGTGAGTGTATGTGTGTAAGTTGAGCTGAAGTTGCAATGTTTTACTAACCACAAAATGCTGTAACTAAACGCGCACTCACACTCATTCTCACACATATGTAGATAGTGCTAGAGGACACGGACGACATATACAGACAAGCACTACTTATGGAGCACTTGAATCTGCTGCTGCAGCTGCACAGGTAAAACTTCAGCTTGTTTCACACACATACACACACACACACACACACACACACACACACCACCCAACCATACTCGTTAAGTTTGGCAACTTTGCAGCACACCACAGACACACACACAGAAGCACACCCACAACATATTGTTATGGCCATGCCAAAGTTCTTGGCCCCAAAAATTGTCACCGGTTTCTCCGGTTGCAATGTTTAGCACATTGACAGCACTAACTTTAACTAAAAATTGGAAGCCCAAAGGGCGAGCTTAAATATTAAATTGCTATAAGTGTGTACGAATTTTGTGTCTAAGTTAAACTTTGAGGTTCTTTTCAAACGAATTTTTCCATATGCTTTTATCTTTTAACCCACAAGCAAAACAAAGCTGCAAAATGCATTTAATTAGTTTCTCAGAAAGCTTAACAAGTAGTGTTAGAGATTTAGTTGAAATCATCTAAACATCTTTATACAAAACGTAATATTTTGAAGACTTCCATTTTGTAATTTGTTGAGAGAATTCTGTTTTCATTTCATTGTTCTATTTACTTGTTGCATTAAGAGCTATTTGTATATTTCTTAATACAGATCAAAAGAGCAAGTAATTTAAGCCAAAGAGCGTATGAAGCACAAAAATTCTACAAAACATATTTTCCCTATTGTTCGTTAGCTTCCTAAGCATTGAAGCTAACTTGAAGCTACTGGCACTTTTGGCGAATAATTTAATCACTCTGTCAGTAGTCAGTCAATCAGCCTGACATAGGCTAACGCAACGCAATCGGCATAATCCTAATTCAATTGCTTGCTTAGTTACCTAATGGGTCAAGCCACACAGGATCAACTCAATTGACGCAAAAGCTGCCTGTCGGCCTGCCTGGCTGCTTATGTGATGATTTTGTTGTCAAAGACTTGACTGGGACTAGCTGTTTAATCGGGCATCGAACGTCAAAAAACTAATTACCGTGTGGAAAGTGAAAAGGATTTTCTGTGTTCTCTGTGGCCTTTTGCTAGGCAACGATTTGGAAAGCATGTCTGCAATGCTTTTGATAAAATTATAATCGTTAGATAATTCAGCAGAAAAGTGTTGAAACAAAATCTCTTTCATGCACACGACTGACGGCAAAACTAATTGAAAACAAGAAATCTCTGGTGTATTCATGCAGGCAGCTTACAGATAATTTAAATAACACATTTATTTCAGCAGTAGATGCTCGCACTGACTTCACTCTTAATAATCATACACATTTCACAGTTTCTTCTGCTGATGTGTAAAGTACAAATGTTCTGCATTATATTATGTTCTTTTTAGACTAACTTACTTAATTCTTTTACGTAAATCCGTTCGATAACGAAATAAATTGCTTTCAGCAAATGCTTAGTGCATTGATTAATAGCAGCAACAAACAACCAGCAACTGGTACTCCAATCCAGCAACTTCTGTCCGCACACTTTTCGCCTTGTTGGCTCTCCCTCTTTATTTCTTTGCTGATGAGCGCACATTTGCTCAAATGTGTGTGTGAGTGTGTATGGGTGGTTGTGGGGGGATGTGTATGTGTGTTTTGTACGAATTTAATTGAGTGCTAAATGGCACGTAAACTGATAGGTCAACAAATATACTCACACAGACACACATATACGCACACACGCAGACATTGAGTCGGACGAAAGTTTGCTAGCGCAAGGCGTTGCCAAGGACATGCGCTACACACTTGAAGTGTGTGCATCAGGACTTCACGCGGCAAGGACGAGCAAGCACTCACCTAATTGTGTGGGCGTCAATTAATTTCAATGTGCATAATGGAAACTTTACATTTCTTGGCGCCCCCAATAAGCATGAAATACTTTTCTCAAGAGTTTTTTTTCCCCCTTTTTTTTAGTAATAATTTGTTAGCATTAGCACCGCAATTTGTTTGGTAATCCTCATTTTCGGGAGCTTGAAGTCCATGCAGCCATTTTGCTTTTGTGCTTGGCTGAGCAGCAAAGCCTTATCCTTAGTGTATCAATGTGGGTGTACGTTTGTGTCTGTGTGTGCGATTGTATGTTTGGGTGGGTGAACGTCAACACGTGCAAATAAAGCATTAAAATAGCCCAGCCACAGACATTTGGGTAGCAACGTCAAAGGCGCCTTGACCGCAATGACTGAAATGAGAATCGCTGCTGCAGACTCTCTCCCTCAATCTCAGTATGGGTTTGACTTATACAAAGAATAAGCCACACACACACACACACAAATACACACCAACACTCACATACACCACACACTAGCCACATTCACATATTACAGCAGTTCAGTTGGCTCACGTCTCAAGTTTATCAAAACACAGCAGGCAAAAAAAAAAGAAAATGGGAACAGAAAATGAAAGGCGCAAAAGGCAAACGTACGCGTTTAGATAGAAAAAGCTGCAGATAAAGCAAGAAAGATAGCAAATATAGCTGCCCGGTAAATAATAGCAACAAAAAGAACAACAACAACAACAACAACAACAAGCAGAACAAGAACATAACCACACTTAATTCATTCGTGATTTATATGAGCCGCTTTCAGGGAGTTCAAATGTGGTTTTTTGTCTTGAGGCCTCACACAAAACTAAGTGAACTATTTTTGCGGTCTTCTGTCGGCTGTACCAAATTGCCAAGAATTGCACTGTGTGCACTCGCTTTTGGCCCTGGCTCTCAATTAAAAATTCTTCTTGAGCTCTGCTCAAAATTCAATTCAAATTTTCGACCCAGATTCTTGTAAGCCCAGCAAAACCGCTGATAAAAAGAAACAGCATTCCACACACACACATACAAGCACACACACTCACACACCAAACACACACAAAAATAGGGTTTTTGTCGCAATAATATAGAAACTTGGCTAAGCCAGCCAAAAACAAGTTTTCTGAATTTTGGCTCGAAACGCCATTTTGTCACTTTGACAAAATTGTTGCCACTTTTCGAACAGGGCTCAAACTCAAAGGGGGAACACAAGCAGTTGCGGGGTTAAATCCCAGCCCAACTTGTCGTTCAAGTGACATTCAATTATTATTTCAGGCTGAGCAAAAACTTTTGCAGTGAAACGAAATTTCAGCAACAAACGAGCAACGACAATATTGTTAAAAGATAGTATTACAAGTAAACAAATGTCGGACCAAAAAGCTACCCCGACCAAATAGATACACGAACGGACTAACTGACAGACAAACAAACTGAAAGACAGGCGAACAGATAGACAGTTAGATAGTTAGTTGCGACAAGGGAGGAAGGGCCATAATGCGTATTTGCGCATTAAATCCAAAACTTTTAAAACAGTTTCGTGTGCCAAAAATAAAATCCAACACAAAATCGTACAGAAATCAAAATAAAAATTAAATGAAAATCAAAACTTTTCAATTGCTTCTTAAGCAAAGGGAAACACTGACGCAGAGTGAAAGCAGACAAGGAATTACGAAACTTACTTTTTTTATTCTTAAGCTGACTGACTTCTAAACCGATAAAATTTCAAAGATAACAGCCCCTCACGTTGAAACTCTGGAATTTCAACGTTGCAATTTAACTTTATTAAAGCCCGAAAAAGAAACAACAAATTTGAAACACATAAAGATGAATATAAAGAGATCAAAGCCATGTTGGCTAACTAGTGAAAAACAATTAGTTGAAGTGGGGAGATTATGTCAAAATATTCATATTACCAAAAGCCAACGCTGAAAATATAACCTGAAATATTTTTTGGCATGATAAATTTTAAGTTAAGAGGCTATTATAGCTGAATGGCTGGCATTAATGTTGGTGCAAGTAGAAGTGCTCTTAATTTGGACAGTACAGCTTAAGATTAATGACAAAAAGGTAAATGTCAGCACAGAATGATAAACAATCCCAAAATGCGAAAGGCTCAACTTTATTTTTTTTTTTTTTGCCAACCGCGACGTGTGTGGCGAAAACAATAACAGGATGGGAACGTGGATGAGGACGAGGACGAGGACGAGTGTGTAAACGTGAATGTTTAACGTATACGTATACGAATATGTGGACTGGGACTCGAAGAGCGACTAAGGACGACAACAGCGATGCATGACTTCCGGTTTTTGTTCGCGCGCTAGTATTTTCCGTGTCCTGGCAGCACAGCCATTGCGTGCCCGACCGTTGTCGCATATGCACATTTTATTTATAAACTTTCTCTCGCGACAAAATAAGTAGCAAAATAAAAAGCGTCCAGCTTGGAGCGCGCTGTGCACCTTAACGTGGCAGAGTTCCCTCAGGCTACTGCCTCTTGTCTCACCCAACCCATTGGGGGTATATATTGCATGTGCTGCGATAAAAGTGGTAAAATACTTATCAAGCTCAAGCCGGATGTGCACAGTGTCAAGCATCAGGGGAAGGAGGTGGGGGAATAAGAATGGCAGCGGGTGCAGCGACAGCAGCTGCGAATACTTTTTATAGTGACTGTAATATAAGCGGTAGTTTAATGCATAATTGAAAAGCACGCAAAGTTAAACAATAGAGGCGGGCTCAAACGGAAACGAGCCCGGAAAATATACGTGACTCTGTGAAAATTCGAGCAAACTCAAATACGGCTACACTGCAATCACAATCAGAATCTATTAAGGTTGAAGTTTAGCTTAAATTACTTTGTTCAAATTCTTGCATAAGTAAAGATAAATAGATACAGTTATGCGAACATAAACTAAAATATGTTCAACATTGAAATGTTGTCATTCTATAATCTTATACAAATCTATTTAGTTCCCTTGCTTTTGCTTATTTAAAGTCCCAGTTTTATCAACAGTGTTGGAGCTATAACAATGGCCAGGACCTCACTTCACTGACCATGTTGCTCGTGTTTGACTTAATTTACGAGTCACAATACGAGACGTGACGGGGGTGAAAACCTCTTGGGAAATTTTGTGTCAAATCACAATTTAATGGCAATCAACATTTTTTGCTATTTCGCACTTGCTTGCACTTGATAATGGTAATTATTTAACAATAAGTGTGCAATGGAGCACGAAAGCAGCCGAGCGCGCTAATGAACTGTGTAATGTTTTTACAATTATACGCAAGTGAAAAAGTTGAAAAGAACACACACAAAAAAAAAAACAAATACTCGAGCAAAAAGTAAAGATTTCAGTGGAGCGGTTCAAGAGCGGTTCAAATTGTAAGTGTGTGCAAAAGAAAATATGCGAGTAAATGCTAATTGAATGCCCACTTTAGCCAAATCAGGCTAAATCGGCGCTTAGTGTCACACTTGAGATGCACTTACTACTAACTCCTCTCCCTTTCTCTCTCTCTCTCTCTTGCTCGGTCTGTCTCTTTCCTATTGTCTTCTTTGGTCTTGCTACTCTGGCACACAGACATCAAACATTACTCGTCTTCATCCGGCGACTGCACAAACAAAACGCGCTATAAAATGTAAAAATACTGCCAAAGTATGCAAAGCTGCTCATAAAAACACTCAAAAACTAACGTGCATTGCAGTCAACCCAACAACGCAACTGTTGGCCACAGTTGCCTGCTGCTTGCTCCCACCCCCTTCTCGTCCTTTGCCTCATCGTTCGTCCTACGTGCGTGTTCTTTTGTCTGCGCTTCGGTCTATGGCTGTGTTTCTGAAGCTAGTAGCTACTTGCTTAGCTGCTTCCTGCCGTCTTTGCATGCCCGCTTGCTTCCTTCCTGAAAATCCATCAGCGCTAATTTTGCATATTTTACTTGGTTGTTACTTTATTTTTTTTTTCTTATTTTTTTTTTGATTTTTTTTTTGTTACGCTCTTCCACTTTATGCGCTTTTATTTGGCTTTGTCGAGGTTTGCGACTTGTGTTTTCACAGCCGTAGCCCAAAGATATTTTTAGGCAATCCGTATTCTGTGGCCTTGTGCCTGCCCTCGGCACAGTTCTGTTCTCAGCTCAGCTCAGCTCAGATGATGAATTATGTGCACCACGTACGTTATTAATAATTCCTGTCCTGTCAACAAATACATTGTGTTACATTCGCCCACATCACACTTAACTCTGACGCCCGTTCTCCAAGTATATCCCAATTCTGGCTATAGGCCATTCCACATTGCGTATGCGTAATATGTTTATTTTCAACGCTGCGGCCAGAAATTTATTAAGCAGCTGCTGGCGCAGCTCAAACCGCATCAAAAACAACCATAACAAAAACAAAATGAACTAAAATTGAAGCTAGTGGTTAGCTAGGCAGGGGAGTGGAGAGTTAGTAGAGGGTGCTGTGCCCAGAGATGCGCACGCATCTGGCGCAAATCACGTTTAAACACAACACAAGACGGACGCCAGTTTGTGACCTTCGATTTAGCTGCAAAGCATTTTTGCAATATTTATGAAAAGTACTTCAGTTACGTAAGAAATTCAACAAATTGAATTTTAAAATAATAATTTAAGGTATATATTTTCGTGCTGCTCTTAATTTCATGCAGTCAACCAAAATATTTATAGCTATCACGATCCAATCACGTTAGCAGCCATGTAGCAGCTGCGACATTGCGCATACGTCGCGTGTTCCGTTGCGTCATTGGGCAGCTGGGCTGAGTTGTTCAGCTGCCGGCTGAGTGCTGCGTGCTGCGTGCTGAGAGCTGAATGGTTGCCATGTTTGTTTGCACATTGTATTGAGTTTCAAGTGCAAAAGTTAATTGCTTGAAAAATTGAACTCAATCAATTACAAGGACACACACAAAGCATATGTGTGTGTGTGGGCGTGTGTGGGCGTGTGTTTAAGGCGGCTCCCTTGGGCTACAGTTTTATTAATCGTACAGATACACACAACCACACAAAACACACACACATCGCATGCACACACCCTTTGAGTATGTGTAAGTAAACACTTAATGCTGGCAATTAAATTTAATATATGCTTCACACACTTATGAACGCCTGGTATTGAAGTGTAATTATCAATTTTTTGATAAACTTTTGACAGGTAATTTAATAACGCAAATGTAATTAAACTTGAGATTTCTGTCAGTCTTCAACTAAAATTTGCTAATTATTTGGTTTGCTGTCCATATTTGCATTTGAATGCACAAAACAACTGACAGCAATTCAAATGTCGGTAGTTTTGCAGGAGGCACAACTGGGCCAACTGGATAAACAGAAGCTGCACATTAATTAAATATCCATGTGTTAAGCACAGACACACACACACATAGACAATGACAAGAGCAACTACAAACAAACACTTATATGTGCAGAAGCCAAACAGAGCGCAACAAATAAAGAGACAGGCGACAACAATAACAACAACAACAACAATAATCTTCTTGAGTTAGCAGCAAACTTGACACAAACACACAAAGATACAAATGCACACACTTATTGAGGCCAACTGGTTGCATTTATTAAGTGCTTATTGTTCAACAACATATTTAACATCTAAGCTACAGACAATGCAATAAAGTTGAAATTAGTTCGGGCCATAATTTCAGGTGAACATCCGGAGGCAATGCAAACGGGCTCATCCGGCTGCCAGTACAATTGGCTGACAATTGTCATGCTGTTGGCTCTTGTGCTCGGCTACAGTCAGCGGCAGCAGCAGCATTGTGCTGCCACACTCGCCACACGGGGCAGTTGCAGCAGACATGGTCTCACTCTCGCGGCCAGTGACAGTGACATTAAAACAACAACATCAACAGCAGCAGCAGCAGCAACAACAACAACAGGAGCTGCCACAAAACGCGCCCTTGAGCTGTCCCCAGCGGTTAGCAGTAACTGTCGCGAGGCATGCCACGCCCACCCGAAGCGCAGCTGCCACAGATGATCGCTTGAAGGGGTGGTAAGCAGCGTTAACTAATCCATTTTGTATCTATATATCTCCACTATATATGTATGTGTATGTGTATGTGTGTATGTATGACTGTCTGGGCTAGCTAAACACTTAACTAGTTAAGTCCATTAAGGCCCACTTGCCAGTTCTAAACTAGCAATTCATATATTAAAATTAATGATGGCTCACTGCTGGCTAAAGCACCGTTGCATAATCCTCACACATAGAGCGAAAGGATTAGCATTTAATGTGTATTTTGTATAGTTCCAATAAGCAAGCATGTAAATAACTAACGCAAATTTATTAACATAAATGCAACATCAAATGTATCGCTTCACAATAAATAAGCAAAAAAAAAAACGGCTCTTTAAATACATAAATAAATATGAGCGTGAGGGGATGTATTTTATAATTAGATAAAGAAAAAAAAAAGAAAAAACGAAGCAGCCACAGGAAAACCAATGCAAAGGCAAAAAACACACAAAAAAAAAAAATCAAAGCTCGGCCATTGAGTGGCCATAAAAATGAATAAATTAATTGCCATATCATGCAAATAATTGCGCAGCACACTTTTTCCACATCAACGGCAAAATTATCCTATTTTTTCCACCAATAAATACCAATTAATTTATAATTCCGATAAGGCAAACAAAGATATAGGCCACTTAGTGTTCAATTAACAAAAAATGTAAAAAAAAAAAAAAAGTCTCCAAATATTGTATATTAATTGTCATATTTCCTTTCATTTCCACTGCTAATTGTGTTTTAAAATTGACTTTTATTATTGATAATTACTTTTATGTAAAAATTGTGACATCAAAACTGAAGTGCTAACTAAATCTATTATTATTTCATTTGAATCGCTTTGGAATTTAATTTGAACTTTTAATTACATTTTTGCAAAATTCAATACAAACATTAAAAGTTTTGCAATTTGCATTCAGCGTAAACGCTCTTAAAATTTATAAATTAATTAAATTTAACAATTCACTGACAATGAGAATTAGTAACTTAATATAAGTGTCATTGAAACGCTCACAAATTCTGCATAAATATTTTGATCAAATGAGTTAGAAAAACAGAAATTTAACATTTTTATTTGTCAAACACAAATATTGAAAAAATCTCAATTGGCCACAATATTATTTAAATTGGTAATGTAATTAAATCTGTCGGCTGCGCGTTGTGATTTAAAATTTTACAACAATTAAATTAAAATTAAATATAATCTTAGGTCGCATTATAATTTATAATCAATGTTGTTACTGCAATGCAGGCAATTATAATAATACTCATAACCGATTAATTTTATTCCAATCAACATAAAATGTAACAATAATGTTAGTCATAAATATATATATATACATATAGATAAAAATGCATACATATGTCTGGTTAATTGTAACATAATATATAATTACCTGCCATTATAATACAGAAGAGAAGGTCTATGTACAAAGTATGTAAACAACTTCCCTTATTTGCCTTCAACTTTTAGTTCAAATGTTGCTCCACAGAGAAAAGAAAAATGATAATCTTCCCATTGTCATCCCATATTCCGTCAAGTGTAAAATGCATAACTAACCGTATAAATTCAAATACTCAATCAAAATGTAAAACGATTATAAATGCTAACTATAAATAGATGTATTCGAATATAAGTGTATGTAATGCATATGCCAGCCAATTTGTATCTGTATCTCAGCATTGGCAATAACGAGGCATTTGATAGGTAATATTAAATACAGCAAATTATGTTAATTCCAGTTTTATAGTAGATCAGACAAATGCGCATTCCTGTACGATATATAAAAGTTAATAAGAACTTTGTGTGTGTATGAGTGAGAGAGTGTGTGCGTTTTTTGGTATGCCTGTAATTTCCCCATAGAAAAATAAGCTATGTACTTAATATACTAAATATAATAAACATGCATAGTTATTAGTTATGCGTTTAAATAAAGCAATTGATATGTATGAAACGAAACTTATTTATATTTAACAAACACTTTTAACTGTTGAAATCATAAAAAAAAAACAATACAAGTAAAACAAAAACAAAACATAACGCTCTAGTCAAAATATGTATTATAATGTAGTACTATTATACGATTTATAACTGGGCAGTCGAAATCAATAACAAACACAAATGAACACGCTCGTAACCATGACATGATATATGCATTACAACAATAACAAATACATAGAAACAACAACAAAAGCCATATGCAAATGTCGCCTGGAAAATGCAAATAAAAAAAAATGTTACGAAAAACATTTCCAGTAAAAAAAGAAAAGAAAAGCTGAAATTGTGAATTTGTTGTTCTTGTAACATGTGCTAAAGCAAAAACAACAAGAACAAAAGCAACAACCACTATGTATATTAAACAGTGCAAACGAAGAACGATTAAACAATTTTTTATTTAAAAAAGAAGCAATTTACGTGTTTTAATATTATTTGATTTGGAAGGCTTACAAAACAAATTGAAAATTGAAAGCTTAAATCGTGCGTTTCGGGGTCTTCATTTCTTTGATATGAGCTACTCAATTATTTATGCAAAACTACATTGCATTCCCTGTCCATTCCATTCTAATCACAGGTCTAGGAAATACGCAGCGACAGGCCAAGAAATGAAAAATAAGCTGCAACGTATGCGTGTGTCACATGTAATCTCTGGATTATGGACAGCAGCAACAGCCAGGCAGCCCAGTACAGCACAGGACAGGACAAAACCCTCACTCCAACAGTGCCAAAGGGCGCTTGGCAGATGGGCATACTTGAAAACTGGGTCAGCAAATAAATCGAAGAGGCTTAGAAGAGGAAAAGTAAGAAATCAACATTTTCCTAACCAAAATGTTGCATGCCCTTTGCATTCAGGTAGCAACTCTAAAATGCACACAAGTGTGGTTAGCAGATTTTGAAGTCACAAGCATGTCTTAAGGGTTGCGTCTTGAAATTGAACAAAGCACAAATTTTTAAATCTCAGTGGTCCCTTTTATGTAGTGAATATTAAATCATGTGGTCGATTGATTACGTATTTGATTTATGGGTCCTAGATGTCCAAATGAAGTAACCATTTTTTTATTTCGACTCATTTCCGCTCGCTCAGCAAGTGAAGTTTTTCTTTTTATGGTTCTTAGCTGACCTCATAATATTTTGAGCACAGTTCAATGGTGTTGGTCCTTCTGGTTCAAATGCACCACGTCGTTGGAAAATCTTTAAGGATTTGGCCTAGTTGGAACTAATTTTGTAAAAGGGACATTCGTTTTTAAGTCATAGCTAGGCCATAGCTCGATCGATTTGAATTAAAGAATATCCGGAAAAGTTTTAACAGAAAAAAATAAATAATCTGTTGTAAGTTGGCCACTTCAAGAACTATCTGTATGTCCATCGGAGCACAGTTAGTTATTGGCCTGCCCGTTAGAACAAATCAATAAAAAGGAAGAAAGAATATTGCTTATAATTTGGCCATATTCTTGTAGATACAGGCGACCAACTGGTACCAACTGGCCAAATGACATCCAAATAATCCATGTGTTTACAGAGATTTGTAATTTCGAAGCTTAGATGACTCCACAACTATGAATGCAGTTCGAATGGAGTTCTTGAACCATCTGTAATTTTATAGCCGAGCTAAAACCATTTTCTTGTCGCCGATGTGCCCATATAAGTATGCTGCAGTTTTTCTTGCTTGAGGTCAGTTTAGGTGCAGCAAACTAATTTATGTCAGAAGCGCGTGCAGTAGTTATCCTTAAAAGCAACCCGTAAAGAAAATCATGTAGAATGACCACATTTTAAGAACGACTGAATAAAAATACACGAAGCTTGTATATGTTTTGCAAATGAAAATGAATTTATTAACAGCTCCAATTTACTTCGCTGGAACCTTTAACAAGTCTTCTGTGAGCACCTAAAAGTATGCAATAAAATAATAAGCAGCTTGGATTTGTTCGCAAGCAGAAGCCACTTGTACAGTTGGCAAATTTAATTTAATAATAAAATAAAGCAAAGGGTATTTAAAATGAAATATGCGCTTATTCGAATACCATCAGTATCAAAGCAACACCGGAATCTTAATTGTAATATCGAAATACATGCCTCATTAATGAACACACACGCAAAAACGGTAAATCCAAGGGAATGAGAGTTACACAAGCCGCAAAAAAAAGAATGAATTGAAATTGCGACAACAATTTGCGAACGCACGATTGCAG
The DNA here is from genome assembly GCA_035044025.1 of Drosophila paracracens. Classification (NCBI taxonomy): domain Eukaryota; kingdom Metazoa; phylum Arthropoda; class Insecta; order Diptera; family Drosophilidae; genus Drosophila; species Drosophila paracracens. The sequence continues at coordinate 2,375,186 of JAWNMN010000713.1, forward strand.
CTGAACGCAACGCAACTGTAATTCTATTAAAATTCGCCACAAAGCGGCGCTAATCCTTCTGCATGTCCGCGTGGTAAATATAATCAGGTTGTCCGCAAAATGGCCGCATGCAAACCAAATTCGTCGTAGGACACACAATACAGCACAGAATAGCAATAGGCAGAGCTAGGATTTTAGAATTTGTTTTGTGACTGCGTTGGCATAAAAATCTTTTTACGCTTGCCTGAGTCCAAATTGATGTGCGCTGCTTATGCAAATTTTTGTGGTTGCCTAAGCAAGCGTCGCAGCGACTAGGCTGTTGTTGTCCCTGCGCTTCTTGACGGACATGGCCAACACCATGTAATTTTGGCCTGATAGATTTTATTTAATGGCCTGGCATTAGCCACATTTGTTGCCCAGGAGCAGCAGCAGCAGTCGCAGTCAGCAGCATTCTCGATATTGATTTGAGAGCGGTCGTGACATCAACAACAGCAACAATAACTATGAGGCTTGAATTTTAAGCTGCTGGCTTAAAGCATACACATAGGCATAGACACACACTTACACACGCACACACAAAAATACACACAGACACCCACATACGCGCAACAAGCCTTTTTTTTTTAATGTATTAATTTAATTTAATATTAATCAACCTAATGAAAGGTTATAAAATATTGTTTTGAACAAAGTATAAATAATATCCACGAATCCAGTGCTGAGACTTGTTCTCATTGATGCAGATGTGCCACCAGTTGGCCCAGGTACTAAAACCATCCAAGAACCTTTGCGTAACCGCTGCTGCTCTCCAAGCAGTGGAGGAGTTAGCAAGGAACACAGTGTCATCCGCGTATGTGGCAAGCAGCGTGTTTCTGGCTACAGGAATCGGCAAGTCCGCGGTGTACAATGTGTACAAGGCAGGTCCGAGGACACTACCCTGTGGTACACCCGCTACGATGCGGCGGATGTTTGATCGCTCGCCCCTAACTTCAACCATAAAAGAACGGCCAAGAAGGTAGGACCTCAGCAGTAAATATTGCGCCGATGGTAGTAGGGACTTAAGCTTAAAAAGCAGGCCATCATGCCATACGCGATCAAACGCTTGCTGGATATCCAGGAAGACGCGCAGAGCTGTACTGCTTATTTTCCAGGGCCTCGAGGACATGCTGTACTACTCGATGAACTTGCTACAACAAATGTTAAACTGATTTTTGGAAGTAGACGGAGTGCTAGGAGCTTGCTCCACCTCTGTCGCGGGTTGGACTGGTATCGCAGTACCGCCAGGATTCGGCCCAACAAAATAATAAATGAAACCATTATTGAATAAGATAGCTGGGAACATCTGACTGCCGAAGTGTTGCATACTTTTAAGCAGTTCGATTTAAATGCTTAATTGAAAAGAAATTGTTGCATACTTTGAAGAGCATGTATTTGATGTTATTCTCCAGGTAAATCGTTTAACTAAACATTTCTGTTCGCCTGTTATTTTGAGTGGGAATAAAGCGATAACATGTGAAATATTGATTTTTATTTTCATATGAGCTTGCTCCACCTCTGTCGCGGGTTAGCCTGGTATTGCAGTACCGCCAGGATTCGGCCCAACTTAATAGTAATGAAACCAGTTAAATCGTTTAACTAAACATTTCTGTTCGCCTGTTATTTTGACTGACTGCCGAAGAGTTGCATACTTCTAAGCGGTTCGATTTAAATGCTAAATTGAAAAGAAATTGTTGCATACTTTGAATAGCGTGTATTTGAGGTTATTCTACAATTAAATCGTTTAACTAAACATTTCTGTTCGCCTGTTATTTTAATTGGGGGAACAATACGAAAACTCGAAGAAAAATGGGCTCACATGTTAAATATTGATTATTATTTTCATAGCATTGGTTAATTAGTATTAGTAAACTTTTAGGCAAGTCGATTTAAATAAATTGAAAAGAAATTGTTGCATACTTTGAAGAGCGCGTATTTGAGGTTATTCTCCAGGTAAATCGTTTAACTAAACATTTCTGTTCGCCTGTTATTTTGAGTGGGAAAAAAAGCGATCAAATGTGAAATATTGATTTTTATTTTCATATGAGCTTGCTCCACCTCTGTCGCGGGTTAGCCTGGTATTGCAGTACCGCCAGGATTCGGCCCAACTTAATAGTAATGAAACCAGTTAAATCGTTTAACTAAACATTTCTGTTCGCCTGTTATTTTGACTGACTGCCGAAGAGTTGCATACTTCTAAGCGGTTCGATTTAAATGCTAAATTGAAAAGAAATTGTTGCATACTTTGAATAGCGTGTATTTGAGGTTATTCTACAATTAAATCGTTTAACTAAACATTTCTGTTCGCCTGTTATTTTAGTCGGGGAACAATACGAAAACTCGAAGAAAAAAGCGTTCACATGTGAAATTCTAACTTGAAGCATTTTTAAATCTTTGCAAAAATGTTTTGACGAAGTTATGGCATTTTGAAGTTTCGACCTATGCCCATTTATGGGTACATCGATTTTCAGGCAATAATTTTTACTTGTCTTCCGACTCAAAATCACGTTTTCAACTTTAAATGTACGATTGATTTAGGGGCAAAACTATGATCAAAAAGCCCTCGCTTTTTAATCTAAGTTGAGTTTTGACGAAGTTATGGCATTTTGAAGTTTCGACCTATGCCCATTTATGGGTACATCGATTTTCAGGCAATAATTTTTACTTGTCTTCCGACTCAAAATCACGTTTTCAACTTTAAATGTACGATTGATTTAGGGGCAAAACTATGATCAAAAAGCCCTCGCTTTTTAATCTAAGTTGAGTTTTGACGAAGTTATGGCATTTTGAAGTTTCGACCTTTGCCCATTTATGGGTACATCGATTTTCAGGCAATAATTTTTACTTGTCTTCCGAATCAAAATCACGTTTTCAACTTTAAATGTACGATTGATTTAGGGGCAAAACTGTGATCAAAAAGCCCTCGCTTTTTAATCTAAGTTGAGTTTTGACGAAGTTATGGCATTTTGAAGTTTCGACCTATGCCCATTTATGGGTACATCGATTTTCAGGCAATAATTTTTACTTGTCTTCCGACTCAAAATCACGTTTTCAACTTTAAATGTACGATTGATTTAGGGGCAAAACTATGATCAAAAAGCCCTCGCTTTTTAATCTAAGTTGAGTTTTGACGAAGTTATGGCATTTTGAAGTTTCGACCTTTGCCCATTTATGGGTACATCGATTTTCAGTCAATAATTTTTACTTGTCTTCCGAATCAAAATCACGTTTTCAACTTTAAATGTACGATTGATTTAGGGGCAAAACTATGATCAAAAAGCCCTCGCTTTTTAATCTAAGTTGAGTTTTGACGAAGTTATGGCATTTTGAAGTTTCGACCTATGCCCAAGTATCCATTTTTAGAGTAGAATTTTTACTTGTCTTCCGACTCAAAATCACGTTTTCAACTTTAAATATACGATTGATTTAGGGGCAAAACTATGATCAAAAAGCCCTCGCTTTTTAATCTAAGTTGAGTTTTGACGAAGTTATGGCATTTTGAAGTTTCGACCTATGCCCATTTATGGGTACATCGATTTTCAGGCAATAATTTTTACTTGTCTTCCGACTCAAAATCACGTTTTCAACTTTAAATGTACGATTGATTTAGGGGCAAAACTATGATCAAAAAGCCCTCGCTTTTTAATCTAAGTTGAGTTTTGACGAAGTTATGGCATTTTGAAGTTTCGACCTATGCCCATTTATGGGTACATCGATTTTCAGGCAATAATTTTTACTTGTCTTCCGACTCAAAATCACGTTTTCAACTTTAAATGTACGATTGATTTAGGGGCAAAACTATGATCAAAAAGCCCTCGCTTTTTAATCTAAGTTGAGTTTTGACGAAGTTATGGCATTTTGAAGTTTCGACCTTTGCCCATTTATGGGTACATCGATTTTCAGGCAATAATTTTTACTTGTCTTCCGAATCAAAATCACGTTTTCAACTTTAAATGTACGATTGATTTAGGGGCAAAACTATGATCAAAAAGCCCTCGCTTTTTAATCTAAGTTGAGTTTTGACGAAGTTATGGCATTTTGAAGTTTCGACCTATGCCCATTTATGGGTACATCGATTTTCAGGCAATAATTTTTACTTGTCTTCCGACTCAAAATCACGTTTTCAACTTTAAATGTACGATTGATTTAGGGGCAAAACTATGATCAAAAAGCCCTCGCTTTTTAATCTAAGTTGAGTTTTGACGAAGTTATGGCATTTTGAAGTTTCGACCTATGCCCATTTATGGGTACATCGATTTTCAGGCAATAATTTTTACTTGTTATAAAATATTGTTTGAGCAGCTGCTAATTAGGTTGACAGTAACAGGCACTCAGCAACTTTAAATGATCGAAATAATTGCATTAACAGTGGTTGTTGTCCGCGCTTAAGAGCGTTTTTCTAAATTGCTCTCTGTAGTTGGGTTGTTATGTGGGCTATGCTAACAGCTGTTAAGTGCTGAAGCTTAACAGGAGCTTAAATATATCGCACATAAATAAATTTGTTTTTTGGCTGAGAAAAAGGAATAAAACAAACTCTTGCCATTGAGCAGCTGCTAATTAGGTTGAAAGTAACAGGCGCTCAGCAACGAACTGTTAGGTGCTGAAACTTAACAGGAGCTTAAATATATCGCAACATAAATAAAATTGTTTTTTGGCGGAAAAAATGAATAAAACAAACTCTTGCATTGAGCAGTTGCAAATTAGTAACAGGCGCTCAGCAACGAACTCTTATACTTTTTACAGCATACTTTTTAGCTGCGGACTTTAAATGATCGAAATAATTGCATTAACAGTGGTTGTTGTCTGCGCTTAAGAGCGTTTTTCTAAATTGATCTCAGTAGTTGGGTTGTTATGTGGGCTATGCTAACAGCTGTTAAGTGCTGAAACTTAACAGGAGCTTAAATATATCGCACATAAATACAATTGTTTTTTGGCGGAAAAAAGGAATAAAACAAACTCTTGTCTTTGAGCAGCTGCTAATTAGGTTGACAGTAACCGGCAACAAGCCTGAGCTCAGTTTTTGACATTTATTACCGCAACAATTTAGCAGCATTTATGCGCTAATTTTTGCAGTACATTTTAGGGTTGAGCGCTGAATGCATTTTACGGCTTCTAATTTTAGCCAACATTGCGACAGTTGAATAAATGACCTGTAGGATAAAGACACCAACTTCGAATTGTCCAAATTTGTATGCTCTTTTGTTCATTATAGAGTCAAACACAATTAAAAGTTTCAGTAGGTACGATATAGACAACTGAGAATGCAACTTGCGCCATTTACTACTATCAGAAAGCGAGATCTTTTCAAATGACTTACTGCTTTTCACAAAAAGAAAATATAAGAATATTTTAAATTGGATATTTTTGGTAGTCCCTAACTGCGGCAATAAATAACATTAAATATTCAAAATGATTATATTGTTAAATAAATATGAATAGTTAAGTGCTTATTTATAGGGCATCCTTTCATGTTCAATTCTCATCCTTGCTGACCTGACATTCATTGTGTAATGCAGCGAATGATAAAAGTGCCCGATGCGATAATACATGAATTTGTGTCTAATAGTTTTGTATGCATTTTTAGAGCAGATTTATGGTTAGTGCGTCTGCGGCTGTGTGTGTGTGTGTTTGAGAGTGTATGTATAAATTGCCAAGGACTGTGGGTGTTTTTTGAGCGCATGGTAGGGTGGAAAGGGGAAAGTGGCTGCTGCAGAGCCGCATGAAATGCCCGTTGAATTATAGACCATTTGAATGAAATTATTTTAATTGCGTAAATCACTTTGCAGCCAAGAATTCAACAAAACTGCGGCATTTGGGGCAGCCTTTCAATGTGTGTGTCTGTATGTTTTTAGGTGCGTGTGTGTGGGTGGGTCACTTATTGGCTCAATCCCATTGTATGCTCGCAACTTTTTAGTTGCATAAACATGCCAAATGGGCAGACAACAACAAAGCGCAAGAGGAGGTAGAGTAAAAAGAGTCATGCCTAAGGGTTGGGTAGGGGTGCATTGGTGCATGAGAGTGTAGTTTTTGAATTTGGAAAACTAACAAAACAACAACACTTGAAAATTTAAACAAATATTTCAGCTGGCATATTTACACTCCATTCCAGAGTAATTGTTTTTGCTACGTTGACTATACAAATAAATACGGGCAACAGTTGCTACACAGACTAATCAAAACAAACAGCAGCAAATGCAATGCTCGAAAACTTTAATTAAATAAACAAAAGACGAAACGATGTTAATTTCAAGAGAGTTAAGACCTTATACCACGTATTGGTACACTATGCAGTTTATTTTCATATACTCCTCACAATAACTGCACTCATCAACAGGGTATTCGAAGAGCAGTCAAGGCAATAACTCCACGGGGAGCAGTCGAATGGTTTCGGCTTGATTATGATTGCAATTGCAACCATAATTTGTCAAAATTATCGGAAATATTATAAATTAATTTCTGTTTAGTTTGCAACAAGAGAACGAAACACGATTATTGTTTGGTGCACGTTCCGTATGCATGATATCAAACACATGTACATATATATATATATATAAATACCAAACATACTCTCAAAATGCAAAGTGTTAATAAATATGCAAAAAGCATTCCATAATTTATGAAATATTCGTTGGCAATTGCATTAATAATACATTGCAGCTCTCTAAAACAAACTTTTTGTAGCATTCATTTTGTAAACTTTGTGCTTTACTGCTGCTGCTGATTTGAACAGTTGCTTAGCGCTCTGAGGCGTGACCCTCGAACACTTTGCTTTGAATATGAATTGCTGCAAATATGCTCGCAGAATATTCTCATGCACAAAAGCTAAGCAAAACACTTTGGGAAAAAAAAAACTACTCAAGTTGACCTCTTCCACACTTTAGACACCCACTCAGTTGGCCCTCCCCAATTTTGATTATTGTGTTGTGTTGTGTTGTGTCGTAAGTATTTGACTTGGGTTTGTTTAGCTCTCGAGTGGTTATTGTTGTCACTGAAGCATAATGCATGCCAGAGCGATATAAAGATATGCGAGGCGATGCGATGCGAAACGACGCCGAGCATGATAAATGGCAAGGCTTAGACACAAAATAAAGCCTGAAAGCCACACGAACTATAATGTCCTTTGAACATTCTACTTAAAGAGCATTTGTCAGACAGCAGACAGCTATCAGCATTCAACTGCACTTATCCTTAAGCATCCTTACAACAGCGACACGGATTTCAATCAGCAGGCGTTGATAGTTAGTGATATTTCAAGGAAAGTGCGTACTCATTCAGTCCAATTAATTCCAAGAACTACAAACCTTAAAGCAGCGCTTGTTGACAGAAAGCTGCTTGTCAATTTTTGCGAGCTAGGGGAAAATATTTATTCCTAACATATTTAAAACACATGTTCAGCAACAAATATTTCTTTTTACCGTTTTCGACCTATTTGAGGTACTTTCTAAGGGTAACATTTTCTAAGGACACACTGTTATATTGCCAGAGCAGCAGCTCGTTAAATGCGGTTCGAAACTTGGCTCGCATAACAGTGACACTCAACGAATCAGTAGTTAAATACCTAACGAATTTAGCGCACTTAACGAGAGTTGATTGTTTGCACGCTGTTATACAGTCAGAGCAGCAACTCTGTTAAATGTGGCTGGAAATATTCCTAGCAAAGTTAAGCCCAACGAATTTAGGTCACTTAACGAATGTTACGTGCTTTCTATATAGTAACATTTATGTTAACAAAAGTTGTGCATTATTTTATGATCTATGTTATATTAAGGGTGTTGAAGAGTGCTCGCGGTCTTTTCCATGCTGCTATTAAGGATAGCATGTGCACATACCGGTGGTACAAATTAGGTTCATGTATCGGTTAAATTGCCCTACAGCAAAAACATGCATACTTTTAGGGGCATTATTTTAAAAGCATACAAGAAATTACAAAATCCTTGATTTCTCGGAAACTGCTTTATTTGATGTGTTCAAAAATGAATATCCAATCAATATCCTTAAGGGTATGGTTGCGCTAAGGCTTTACAGATTTTTCGAAGGACATGGTGAAATAGAATCGCAAGATTCAACTCCATCGAACTATATTAATGGATTATATGGTCATCGAAGAACCCAAAGACTTGTAACCGTTGAAAAAAAAATGGAGGCATATTTTTAGGAGTCTATTTATAAAGGCTTACAGGCACCACGAATATGGGTCATCAAATAACCCAAACAAAGCAAGGTTTAACTAAAAGCCTGGAAATAAATCGAAATATAAAATATATTTTACATCATGTATCAAATTCTGCTGTTATTTTGTACTGTGCATATTTAGTATTTTTAATTTCCTTAAAACTACGCCAAATGCCCAGCCGAGACAAATAAAACTCTTTCTTCTCGGTAATTTGAAGTAGTTGTTCAGCCATTTGAAATGTCTTTTGCGCAGCAAGTAATCAACTCGAAGCACAAGCGAACTGCAAGCTACGCCCACTGCTCCAGCGGCGGAGATGAAAGCGGAGACTGGCACACAATGGCTTGAAAGTGTCCTCGTAGATCACCGTGTATGCTAAAGGGCTCGGCCTCGCTTCAATCTGAGAAGACACGCTTCACTATGGTTTAATTGCTTTAAAATAAGCCGCACCCACGATGCCGAAAAATTCATCTTGCACGCACATTAGAAGTGATATCTCGACGAAGATGACGGTGAAGATGAGGAGTTGGATGAGGACGTGAAAAGGGAGCGACGTTGGCGGAGCGGCGGCTTTTGATGTGCAGGAGGATCAGAGCAAGCAAGGCAATGGGCGCGTTGTCAATTGCGGTTGGACTGCAATGCGGTTTAGTTACGCTGTTGACCCCCCGGATACCCCTGCCATTTTACCCTTACTTATCCTCAGCGACGAATGAAGTGTGTAATTTGAAATTAGCTGAGCTCAGCGGCACCTTTGTGGTGCACCTGCTGACACCGTGTCCTTGTCCACGGCTACTCAGTTACGCACCGCAGCCTCAGGGCCAACGGCACAAAGGACTCCTGTAGCTCAGAGATGCATTATGCATTTGTATGTATTAATCTTAAGTTATTGATTTGCTTAGTTGAACGTATTACCATTTAATTTGGATTTCGTGGCAACTTCATTCAGTTTTCAACATAGATTTTGCATTTTTCGAATTAATTCGTTACCGATTCAAAAACGTAAAATCAAAAGCAGAATTTATGACCGCACACATCTGTATGTACATTTATAATCCGACTAATTTTAGGATTCATATCGAACATAACATAGCTGAACCAATCCGCCTGCATATCGTCTGTGATTGCTGCTAATCAGGTTTTTTTTTGGCCAAATTGATTTCATTTTCATATTTTAATTTCGAAACGACGCGAACAGTCGCACAAAATGCAAAATCAGTAAGACCAGTAGTCGCGACATGATATAAATTAACTGTTTTGACTTTGTGAAATGAAATGCGGCCTCTTTGAAATTCCAATTCAAATCGATCTCCAGCTGCAGCCCCCCACCAATAAAATAAAACAGTGGGTGACCAACAGAAAAACAACTAAGAATGTCATGGTTTGTGCTACTGAGACTATTAGATACCCTAATATAGATATAGATATAGATGCAGAAATATCGATAGATACAGATGCAGATGCTGATGCTGATGCAGATACAGAAGCAGACATTGCTAGATAAGATTAAATTCGCTAAATCTGTACCCTGTAACTTGCTTTTATTTGTGACACTCTTTGGCTAGTGAAATACCCAGCATTCGCTGTAATATAGGGTATGGAATCAGTGATATTTAAAATACCATTGAAAGTAGCATTTTGGCTTTACTTTTTTGATTTTGGGCCGCTCTGGTGCTGACCATATCTTTAAATCGTTAGAGTTGCCAGCGCACCGATTTCTTTTCGGCTTAAATGGTTTATGTGCGTTTGCAACCAGTTTAAGCCGAAGTCGAAGTCGAAGCTGAAGCTGAAGCCAAAGCCAAAGCCGTTGCCTCTTGCTGTTGCTGTTGCTGTTTTCGTATTCAATTTAGACTTTTAGGTGGGACGTGGCCGGCGCCTTTGAAGCGTGCATCTCGTTCACCACGTGCCGTGCCCCACTCAAATGCTGACGCTGACGCCGACGTCGGCGCCAGCGTCGAAGGCGACATCGACTTCTCATACTCCTCTGAAGTCCGCTTCCGACTAGGCTTTTGCATCAGAGCGCCGCATGCCAGGAGCGGAAGATGGAGGAGGGTGGGATGGATGCCGTTACATTATATGCCGCCACTGATCACTGATCCAATGATCCAATCAAATAAGCAATTTGAATTAATAAACAAAAATGTTTATAAATATATACACAAATATTGTTTTTTTATTATTAATAAATATTCATTTTGATTTCAGCTTGTTGTTGTCGCTCTCAAGCCGAGTAGCAATTTCAGCGATTTTAATGAGGTGCTCAGCATTTTATGATTTAATTATGCCTTCATTTAGTAGCTACTGCTAATAATGTTGTTGTTGTTGTTGTTGTTGTTGATTTCAGTTATTAGTAGCATTTGTCCCATATCAACATATCAAAGACCGAGCCCCATTTGTTGTGCCTTAATTATATGCTCTTTTTTTTGTCTGTTTTTGTTTAAATTCCTAATGAATGCCCGATTTGGTCGATCGGCGGGGGTGTCGGTTCGGATCTTTTGGGGCAAACGGCTACTGTAGGCAGACATGCGACAATGATTTAAATGATAACGAACCCAATCTGCATAATTCCATAAGGCAGTCTTTTTGTGGCATTAAGGAAAGTTTATATGAAAGGGAAATCAAAATGGATTTGAGGTAAGCCAAAAATAGCTCATTTATGGCTCAATTAGCACAGCTAACTGCCAATTTTATAAACATTTGACTTTGCCATTGCTGAATCAAGAAGTAAGCCAAGTTCTATTGAAACTAGATCTATATAAAAAAGTTATCATATATTCATTATAAATATTTACATAGGTATGCAATATAGGTATGTGAACTTATATTGAAATAAATAAACGAATTGTTAGATGCTAACAACAGCTTCTATTGAAATAGAATCTCATTTCCGTTAATCCTTCAACAGACTTCCTACCTATTTCCGCATGCGCTGCACAAGAACAGACAACAACAATTGTTAAGACAAAAATACAAAGGCGATTGCCTATCAGTAGCGAAAGGTGTAAGAGGAGAGCGGAGTGGAGTGGAGAGGTTAGGTGAGGTGAGGAGAGGCCTAGAGAGGCCCCTGGGCTGAGGTGAGCTGGCGACATATGTAGGTTGCGTTTTGTAGCTTAGAATTAAAGTCGGATCAGCGCAAATCTCTGTGATCTCTTGCGGCTCTGCTGCTGCTGCTGTTGCCAGTACCTCTGCCTCGGCTGCTGTCGACGTCGCTGTTGCTGCTGCTGTCGGTTGAACACTTTGATGTCCTAATTGGTTTATTACTTTGTCGGCATCTCGAGTCTTCTTTGTGTTTTTTTTTTTTTTAATTTTTTTTATTCTTTTTTATGCTGTTGCCTGTTTTATTTATTTCTTTATTTCTTTGGGTTTTCATGCGGCTGCATTGTGTAAGAAACGCGCCCGTTGCGGCTCTCGAATCTCGAGCCGAGGAGCTTCAGCCTCGAGCCTCAAAACGAGTGAGCACGCGCACACAACAGGAACGGCACCGAGCCAGGAATGAGGCAATGGGAATGGCTCCGAAAAAGCACAGCCAGTTACAGCAAATCCCGATCCTCTGTTTCCATACCCGCGTCCTGTTTACAAGGTTTCCGCGTGTGCATTCAATCAACATGCTGCGATATCAGCCGCAATTTGTCATCCCATAAACAACAATGCAAACTTGGCTAAATGGGCAATCGTATATCATATGCCAGCCATGGAAATAATCGGTTGCAGAAAGACTATATTTACGCCGTATTTAACGAACAACAAGCCGACCTACCTCAACCGAATAAGTTGAAGCTGTGCCAGACAACTCCTGAGCAAATCTGAAGGTTTTATAGAAATGTTATCGATTCTTAGTAAATATTGATCTATTTTTGTATTCTCATAAAAGTTTGCTTTTGTATCGTAATCAGAATATTCAGGATATTCAGGCGTAATCCTGACTGCTGAGTCAGCATTAACTAGAAGAGGTAAATAAACTCTAAATAGGATTATAAACAATCGAATCTGTAAATCTTTACAAATTATGTTATATAAAATCCAAGAAAACACTTCCTTGCTCCAATTGATTTTTGACTTGAATAAAAACTTGCTAAGCATATTCTCAAAGCCAGATGCATGTTTAAGATTATTAATGTTTATAGCTACCATATGGCTAAAAAGAAGCTGTTGCCTTATTAAATCAAGTATTGTTTTCCACACGAACCAAAATCGAATCATTAAAATAAATAATATTTGAGACTTGCGTAATCGACATCTTTCAAAAAATCGTAAAACTCTTAGAGTGAATTTGGCAGACAATATCAAATAATTTATAGATTTATGGAAGCAAAGTGTTGTAAACTGTGAATAAAAAATCTTGAACCGCCACAGAATCGAAACTGTGCAACGGATTCTGCCAACAGTATTGCAGCACTCAATCAACATGTTTTGCGATATCCGAACAATTTGTCATTTTATAAGGAAGCGAATCACGTTCGCATTGGCTGCCAAAGACAAGGCCAGAAAGACAATGTTTGTTAGCCCGAAATCTCAGCATCTCAGCATCTCTGCGCTGTCGCTGTTTGGCAGCTCGGTGCAGCCTGTGTGGTGGTCCTGTCTGAAGTTTGCCGTATTCAAAGCATAAGAAAACTCAATCAAGGGGCTCGTAAATCTTGGCACAATTTGATGAGCGCTCAGCGGGAGACCCGTCTACATCCTCTGCGTCGTCGTCGTCGTCGCCGTCGTCGTTGTCGTCTTCTGTCTGCGTCGTCTTCGGCTCGTGTAAGAGGTCTTACATTTCTCGGCTTATTGATTATCAATGCTGTTGCCGCGACGGGGACCATTTCCGATTCGTCATCATGCGACCAGTGAAGTTTCAATCTGCTCCGAAATACTACATAAATGAAAAAACAATATACATATAAAAAATACTTATATACATATAAAAGAACACCGTGTGTGGCACATTCTGAGTGTTTTGACAGCCATGGCATATATACACACGCACACACACACGCACACACATGCACACGCAGTTCCACCTAAATTTGATGCAGCACAAGCTCAGCTCGACTTCAAAAGTGTGCGGCTGAGCGTTATTGATCGTCGCATGTCCCGCTGTTGTGATCCGCTCCCAGCGTGAGACATTACAAAAGGCCCAAGTGATGGGTAACAATGCCGCTCGTTGTCGTTCTCGTTGTCGCCGTTGCAGTTGCAGTTGTCCATAATCTACACACACACACACGCTAGCACACACACACACTCTCTGTTGTGTCGGTCCTTTTGAAGGTCCTTTTGGCCAAAGTTCTACACGAGAATGGTTGAGGCGCTCGCTGCATATGCAAAACACAATGAAGTTCTTTGAAGCGCATCGCGTCAGGTAAGCGACAATTATTTATCTTACAAATTTACCTGAAATTAAATACTTGTGTTGCAGCGACAAACGCAGCACAACTCTATGAACATATGCCACACTGCTAGATACCCTGTATATACCAAAAATAGTGTGCGAATGGAACAAGAACTGTCGGTACTCAATTTTGGAAGCTCTTAATGTATCAGAGCAGAGAGATTGACCTATAGATGGAGGATACAAATGAGAAAGCCAAATTTGAAGTGTACCTAGGATCAATAGTTTTATAAATGGATGGATATATCATATAGGCATCAACGTTTTACCTATCATAAAGTTACCCACTTTTATGACTCTGTCCCATGTACCACCTTAAATCAGTTAGGTACAGGGAAACCCTGTTTATATGAACCATATTGGGATTTCCCAGTCTTATAGCTGTTGGCAGCTGTGTAACATATTTTGCTTGGTTTCACTTACCTATTTTGCTGATTTTATGTTTACAGGGTAACAGAAGGGCGACAAATTCCCCCTTTTTAATCAGCGGCACGCACTTTGATCACCTGCCACACACACAAGCACACACTCATACTCACATGCAACAATATATACATATTGGTTACCACAGTTTTCAGTTGCAGTTGCTGGTGAACTTACCTGGCCACAAGGTGTGACAAGTCAGCGGATTTTGCGTGTCTTCCTGCGAAATATTTAAATGCAAGATTATCGGCAACAAGAACAACAGCAACAACAACAACAAAAAAAGCAACAGTTGGCCAACAAAAGGCTCGCTGACTTAATCCTGCGGCCTGCCCTTTTGATCTGTTGCTGCTGTTGCCTGTTGACGGTTCGCCAGAGAGCGTTAACTAATTAGCAGCTGGACTGAACTGAGCTGGCATTTGCCTCATTTCCGCCACAAAACAATTTCGATTAAGGCGAAACTTGAAGGCAAAAAGCTACCGACAACTAATCCAATCATAATCGCGCAATCATAATTACAACCATCTACCAAATGAAACGCAGACGGGGCAAGACAAAGAGCCACGATGATGATGATCGAAAACAAACCTAACGGGCACAACCGAAGCCAACAGCAATAGAAGTCAACTGCATGTAGCAAAAAGAAAAAAAAACAACTGGCAACTGGCAACAACAAGAAGAAGAATAATAACAACAACAACAGGCAACAGGTTGTTTGCCGCTGTTTCTGCTGCTGCTGCTGCTGCCTGAAGTGCTTCGTGGCCAGACAAACGTTAAGATTGTAATAACCATGTTAAAAGCAATTTACGTTTAAAGTGCTACTGTGATACGCCGCCGATGCGTTTCGTGATTAAGAACCAAACAGACACAAGAGACAGAGACAGAAATACAGTGAGAGCGAGAGAGGCATACTGGCAAACTGGACAGTAAGTAGAAGAAGGCTGCCAGGAGTCTTGGCTGCCTTCGCCTGCATTTATTTGGCGGCAAATGTTGTTTTTGTTTTCTTCTTTTTTATTTTGTCGAACTTTCCTTTCATATTAACAGTCCACTTAACACGCGCGTCGCACAATGCGCCTCAAAACACAAATGAGCAGCAGCAGCAGCAGCAGCAACAACAACAAGAGTTGCTGCTGCCCCAACGGTGGCGGCAGCCTCAGAAAATCTGTGCCTCGGTCGGCGGCGCTTTGAAGTTGGGAATGGCGTGTGCCCAATGCAGAGATTCCGCTTTGTTGTTTTGCCGACGCCAGCGACGTCGTCGTCGTCGTCATCGACGACGGGCATGCAACAGCAATTTGCCGCCAACTGAGCCGAGGCAGCGTAGAGCGTGGAGCGTAGAGCGTGGAGAGCATACACACGACTGACAGACAGCAAGAGACAGAAAGAGAGAGAGCGAGAGAGAGAGAGAGAGCAAGAAACTAACTACCAAATGCCCCATAACCCAGCAGCTCTCTGGCCCCGAACCAGCGAACACCAGACTCGACAAGTTGCTGTTGCCGTTGCTAATTTTACGTTTGGCCAGCCTCGACCAGCCACTGTGGAGAACCCAAATCCAAAGTGAATACTCTTTTTCTTTGAGATTGAGATCCCTTTACAACTCACAGAACTTGGTCAAAACTTCTCCAGACTCAAAATGATGCTTTACTTTTTTTATGTGAATAAAATTCTTTGTGAAAACATATAAAATGAAATATTATTTTTTATTCAAAATATGCCAAAAAGTAAATATAAAATATCTTTTAGTTAAGCCCGAATCCATTTCGCTCCTAATTAAAATCTGTACATGGCTTGAGCATCAGAGGTATATTAATTTTCAGATGATCTTAAGTTTAAAGTATAATTTTGTTAATGTCACACACAAAATAGCATAATTGCATAACTTGGTCTTAGGTGGTCCACATTATTTGAAATCTTACATCAATTTCGAATTTTATTCTCTCAGAGCGATGTCATTATGATGTTAATCTGTTGAAATTAGAGTTGAAGAGCTGAATAACTGACTAGCTGTTGAACTGGCTGCAACTATAGCACCTGTTGCTTTTCCCACACATTGTTGTGTAGCTTGCGAAACGAATACGAACAACAAGCCGGGCAGCTGCAACGGCAACAGCAACTGTTGCAGGCAAAAGGATCAAAGGCTGTTACCGTAAATCTGACTGAGAGCTGCTGAGAGTTTGATCCGTTAATAAAGTTTTGTGCATTGACTGAAAATTTTAATTGCTTATCAAGAGCAACCTGAGAGATTAGAGCAAGGTAAAGAAAAAGGGGCAAGAGAGCGAAACAGAGAAACTGAGACTTCTCACGATTGATGTCAAGCGCTGCGACTGCGACTGCGGCAACAGCGACTTTGAAGATTATGCCGAAAGTTATGAGCAGCAGCAACATAGCCAGCAGCAAGATCAGCAGCAGCAGCAACCACAGCAACAGCAGCAGCAACAATAACACGGCTCCAGGTGTTCTGGCCTAGCATGCGAAATTATATGGCTCAGTGGCAGCAATAGCAGCAGCAGCAGCAGCAGCAGCTTTAACTACGCAGTGGCTGCTTCTTCAGCAACATTATGAACAACATCAACACGATGAGCATCAGCATCAGCATCATCATTATGATGATCATCATCATTATCAGCTGCTGCTGCCGCTGCCGCTGCTGCTGCTGCTGCTGGCGTCGCTGGGCAAATGCGGCAAAAGATGAAAGGTGGCGGCAACACTTTGATGCGGCCAAGATCAAAGCTGCCGATTGTTTACATAATAGTGGCCTTTGAAACGGAACAATAGAATGCCAGGATCAAAGACACCGACCGGTTAGTGCGCTTAAGCGAAATGAATGTCCATGTCCCGCATCCATCTGTTGCCGCTCTCGTTGCTGCTGTTGCTGCTATTGTTGCTGTTGTTTTTGTTGCGGTAGTGGGGCAAAAGTAGCACTCGTCTTCATCATGATCATGATGGTCATCCTCATCCGAAGGCGAAGACATCATTATGCTCGGCTTTCAAAGTCGTGTGTGCGCGACTCTTGTAATTGTTGCCACAAGAGTTACAATCCATACACATTTACACGCGCTCCCCTCCCCCCCCCTTCCCCTTCTTCCCCTTAACCCACAACTACCTTACTTACTCCCTGCTGATTGCGCGTTAAATGTTTATGGGCATTCATCGCGTGCGGCGTTCGGCGGCGTTTTAATTGCCCCCAGAGCAAGAGCAAGTGCCACACGGTGCGTATGAGCAATGCGAGCAGCCAGCATCCATTATACAGCATCCAGCATAATCTCCAGAGATGTCGCCGCATAATAATTGCGTACGCGCTCACTTCGTACTTAATGCAAAATTATTGCACTGCCTTTCCAATTCTCACTTTCAAGTTTGCCGCCAAAGTCTTTTTTTTATCTCGATTTTTTCATTTTTTCTTTTTTTTTTTTTGGTCGATAGGCCTACAAATTTCTCTATTAAGCAAACGACCAGCGCAAGGAAAATCAATTTATTCTGCGATAAAAAAAAGCAAGCCTTATAAAGACAAAAAAAAAAAAACACATTTGCAAAATACAATTTTATGGCTACCAATTCGATGGGCAGTTAAAATCAAGTATGCGGCGTTGAAAGATCATAAAAGATTGAAATATTTTCGATTTCGGCAGCCGGCAAAAGGCGCAATATCAAAGCCAAAAGATATTTTTGTGTTTTAATGATCGGTCATTAATTGAATTTCGTATAGAAATTGAAATGAAAATGCGTATCACAGGGCCGTGGAGTCCCTACAAAAATAAGCATCCATATGCCACATGATTTCTACAAGGCATTTTATATGGGATATACATATACGTACATATATATTTTTTAGATATACAATTAGATAAACCGTCGCGTCTGACTACTTTATTGAGATTTTATGTGGTTAAGCCGCCGTCCTACATATTCCACATTACTACTCGTTTATCCCAGGGCCACTGCGAGCTCTTTCGGGCTCCTTCCGAGAAATGCCGCGCGATCATAAAACACAAAAATGCGGCACATTAAAAATAAAATTTAAAAAAAAAAACACAAGAGAAAAATAAGCGTTGAGCGAATTATGATGGCCGCATAAAACGTAACTGCATTCAAAACTGCAATTACACTAAATTAGCATTAAAAGTGCGTTAAAAGTGCGACACACAAAAAAAAAGCAATCAAACAAAAGACTTAGGCAACAAACTCGAAGCGAAAAAGATGGCGAGCCAAAAATGGAAAAAAACGAAAAACTGAAAAACCGAAGTAAAATACCAAAAAAAAAAACCGAAACGAAAACCAGAAGCCATTTCGGCTTTCGATTAAGCAGATCAAAGGCGCTGATAAAAGCGGCCATAATCGTAAGACGATTATTAACAAGTAGCCGACGTCAGCTGCGACGCAGCGCAGCACTGACTGAGCGAGAGAGAGGGAGAGAGAGAGAGAGAGCAATGCGCTACTCGCATAATTCTTTCAAATTGCATTGCCTTGCAGTTTATTATTAGTTTTGTTATTATTTTGCGTATTCTAAACAAAAACGGAGGCCACGCCGAGTCAGCGAGCGAGGGAGAGAGAGCAAGCGAGAGCGCCAGAGAGAGCGCACATGTGATTGCTGCAGTTGGCAGCGACGCAAACGTTTTTTTGCTGCCGGCAACGTTGACGCCAACGGCGACAGTAACAGCGACGTCAACAGCGACGCTGGCAAAGAGCGACAACAAGCTAAGGTAAAAATTTCATTCCGTTTCGAGCATTCGACGTGTGCGGACGTGTTCCAATCTCAAGTCTCACTCTCCCTATCGCACTCACTTTGTCGTGAAACGGTCGTTCAAAGTGTTAGAAAAAAGTCAACAAAAAAAAAAAAAAATAAAGAAAAGAAAAAAATCATTTAATAATAAATGTACGCATTGATGCAAAGATTTTTTCAAAGTGCATTCAAAATATATACGAATAAAGATGTGCAGAAATAAACATGCTGCAGTGCCACAAAATGTGCATTGATATCAAACAGTGCTGAACAACTTGATAACTTGAAGAAATTACAGCAAGCAAACAAAACAAAAGAAAATACAACAAGCCACAATCATCATAAGTAATCATTAACAACATGGCAGCTGTTGAGTTACGAAAAATGCCAGCAGTCACAAATAAATGGATTAAAAACCACACACACAAGCAGGTGAGTTTAACCACTGAATTTATTGGCTAAGCCATACAGTAGCCTCAGCTTAAAATATACATATATATATATATATATATGGCAGCAGCAGCAGCAGCAGTAGCAGCAGTAAAAGAGGGCCGCCAATATCAAAAGTTGCCGCAAAAACAACAAAAAAAAAATGGAAAACAACAAAAATAAGCCACGAAAAAAAACAGTAGCACGTCAATTAAAATTAATAGCTTCCGACTTAAGCCGCCCCAATCAAGTTGACCGACAAAAACCACCAGCAGCAACACTAACAACAACAATAACAATAACAACAACATCAAAAGTGCCCTCTACAGCTTTATTTACGACATTAGCATATCAGCAGAAATCAGAAATCAATTTGAAAATCCTTTGCAAGGGCATTCGAAATGAGATTAAAATTTGCCTGCGTGCGCAAAAAAAAACCGAATAACCGAAATAAAAAACAAAAGGCCGACTTTTTAAGTATAGCTAACCAAAAAAAAAAAAACCCTCATCAGCAATAACAACAACAAGAACAACAACAACAAAGTGCAGGCCGCTTTCGTGCGCTCCACTTCGCTTGAAGCCACAACCCCAGCTCAGAAATAAAAACAACAAAAAGAGTCCCAGATCTCCGTAGCTGGTATAGAGTAGTTGGCTACTGTTTTCAAAGTTAAGATCAATGAGTGCGACGATCTGCCTTTGGCTTCGCTCGTGTGTTGGCCCGAACTGGTTGGTTGGTTGGCTCGGTTGGCTCCGTTGCCTCGTCGCTTGGTTTTGGTTGCCTGTGCTTTGCAACATGCCGCAAAGGCAGCAGCGGCAAAGTACAAAGCCAAAAACGGCACGGGTTTAGCGCGCTCAGAGTAAAAAGCGATCAGCGGCAGACGTGCGCACATCCCACAGATACAAAGATACAAGATACACGCACACTCAGCACACACACTAGCTCACACACACACACACACACGCAGCGAGAGTTGTAGCCGGGGCCGGTCTAATAACGCTGCCTGGCACTTGGCTACATGTTTTAGGCCGCGGCGTCGGCTTTTGTTGTTGCCGTTGCTGCTGTTGCTTGCGGCTTCATTTGAGGCTGCTTCCGAATTACCTGCGTGGCATTGCAGTTGCCACAGCAGCAACAAGAGCAGCCGTCGCGTTATTTCCATGCCATACAAAGTATTAAATTGCTGCAAACAGGTGTATTTTATGCATGCCAAGCCATCACGCAGGAGACCAGAGCAGAGCAGAGTCAGCCAATCCAAGAAGGACAGTCTGTTGAAGTCTGTGTTGCATATTATTATCGCTGCCTAGCCAATGCCTCAAAAAGGTTGAGCTCCATTTGGGTGTTTACTAAACTGAGTTTTTAAGGGCTTACAACTTTTCTAACTTACATAATACATGACCAATTCTGACCCAGGCTTATAAGCTAACCCAGCTGTTACTTGAGTTTGTCTATCCCTTTGAGTAGATCCTTTTAAATCAGTTTTATGCCAAGACTAACAAATTATTGCAGCTAACAAATTGTTGTAACGGTTTTTTATTGTGCTGATAGATAATACCTGGTCAGCTTCCGTTTGAAATTCAACTGCCACTTCTGATTGTTTTTGCATTTGGCGTGCTCACTCGTTCTTTCCGATACGTCTACAAACAATCTCACAACAATAATACAACAAACAACAACAACAGAAAACAACGGCAACGGAAGTTTATTTATGCCTGGCCCGCTATTTATTTAAGCGTATGCGATAAGCCGTGTGAGACAGAGAGAGAGAGAGAGAGAGGGAGAGAGAGAGAGGGAGAGAGAGCGAGCGTTGTTGTTGCTGCTGTTGCGGCAAGTGCTCTGTTAATGAGTTGATGCAGGGTTGGGTGGTGCACAAGGAGCCAAAGAAGCCGCAAAGGCAAACGCAAACGCAAAACAAAAATATAAATAAAAACCACTTCACTTCTCTCCAATCCACTTCTCTCCACTTCACTTCTCTCCACTCCACTTCAGTTGCCTTCATTCCCCCGTTGCCTCTCAACCCGCTCTAGTTGCAAGCCAAATGTGCCGCTCTTTTCCTTTGATTTGACAAGGTCGTTATTGATTATGTTGCATTTTTTACTGTCGCTCTGTGTGTGTGTGTGTGTGTGTGTGTGTGTGTGTAGTGGAATGTGGGTGTGTTGCGTTTGTGATTTGTTAACGGCAAGGGAAATGCAGTGGAAGAAAACATGTATGACAACTAATCGCTTAGCAAATCTTTGCTTAAAATTGAAGAAAAGCTTGTTTAAAATTTTTGTGGGACTTATTTTAAATTATATCAAACGGCATTCCATCTGGGCAATTAAAATTATATTAAACGACATTCCATCAATATGCGAGATGGTATTTGGCTTAATATGATAAGTCTCGCAGACATTTATCGAATTTGAATAAATTATGAAATTTAGTAATACCTTATGCAAATGTTCTCATGAATTAATGGATCATTTCGTTAATAACAACTAATAACATTCAACTATAAATCACAAATACAAGTTTTAAATACATATTTTACATATTGGATTGATTTAATTGAATTTATTACACCCCCTGTTTGACGCTTATAAATAATTATTGGCCGTAAATCGTTGGCAAATTTGCTAATGCAAAAACTTGTAACAATTAGTAAGCGATTAATTCATTTAACCTGACACATATTTAATAATAATAGTATTAGCTGCACAAGCTGCAAACTTTTTATTATAAATAAATTAGCATACACACACACACACACATACACACACACGATCACCTGGCAAGCAAACACTCACAATCAAATCAAATTAATTCAAGTCACCCCACGGGGCGTATGCTGAATTTTCATAAAAAGCTTAGCGCCAGCAGAGACGCCAACAGCGGCAGCGGCAGTGGCAGCAGCAGAGGCAGCGGCAGCGATAGAGACAGCGACAGCGCCACTTGACTATTCGCAGCAATTAATAAAAACTGACAATTTAATCGTCGCGACAAGTAGTTGGCTGCCAGCCAGCCCCCAGACAGAGCAGTCGCCCAAACCCAATGCCCGGCCAGAGGAGAGCCACATAGATAAAAAGGGGGGTGGGGAGGGGATGGGGCAGCAGCAACAGCAGCAGCAGCAGCAAATGCGCCTTTGTCGGCGCAAGAAATCGGAATACAGGCAACTGAACAGAAAAAGAAGAAAAAAAAAAGAAAAAAAGAGTCGCTACAAGCCAAAAGCAAAATATTAATAAGCAGTGCCCGCAATTAATAGCGCAACTTAAGACGCTATATAGGGTAATTAAGCGGCGCTTGTGAACATTTTTTCCTTTGCCGGAGCCGACGGCGACGACGACGACAGAGCAGCTGCCGCTCTTGTTGTTGTTGTTGTTGTCGTTGTCGGCGCTGCCGTTTTTTCTCTTAACAGGTAAACAACAAGTGCAACGTACGCTCGAATCCAAGTATCTCTATCTTCAGTGTCTCCACTTGTATCTGTGAGTTACTTGCCTAGCTATGTGTGTGTGTGATTGTGTTTGTGTGTGTGTGTTGTCAATGTGGGCACGCGTTCTGTTTACTCAAGCGTAAATCCGCGCACACACGTAATTTTGTTATTTTTGTTTTTCTTTTGGTGGGTCGTTGTTAACATTAGAAGATCGTAGGCGCAGCCCCAAAAACTATATCGTCTAGCATGTCAACTCAACGAGAGTTGCTCGAAAAATTTGTTTATGATCCCAATTTTCCCACTGCCATATTTAACAAATCAATACAAAAGTAATGCGTTGCTAGTTGTGATTCGAGCTCTGAAATAATACTACATTTGTGGCTGAAAACATGAAAATGTTAACCTAAGAGAGTAATTTCAAATTAGTTACAATCTTTCCAGTAACAAAAATTACTTAAATGTCCAGCGACTTTCAAAAGGAAGACTAATACATTGACAGCTGAAAAAATGATTCTTTGCCGCAGTTCAAAATAATATTAAACTAAGAAAGAAATTCTTAAAAAGTTGTAATCTTCTCAGAGCAATAACTTTGTCAAAACTCAACTGATTTTCACAAGCAATACATTTTGACGTATGGTTTGTCCTTTGAAATAATACTACATTTATAATTGAAAACACGATTTTAAGTCGAAAAATTAAAAAGATATAAAAAAAATTCAAATAAAATTGAATTGTAATAAATGCCGCGTACTTTTCGAGTAACTCTCTGCGATGCCGCTGTTAGCGTTAGAATTCTTGTCAATTTGTTAAGCGGCAAACATCAGAGGTGTTTTTTTTTTTTTGGTTTCTTGACCCCGCAGCAGACGCGCTGACTGACAGGCAGCAATCAAAACAGCAGCGATAGCAAAACTTAAAAGCAAAACAAAAATCACACTGATTGAAGGAAAGTCGCTCGATTTGTGTGCCAAGCATGAGGAAGAGCTGCGAGCAGCTGGAAAAGCTAAAGCAACTTAAAGCCATAGCTATTTGGCTTAAAGCCAAATGCGCTACCGTTACACGCTGTAGCCGCCGGTCAAGTTCGAACTTGTTGAACAACTGGCCAAGTTGTGTGTGTGTGTGTGTGTGAGTCTATGTGTGTGTGTGTCCATAATTGTTCTCTTGCTGTTTTTTTTTCTTCTTTTTTGTAGGCCTCCTCTCAAATTGTCCGTGTCATTTACATTTTGTCTGCAAATTGTCGTTGCTAGCGGCACAGGCGGCAGAACATCAAAGCCCAAAATAAACATTGATTGAAGATTTCTTTACGATTTCTGAATGGTTATTTATGCAGAGACAGCGGCGCAGACAGGCGGACACAATTGACAGACTGACACACTGAGACACTAAAATCGTTGCCTTTGGACTTTGTTCATCATGTTGCTGTTGTTGTTGCTGCGTTTGTTTGTGTTTTTGTTGGCGGCACGCGTTTTGTTGTTGTTTTTGTATCATTTACAAATTGCTGGAAAATAGCGTAAAATCAAAATAAAAACAACAACAGCAACAACCACTAATCGCCGCTGCTCATTTTGATTGATGTGCACAACCGACCTTAAGTTCAAAGCCAAGAACAGCAACAACAACATCAAATATAAAAACTGAAACAGAAAATAGACGTCGACGTCGACGCCGCTGATTACCACGCGTCAGCGGCCATGACAATGTGGAAATCACGTGTGTGCACTCAGAAAAATATAGAGCATGTTGTATCCAAATCAAGTACAAGCTTTTGTCAAAATCCGGCCAAGGTCAACGATTATAGAACTGCAAACGAATATCTTGTTTCCCCAAATTCTAAAATGTCAGACTGATTTTCTTATTTCAAGAGATTTGTTTAAATAAGGAACTTGATTACTTAAAGAGCGATATCTATGTACTTAAAGTTCTCAAGTTGTTAAATTAAACCTTATATAATCTTAAAATAAAACTAAATTAGCTTAAACCGAGATTAGTTAGCTAAGCAACAGCTTATTTCTCTTAGTGTATGTGTTACGTGCTTGTTTTTGTTGACTGAAAGGGTTTGCCTACAGGGCGTATGATTAATATTCAAATATGTGTTTGTAATAACACAGCAATAACTTCTCTAGCCATGTTTGACTAAATACTTTTCTCTTCAAGCCCAGCGCTCTCTCTCTCCCTCTTTTGCTCTCGTTACAACAACAACAACAGTTCACAACGTAACACAATAACAATAACAACAACAATAACGTAACGAAATGCGCGGCAAAAATTTCTTTGATCTTATCGCAAAGCTTC